>JARJEI010000015.1:8977658-9597181 GCA_029955415.1 Lottia scabra
CCGAACTCCGGAGGGGGGTAAATACCCCTTTTCTAAAGGCATCCACATTTTAGCACATAAAACTGTCAGAACTTGATCAAAAATAGGTCGTTCGCATATCAAACGAACCAGCGCTTCGTGGCGCGTTTTTTCCACACAAAATTGGGACGAAAAAAATAATATAGGAAGCTTGTAGGGCCCCTCAAACATTTGTAGGGTCGGGAAGGGCTTTGAAAGGGGTTGAAATTTGTATAAAGCCCAGCCTCCACGGTGATATATGCCCACAATAATACGTCAAGGGTGCACACAAAAGATGTGTCTAATGGATAAGACCAATAAAATGTTTGAATTTTTGAGAAAAAAAAAAGTTTTTTTGGAGGGGTCTCGAACCCGGGAACCTTTGCTGGAGGATCCAGCACGCTAACCGCTTCGCCACCGAGGCTTGAGAAAAGTATCGTCAAGGTAAGATGTGAACCGAACTCCGGAGGGGGGTAAATACCCCTTTTCTAAAAGCATCCACGTTTTAGCACATAAAACTGTCAGAACTTGATCAAAAATAGGTCGTTCGCATATCAAACGAACCAGCGCTTCGTGACGCGTTTTTTCCACACAAAATTGGGACGAAAAAAATAATATAAGAAGCTTGTAGGGCCCCTCAAACATTTGTAGGGTCGGGAAGGGCTTTGAAGGGGGTTGAAATTTGTATAAAGCCCAGCCTCCAAGGTAATATATGCTCACAATAATACGTCAAGATGTGTCTGATGGATAAGACCAAGAAAATGTTTGAATTTTTGAGAAAAAAAAAAGTTTTCTTGGAGCGGTCTCGAACCCGGGACCCTTTGCTGGAGGATCCAGCACGCTAACCGCTTCGCCACCGAAGCTTGAGCGAAGTTTCGTCAAGGTAAGATGTGAACCGAACTCCGGAGGGGGGTAGCATCCACGTTTTAGCACATAAAACTGTCAGAACTTGATCAAAAATAGGTCGTTCGCATATCAAACGAACCAGCGCTTCGTGACGCATCTTTTCCACACAAAATTGGGACGAAAAAAATAATTTAGCAAGCTTGTAGGGCCCCTCAAACATTTGTAGGGTCGGGAAGGGCTTTGAAGGGGGTTGAAATTTGTATAAAGCCCAGCCTCCACGATGATATATGCCCACAATAATACGTCAAGGGTGCACACAAAAGATGTGTCTGATGGATAAGACCAAGAAAATGTTTGAATTTTTGAGAAAAAAAAAGTTTTCTTGGAGGGGTCTCGAACCCGGGACCCTTTGCTGGAGGATCCAGCACGCTAACTGCTTCGCCACCGAGGCTTCAGCGACGTTTCGCCAAAGTTAGATGTGAACCGAACTCCGGAGGGGGGGGTAAATACCCCTTTTCTAAAGGCATCCACGTTTTAGCACATAAAACTGTCAGAACTTGATCAAAAATAGGTCGTTCGCCTATCAAACGAACCAGTGCTTCATGACACATCTTTTCCACACAAAATTGGGACGAAAAAAATAATATAGGAAGCTTGTAGGGCCCCTCAAAAATTTGTAGGGTCGGGAAGGGCTTTGAAGGGGGTTGAAATTTGTATAAAGCCCAGCCTCCACGGTGATATATGCCCACAATAATACGTCAAGGGTGCACACAAAAGATGTGTCTAATGGATAAGACCAATAAAATGTTTGAATTTTTGAGAAAAAAAAAAGTTTTCTTGGAGGGGCCTCGAACCCGGGACCCTTTGCTGGAGGATCCAGCACGCTAACCGCTTCGCCACCGAGGCTTGAGAGAAGTATCGCCAAGGTAAGATGTGAACCGAACTCCGGAGGGGGGTAAATACCCCTTTTCTAAAAGCATCCACGTTTTAGCACATACAACTGTCAGAACTTGATCAAAAATAGGTCGTTCGCATATCAAACGAACCAGTGCTTCATGACGCATCTTTTCCACACAAAATTGGGACGAAAAAAATAACATAGGAAGCTTGTAGGGCCCCTCAAACATTTGTAGGGTCGGAAAGGGCTTTGAAGGGGGTTGAAATTTGTATAAAGCCCAGCCTCCAAGGTAATATATGCTCACAATAATACGTCAAGATGTGTCTGATGGATAAGACCAAGAAAATGTTTGAATTTTTGAGAAAAAAAAAAGTTTTCTTGGAGCGGTCTCGAACCCGGGACCCTTTGCTGGAGGATCCAGCACGCTAACCGCTTCGCCACCGAGGCTTGAGCGAAGTTTCGCCAAGGTAAGATGTGAACCGAACTCCGGAGGGGGGTAGCATCCACGTTTTAGCACATAAAACTGTCAGAACTTGATCAAAAATGGGTCGTTCGCATATCAAACGAACCAGAGCTTCATGACGCATCCTTTCCACACAAAATTGGGACGAAAAAATAACATAGGAAGCTTGTAGGACCCCACAAACATTTGTAGGGTCGGGAAGGGGGTTGAAATTTGAATAAAGATCAGTCTCGACGGTGATATATGCCCACAATAATACGTCAAGGGTGCACACCAAAGATGTGTCTGATGGATAAGACCGAGAAATTGTTCGAATTTTTAGAAAAAAAAAAATTTCTTGGAGGGGTCTCGAACCCGAGACCCTTTGCGGGCGGATCCAGCACGCTAACTGCTTCGCCACCGAAGCTTAAGCAAAGTTTCGCCAAGGTAAGATGTGAACCGAACTCCGGAGGGGGGTAAATACCCCCTTTCTAAGACATCCACATTTTAGCACATAAACTGTCAGAACTTGATCAAAAATAGGTCGTTCGCATATCAAACGAACCAGCGTTTCATGACGCATCTTTTCCACACACAATTGGGACGAAAACAATAATATAGGAAGCTTGTAGGGCCCCTCAAACATTTGTAGGGTCGGGAAGGGCTTTGAAGGGGGTTGAAATTTGTTAAAAGCCCAGCCTCGACGGTGATATATGCCCACAATAATACGTCAAGGGTGCACACCAAAGATGTGTCTGATGGATAAGACCGAGAAATTGTTCGAATTTTTAGAAAAAAAAAAATTTCTTGGAGGGGTCTCGAACCCGAGACCCTTTGCGGGCGGATCCAGCACGCTAACTGCTTCGCCACCGAAACTTAAGCAAAGTTTCGCCAAGGTAAGATGTGAACCGAACTCCGGAGGGGGGTAAATACCCCCTTTCTAAAGACATCCACATTTTAGCACATAAACTGTCAGAACTTGATCAAAAATAGGTCGTTCGCATATCAAACGAACCAGCGCTTTGTGGCGAGTTTTTTCCACACAAAATTGGGACGAAAAAAATAATATAGGAAGCTTGTAGGGCCTCTCAAACATTTGTAGGGTCGGGAAGGGCTTTGAAGGGGGTTGAAATTTGTATAAAGCCCAGCCTCCACGGTGATATATGCCCACAATAATACGTCAAGGGTGCACACAAAAGATGTGTCTGATGGATAAGACCAAGAAAATGTTTGAATTTTTGAGAAAAAAAAAAGTTTTCTTGGAGGGGTCTCGAACCCGGGACCCTTTGCTGGAGGATCCAGCACGCTAACCGCTTCGCCACCGAGGCTTGAGAGAAGTATCGCCAAGGTAAGATGTGAACCGAACTCCGGAGGGGGGTAAATACCCCTTTTCTAAAAGCATCCACGTTTTAGCACATACAACTGTCAGAACTTGATCAAAAATAGGTCGTTCGCATATCAAACGAACCAGTGCTTCATGACGCATCTTTTCCACACAAAATTGGGACAAAAAAAATAACATAGGAAGCTTGTAGGGCCCCTCAAACATTTGTAGGGTCGGGAAGGACTTTGAAGGGGGTTGAAATTTGTATAAAGCCCAGCCTCCAAGGTAATATATGCTCACAATAATACGTCAAGATGTGTCTGATGGATAAGACCAAGAAAATGTTTGAATTTTTGAGAAAAAAAAAAGTTTTCTTGGAGCGGTCTTGAACCCGGGACCCTTTGCTGGAGGATCCAGCACGCTAACCGCTTCGCCACCGAGGCTTGAGCGAAGTGTCGCCAAGGTAAGATGTGAACCGAACTCCGGAGGGGGGTAGCATCCACGTTTTAGCACATAAAACTGTCAGAACTTGATCAAAAATAAGTCGTTCGCATATCAAACGAACCAGTGCTTCGTGACGCATCTTTTCCACACAAAATTGGAACGAAAAAAATAATTTAGGAAGCTTGTAGGGCCCCTCAAACATTTGTAGGGTCGGGAAGGGCTTTGAAGGGGGTTGAAATTTGTATAAAGCCAAGCCTCCACGGTGATACATGCCCACAATAATACGTCAAGGGTGCACACCAAAGATGTGTCTGATGGATAAGACCAAGAAAATGTTTGAATATTTGAGAAAAAAAAAAAGTTTTCTTGGAGGGGTCTCGAACCCGGGACCCTTTGCTGGAGGATCCAGCACGCTAACCGCTTCGCCACCGAGGCTTGAGAGAAGTAGCGCCAAGGTAAGATGTGAACCGAACTCCGGAGGGGGGTAAATACCCCTTTTCTAAAAGCATCCACGTTTTAGCACATAAAACTGTCAGAACTTGATCAAAAATAGGTCGTTCGCATATCAAACGAACCAGTGCTTCGTGACGCATCTTTTCCACACAAAATTGGAACGAAAAAAATAATTTAGGAAGCTTGTAGGGCCCCTCAAACATTTGTAGGGTCGGGAAGGGCTTTGAAGGGGGTTGAAATTTGTATAAAGCCAAGCCTCCACGGTGATATATGCCCACAATAATACGTCAAGGGTGCACACAAAAGATGTGTCTGATGGATAAGACCAAGGAAATGTTTGAATTTTTGAGAAAAAAAAGTTTTCTTGGAGCGGTCTCGAACCCGGGACCCTTTGCTGGAGGATCCAGCACGCTAACCGCTTCGCCATCGAGGCTTGAGCGAAGTTTCGCCAAGGTAAGATGTGAACCGAACTCCGGAGGGGGGTAGCATCCACGTTTTAGCACATAAAACTGTCAGAACTTGATCAAAAATGGGTCGTTCGCATATCAAACGAACCAGCGCTTCATGACGCATCCTTTCCACACAAAATTGGGACGAAAAAATAACATAGGAAGCTTGTAGGACCCCACAAACATTTGTAGGGTCGGGAAGGGGGTTGAAATTTGTATAAAGCCCAGCCTCCACGGTGATATATGCCCACAATAATACGTCAAGGGTGCACACCAAAGATGTGTCTGATGGATAAGACCAAGAAAATGTTTGAATATTTGAGAAAAAAAAAAAGTTTTCTTGGAGGGGTCTCGAACCCGGGACCCTTTGCTGGAGGATCCAGCACGCTAACCGCTTCGCCACCGAGGCTTGAGAGAAGTAGCGCCAAGGTAAGATGTGAACCGAACTCCGGAGGGGGGTAAATACCCCTTTTCTAAAAGCATCCACGTTTTAGCACATAAAACTGTCAGAACTTGATCAAAAATAGGTCGTTCGCATATCAAACGAACCAGTGCTTCGTGACGCATCTTTTCCACACAAAATTGGAACGAAAAAAATAATTTAGGAAGCTTGTAGGGCCCCTCAAACATTTGTAGGGTCGGGAAGGGCTTTGAAGGGGGTTGAAATTTGTATAAAGCCAAGCCTCCACGGTGATATATGCCCACAATAATACGTCAAGGGTGCACACAAAAGATGTGTCTGATGGATAAGACCAAGGAAATGTTTGAATTTTTGAGAAAAAAAAAGTTTTCTTGGAGCGGTCTCGAACCCGGGACCCTTTGCTGGAGGATCCAGCACGCTAACCGCTTCGCCATCGAGGCTTGAGCGAAGTTTCGCCAAGGTAAGATGTGAACCGAACTCCGGAGGGGGGTAGCATCCACGTTTTAGCACATAAAACTGTCAGAACTTGATCAAAAATGGGTCGTTCGCATATCAAACGAACCAGCGCTTCATGACGCATCCTTTCCACACAAAATTGGGACGAAAAAATAACATAGGAAGCTTGTAGGACCCCACAAACATTTGTAGGGTCGGGAAGGGGGTTGAAATTTGTATAAAGCCCAGCCTCCACGGTGATATATGCCCACAATAATACGTCAAGGGTGCACACCAAAGATGTGTCTGATGGATAAGACCAAGAAAATGTTTGAATATTTGAGAAAAAAAAAAGTTTTCTTGGAGGGGTCTCGAACCCGGGACCCTTTGCTGGAGGATCCAGCACGCTAACCGCTTCGCCACCGAGGCTTGAGAGAAGTAGCGCCAAGGTAAGATGTGAACCGAACTCCGGAGGGGGGTAAATACCCCTTTTCTAAAAGCATCCACGTTTTAGCACATAAAACTGTCAGAACTTGATCAAAAATAGGTCGTTCGCATATCAAACGAACCAGTGCTTCGTGACGCATCTTTTCCACACAAAATTGGAACGAAAAAAATAATTTAGGAAGCTTGTAGGGCCCCTCAAACATTTGTAGGGTCGGGAAGGGCTTTGAAGGGGGTTGAAATTTGTATAAAGCCAAGCCTCCACGGTGATATATGCCCACAATAATACGTCAAGGGTGCACACAAAAGATGTGTCTGATGGATAAGACCAAGGAAATGTTTGAATTTTTGAGAAAAAAAAAGTTTTCTTGGAGGGGTCTCGAACCCGGGACCCTTTGCTGGAGGATCCAGCACGCTAACTGCTTCGCCACCGAGGCTTGAGCGAAGTTTCGCCTAGGTAAGATGTGAACCGAACTCCGGAGGGGGGTAAATACCCCTTTTTCATAAAGCATCCACGTTTTAGCACATACAACTGCCAGAACTTGATCAAAAATAGGTCGTTCGCATATCAAACGAACCAGCGCTTCGTGACGCATCTTTTCCACACAAAATTGGGAAGAAAAAAATAATTAAGGAAGCTTGTAGGGCCCCTCAAACATTTGTAGGGTCGGGAAGGACTTTGAAGGGGGTTGAAATTTGTATAAAGCCCAGCCTCCACGGTGATATATGCCCACAATAATACGTCAAGGGTGCACACAAAAGATGCGTCTGATGGATAAGACCAAGAAAATGTTTGAATTTTTGAGAAAAAAAAACATTTTCTTGGAGGGGTCTCGAACCCGGGACCCTTTGCTGGAGGATCCAGCACGCTAACCGCTTCGCCACCGAGGCTTGAGAGAAGTATCGCCAAGGTAAGATGTGAACCGAACTCCGGAGGGGGGTAAATACCC
The DNA here is from genome assembly GCA_029955415.1 of Lottia scabra. Classification (NCBI taxonomy): domain Eukaryota; kingdom Metazoa; phylum Mollusca; class Gastropoda; family Lottiidae; genus Lottia; species Lottia scabra. The sequence continues at coordinate 8,984,762 of JARJEI010000015.1, forward strand.
CTTTTCTAAAAGCATCCACGTTTTAGCACATACAACTGTCAGAACTTGATCAAAAATAGGTCGTTCGCATATCAAACGAACCAGTGCTTCATGACGCATCTTTTCCACAAAAAATTGGGACGAAAAAAATAACATAGGAAGCTTGTAGGGCCCCTCAAACATTTGTAGGGTCGGGAAGGGCTTTGAAGGGGGTTGAAATTTGTATAAAGCCCAGCCTCCACGGTGATATATGCCCACAATAATACGTCAAGGGTGCACACAAAAGATGTGTCTAGTGGATAAGACCAATAAAATGTTTGAATCTTTGAGAAAAAAAAAAGTTTTCTTGGAGGGGTCTCGAACCCGGGACCCTTTGCTGGAGGATCCAGCACGCTAACCGCTTCGCCACCGAGGCTTGAGAGAAGTATCGCCAAGGTAAGATGTGAACCGAACTCCGGAGGGGGGTAAATACCCCTTTTTCATAAAGCATCCACGTTTTAGCACATACAACTGCCAGAACTTGATCAAAAATAGGTCGTTCGCATATCAAACGAACCAGTGCTTCATGACGCATCTTTTCCACACAAAATTGGGACGAAAAAAATAACATAGGAAGCTTGTAGGGCCCCTCAAACATTTGTAGGGTCGGGAAGGGCTTTGAAGGGGGTTGAAATTTGTATAAAGCCCAGCCTCCACGGTGATATATGCCCACAATAATACATCAAGGGTGCACACAAAAGATGTGTCTAATGGATAAGACCAATAAAATGTTTGAATTTTTGAGAAAAAAAAAGTTTTCTTGGAGGGGTCTCGAACCCGGGAACCTTTGCTGGAGGATCCAGCACGCTATCCGCTTCGCCACCGAGGCTTGAGAGAAGTATCGTCAAGGTAAGATGTGAACCGAACTCCGGAGGGGGGTAAATACCCCTTTTCTAAAAGCATCCACGTTTTAGCACTTAAAACTGTCAGAACTTGATCAAAAATAGGTCGTTCGCATATCAAACGAACCAGCGCTTCGTGACGCATCTTTTCCATACAAAATTGGGACGAAAAAAAATAATTAAGGAAGCTTGTAGGGCCCCTCAAACATTTGTAGGGTCGGGAAGGACTTTGAAGGGGGTTGAAATTTGTATAAAGCCCAGCCTCCACGGTGATATATGCCCACAATAATACGTCAAGGGTGCACACAAAAGATGCGTCTGATGGATAAGACCAAGAAAATGTTTGAATTTTTGAGATAAAAAAACATTTTCTTAGAGGGGTCTCGAACCCGGGACCCTTTGCTGGAGGATCCAGCACGCTAACCGCTTCGCCACCGAGGCTTGAGAGAAGAATCGCCAAGGTAAGATGTGAACCGAACTCCGGAGGGGGGTAAATACCCCTTTTCTAAAAGCATCCACGTTTTAGCACATACAACTGTCAGAACTTGATCAAAAATAGGTCGTTCGCATATCAAACGAACCAGTGCTTCATGACGCATCTTTTCCACACAAAATAACATAGGAAGCTTGTAGGGCCCCTCAAACATTTGTAGGGTCGGGAAGGGGGTTGAAATTTGTATAAAGCCCAGCCTCCACGGTGATATATGCCCACAATAATACGTCAAGGGTGCACACCAAAGATGTGTCTGATGGATAAGACCAAGAAAATGTTTGAATATTTGAGAAAAAAAAAAGTTTTCTTGGAGGGGTCTCGAACCCGGGACCCTTTGCTGGAGGATCCAGCACGCTAACCGCTTCGCCACCGAGGCTTGAGAGAAGTATCGTCAAGGTAAGATGTGAACCGAACTCCGGAGGGGGGTAAATACCCCTTTTCTAAAAGCATCCACGTTTTAGCACATAAAACTGTCAGAACTTGATCAAAAATAGGTCGTTCGCATATCAAACGAACCAGCGCTTCGTGACGCATCTTTTCCACACAAAATTGGGAAGAAAAAAATAATTAAGGAAGCTTGTAGGGCCCCTCAAACATTTGTAGGGTCGGGAAGGACTTTGAAGGGGGTTGAAATTTGTATAAAGCCCAGCCTCCACGGTGATATATGCCCACAATAATACGTCAAGGGTGCACACAAAAGATGCGTCTGATGGATAAGACCAAGAAAATGTTTGAATTTTTGAGAAAAAAAAACATTTTCTTGGAGGGGTCTCGAACCCGGGACCCTTTGCTGGAGGATCCAGCACGCTAACCGCTTCGCCACCGAGGCTTGAGAGAAGTATCGCCAAGGTAAGATGTGAACCGAACTCCGGAGGGGGGTAAATACCCCTTTTCTAAAAGCATCCACGTTTTAGCACATACAACTGTCAGAACTTGATCAAAAATAGGTCGTTCGCATATCAAACGAACCAGTGCTTCATGACGCATCTTTTCCACAAAAAATTGGGACGAAAAAAATAACATAGGAAGCTTGTAGGGCCCCTCAAACATTTGTAGGGTCGGGAAGGGCTTTGAAGGGGGTTGAAATTTGTATAAAGCCCAGCCTCCACGGTGATATATGCCCACAATAATACGTCAAGGGTGCACACAAAAGATGTGTCTAATGGATAAGACCAATAAAATGTTTGAATCTTTGAGAAAAAAAAAAGTTTTCTTGGAGGGGTCTCGAACCCGGGACCCTTTGCTGGAGGATCCAGCACGCTAACCGCTTCGCCACCGAGGCTTGAGAGAAGTATCGCCAAGGTAAGATGTGAACCGAACTCCGGAGGGGGGTAAATACCCCTTTTTCATAAAGCATCCACGTTTTAGCACATACAACTGCCAGAACTTGATCAAAAATAGGTCGTTCGCATATCAAACGAACCAGTGCTTCATGACGCATCTTTTCCACACAAAATTGGGACGAAAAAAATAACATAGGAAGCTTGTAGGGCCCCTCAAACATTTGTAGGGTCGGGAAGGGCTTTGAAGGGGGTTGAAATTTGTATAAAGCCCAGCCTCCACGGTGATATATGCCCACAATAATACATCAAGGGTGCACACAAAAGATGTGTCTAATGGATAAGACCAATAAAATGTTTGAATTTTTGAGAAAAAAAAAAGTTTTCTTGGAGGGGTCTCGAACCCGGGAACCTTTGCTGGAGGATCCAGCACGCTAACCGCTTCGCCACCGAGGCTTGAGAGAAGTATCGTCAAGGTAAGATGTGAACCGAACTCCGGAGGGGGGTAAATACCCCTTTTCTAAAAGCATCCACGTTTTAGCACATAAAACTGTCAGAACTTGATCAAAAATAGGTCGTTCGCATATCAAACGAACCAGCGCTTCGTGACGCATCTTTTCCACACAAAATTGGGACGAAAAAAATAATTTAGGAAGCTTGTAGGGCCCCTCAAACATTTGTAGGGTCGGGAAGGACTTTGAAGGGGGTTGAAATTTGTATAAAGCCCAGCCTCCACGGTGATATATGCCCACAATAATACGTCAAGGGTGCACACAAAAGATGCGTCTGATGGATAAGACCAAGAAAATGTTTGAATTTTTGAGAAAAAAAAACATTTTCTTGGAGGGGTCTCGAACCCGGGACCCTTTGCTGGAGGATCCAGCACGCTAACTGCTTCGCCACCGAGGCTTCAGCGACGTTTCGCCAAAGTTAGATGTGAACCGAACTCCGGAGGGGGGTAAATACCCCTTTTCTAAAGGCATCCACGTTTTAGCACATAAAACTGTCAGAACTTGATCAAAAATAGGTCGTTCGCCTATCAAACGAACCAGTGCTTCATGACACATCTTTTCCACACAAAATTGGGACGAAAAAAATAATATAGGAAGCTTGTAGGGCCCCTCAAAAATTTGTAGGGTCGGGAAGGGCTTTGAAGGGGGTTGAAATTTGTATAAAGCCCAGCCTCCACGGTGATATATGCCCACAATAATACGTCAAGGGTGCACACAAAAGATGTGTCTAATGGATAAGACCAATAAAATGTTTGAATTTTTGAGAAAAAAAAAAGTTTTCTTGGAGGGGCCTCGAACCCGGGACCCTTTGCTGGAGGATCCAGCACGCTAACCGCTTCGCCACCGAGGCTTGAGAGAAGTATCGCCAAGGTAAGATGTGAACCGAACTCCGGAGGGGGGTAAATACCCCTTTTCTAAAAGCATCCACGTTTTAGCACATACAACTGTCAGAACTTGATCAAAAATAGGTCGTTCGCATATCAAACGAACCAGTGCTTCATGACGCATCTTTTCCACACAAAATTGGGACGAAAAAAATAACATAGGAAGCTTGTAGGGCCCCTCAAACATTTGTAGGGTCGGAAAGGGCTTTGAAGGGGGTTGAAATTTGTATAAAGCCCAGCCTCCAAGGTAATATATGCTCACAATAATACGTCAAGATGTGTCTGATGGATAAGACCAAGAAAATGTTTGAATTTTTGAGAAAAAAAAAAGTTTTCTTGGAGCGGTCTCGAACCCGGGACCCTTTGCTGGAGGATCCAGCACGCTAACCGCTTTGCCACCGAGGCTTGAGCGAAGTTTCGCCAAGGTAAGATGTGAACCGAACTCCGGAGGGGGGTAGCATCCACGTTTTAGCACATAAAACTGTCAGAACTTGATCAAAAATGGGTCGTTCGCATATCAAACGAACCAGCGCTTCATGACGCATCCTTTCCACACAAAATTGGGACGAAAAAATAACATAGGAAGCTTGTAGGACCCCACAAACATTTGTAGGGTCGGGAAGGGGGTTGAAATTTGAATAAAGCTCAGTCTCGACGGTGATATATGCCCACAATAATACGTCAAGGGTGCACACCAAAGATGTGTCTGATGGATAAGACCGAGAAATTGTTCGAATTTTTAGAAAAAAAAAAATTTCTTGGAGGGGTCTCGAACCCGAGACCCTTTGCGGGCGGATCCAGCACGCTAACTGCTTCGCCACCGAGGCTTAAGCAAAGTTTCGCCAAGGTAAGATGTGAACCGAACTCCGGAGGGGGGTAAATACCCCCTTTCTAAAGACATCCACATTTTAGCACATAAACTGTCAGAACTTGATCAAAAATAGGTCGTTCGCATATCAAACGAACCAGCGCTTTGTGGCGCGTTTTTTCCACACAAAATTGTGACGAAAACAATAATATAGGAAGCTTGTAGGGCCTCTCAAACATTTGTAGGGTCGGGAAGGGCTTTGAAGGGGGTTGAAATTTGTATAAAGCCCAGCCTCCACGGTGATATATGCCCACAATAATACGTCAAGGGTGCACACAAAAGATGTGTCTGATGGATAAGACCAAGAAAATGTTTGAATTTTTGAGAAAAAAAAAAGTTTTCTTGGAGGGGTCTCGAACCCGGGACCCTTTGCTGGAGGATCCAGCACGGTAACCGCTTCGCCACCGAGGCTTGAGAGAAGTATCGCCAAGGTAAGATGTGAACCGAACTCCGGAGGGGGGTAAATACCCCTTTTCTAAAAGCATCCACGTTTTAGCACATAAAACTGTCAGAACTTGATCAAAAATAGGTCGTTCGCATATCAAACGAACCAGTGCTTCATGACGCATCTTTTCCACACAAAATTGGGACGAAAAAAATAACATAGGAAGCTTGTAGGGCCCCTCAAACATTTGTAGGGTCGGGAAGGGCTTTGAAGGGGGTTGAAATTTGTATAAAGCCCAGCCTCCACGGTGATATATGCCCACAATAATACATCAAGGGTGCACACAAAAGATGTGTCTAATGGATAAGACCAATAAAATGTTTGAATTTTTGAGAAAAAAAAAAGTTTTCTTGGAGGGGTCTCGAACCCGGGAACCTTTGCTGGAGGATCCAGCACGCTAACCGCTTCGCCACCGAGGCTTGAGAGAAGTATCGTCAAGGTAAGATGTGAACCGAACTCCGGAGGGGGGTAAATACCCCTTTTCTAAAAGCATCCACGTTTTAGCACATAAAACTGTCAGAACGTGATCAAAAATAGGTCGTTCGCATATCAAACGAACCAGCGCTTCGTGACGCATCTTTTCCACACAAAATTGGGACGAAAAAAATAATTTAGGAAGCTTGTAGGGCCCCTCAAACATTTGTAGGGTCGGGAAGGACTTTGAAGGGGGTTGAAATTTGTATAAAGCCCAGCCTCCACGGTGATATATGCCCACAATAATACGTCAAGGGTGCACACAAAAGATGCGTCTGATGGATAAGACCAAGAAAATGTTTGAATTTTTGAGAAAAAAAAAAGTTTTCTTGGAGGGGTCTCGAACCCGGGACCCTTTGCTGGAGGATCCAGCACGCTAACCGCTTCGCCACCGAGGCTTGAGAGAAGTATCGCCAAGGTAAGATGTGAACCGAACTCCGGAGGGGGGTAAATACCCCTTTTCTAAAAGCATCCACGTTTTAGCACATACAACTGTCAGAACTTGATCAAAAATAGGTCGTTCGCATATCAAACGAACCAGTGCTTCATGACGCATCTTTTCCACACAAAATTGGGACAAAAAAAATAACATAGGAAGCTTGTAGGGCCCCTCAAACATTTGTAGGGTCGGGAAGGGCTTTGAAGGGGGTTGAAATTTGTATAAAGCCCAGCCTCCAAGGTAATATATGCTCACAATAATACGTCAAGATGTGTCTGATGGATAAGACCAAGAAAATGTTTGAATTTTTGAGAAAAAAAAAAGTTTTCTTGGAGCGGTCTCGAACCCGGGACCCTTTGCTGGAGGATCCAGCACGCTAACCGCTTCGCCACCGAGGCTTGAGCGAAGTTTCGCCAAGGTAAGATGTGAACCGAACTCCGGAGGGGGGTAGCATCCACGTTTTAGCACATAAAACTGTCAGAACTTGATCAAAAATGGGTCGTTCGCATATCAAACGAACCAGCGCTTCATGACGCATCCTTTCCACACAAAATTGGGACGAAAAAATAACATAGGAAGCTTGTAGGACCCCACAAACATTTGTAGGGTCGTGAAGGGGGTTGAAATTTGAATAAAGCTCAGTCTCGACGGTGATATATGCCCACAATAATACGTCAAGGGTGCACACCAAAGATGTGTCTGATGGATAAGACCGAGAAATTGTTCGAATTTTTAGAAGAAAAAAAAATTTCTTGGAGGGGTCTCGAACCCGAGACCCTTTAAGGGCGGATCCAGCACGCTAACTGCTTCGCCACCGAGGCTTAAGCAAAGTTTCGCCAAGGTAAGATGTGAACCGAACTCCGGAGGGGGGTAAATACCCCCTTTCTAAAGACATCCACATTTTAGCACATAAACTGTCAGAACTTGATCAAAAATAGGTCGTTCGCATATCAAACGAACCAGCGCTTTGTGGCGCGTTTTTTCCACACAAAATTGTGACGAAAAAAATAATATAGGAAGCTTGTAGGGCCTCTCAAACATTTGTAGGGTCGGGAAGGACTTTGAAGGGGGTTGAAATTTGTATAAAGCCCAGCCTCCACGGTGATATATGCCCACAATAATACGTCAAGGGTGCACACAAAAGATGTGTCTGATGGATAAGACCAAGAAAATGTTTGAATTTTTGAGAAAAAAAAAGTTTTCTTGGAGGGGTCTCGAACCCGGGACCCTTTGCTGGAGGATCCAGCACGCTAACCGCTTCGCCACCGAGGCTTGAGAGAAGTATCGTCAAGGTAAGATGTGAACCGAACTCCGGAGGGGGGTAAATACCCCTTTTCTAAAAGCATCCACGTTTTAGCACATAAAACTGTCAGAACTTGATCAAAAATAGGTCGTTCGCATATCAAACGAACCAGCGCTTCGTGACGCATCTTTTCCACACAAAATTGGGACGAAAAAAATAATTTAGGAAGCTTGTAGGGCCCCTCAAACATTTGTAGGGTCGGGAAGGACTTTGAAGGGGGTTGAAATTTGTATAAAGCCCAGCCTCCACGGTGATATATGCCCACAATAATACGTCAAGGGTGCACACAAAAGATGCGTCTGATGGATAAGACCAAGAAAATGTTTGAATTTTTGAGAAAAAAAAAAGTTTTCTTGGAGGGGTCTCGAACCCGGGACCCTTTGCTGGAGGATCCAGCACGCTAACCGCTTCGCCACCGAGGCTTGAGAGAAGTATCGCCAAGGTAAGATGTGAACCGAACTCCGGAGGGGGGTAAATACCCCTTTTCTAAAAGCATCCACGTTTTAGCACATACAACTGTCAGAACTTGATCAAAAATAGGTCGTTCGCATATCAAACGAACCAGTGCTTCATGACGCATCTTTTCCACACAAAATTGGGACAAAAAAAATAACATAGGAAGCTTGTAGGGCCCCTCAAACATTTGTAGGGTCGGGAAGGGCTTTGAAGGGGGTTGAAATTTGTATAAAGCCCAGCCTCCAAGGTAATATATGCTCACAATAATACGTCAAGATGTGTCTGATGGATAAGACCAAGAAAATGTTTGAATTTTTGAGAAAAAAAAAAGTTTTCTTGGAGCGGTCTCGAACCCGGGACCCTTTGCTGGAGGATCCAGCACGCTAACCGCTTCGCCACCGAGGCTTGAGCGAAGTTTCGCCAAGGTAAGATGTGAACCGAACTCCGGAGGGGGGTAGCATCCACGTTTTAGCACATAAAACTGTCAGAACTTGATCAAAAATGGGTCGTTCGCATATCAAACGAACCAGAGCTTCATGACGCATCCTTTCCACACAAAATTGGGACGAAAAAAAAACATAGGAAGCTTGTAGGACCCCACAAACATTTGTAGGGTCGGGAAGGGGGTTGAAATTTGAATAAAGCTCAGTCTCGACGGTGATATATGCCCACAATAATACGTCAAGGGTGCACACCAAAGATGTGTCTGATGGATAAGACCAAGAAATTGTTCGAATTTTTAGAAAAAAAATTTTTTTTCTTGGAGGGGTCTCGAACCCGGGACCCTTTGCGGGCGGATCCAGCACGCTAACTGCTTCGCCACCGAGGCTTAAGCGAAGTTTCGCCAAGGTAAGATGTGAACCGAACTCCGGAGGGGGGTAAATACCCCCTTTCTAAAGGCATCCACATTTTAGCACATAAAACTGTCAGAACTTGATCAAAAATAGGTCGTTCGCATATCAAACGAACCAGCGCTTCGTGGCGCGTTTTTTCCACACAAAATTGGGACGAAAAACATAATATAGGAAGCTTGTAGGGCCCCTCAAATATTTGTAGGGTCGGGAAGGGCTTTGAAGGGGGTTGAAATTTGTATAAAGCCCAGCCTCCACGGTGATATATGCCCACAATAATACGTCAAGGGTGCACACAAAAGATGTGTCTAATGGATAAGACCAATAAAATGTTTGAATTTTTGAGAAAAAAAAAAAGTTTTCTTGGAGGGGTCTCGAACCCGGGAACCTTTGCTGGAGGATCCAGCACGCTTACCGCTTCGCCACCGAGGCTTGAGAGAAATATCGCCAAGGTAAGATGTGAACCGAACTCCGGAGGGGGGTAAATACCCCTTTTCTAAAAGCATCCACGTTTTAGCACATACAACTGTCAGAACTTGATCAAAAATAGGTCGTTCGCATATCAAACGAACCAGTGCTTCATGACGCATCTTTTCCACACAAAATTGGGACGAAAAAAATAACATAGGAAGCTTGTAGGGCCCCTCAAACATTTGTAGGGTCGGGAAGGGCTTTGAAGGGGGTTGAAATTTGTATAAAGCCCAGCCTCCAAGGTAATATATGCTCACAATAATACGTCAAGATGTGTCTGATGGATAAGACCAAGAAAATGTTTGAATTTTTGAGAAAAAAAAAGTTTTCTTGGAGCGGTCTCGAACCCGGGACCCTTTGCTGGAGGATCCAGCACGCTAACCGCTTCGCCATCGAGGCTTGAGCGAAGTTTCGCCAAGGTAAGATGTGAACCGAACTCCGGTGGGGGTAGCATCCACGTTTTAGCACATAAAACTGTCAGAACTTGATCAAAAATGGGTCGTTCGCATATCAAACGAACCAGCGCTTCATGACGCATCCTTTCCACACAAAATTGGGACGAAAAAATAACATAGGAAGCTTGTAGGACCCCACAAACATTTGTAGGGTCGGGAAGGGGGTTGAAATTTGTATAAAGCCCAGCCTCCACGGTGATATATGCCCACAATAATACGTCAAGGGTGCACACCAAAGATGTGTCTGATGGATAAGACCAAGAAAATGTTTGAATATTTGAGAAAAAAAAAGTTTTCTTGGAGGGGTCTCGAACCCGGGACCCTTTGCTGGAGGATCCAGCACGCTAACCGCTTCGCCACCGAGGCTTGAGAGAAGTAGCGCCAAGGTAAGATGTGAACCGAACTCCGGAGGGGGGTAAATACCCCTTTTCTAAAAGCATCCACGTTTTAGCACATAAAACTGTCAGAACTTGATCAAAAATAGGTCGTTCGCATATCAAACGAACCAGTGCTTCGTGACGCATCTTTTCCACACAAAATTGGAACGAAAAAAATAATTTAGGAAGCTTGTAGGGCCCCTCAAACATTTGTAGGGTCGGGAAGGGCTTTGAAGGGGGTTGAAATTTGTATAAAGCCAAGCCTCCACGGTGATATATGCCCACAATAATACGTCAAGGGTGCACACAAAAGATGTGTCTGATGGATAAGACCAAGGAAATGTTTGAATTTTTGAGAAAAAAAAAGTTTTCTTGGAGGGGTCTCGAACCCGGGACCCTTTGCTGGAGGATCCAGCACGCTAACTGCTTCGCCACCGAGGCTTGAGCGAAGTTTCGCCAAGGTAAGATGTGAACCGAACTCCGGAGGGGGGTAAATACCCCTTTTCTAAAGGCATCCACGTTTTAGCACATAAAACTGTCAGAACTTGATCAAAAATAGGTCGTTCGCATATCAAACGAACCAGTGCTTCATGACGCATCTTTTCCACAAAAAATTGGGACGAAAAAAATAACATAGGAAGCTTGTAGGGCCCCTCAAACATTTGTAGGGTCGGGAAGGGCTTTGAAGGGGGTTGAAATTTGTATAAAGCCCAGCCTCCACGGTGATATATGCCCACAATAATACGTCAAGGGTGCACACAAAAGATGTGTCTAATGGATAAGACCAATAAAATGTTTGAATCTTTGAGAAAAAAAAAAGTTTTCTTGGAGGGGTCTCGAACCCGGGACCCTTTGCTGGAGGATCCAGCACGCTAACCGCTTCGCCACCGAGGCTTGAGAGAAGTATCGCCAAGGTAAGATGTGAACCGAACTCCGGAGGGGGGTAAATACCCCTTTTTCATAAAGCATCCACGTTTTAGCACATACAACTGCCAGAACTTGATCAAAAATAGGTCGTTCGCATATCAAACGAACCAGTGCTTCATGACGCATCTTTTCCACACAAAATTGGGACGAAAAAAATAACATAGGAAGCTTGTAGGGCCCCTCAAACATTTGTAGGGTCGGGAAGGGCTTTGAAGGGGGTTGAAATTTGTATAAAGCCCAGCCTCCACGGTGATATATGCCCACAATAATACATCAAGGGTGCACACAAAAGATGTGTCTAATGGATAAGACCAATAAAATGTTTGAATTTATGAGAAAAAAAAAAGTTTTCTTGGAGGGGTCTCTAACCCGGGAACCTTTGCTGGAGGATCCAGCACGCTAACCGCTTCGCCACCGAGGCTTGAGCGAAGTATCGCCAAGGTAAGATGTGAACCGAACTCCGGAGGGGGGTAAATACCCCTTTTCTAAAAGCATCCACGTTTTAGCACATAAAACTGTCAGAACTTGATCAAAAATAGGTCGTTCGCATATCAAACGAACCAGCGCTTCGTGACGCATCTTTTCCACACAAAATTGGGAAGAAAAAAATAATTAAGGAAGCTTGTAGGGCCCCTCAAACATTTGTAGGGTCGGGAAGGACTTTGAAGGGGGTTGAAATTTGTATAAAGCCCAGCCTCCACGGTGATATATGCCCACAATAATACGTCAAGGGTGCACACAAAAGATGCGTCTGATGGATAAGACCAAGAAAATGTTTGAATTTTTGAGAAAAAAAAACATTTTCTTGGAGGGGTCTCGAACCCGGGACCCTTTGCTAGAGGATCCAGCACGCTAACCGCTTCGCCACCGAGGCTTGAGAGAAGTATCGCCAAGGTAAGATGTGAACCGAACTCCGGAGGGGGGTAAATACCCCTTTTCTAAAAGCATCCACGTTTTAGCACATACAACTGTCAGAACTTGATCAAAAATAGGTCGTTCGCATATCAAACGAACCAGTGCTTCATGACGCATCTTTTCCACAAAAAATTGGGACGAAAAAAATAACATAGGAAGCTTGTAGGGCCCCTCAAACATTTGTAGGGTCGGGAAGGGCTTTGAAGGGGGTTGAAATTTGTATAAAGCCCAGCCTCCACGGTGATATATGCCCACAATAATACGTCAAGGGTGCACACAAAAGATGTGTCTAATGGATAAGACCAATAAAATGTTTGAATCTTTGAGAAAAAAAAAAGTTTTCTTGGAGGGGTCTCGAACCCGGGACCCTTTGCTGGAGGATCCAGCACGCTAACCGCTTCGCCACCGAGGCTTGAGAGAAGTATCGCCAAGGTAAGATGTGAACCGAACTCCGGAGGGGGGTAAATACCCCTTTTTCATAAAGCATCCACGTTTTAGCACATACAACTGCCAGAACTTGATCAAAAATAGGTCGTTCGCATATCAAACGAACCAGTGCTTCATGACGCATCTTTTCCACACAAAATTGGGACGAAAAAAATAACATAGGAAGCTTGTAGGGCCCCTCAAACATTTGTAGGGTCGGGAAGGACTTTGAAGGGGGTTGAAATTTGTATAAAGCCCAGCCTCCACGGTGATATATGCCCACAATAATACATCAAGGGTGCACACAAAAGATGTGTCTAATGGATAAGACCAATAAAATGTTTGAATTTTTGAGAAAAAAAAAAGTTTTCTTGGAGGGGTCTCGAACCCGGGAACCTTTGCTGGAGGATCCAGCACGCTAACCGCTTCGCCACCGAGGCTTGAGAGAAGTATCGTCAAGGTAAGATGTGAACCGAACTCCGGAGGGGGGTAAATACCCCTTTTCTAAAAGCATCCACGTTTTAGCACATAAAACTGTCAGAACTTGATCAAAAATAGGTCGTTCGCATATCAAACGAACCAGTGCTTCATGACGCATCTTTTCCACACAAAATTGGGACGAAAAAAATAATATAGGAAGCTTGTAGGGCCCCTCAAACATTTGTAGGGTCGGGAAGGACTTTGAAGGGGGTTGAAATTTGTATAAAGCCCAGCCTCCACGGTGATATATGCCCACAATAATACGTCAAGGGTGCACACAAAAGATGTGTCTAATGGATAAGACCAATAAAATGTTTGAATTTTTGAGAAAAAAAAAAGTTTTCTTGGAGGGGTCTCGAACCCGGGAACCTTTGCTGGAGGATCCAGCACGCTAACCGCTTCGCCACCGAGGCTTGAGAGAAGTATCGTCAAGGTAAGATGTGAACCGAACTCCGGAGGGGGGTAAATACCCCTTTTCTAAAAGCATCCACGTTTTAGCACATAAAACTGTCAGAACTTGATCAAAAATAGGTCGTTCGCATATCAAACGAACCAGCGCTTCGTGGCGCGTTTTTTCCACACAAAATTGGGACGAAAAAAATAATATAGGAAGCTTGTAGGGCCCCTCAAACATTTGTAGGGTCGGGAAGGGCTTTGAAGGGGGTTGAAATTTGTATAAAGCCCAGCCTCCACGGTGATATATGCCCACAATAATACGTCAAGGGTGCACACAAAAGATGTGTCTAATGGATAAGACCAATAAAATGTTTGAATTTTTGAGAAAAAAAAAAGTTTTCTTGGAGGGGTCTCGAACCCGGGAACCTTTGCTGGAGGATCCTGACTTCCGGTTTGATCGATGATGGTGTAGGACGGTGTTTTTATGTGCTCTACTAAATCGTCTTCAATCCTGTTAATTTATGGACTAAGCAGTCGTTATTTTGGATGTTTTTTGTACAGTATTTATTGTAGGATATTCGTGAACAATTATTTCCTGTATAGAGGTTCGTTTTTTCGTGTTTTGAGGCATTTTGCCTCGGCTGTTTATATAAATAAACAGCCGGTGCTACCAAAATGGCGAATGTACCGAATGTTAATTTATTAATCAGAGACAATACTGTAAGGGTTAGTGCAAATGGTTTACCAAAGTTTAAAGTGGCTGATATAGTTAAACGTGTTGAAGATAAACTTGGAGTTGATGCTGTTTTAGCATGTGTTCCGGGTAAAGGGTTTTTTGATGTGACATTGATAAATAATGATATTGCAAAATCTCTTGTTAAAAATGGTTTGATTTGTGGATCTGATGGATTTTCTTGCAATTTTGTAAATACACGAATAAAAATTGTGTCTTTTATGAACATTCCTGTTTATATTTCTGATGCAGCTATTGCAGAAAAACTCTGTGGTTGGGGTGTGAAGCCAGTGTCACCAATATCAAGAAGATCTTTTGAGTTCAATGGCAGAAGAAAATTTGATGGTACCAGGTTTGTCAAAGTTGAATTTACCCCCAATGTGCCAAGCCTCCCATATGCTACTGGGTTTGATGGTGCTTCTTATTTTGTGAAACATGATGATCAAGAAAAAGTGTGTTTTCTGTGTTTAAAACCAGATCATGTATTAGCAAACTGTCCTGACTTTAAATGTTTTAGGTGTTCAAAACAGGGTCATGGTAAAAGATCATGTGAGGCAATCTTTTGCAAAAGATGCAGAAAGTATGATTGGCAGTGTGACTGTCTTGTTGCAAAGTCAACTTTATTTGATGGTGAAAATGATGAAAACATTTCTTATGATGCAAGTGTTTATGTTTCTGGTGAAAATGGTGATAATTCTGATGTAAATGGTGATAATTCTGATATAAATGGTGATCATTCTGATGTAAATGGTGATAATTCTGATGTAAATGGTGATAATTCTGATGTAAATGGTGATAATTCTGATGTGAATGGTGGTATTTCTGTTAAGAAGGCTGATAGTTATGTTAAATTGGTTGACAATTCTGGTAATACTGGTAAGATAGCTGGTAATTCTAATAAGATAGATAATAATTTTGATAAAAACAATGATATTTGTGACCATCATGGTAGTAATTTTGACAGGAAATTTGAGCAAATAAATGTGAAATCTGATGATGTTTCTGATAAAGAAATTGAAAATTCTACTGCAAATATTAAGAACAATGATAAAAGTGTTAATATTACTGGTGAAAATGTTAATTTTGATGTTAATGAAATTAGTTCCAGTAATGTTGATATGGAATGTGCTGGTTATTCAGAAACCACTAGTCTTGAAGCTTGTTCAGTAGCTAATGATTCTGAAGGTGAGATGGAGGTTTCTGTTGAAAAGAATGAACTCTGTGATAGTAATAAACTACCAGATTCTATTAAGGATGTATCTGTAGGTAAACATTATCGACGGAGAATTATGGTTACTGGTCCAACAAAGAGTGCTGTTCTTAAATCATCACAAGAACGATCTTTTAAAAAAGGTAAATCAAAAATAAATGATGAAAGTTTAAAAAATAGTTATAAATTGGGTGCCAATACACAATCGTTAACATTCAAATAATGTTTTTAGTGGTGTTTACAAAATTATTAATACTGAACATTTTAATAATGGTTAAATTAGCAACTTTAAATGCGAATGGGTTAAACAGTATTATAAAATTTAATAATCTGATTGCAAGTTGTCGTGTCAAAGGTTTAGATATAATTTGTGTTCAAGAAACTCACTGGAATGACAATTTTATAGAATCTTATAAACACTTGTGGGATGGGGAAATTTTTTATTCTAACTGCTCTGATGGTTATAAGGGATGTGCGATTTTAATTTCAAAACGTTTTGCAAAATATTCAAGCAAAGTTTATAGTGACCATGTAGGTAGGATTATTGAGTGTAATATTTCACTTGATTCCTTTACCTTTAATATTGTGTGTATTTATGCTCCGAATGCCTCTCAAGAACGATCCGAATTTTTTGATAGTGTATCAAATCATTTAGATGATTCCCTGAATTACGTTGTTTGTGGAGATTTGAACGATGTGTGCTGTTCGTTTTTGGACAGGTCTAAAAATATGTCGGCCTATGGCCGCGTGTCGAATTTGCTGCCCAATTTTCTTTTCAATAATAATTTATATGACGTTTGGAGACGAAAGAATCCGGACAAAAGGGAGTTCACTCGTCAACAAGTATTCAAAGGTGGTCTGAATCAGTCAAGAATAGATTATATATTAGTTACCTCCCATTTATTAAACTATGTATCATATTGTTTTATATCTCACACGTCACTTAGTGATCATAGTTTTGTAACAACCCTATTTAATTTTAGTCATCATGATAGGGGACCTGGTGTTTGGATATTTAACAATACTTACCTGAAGGACCCTGATTTTTGTAATAAAATAAATGCTGTTATAAAAGCAGAATTAGAAACAGATTTGTATGTAACTGAACCACTTTTTTGGTGGGATAATTTAAAATTTAAGTTTAAGCAGATTAGTATTTTACATGCTCAATGTGAACGGAAAAAATTACAAACTGAATTCTGGACTTTGCAAACTGCTTTGAAATTTCATTATGGAAGGGCGAGCAAGAATTCTGAATATGATTTTAATCCAATTTTTGATTTAAGGGATTCATTAGAGAAGTATGAAACTATTAAATGTAATGGGGCCATTTTGAGATCGAAATCTGATATTACTGTTGAAAGTGATAAAAATTCCAAATATTTTCTAAATTTAGAAAAGTTAAAACAGGAATCACATGTTATTAAAAATCTTAAAACATCAGAAAATAAATATGTTACGGACATTGTTGACATTTTACAAGAATCTGTTAAATTTTATTCCAAACTTTATACTGAAGAAGCTGTGGATTTAAATGATCAAAATGTTTTATTTAATTTGATTGATAGAAATATTGATGAAAATGAAAAATTTATGTGTGATGCCGATTTTACAGCTAAAGAATTTCACAATTCCCTTAAAGGTATGAAAAAGGGCAAATCACCTGGTCCCGATGGGATTACTGTCGAATTTTATTTGCAATTCTGGGATATTCTATCTCCTGTTTATGTTAAGATTATTCAAGCTATTCAAGAATCTGGGTCGTTGAGTAAGTCCATGCAACGTGGAAATATATCTTTGTTTTATAAAAACAGGGGAGATAAGTGTGACCTAAAAAATTGGAGACCAATTAGTTTACTAAATGTAGACTACAAAATATTCTCTAGAACATTAGCTTTACGTTTGAAACTTGTAATGTCATCAGTTGTCTCCCCTGAGCAAAGTTGTTGTATACCTGGTCGAGACATTGCTCAAAATGTTTCCAACTTGAGGGACATAATAACTTTTGCTGAATTAGAAGATTTACCCCTGTTCATACTAAGTTTAGATTCCCAGAAAGCTTTTGATAGAGTTTCTCTGCCATATTTATTTAAGCTCCTTGAAAAGTTTGGTTTTGGTGAAAATTTTGTAAATAATATTAAAATTTTATACAATGGAATTAGAAGTTCGATTAAGATTAACGGACATGTTTCTTTACCTTTTAGTATTACCCGTTCTGTGAGACAAGGGTGTCCTATTTCAGCATTATTATATGTTCTTACAGCAGAACCTTTAAATTTGTTAATTAAGTCAAAACCGGATATTAAAGGTCTTCATATTCCGGGGTGTGATCAGCAGGCAGTTATTTTTCAACACGCTGATGACACCACTCTTACATTAAGTGATACTAATTCTATTAAGTCTGCATTATCTACAGTTTCAGTTTATTGCTCTGCATCCGGTGCCAAGATAAATGCCGAAAAGTCTGGAATTCTTTTGGCTGGAAGTGCTGTTATAAAAGATGATGATAACATCCCTGTTAAAGTTGTGAATGGTGCGTCTAAATTTTTGGGAATTTATCTTGGAACGGATGCAAAAGAATGTGAACGTTTAAATTGGGACGCAAAGGTTAATAAAATTCAGAATGTTTTAAATATGTGGCGCCAAAGAAAACTTAATCTCAAGGGTAAAGTTTTAATTGTTAATACTTTTTGCGTAAGTGTTTTATGGTATCAACTAAGAGTTTTGATTATGCCTGTTTGGGCTTTAGATAAGATCAAAAAGTCAGTCAAAGATTTTATTTGGGATGGAAATCCACCTTTAATTAGTTACAATACATTAATAGGAGATCAATCTGATGGTGGCTTAAATCTCACTGATATCAAATCTAAAGAAACTGCTTTTAGACTTGTTTGGTTGTCTAAATATTTACAATGTTCAACTGATGCAGTATGGAAATATTTAATGACTTATTTTTTAAGCCAATATAAAGGATTTTTGTGTTCTTTTGAATTGCTTTTTATCAAATGTTCTGATTATTATCTGAAAAGATTACCTCCATTTTATCAAAGTGTACTTAAGGCTTGGAACATATTTTGTAAGGGAACGAGATCTGTAACACTTTCTTTCTCGAATATTTTAAATCAACCAATTTTTGATAATCCAAATATAGTGAATAATGATCGTACACTATTTTTTCAAAATTTTGTTGACGCAGGAATTGTAAAAATTTCTGATTTATTCGTCAAAAAGGTTTTTTTGCCTTCTGAAGACATTTTTGCATATGTTAAAGATCACGTACCCAATTCTTCTCAAAAAAGAGTTTTGACTCAATATAAGACCATTATTGAAGCAATTCCTACAGAGTGGATAAGTATAATCGGTGAGACAAATGGGGTCTTAGTCCATGCAATTGACAGTAAATATTGTATTGATAATGAAACTGAAATTGATTTGTTTTGCCTTAAAACTAAACAGGTTTATGTTTATCTGAAGCAGACAGTTTTAAAAAATCCTGCTTGTATAAAGTTTTGGAATTCAGTTGGTTATAATTTAGATTTCAAGCCAATTTGGAATAATATTTCTAATGCATTTAAGTCGGCTGAAATGATTGATATTGATTATAAAATTGTTCATAATGTGATTTGGACTAATCAGAAACTATTTAAAGTTGGTATCAAAGACAACCCTTTCTGTGATTTATGTGATGATTCTGAGACGGAATGTATGAATCATATGTTTATAAGATGTGCAAATGTACAAAATTTGAGAAATTTTATAATGGATTTATTGCCTGTTTATTTCCAGACATCTGGTTTTACTGAAACTGATTTTAATAATTGGTTTATTTTTGGCTATCCAAAGAAAAAAGAATTGGACAATTTATTTTTGATTTTGGTGTTTTCAATTGCCAGGATGTCTATAATTAAACGCCGGTTATTTTTCTTTAAGGAAAATAAAATTTTAAACGTATTGAAATTGTTTCGAACTATGCTACAAGAACATTTAAATATATTATTATTCAAATATAGAGGTAAAATTACACTTCTTTTTGCTCAAAGCCCATATATTTCAATTGATTGTGATAAAGTAATTTTGAAATTTCAAAATGAATAATCTGTGATATATACTTTTATATATTTTATACTTTTAGTTTTTGAATTTTATGTGATCTGATTTTGTAAACATGTTTTATATGAATAAAAGATAAAAAAAAAAAAACCGCTTCGCCACCGAGGCTTGAGAGAAGTATCGCCAAGGTAAGATGTGAACCGAACTCCGGAGGGGGGTAAATACCCCTTTTCTAAAAGCATCCACGTTTTAGCACATACAACTGTCAGAACTTGATCAAAAATAGGTCGTTCGCATATCAAACGAACCAGTGCTTCATGACGCATCTTTTCCACACAAAATTGGGACAAAAAAAATAACATAGGAAGCTTGTAGGGCCCCTCAAACATTTGTAGGGTCGGGAAGGGCTTTGAAGGGGGTTGAAATTTGTATAAAGCCCAGCCTCCAAGGTAATATATGCTCACAATAATACGTCAAGATGTGTCTGATGGATAAGACCAAGAAAATGTTTAAATTTTTGAGAAAAAAAAAAGTTTTCTTGGAGCGGTCTCGAACCCGGGACCCTTTGCTGGAGGATCCAGCACGCTAACCGCTTTGCCATCGAGGCTTGAGCGAAGTTTCGCCAAGGTAAGATGTGAACCGAACTCTGGAGGGGGGTAGCATCCACGTTTAGCACATAAAACTGTCAGAACTTGATCAAAAATGGGTCGTTCGCATATCAAACGAACCAGCGCTTCATGACGCATCCTTTCAACACAAAATTGGGACGAAAAAATAACATAGGAAGCTTGTAGGACCCCACAAACATTTGTAGGGTCGGGAAGGGGGTTGAAATTTGTATAAAGCCCAGCCTCCACGGTGATATATGCCCACAATAATACGTCAAGGGTGCACACAAAAGATGTGTCTGATGGATAAGACCAAGGAAATGTTTGAATTTTTGAGAAAAAAAAAGTTTTCTTGGAGGGGTCTCGAACCCGGGACCCTTTGCTGGAGGATCCAGCACGCTAACTGCTTCGCCACCGAGGCTTGAGCGAAGTTTCGCCAAGGTAAGATGTGAACCGAACTCCGGAGGGGGGTAAATACCCCTTTTCTAAAAGCATCCACGTTTTAGCACATAAAACTGTCAGAACTTGATCAAAAATAGGTCGTTCGCCTATCAAACGAACCAGTGCTTCATGACACATCTTTTCCACACAAAATTGGGACGAAAAAAAATAATTTAGGAAGCTTGTAGGGACCCTCAAACATTTGTAGGGTCGGGAAGGACTTTGAAGGGGGTTGAAATTTGTATAAAGCCCAGCCTCCACGGTGATATATGCCCACAATAATACGTCAAGGGTGCACACAAAAGATGCGTCTGATGGATAAGACCAAGAAAATGTTTGAATTTTTGAGAAAAAAAAAAGTTTTCTTGGAGGGGTCTCGAACCCGGGACCCTTTGCTGGAGGATCCAGCACGCTAACCGCTTCGCCACCGAGGCTTGAGAGAAGTATCGCCAAGGTAAGATGTGAACCGAACTCCGGAGGGGGGTAAATACCCCTTTTCTAAAAGCATCCATGTTTTAGCACATACAACTGTCAGAACTTGATCAAAAATAGGTCGTTCGCATATCAAACGAACCAGTGCTTCATGACGCATCTTTTCCACACAAAATTGGGACAAAAAAAATAACATAGGAAGCTTGTAGGGCCCCTCAAACATTTGTAGGGTCGGGAAGGGCTTTGAAGGGGGTTGAAATTTGTATAAAGCCCAGCCTCCAAGGTAATATATGCTCACAATAATACGTCAAGATGTGTCTGATGGATAAGACCAAGAAAATGTTTAAATTTTTGAGAAAAAAAAAAGTTTTCTTGGAGCGGTCTCGAACCCGGGACCCTTTGCTGGAGGATCCAGCACGCTAACCGCTTTGCCATCGAGGCTTGAGCGAAGTTTCGCCAAGGTAAGATGTGAACCGAACTCTGGAGGGGGTAGCATCCACGTTTTAGCACATAAAACTGTCAGAACTTGATCAAAAATGGGTCGTTCGCATATCAAACGAACCAGCGCTTCATGACGCATCCTTTCAACACAAAATTGGGACGAAAAAATAACATAGGAAGCTTGTAGGACCCCACAAACATTTGTAGGGTCGGGAAGGGGGTTGAAATTTGTATAAAGCCCAGCCTCCACGGTGATATATGCCCACAATAATACGTCAAGGGTGCACACAAAAGATGTGTCTGATGGATAAGACCAAGGAAATGTTTGAATTTTTGAGAAAAAAAAAGTTTTCTTGGAGGGGTCTCGAACCCGGGACCCTTTGCTGGAGGATCCAGCACGCTAACTGCTTCGCCACCGAGGCTTGAGCGAAGTTTCGCCAAGGTAAGATGTGAACCGAACTCCGGAGGGAGGTAAATACCCCTTTTCTAAAAGCATCCACGTTTTAGCACATAAAACTGTCAGAACTTGATCAAAAATAGGTCGTTCGCCTATCAAACGAACCAGTGCTTCATGACACATCTTTTCCACACAAAATTGGGACGAAAAAAATAAAATAGGAAGCTTGTAGGGCCCCTCAAAAATTTGTAGGGTCGGGAAGGGCTTTGAAGGGGTTGAAATTTGTATAAAGCCCAGCCTCCACGGTGATATATGCCCACAATAATACGTCAAGGGTGCACACAAAAGATGTGTCTAATGGATAAGACCAATAAAATGTTTGAATCTTTGAGAAAAAAAAAAGTTTTCTTGGAGGGGTCTCGAACCCGGGACCCTTTGCTGGAGGATCCAGCACGCTAACCGCTTCGCCACCGAGGCTTGAGAGAAGTATCGTCAAGGTAAGATGTGAACCGAACTCCGGAGGGGGGTAAATACCCCTTTTCTAAAAGCATCCACGTTTTAGCACATAAAACTGTCAGAACTTGATCAAAAATAGGTCGTTCGCATATCAAACGAACCAGCGCTTCGTGACGCATCTTTTCCACACAAAATTGGGACGAAAAAAATAATTTAGGAAGCTTGTAGGGACCCTCAAACATTTGTAGGGTCGGGAAGGACTTTGAAGGGGGTTGAAATTTGTATAAAGCCCAGCCTCCACGGTGATATATGCCCACAATAATACGTCAAGGGTGCACACAAAAGATGCGTCTGATGGATAAGACCAAGAAAATGTTTGAATTTTTGAGAAAAAAAAAAGTTTTCTTAGAGGGGTCTCGAACCCGGGACCCTTTGCTGGAGGATCCAGCACGCTAACCGCTTCGCCACCGAGGCTTGAGAGAAGTATCGCCAAGGTAAGATGTGAACCGAACTCCGGAGGGGGGTAAATACCCCTTTTCTAAAAGCATCCATGTTTTAGCACATACAACTGTCAGAACTTGATCAAAAATAGGTCGTTCGCATATCAAACGAACCAGTGCTTCATGACGCATCTTTTCCACACAAAATTGGGACAAAAAAAATAACATAGGAAGCTTGTAGGGCCCCTCAAACATTTGTAGGGTCGGGAAGGGCTTTGAAGGGGGTTGAAATTTGTATAAAGCCCAGCCTCCAAGGTAATATATGCTCACAATAATACGTCAAGATGTGTCTGATGGATAAGACCAAGAAAATGTTTGAATTTTTGAGAAAAAAAAAAGTTTTCTTGGAGCAGTCTCGAACCCGGGACCCTTTGCTGGAGGATCCAGCACGCTAACCGCTTCGCCACCGAGGCTTGAGCGAAGTTTCGCCAAGGTAAGATGTGAACCGAACTCCGGAGGGGGGTAGCATCCACGTTTTAGCACATAAAACTGTCAGAACTTGATCAAAAATGGGTCGTTCGCATATCAAACGAACCAGCGCTTCATGACGCATCCTTTCCACACAAAATTGGGACGAAAAAATAACATAGGAAGCTTGTAGGACCCCACAAACATTTGTAGGGTCGGGAAGGGGGTTGAAATTTGAATAAAGCTCAGTCTCGACGGTGATATATGCCCACAATAATAGTCAAGGGTGCACACCAAAGATGTGTCTGATGGATAAGACCAAGAAATTGTTCGAATTTTTAGAAAAAAAATTTTTTTCTTGGAGGGGTCTCGAACCCGGGACCCTTTGCGGGCGGATCCAGCACGCTAACTGCTTCGCCACCGAGGCTTAAGCGAAGTTTCGCCAAGGTAAGATGTGAACCGAACTCCGGAGGGGGGTAAATACCCCCTTTCTAAAAGCATCCACATTTTAGCACATAAAACTGTCAGAACTTGATCAAAAATAGGTCGTTCGCATATCAAACGAACCAGCGCTTCGTGGCGCGTTGTTTTCCACACAAAATTGGGACGAAAAACATAATATAGGAAGCTTGTAGGGCCCCTCAAACATTTGTAGGGTCGGGAAGGGCTTTGAAGGGGGTTGAAATTTGTATAAAGCCCAGCCTCCACGGTGATATATGCCCACAATAATACGTCAAGGGTGCACACAAAAGATGTGTCTAATGGATAAGACCAATAAAATGTTTGAATTTTTGAGAAAAAAAAAAAGTTTTCTTGGAGGGGTCTCGAACCCGGGAACCTTTGCTGGAGGATCCAGCACGCTTACCGCTTCGCCACCGAGGCTTGAGAGAAGTATCGCCAAGGTAAGATGTGAACCGAACTCCGGAGGGGGGTAAATACCCCTTTTCTAAAAGCATCCACGTTTTAGCACATACAACTGTCAGAACTTGATAAAAAATAGGTCGTTCGCATATCAAACGAACCAGTTCTTCATGACGCATCTTTTCCACACAAAATTGGGACGAAAAAAATAACATAGGAAGCTTGTAGGGCCCCTCAAACATTTGTAGGGTCGGGAAGGGCTTTGAAGGGGGTTGAAATTTGTATAAAGCCCAGCCTCCAAGGTAATATATGCTCACAATAATACGTCAAGATGTGTCTGATGGATAAGACCAAGAAAATGTTTGAATTTTTGAGAAAAAAAAAAGTTTTCTTGGAGCGGTCTCGAACCCGGGACCCTTTGCTGGAGGATCCAGCACGCTAACCGCTTCGCCATCGAGGCTTGAGCGAAGTTTCGCCAAGGTAAGATGTAAACCGAACTCTGGAGGGGGGTAGCATCCACGTTTTAGCACATAAAACTGTCAGAACTTGATCAAAAATGGGTCGTTCGCATATCAAACGAACCAGCGGTTCATGACGCATCCTTTCAACACAAAATTGGGACGAAAAAATAACATAGGAAGCTTGTAGGACCCCACAAACATTTGTAGGGTCGGGAAGGGGGTTGAAATTTGTATAAAGCCCAGCCTCCACGGTGATATATGCCCACAATAATACGTCAAGGGTGCACACAAAAGATGTGTCTGATGGATAAGACCAAGGAAATGTTTGAATTTTTGAGAAAAAAAAAGTTTTCTTGGAGGGGTCTCGAACCCGGGACCCTTTGCTGGAGGATCCAGCACGCTAACTGCTTCGCCACCGAGGCTTGAGCGAAGTTTCGCCAAGGTAAGATGTGAACCGAACTCCGGAGGGGGGTAAATACCCCTTTTCTAAAAGCATCCACGTTTTAGCACATAAAACTGTCAGAACTTGATCAAAAATAGGTCGTTCGCCTATCAAACGAACCAGTGCTTCATGACACATCTTTTCCACACAAAATTGGGACGAAAAAAATAAAATAGGAAGCTTGTAGGGCCCCTCAAACATTTGTAGGGTCGGGAAGGGCTTTGAAGGGGTTGAAATTTGTATAAAGCCCAGCCTCCACGGTGATATATGCCCACAATAATACGTCAAGGGTGCACACAAAAGATGTGTCTAATGGATAAGACCAATAAAATGTTTGAATCTTTGAGAAAAAAAAAAGTTTTCTTGGAGGGGTCTCGAACCCGGGACCCTTTGCTGGAGGATCCAGCACGCTAACCGCTTCGCCACCGAGGCTTGAGAGAAGTATCGCCAAGGTAAGATGTGAACCGAACTCCGGAGGGGGGTAAATACCCATTTTTCATAAAGCATCCACGTTTTAGCACATACAACTGCCAGAACTTGATCAAAAATAGGTCGTTCGCATATCAAACGAACCAGTGCTTCATGACGCATCTTTTCCACACAAAATTGGGGCGAAAAAAATAACATAGGAAGCTTGTAGGGCCCCTCAAACATTTGTAGGGTCGGGAAGGGCTTTGAAGGGGGTTGAAATTTGTATAAAGCCCAGCCTCCAAGGTAATATATGCTCACAATAATACGTCAAGATGTGTCTGATGGATAAGACCAAGAAAATGTTTGAATTTTTGAGAAACAAAAAAGTTTTCTTGGAGCGGTCTCGAACCCGGGACCCTTTGCTGGAGGATCCAGCACGCTAACCGCTTCGCCATCGAGGCTTGAGCGAAGTTTCGCCAAGGTAAGATGTGAACCGAACTCTGGAGGGGGGTAGCATCCACGTTTTAGCACATAAAACTGTCAGAACTTGATCAAAAATGGGTCGTTCGCATATCAAACGAACCAGCGCTTCATGACGCATCCTTTCAACACAAAATTGGGACGAAAAAATAACATAGGAAGCTTGTAGGACCCCACAAACATTTGTAGGGTCGGGAAGGGGGTTGAAATTTGTATAAAGCCCAGCCTCCACGGTGATATATGCCCACAATAATACGTCAAGGGTGCACACAAAAGATGTGTCTGATGGATAAGACCAAGGAAATGTTTGAATTTTTGAGAAAAAAAAAGTTTTCTTGGAGGGGTCTCGAACCCGGGACCCTTTGCTGGAGGATCCAGCACGCTAACTGCTTCGCCACCGAGGCTTGAGCGAAATTTCGCCAAGGTAAGATGTGAACCGAACTCCGGAGGGGGGTAAATACCCCTTTTCTAAAAGCATCCACGTTTTAGCACATAAAACTGTCAGAACTTGATCAAAAATAGGTCGTTCGCCTATCAAACGAACCAGTGCTTCATGACACATCTTTTCCACACAAAATTGGGACGAAAAAAATAAAATAGGAAGCTTGTAGGGCCCCTCAAAAATTTGTAGGGTCGGGAAGGGCTTTGAAGGGGGTTGAAATTTGTATAAAGCCCAGCCTCCACGGTGATATATGCCCACAATAATACGTCAAGGGTGCACACAAAAGATGTGTCTAATGGATAAGACCAATAAAATGTTTGAATCTTTGAGAAAAAAAAAAGTTTTCTTGGAGGGGTCTCGAACCCGGGACCCTTTGCTGGAGGATCCAGCACGCTAACCGCTTCGCCACCGAGGCTTGAGAGAAGTATCGCCAAGGTAAGATGTGAACCGAACTCCGGAGGGGGGTAAATACCCCTTTTTCATAAAGCATCCACGTTTTAGCACATACAACTGCCAGAACTTGATCAAAAATAGGTCGTTCGCATATCAAACGAACCAGTGCTTCATGACGCATCTTTTCCACACAAAATTGGGGCGAAAAAAATAACATAGGAAGCTTGTAGGGCCCCTCAAACATTTGTAGGGTCGGGAAGGGCTTTGAAGGGGTTGAAATTTGTATAAAGCCCAGCCTCCAAGGTAATATATGCTCACAATAATACGTCAAGATGTGTCTGATGGATAAGACCAAGAAAATGTTTGAATTTTTGAGAAACAAAAAAGTTTTCTTGGAGCGGTCTCGAACTCGGGACCCTTTGCTGGAGGATCCAGCACGCTAACCGCTTCGCCATCGAGGCTTGAGCGAAGTTTCGCCAAGGTAAGATGTGAACCGAACTCCGGAGGGGGGTAGCATCCACGTTTTAGCACATAAAACTGTTAGAACTTGATCAAAAATGGGTCGTTCGCATATCAAACGAACCAGCGCTTCATGACGCATCCTTTCCACACAAAATTGGGACGAAAAAATAACATAGGAAGCTTGTAGGACCCCACAAACATTTGTAGGGTCGGGAAGGGGGTTGAAATTTGTATAAAGCCCAGCCTCCACGGTGATATATGCCCACAATAATACGTCAAGGGTGCACACCAAAGATGTGTCTGATGGATAAGACCAAGAAAATGTTTGAATATTTGAGAAAAAAAAAAGTTTTCTTGGAGGGGTCTCGAACCCGGGACCCTTTGCTGGAGGATCCAGCACGCTAACCGCTTCGCCACCGAGGCTTGAGAGAAGTATCGCCAAGGTAAGATGTGAACCGAACTCCGGAGGGGGGTAAATACCCCTTTTCTAAAAGCATCCACGTTTTAGCACATAAAACTGTCAGAACTTGATCAAAAATAGGTCGTTCGCATATCAAACGAACCAGTGCTTCGTGACGCATCTTTTCCACACAAAATTGGGACGAAAAAAATATCATAGGAAGCTTGTAGGGCCCCTCAAACATTTGTAGGGTCGGGAAGGGCTTTGAAGGGGGTTGAAATTTGTATAAAGCCCAGCCTCCACGGTGATATATGCCCACAATAATACATCAAGGGTTCACACAAAAGATGTGTCTAATGGATAAGACCAATAAAATGTTTGAATTTTTGAGAAAAAAAAAAGTTTTCTTGGAGGGGTCTCGAACCCGGGAACCTTTGCTGGAGGATCCAGCACGCTAACCGCTTCGCCACCGAGGCTTGAGAGAAGTATCGTCAAGGTAAGATGTGAACCGAACTCCGGAGGGGGGTAAATACCCCTTTTCTAAAAGCATCCACGTTTTAGCACATAAAACTGTCAGAACTTGATCAAAAATAGGTCGTTCGCATATCAAACGAACCAGCGCTTCGTGACGCATCTTTTCCACACAAAATTGGGACGAAAAAAATAATTTAGGAAGCTTGTAGGGCCCCTCAAACATTTGTAGGGTCGGGAAGGACTTTGAAGGGGGTTGAAATTTGTATAAAGCCCAGCCTCCACGGTGATATATGCCCACAATAATACGTCAAGGGTGCACACAAAAGATGCGTCTGATGGATAAGACCAAGAAAATGTTTGAATTTTTGAGAAAAAAAAAAGTTTTCTTGGAGGGGTCTCGAACCCGGGACCCTTTGTTGGAGGATCCAGCACGCTAACCGCTTCGCCACCGAGGCTTGAGCGAAGTTTCGCCAAGGTAAGATGTAAACCGAACTGTGGAGGGGGGTAAATACCCCTTTTCTAAAGGCATCCACGTTTTAGCACATAAAACTGTCAGAACTTGATCAAAAATAGGTCGTTCGCATATCAAACGAACCAGCGCTTCATGACGCATCTTTTCCACACAAAATTGGGACGAAAAAAATAATATAGGAAGCTTGTAGGGCCCCTCAAACATTTGTAGGGTCGGGAAGGGCTTTCAAGTGGGTAAGAACTTGCATAAAGTCCATTCTCGATGGTGATATATGCACAAATGTGTCAATTGTGCACAAAAAAATGTGTGTATGATGAATAAGATCAAGAAAGTGTTTGAAATTTTTAGAGAAAAAAAAGTTTGGAGGGGTCTTACAAGATTCTCATGAAACTTGGTGTGATCATTGAAATTGGTAAGATCTCGGACAAGTTATAACTCGACGCATTTTCGATGAAGGCTTTTTTAGTTATTGCCCTCATAAATGTTTAATGCGTCAAAATTGTCTGTTCGCACAATAGAAGCTACAGTTTTGGATTATTGTTTTTTTTTAATTATTGCCATTGACTTTGTTAAAATGTGTCAAAATTTATTCTTGAGTACAATAAAAGTTACAATTTTCCACTGATTTTGATGAAACTGGATGTGATCATTGGAATTCAGTGAACATTTTTTGAGTTATTACCTTTGGTTTTTTATTCTTTTGATATAATAATATTTGTGTTACCGTGTATTCAAATATTTTCATTATCGACAGCTGTCATTGGGCGTATGTTACCTTGCCTGGCAAGCCCTGGTTAATTTATTTTTTCATCATGTGACTTTTCACTACCGAACATAAACAATTTATATGCCGGTTTTTTATGTTCTGTAAAGTTTGCATCATAGATTAAAAATGCCACTTTTCACCCATGGAAGAAGCCGGATGCACACTGCCTCGGTACAGTCGCACGGTTCTAGTTTTTTCTGTTGTTATATTTATTACGTTTTTAAATATTGTGTAATTTAGTCAAACATTTTGAAAGTTATCATTGTTATCAGTTTTGTCATGGTACAATTTGTTTAAGCGCATAGCGAATTATACTTTGTTTGTCAAGTCTCTGTGAAATAGTAGAAATTACTCTTTCCACTTTAAATAAACTACAACTAATAATCAAGATTATACAAATACATTTTATTGAAAAATTATCAAACAATGAGGCATTATATAAAAGTAACAGGATTATAGGAAATAGAAAGACAATTGAATTTGAAAATGAATTATTCATTTTCAAGATTTTACTTTGATCGTAATACTATTCTGTAGTGTTCTTATTATGGTGAACCGTTACTGTATGGTGGTGGAGAAGTCTTCATATTACTGCTACCAACTTGAGTTTTCCTACAAAATAAAGGTGGCCAATAAACTATGGGCCCTTAACCACAACCCGTTAAATGTGCTCCACAGTATTAAGCATTTTCGGTAGTTGATTTGATTGTCAGAAGAAAAGTGTCAGTGATCGTATGTAACTTGAATGAATCTAATTTTACTTGAAACAATATCTAATTAAATAGCAAACTCGTGCTTTTAAAATCAGTTAATGTAGAGTTGACTATTATTTTTAAAATAGTCTTACTAAATAGAAACTAGAATATTTTTTTAGCTTAAGAATTGTGTCCATTACGAAGAAACAAAAAAGATGAAAATCTTACTTTTTTTTCATGACGCAATAAACAAGAACAACAATAATAACAAATATTAAAACTACACCCAATACCACACCAATAATCCATAACAAATCATCATCATCACAGTCACCTCCTATAAATAAATACATAAACACTAATAATACATAACATATCATCATCATCAGTCACCTCCTATAAATAAATAAATAAACACTAATAATCCATAACATATCATCATCACTGTCACCTCCTGTAAATAAATAAATAAACACTAATAAGACATAACAAATTACCATCATCACCTCCTGTAAATAAATACATAAGCACTAATAATACATAACATATCATCATCACAGTCACCTCCTGTAAATAAATAAATAAACACTAATAATACATACCATATCATCATCACAATTACCTCCTGTAAATAAATAAATAAACACTAATAATACATACCATATCATCATCACCTCCTGTAAATAAATAAATAAACACTAATAATCCATAACAAATTACCATCATCACAGTCACCTCCTGTAAATAAATAAACAAACACTAATAATACATAACAAATTACCACCATCACAGTCACCTCCTGTAAATAAATAAACAAACACTAATAATACATAACAAATTACCACCATCACAGTCACCTCCTGTAAATAAATAAATAAACACTAATAATCCATAACAAATTACCATCTTCACAATCACCTCCTGTAAATATATAAACACTAATAATACATAACAAATCATCATCATCATAGTCACCTCCTGTAAATAAATAAATAAACACCAATAATTCATAACAAATTACCATCTTCACAATCACCTCCTGTAAATATATAAACACTAATAATACATAACAAATCATCATCATCATAGTCACCTCCTGTAAATAAATAAATAAACACCAATAATTCATAACAAATTACCATCTTCACAATCACCTCCTGTAAATAAATATCATGTGTGGGGTTAATTTAGAGAATGACACAGTCAGGTGTCTGCGGAAATCTTCATTGCTGCAAACGACGATAAAAAAGGTAAAATAACACTATTAATTAAGCAAGCTGCCCTATAAGTTATAATCGACTGATTTCTCCTTGTACCGTACGCAAGACCCATTTATCAAAAAATTAAAAAGTTTGCATCAACATGAACGAGATGTCATGTGCAAATTAAAATCAATAGAATTCAAGAAATTAGGGGAGATGACACAGAAATATTCATCCAAAAATATTCTAAATCAAATGGTGTATTCTGCTATCTTCAACACAGACAGCACTTTTTATAAGATTTATCATTATTTTATTTTTACTTCCACAAATTTTAAGTTTTTAGATACCATCATAAACCCGACCGCAAACTATTGAGAACTTACCTGAGCTTTTCAGCCATTTCCTAGCACCATTTTCAACAGAGCAAGTATAGCAAGTGTGTTGAGAATGAGGTTCACCATTACCGTAACATGTTCCATCTGATATACAGAAATCACCCTAAAATATAGATGAGCGTTTACAGTCCATTTTATTCAAATCAAAATATATACAGATTAAAAAACTGTTTAAAGTACCAATTTCAAGACTTCCTATTGAATATTGACTGAAGAAAACATACCGTGTAGATACACTGTACATCGTTTGTAGCCGTTATTGTACAGAATTGACATTTAGAGTTGAAGATGACAACCAAACTACGGTTACTGTACTCTATACCATTATTACTAACAGAAACACTGTACACTTTGACGAATTCATCATCTGGTTGAGTAGTAGTTGATCTCTTTTTCCTTGATTTACCCAAACCACATTGAACTTCGCCAATACTTTTCAGTATTGATGGTTCCTCTATTTCAGATTTTGGTCCAAATTCACCATTTTCCATCATCTACAATTTGTTGAAAGATAAAAGAGTACAACTTGCACACAATAGAAATCAAAAGATCTTCTTTTAATGAGAATTATGCAACACCTTCGAAATAGTGAAAATTGTGTAAAAGTTCCAGTACTAAACGTTATATCATTACAAACAAAACAGGAAGTTCTAACGAATGTCATCCCACCACAAAGCTCTGCATCCGGAAACTGTACACGTTGATGCTGAGCTGAAATTTTACCAGTGACTTAAAGTTCAATTGTGAGGATAAACAAAATGAATAACAATTACTTGTGAAGAGGATAATTTACAAAAAGTTGATGAACCATCAATAAAATCTCCACCATAAACAGATATAGCATCACAGCTTCCAGCGTTTAAATCACAATACCCTTCATTGGCTATATGATCTATTACTGGAACTATACTGGTATCCATTGAACAATCGTTTCCTGCCCATCCTGACTCACATGTACATACACCTATAATCAAAATATATATTCTTAATGACGGTGCATCGAAATATTTCTTCAACCTTAAGTGAGCTTATAATATTCTTAAAAACGCAATTACTCAGAAGGATTTAAATATACCATTTCCGAAAATGACTTATGACTTTATAAAAAATAAGTATAATTGAAATCCAATTTATAACTTGGTTGAAATTGAGCTCACCTTTGTTGCAGGTACCATGATATGAACAATCCAGAGGACAAGCTACTTCTTTAATTTCTTCTAGAAGAGAAGTTCCACCGTTAGTTGGACTATGATATTTTGAATCATAGGTCACTTCTCGAATACACTGATTTACAATAGTTTCTAGAGCTACTAAAGCAAAACTTGATTCACCCATTAACTGGAATATATATAAGAATCATCTTTTTAATAGTAAGAATCAAATTAGACCTCATGGTCTGATCTATGACTATCTGTACCTTGGATTAGACTATGTACCGATGCAAAATAAATTATAATAGTTATCTGTCAAGGCGTCTTTCAAATTCCTGTTAATGTTACGAAGTGACTATTTCACCGGTGACCTACTACCCGGTTCCCGTTTCAGTATTTGGGTAACCGGTAAGTTCTGACCAATGAGCATTCATTTCCGTTAAAGATTGTTATGGGTTCATTTCACGAGGCTACGACAGGCGGCGTTCGACCGAAGGGTGACGTCGAGAAACCCCAACTGACGCAGAGTGACTGAAAGAATATTTTCTGACCACGGCAAATTTTTAGCATGCTACAGGCCAATATAGAATTTGACCGAATACTAACCCTCATCAACCGAAGTGCATCGCAAGGTGACGTTAGTCAAACCGAATAGCAATCCCCATCGACCTAACACAAACCCTGCCTGTCCGAGTGTTTTATCAGACTCTGCCAATAGTGCATTCGTGTTACGTCACAGTCGATTACCCTGTATAGACATTCGGTTACATTCAGTCAGCAAACAATGTCAGGCGGTCATGCTATCTAAGCCTGCGCCAGTGTTACGTGATTATTCGATCAGCTTCGGTTGAAGTTTAGTCAATGTCGGTTGCTATAAATACAAGTGCGCTACAGACGCCTGAATTGTGATACATTTATTTTCCCAAGCCTGAATTAACACTGTATTTTAAATCCACGCAGATCTCAGCCATTAGCCAGTGTAACCGTCCACGGCTCCATGTCTGTCCTATATGCATTCTAGTGCATCGCATTTATATCAGCTATTTCTACACACCGACCAACACCGTGTATTTTGACCAAATGCTAACGTAATTCTGACCGATTTGAATGCTAGAAATTTTCTGCGATAGCCCAAAGTTTACTGACCGACCTTGATTGACACTGACGCACGCAGTGAAATGTACCATTATGGGTCGTTAGTCGTTAATGCTATGTTTACACTATGTTCCCGACATCCACGGTGCTCGAAACGTATTGCGCCGTGGAATCTGGCCGTTTTTGTCGCCATATTCAAATTTTGTTAAGCTGTGACTGACGTTCACCCCTTTGGCCCTGAAACGTGATTACCGTGACCACCGGGAACATAGTGTAAACCTAGCATAACCAGTCACATAATTTGTAAATCGGATATATTTTTACCTTGATATCTGATACACAATTGTCTTTGGGAGATGATAGGTCAACATTCGGAATGCCTTTACATTTCTGAACAATCGCAGAGTTGTCAAATAAATCGTTACAGTAGTCAGTAGCTGTAGTTTGATTCCAACCATTTCTCCATGTTAATTCTGTTATTTGCTGTTAAAAATAGTGACATATTAATAAAAGTAATCTACCTAATTTCTGTTTGCATCATCATCCGAATACCAGTGGCGTTTCAAGTAATTATTAGGTGGAGGGGTTAATGGTGAAGTGGGGTGGGGCGTTAGAGGTGGCTTAAGAACCAAGCATGCAAGAACTTGATGATAATAAAATTTAAACCGGGGGGGGGGGGGGGGGGGGGTGGGGGCTGGGGCAAAGCTAAGCTATAATCCCTAAATCGTAC
The DNA here is from genome assembly GCA_029955415.1 of Lottia scabra. Classification (NCBI taxonomy): domain Eukaryota; kingdom Metazoa; phylum Mollusca; class Gastropoda; family Lottiidae; genus Lottia; species Lottia scabra. The sequence continues at coordinate 9,019,085 of JARJEI010000015.1, forward strand.
ATATAGTAACGCTACTGTTGTACACCAATATTATTTGAAGCTATTATCATAATTAACACAAATAATAGATAACTGTGAATAATTCATTACTGAAGATAAACACATAATTTTCAGTTGCATTACATTTAGGGAGGTAAAATGTAAGATATATTACATATACAGAATGTGTACTTGCCCGTTTCGTACGATCGTTCTTCAATTTATCGGCATGCCGTCTGTGGCGGTCAACAGATCGTTTTGATGTCAGAGAACCAACTTTACATTGATCAACAGATTCTGAACTTCCAATAGTTATAGCACAAGTATCATCAGACTTTTCACAAGTAAATTGTGGTTCCGTTGATCCAACTGGAGTAGTGCATTTACAGAATATACCGCCGGTTCCTACAGGATCAAGTGACTTCACTTCGTCAGAAAATAGATTAATACTGGTGTTTGGAACTCTGAAATGGATTCATAGCTCTAGTTGACATATCGGGTGTAATATAATTTTAGATAGGTCCATGACATCATCTCGGAAAAAAAAAACGGCTGTGGAGGACACATTGAACACAGGTTGAAACAGGTTATTTAATTATGATCTAATATTGATTTTTTTTCACATAATAATTTGTTGGGGCAGTGCTTGTAAATTTTTTTTCAATTATTTTCATATTTTCAAGGTTGGACAACAACGTCTTGAAATATTTTTGTCGGATATCGGTTTACCAAAACAGCTGTGATACTCCCCGTCGAACCTGTGGACGTTTATTTTTTGTGACACCTGATATAACAAAAAAGTAGCTCCTGTTAAAATATACCTAACACAAACATGTCTCCAGATATATTAGACCGACAAACTGACTCTAAATTATTTTAAAGACAGATGACCAAGCATGTTAATATCATGAAATTTTGTATACGCAATGACGTCATTGGTATTACGCGATTTCAAACATTATTTTTGGTAAAAGCCTTTTGATTGGCTTAAATATCAACTATTTAAGTCAAAAACAGCTACAAATATCTGCAACAAAAACTTGTAGGGTTTAACAAAAAAATATTGATAGGTCTCTTGTACACGATCTCGAGTTAATTGTCTACGCAAAAATTCGAGATACATTTACCCCGAGTTAAAAAAAAAAAACAAACCTGCAACAAGTGGATGGTTTATTAAGCACAAGCGTAATTAACCCCGGACCAACGCCGTATAGACGCAGAGTCATAATAGTCCAGAGTTAAAAAGACAGTTAGCTATTGGCATAATAGGTGGCCATACTAGTACTATTTCCGGGTTCATCTGTCTTAGTTTAATCCAACTACCGAAGTATAGACGTGACAAATTTCGCCTCTGGATTAATAGACCCTGGTTTCAGATAGTCTTGAGATTATGGATCATTGATATTTTGTGTTGGTATCATTCATATGGAATAGGTCTATCCATACGAGTACAATTTGTGGTGCATTTAGCTGTAGTCTTAAAATTTTATTGTATTGAAGGGAAATAACTCATTATTGTTTTGTTTATAAGCCAATCAGTGATTTGCTCATTTGATGTTACCCCTGTAGTTCAGATTAAGTCTACCACGATTTTCCTTTGGATGGTGCTGTCAGATCTTTTCATATCTTAATGTCAGTCGCAGCCAATGTATTAATCGTAGTACATTTTTGAACAGTTCAAAATCTGTCTACCACCAACACGATCAACTAGTCAATCGGGATTTTAAGTGGGATCGGATCGTAATACCTCAAATTTTAAAATTTTGAAAGTTCGCATACGAACGAACGCATTATATGATCCATAATCTCATTCGTGTAGACTAGGCTATAGTAGTCGCCACGTTTGTTATACAATCTGAAACAAAGATCATTTTCAATTTCAAGAAGCAAATCCAAATAGGACGCTTTAATCTTTTATTTCCAACGAAGTCTCCAAAAGCAGAGTTATTCCGTGACAAAACGTTAAAAGAATATGAGGAATATGTCTGCAAGTAAAGGAGCACAATTAGTACCGGTACTCATAGGAATACCAATTACTTGCTGAAAAAATTCCCCGCCAAATTCGACAAATATGTTATCTATCAAAAAATTCAACATTTTCACAATATCCTCCTCTGTGAATTTGTTTCTAGCATCAGAGTGATTTTTGACGAAATAGGTGGAATTTTAATTAACAACAATATGTAGGCCTATATCTTCTGTTACCGGTTTTAGATATGAAGGCCTGATATAATATATCTTTTAATCTGGATTTCAATTTAGAATGGGGTACTGTTGTGTTGTATATAGAGTTGAGAAATCATAAGTGAATTGTTGAAAGTGAGTGAAGATTCAAAAAAGTTCTAAAATTAAAAAATGATTTCCAAGACTGATCTCAAGATATGATCAGTTCTGATTTGATCACAACGATTAGCTCATGATTGAGCTACAATTCTAATCGTGATAATGAGATCCTCGCATAGCAAAAGGCTCAAAAACGTTAAAGTGTACAAAAAAAAACTCGCGTCCTTACCATTTTTAACCAGATTATTTCCAATTTTGTAATTAATTTAACATAACACGGCTAATAAACTGGTTCGAAATTTAAGAAAGTAGCGCTGTGGTATGATTAATAGTTACCTCCAAGATGATGAAAAGTCTGGCATTCCAGGATAATTGACATAGACAACAGTGTTACGATCTCTCTTATAGAATACATCACTTCCAATCTGTCCACACAGACCAGTAGCTGTTGTATCAGCTTGTGATGGATAAAGAGCTAGGTTGATGAATTTCCAATATTGATAAACTGATGTTTTCAATATTAAACCACTTGGTAGCTTAAACTATAGGAGAGGAAAGAAATGGAGTTATATAATAAAGAAGCCAAGTACTAACGATCCTAACCGCAAAACGAAACGAAACAGCTTATGAACTTTCTCGTGTGGAATATCAATCATAAATAGGTAAGTATTTCATAGTGAAAAGTTGTATCAGGTGTTGAGAAGAGTAAGCATACCCTGCCGAGCGCCACACCCGTCCTAGCTGTTAAACATACACGAAACAAAGTACAAAACAAGATCATGAAAAAGCGCGAGATGAAATTACAGTGACTTAACGACAAATTTTCATAAGTTCAAGGGACGTAATTGGTGAAAATACATTAATGTCTAATTTCGACAATTCAAGGGACGTAATTAAAGTAGGTTGCCCTTTAATTACTGGACGGTCAAGAGACGATTTTTTTTTTTTCAAAATTATAAAAAAATGTGAAAACAAAGGTTTGTTCCCAGTAGCTTTTCTGTTAATTTTGGGAAATCAGATTAAGTTGGATTTTGCAAAACATGTGCGTCTCATGAATGAAACGACACCTGACTGCAGATGAGCAATATCTGATGCATGAGAAAAGCAAACATCAAGAAAGACTAAAACATAAATCAAGCGGTCCAGTTCGCGGTCCAGAATGCAAGTACTGGTATATTGTGGCCGGTCCAGTACTCATCCGATCTGGTCTGCCCCAAAGTCACATTCCTTACACATACTGTACAACGGGCCGGGGTTTATTTTCTATCTCAAATGACAAGACATTTGACCGTGTCAGCCAGCCGGTTGAAATTGAAAGATAGCTTGCCAGGCAAGGTAATATACGCCCACTGGCAGATTTGCTTGAAAAAGAACATTTGGCAGACAACAGCAACCATCAAATATTCAACCTGTAGTCACAGGCCTACATTTCGTTCAGAACTTAAATTAAGTGTCGTCCAAACATTGTTTTTCTCGATTTCATCAAGGGTTCAGCATTCATCAAGTTTAGTCAAAATCCTTCTCAGTTTATGAGCTAAAAACTAAAACCTATTTTGAACAAGAAGGGCAATAAGTCATATCAAATATTTTTTGATTTTCGATAGGGTTTATCGTGTGATAATAAACAATTTCAGTAAAAGATTGTGACTTGTAGAGTGTTAACAAGCTAAAAATCGAACGCGTTTTAAAGAACAAGGGCAATAATTCATATTAAATATTTTTCGATTCTTTTGATTTTCAATAGGGTTCATCCTTGGGTAATAATAAACAATTTCAGTAAGTTTCATCAAAATCCGTAAAGAATTGTGACTTGTAGAGTGTTAACAGACTAACAATCGAACGCGTTTTAAAGAACAAGGGCAATAATTCATGTTAAATATTTTTTGATTCTTTTGATTTTCAATAGGGTTCATCCTTGGGTGATAATAAACAATTTCAGTAAGTTTCGTCAAAATCCGTAAAGAATTGTGACTTGTAGAGTGTTAACAGACTAACAATCGAACGCGTTTTAAAGAACAAGGGCAATAATTCATGTTAAATATTTTTTGATTCTTTTGATTTTCAATAGGGTTCATCCTTGGGTGATAATAAACAATTTCAGTAAGTTTCGTCAAAATCCGTAAAGCATTGTGACTTGTAGAGTGTTAACAAGCTAAAAATCGAACGCGTTTTAAAGAACAAGGGCAATAATTCATATTAAAGATTTTTCGATTCTTTTGATTTTCAATAGGGTTCATCCTTGGGTGATAATAAACAATTTCAGCAAGTTTCATCAAAATCGGTAAAGAATTGTGACTTGTAGAGTGTTAACAAGCAATTGTGGACGGACGGACGGACGGACCGACGGACATGGGTGACGGCAATATACGCTCCACATTTCATGTGGGCGTATAAAAATCCGGAGTTAAAAATATTCAATTCCTGATGAATTATTCCATTACGAATATGAGGCAATATGAGTGACGTTATTCTTAAAATTTAATCATATTTTAATATTTTAGTTATAATTGAACTTAAATGGAAAACATAAAAATCTTTTTTAAAAGCATTAATAAGTCGATTTCCGTAAGTGAATGGACAAAGTTGTATGTTCTGGTGTTCTGGTAGATCTTACCTCATAGTTATTTCCAGATCTCTTGATATCAATTAATTTAACACCAGTCTCACTACATTGTAGGTACTCTATTTTCCAGTACTCTGATGGTGCACATCGTTCTATAACAAACACTTCTCTACCCACTCTTACTGCTACACCACATGGACAGTAGGGTTTACCATCTCTTGAGGCACTACAAGGAGCTGTTTTCATTTGAATCTGTTAAATAATAAGAAGAATTTATAATATTTTGCCAAATATTTGTCGGGAATACTTGAAATATCGATGCCATCGCCAATGTAGACAGCTGGTAGATACGATCCCTGGAACCTTAAATCATTTTGCTCGTAATTAATGTTTATTTATTTTTCTTATAACTATATTGTATCGACATATTATAGAACTCTGACAAATGATAATGATAATACAATTATACTTTACCTCTTGTTTCCATTCGGTGTTTTCATAAAGTGTATATAAACCTTCATATTGATGTTCATAATTCCTATTATAATAAAATTATCGTGAATATTTATATACATGTGGTAGTATTTTCAATATCTAAACAAAGACAGCGAGGTACATTATGTATAGATGTAAGAATGCATGAATGAATGGATAAAAACTCACTTTCCAGCAAAGGTACGCATATGGGGATCACATACTGCATAACAAGATTTCCCTTGAGTTGCAGCAGTATCTTGACTGGTGCTAATCTGAAAGTAACATTTGAAAATAATAAACTACATTTCAACATGTTGAACAACAATCAATATCTTTTCGATTTCAAAGATCTTTCATTAATATTAGGTTGTTTATTGACTAAATAACCTTACCGTAACATTACCAATTGTGTAGTCTTGCCATATACTTTGTGGAAAACTCGATGAAGTTTTCAGAGTGATAGTATTTACGGCTGATTTATTACCATATTGGGTTGCTGGATCTGCAGATAATTTAACTGAATACTCCTGGTTCCAGTTTGCACTTGAGATTGAAATCCCACAATCTGAAAAACTTGATTCTGGGCTGCAACTTGAAGTTGAAGAAGCTGGTTGAATAATGTTTACTGTTAGAGAGCATTCTGAATTAGAGCTAGGACACCCAATGGGAATTGTTGGTCTGACTTTGATTTCTGACACACTTCCATCAGCGATATTAATAGTTGGTGTAATAATCTACAAAATATAGATGAATATTTAATGACAAATTGTCTACACACAAAAGCTTTTTTCCTATCGACCTGCATACCTTAAACTAGTGAAAAGCATTTAAATGTTAAATATTTGGAAATTCGATTCCTTTGAAAGCACAATTTGAATGGCCTATTAATTGTTAACGTAAGACTACAAACCTCAATTCCAACAAATTTCTCTGGACTTTTCTTAGAATAAAGCGTAGAAGAATCTGCTTGAAGACTCACTGCAATACCACACTGTACCTAAAATGTGACGTGATGTTATTCACCAGTGAGCTTTATTGATGCAGAGAATATCATCAAACAATATTTTCCTGTTGCAAATATCTTAATAGTCTAATCTTCGCGTTTGAGCTCTGCCTACAGTGCCTGATCAAGGGAGGATTTTATAACTTGTGTAGATTTTGGAGATACAATGTACTTATAACTTCTACTTATTAGAAATTATGACTCCTTTATCGCGAAATATTATTCAAGCCCAGACGTCAACGGGTAATAATAATGGAATTTGAAAGTCCGGTTGTTATAATTTAAGGTGTCGCGGTGGCTCAATGAGTTAAACGCTTGCTCACTAAATGAAACTTTCGACAATTGGAAGAGTAGGAAAATGCCGCTATCCTGGCAATATTTCCCACATAGCACTCTGTATTGCGTTTACCCTTATTCGTTAGCTCAATACTTTCAGAAAAGTTGGACGCAAAACACCATTTTATTCAAAGTTATGTGTACCTTAAAGCCAAGTCTTCCTCCAAACATGGTTTCATCCAGTACCGACCCACCAACTGGATCGTCGCTATGTGAAATGGGTGGAAAACTTTTGATAATTTGACCATCTCGGTACCATGTGACATTATACCAAAAGTCGCTACTCGTTGATAAATTAAACATACATCTGAATTGATATTTCAGTTGTCCGGCCACTTCAACTGGTGGTGGTATTATAACTTCAACAGCGGAGATGTAAGATGATGTTGTTCCTAAAAGCAATGCATTTGAAAGCGTCATTCACGTTATAATTGAAAGATTAAGTTGCTATCAAATATTTTAGTAGAACACTAACGACAATGGTACTCTCCAGATAGAGAGCTCAACATGGTATGCGCCAAGAGGAACAACTCGAACAGTATTGTTTCGCTTTTCTGGGTATCATCAGTGTTGCGCTAGTACTGTAGTTGAGGTTTGACAATACATATATGTGATATCCTCGTATCATGTCAGAGAGCTCAAACAGGTATGTTTGTTATCTACTCATAACGATAAGGTCTTCCATATAATTGTCATAAACAAGCTGACGTATTCTCTTGAAAGAATTTCAGTGCTACATAAAATAATAATTCAGTTGATATGGAGATAATGAATAGATAATAGAAACAGAATTACCATAATAGTCGTATGTTGTCCAAAATGTAGATGCTGCGGCTGTCGAGTTGCCAGTTGCTGGCGGTACAGATCCTGTTGTCGATCCAGTTGCTGGCGGTACAGATCCTGTTATCGATCCAGTTGCTGGCGGTACAGATCCTGTTGTCGTTCCAGTTGCTGGCGGTACAGCTCCTGTTGTCGATGCAGCTCCTGCAGTGACACAAAATAGGTAGAGAAAGCAAATTTCTTTTACTGACATTTTAAATGAGAACTTCCAATCACGACAGCTCCAATCAAACTGAGTAGATATTGAACTATTTTGATACTTATATGAATCACTGTGTCTACCAGTGTTAGTTTTATTTCTATGGTACTTTAACAATAGGACACTTAAATCACACAGGCATTCGATTTATTTTAAACTATCTTATATCGCATATTGATAGTTCAAGATATCAAAATGGTTCAGGGTTGAATTTCATAATGCCATGTTCCTTCATTCAAACAGAACAAAATAACCAGAGATTGTAATGATCAAATTGCTAAAATAACAAAACATAAAATTAAATTAACATAACACTTGTATACATTTAAAAAAAATAAAAGTGTGTTATGTTTTTGGACGCTGATAGGAACCTACTGAACGGATTTGAGTAAAATAAACGCCTAATTGTAGAGAAATGTTCCTCTTGTGGATTCAAAAGGTTTCATCTAGAAATATTGAGCCATTTAAAGGGCAAACACCAAACCTAGGTCAAATTGCTTAATTAACAATAAGTACTCCATGTTTGTAATTGACCCTTTAATATCAAATTCAATGTGATCAAGAAAGTATAGAGATACAATAAGCATACTTTAAAAATACTCTCAGGTAGCATTTGCGATTTTTTGGATAATGGAAACTTTTTTCAAAAAAGCAGAATGGCCCTTTAATAAAACATTTATTACAAAAACAATTGTATACATTTCATAAAACAATTATAAAAAACTCTAATTGTAAACATTTAAAAAAAAATTACCATTTAAAAACAAATAACACAATAATATATAATAACCAATTTCAATGTCCATACATTATTGTGTATGTGATACAGCATAAAAATTGTTTATTTTTGTGGATGGATAACTGACATGCCAATCAAATAATTTGGGAGAGACTTGGACTTGGTCTCAAAATTTACAAACGCCTGTGATTTATTACTGAAAAATACTTAACAACGTGCAAATGTAAGAATTACTAGGAAGTAACTGTAAGTCACGTTGTTCCGTGTGTAAATTTGCAATGACATGGGGGTTTGTTTTGTCCTTCATTTATTAAGTATCTTACAATATTAGGTATTCAATATTCGAAATGGGCTTAACGTGATAATATACGTCATTCCATTATGAGAATATAATGCATTAGTGATTGACCAGCTATCCTTAAAATTGATTGAACAGAAAATACAATGATTATGTATCATGAATTAGATATTAAAGAGATTGTTACGGTGGCTCACATACGACAAAATTATTATTTTTAATTTTTAATTATAAACCTGATTTTGTATTTATAAACTTGAATTTTTAATTAAAAACTTCAATTTTCACCATGGTGAAAATTATTTTCACCATGGTGGAAATTAGGTGATAATTCGGTAATAAATAATTAAAAACTTCAATTTCCACCATGGTGAAAATAGTTTTCACCATGGTGGAAATTAGGTGATAATTCGGCAATAAATAATTAAAAACTTCAATTTTCACCATGGTGGAAATTATTTTCACCTTGGTGGAAATTAATTTTCACCATGGTGGATATTAATTTTCACCATGGTGGATATTAATTTTCACCTTGGTGGATATTATTTTTCACCATGGTGGAAATTATTTTTCACCTTGGTGGATATTATTTTTCACCATGGTGGAAATTATTTTTCACCTTGGTGGAAATTAATTTTCACCATGGTGGATATTAATTTTCACCTTGGTGGATATTATTTTTCACCATGGTGGAAATTATTTTCACCTTGGTGGATATTAATTTTTACCATGGTGGATATTAATTTTCACCTTGGTGGATATTATTTTCAGCATGGTGGGAATTAGGTGATAATTCGACAATAAATAATTAAAAACTTCAATTTCCACCATGGTGAAAATTAATATCCACCAAGGTGAAAATTAATATCCACCAAGGTGAAAATAATTTCCACCATGGTGAAAAATAATATCCACCAAGGTGAAAATTAATATCCACCATGGTGAAAATTAATTTCCACCAAGGTGAAAAATAATTTCCACCATGGTGAAAAATAATATCCACCAAGGTGAAAAATATTTTCCACCATGGTGAAAAATAATTTCCACCATGGTGAAAATTAATATCCACCACGGTGAAAATTAATATCCACCATGGTGAAAATTAATATCCACCATGGTGAAAATTAATATCCACCATGGTGAAAATTAATTTCCACCAAGGTGAAAATAATTTCCACCATGGTGAAAATTGAAGTTTTTAATTATTTATTGCCGAATTATCACCTAATTTCCACCATGGTGAAAACTATTTTCACCATGGTGGAAATTGAAGTTTTTAATTATTTATTACCGAATTATCACCTAATTTCCACCATGGTGAAAATAATTTTCACCATGGTGAAAATTGAAGTTTTTAATTAAAAATTCAAGTTTATAAATACAAAATCAGGTTTATAATTAAAAATTAAAAATAATAATTTTGTCGTATGTGAGCCACCGTAGATTGTTTAACACAATATGACTTATTCTATGAATAAACGTCTTTTATTTTCAGTTTCAATACACTTAGTTCGACCAATCAGACTTTTATCTCCTAAACGGAAGTTCTTATATGCTTAGCTAATCATTAATAGTGTTTAAGCTCACCGTCGAATTGCAAACTTTCAAATCCACACAAATCTCTTATCATACTATGGAGGTCAATCGTATTCAGAATTAAGCCCCTATCTCACGTACACGATTTTAGAAATTGCGAACACGATTTAAGAAAAGTTGAAAACATCGTGTTGATTCATGGTCAATCTTGTGGTTTATGCAAATTTCTTAACCAAACACGACCCTCATACGACTGAACATGACACTCATACGACCCTCTTACGACTGAATTCGACACTCACACACGAATCAATGCGATGTCTATACAACTACAAAACTATACACGATCTCCATACGACTGAGCAAGACCTTCATACGACATCTGTTTTTCAGAGAATTCAGCTGGCGCATCTGTTCCTGGGTACCATGTGGATTTTCATCGATGGTTGGTGGTGAATGATGTTTCCCTTTAGAAGGTTTTGCTTTGAGAAGATTCCGTTTCGGTCGCCTGAGGTTGTGGTTGTAAGCCTCTATCTCACATTCACGAATCTGAACACGATTTATCGTTTTTCCTCAAATGTTGTTAGAACGCATGACGGTCGCGCGCTCGTTCGTGTCCAGTCGTGGTTGTCGTATGGACGCCGCACCCAGGGACAAGAGGCGCCAGCAGAAACCTCTAAACCACCATCACAATCGCCAACAACAACAAAAACAACACTCGAAACTGACATCCTGCCATCTCTCATCAGCCATCTGAGTAGGAGGATAGTGCATTGAACATTTGATTACCGTCACTGCCACCTTCATCTCTGTCTGAACACATTTTACATCAATCTGCCACTGAATATAATTATCACTGTAGCTAACCGGGCCAGATCATGAAGGTGTCGCTGGTACCGCTGAGCTAACTGGACACAAACCAACCCATTCTGATCAACAGAGAAATTCTACCTATCGGAGATATTACTCTGACCTATTGACCAACCATGTTTTAAATAGTTCACGCGTAGAAATTTTTCTCTTGGAGACCAGAAATGAGACGAAACGACTTCATGTAAACAAACCAAATGTCCCAAGATGGATTCCACCTCCACTCAAAACAATTTATACAAACACATATGAATAGAATGTATTTTATTTGATCCATACTAAGTGAAAAAGAATAAATATGTAAGCAGACTAATGTTAATGAGTTCGAAACAACTCATAATGGTTCGAAATGTCTTTAATCTTCTTTCCGGTTTCTAGTCTCGTAACTCAAAAACGCCTCCGCTATTAAAAAGAGTTCTGTACTGCAACTTCTTCAGTAAATACACACTGTTAAATTTGGGAATATTTTTAGCATTTAAGAACTTATTGATATCCTATAGATGTTTTGATATTTAATTTGATTCATACTTTATCGTTCAACGAATATCGTTGGCGTCATGGCTGGTGATTAGGTTCGTGTCTTTATCTGCGACACATACGGAGCTAGGAAAGATGCGAAGTTTCGTATGAAACCAACCAAGAAAGGCAGACAGGGTCGTGTTTGGTTAAGAAATTCGCAAAAAACCACAAGGTCGAGCACGAATCAATACGATGTTTTCAAATTTTAGTTTCTTAAATCGCGTACGCTTTGGAATGAGCTCTCAGTTTCAGGGTGATTTTACAAGTTCTCACTCAGTCACGTGATGGACTCTTCCGGTCGTATGACAAACGTATGGATTTCTTATTCAGGCGTATGGGAGTCGCACGAAGGGCGTATGAAAGTGGTGTTGAATCGTGTTAAAATTAGATTTCTTCTCACGCCCCAACACGACTGAACACGATCGTCATCCGACTGAACTCGATTTTCATACGATTGGACACGGCCGTTATACGACCTGAATACGACTTAAATCGTGTTCTAAATTTTTGAAATGCAACACAATTTAAGCCGAGCTACGACGACCATGCGCGACCAACGACGACTACCACGAATGAGTGTGCGACCTTCATACGTTCTAATACGAAGGAAAAACATTAATTCGTGTTCAGATTCGTGAATGTGAGATAGGGGCTTTAGATGTTTAATGTTCTTATGTCTAATACATACGACACGATACATCTGTGCAATATTCAAAGTCAAAATACCTCTTTTACTTATGTCTTAATACGTCTAATGCATAATGCAAATGTTAAATTACATAAAACAACCGACACAATACCTAAAAATGAGTGCAATGTTCTTTCACTTTCGACATTGTACTTTGAACAAGGCATAATTGTCTTAGTATCTTTTACATTGCATTATTTTCAATTAGCCCATATAGGTGCAGAAAAGTAGGACGTAAAACTCCATTCATTTCATTTCATTTTTACATTGCATTAGCCAACGTGTTTTATCTCGACTGCATTATCTTTTTGTGACTTATGGGCGGGGCCTATCAGCAATTATAAATATAGTCCGAAATTCTATTCCCAGCCTTTGTAAGATATTTTATGTCCATTTATGTCCATGTAATACACATGTAGTTGTGTATATTACTATATTGTATATCTAAAAAAAATATCCAGTAGCCCGTGGTCATGTACTTGATCTCTAAAATCATCAAACTCATTACATTGTTGTTTTTTTTTGTCTATATGTTGTATATTGTATGTATGTTTGTCCCCATGGGCTTAGTGTGAGACAGGACCGCATCACTCGTGGTATTGAGCCTAATTCTGACCCATGTAAAATAAAGAGTTTATTATTATTATTATTATATGAGGCATGATCGCAAAACCGGATATGACGTATGAAAAATATGTGTTTTCAGATTTTGGCCATTATCTCCTATATTATTCAACAGATTTTGATGGGACTTTCTTTGTTTATTTCTTTAAACGATTTCCCACAAGGTTAATGTTTAAAATCATCACTTGAATTTTTTTGCTGACTTTTGGAGCACCCTTTCCTGACCACTTTTTTTTCTGCAATTTTATTTTGATCAACCTGAAAACTTTCATATAACTAAACATTTTGATTGAACAAAATTAGCAATTTTATAAATTTCGATATCCCGTTTAAATTTCAACTTCCGACATTTTGATGATTTTGTAGACACAAAAGTATACGAATGATAAAATTTGACACGGATGAAACGGATCTTGAAACTGTATATTGGGAATTTGAATAACTTTGGGTTCTATTGAATCAAGTGGTGTTTCTTGGAATACTTAAGTGGGGGAACGAGTTGAGGCCAAATAATTGTCGGGGGGGGGGGGGGGGCACTACAAGCATCAGTTATCCATATGGAATATTATACGAAATTTCAAAGTGTGGGGCCAAGACCGGGCCAGCCTAAATTCTAGATTTTCTAGATATTTACGTTATAGTAACGTTTTTATGTATTGTGAAATTCAGTCAGATTGTTTGAAAGTTATCAGTTTTGTCATTTTATTTTTATAGAAGCTTTCAGCACCACACGGGCACCAATTTGTTTAAGAAGATAGCGAATAATACTTTGTTTGTCAAGTCTCTGTGAAATAGTAGAAATTACTCTTTCCACTTTAAATAAACTACAACTAATAATCAAGATTATACAAATATATTTTATTGAAAAATTATCAAACAATGAGGCATTATATAAAAGTAACAAGATTGTAAGAAATAGAAAGACAATTCATTTTCAAGATTTTACTTTGATCGTAATACTATTCTGTAGTGTTCTTATTATGGTGAACCGTTACTGTATGGTGGTGGAGAAGTCTTCATATTACTGCTACCAACTTGAGTTTTCCTACAAAATAAAAGTGGCCAATAAACCATGGGCCCTTAACCACAACCCGTTAAATGTCCTCCACATCATTAAGCATTTTCGGTAGTTGATTTGATTGTCAGAAGAAAATTGTCAGTAACTTGAATGAATCTAATATCTAATTAAATAGCAAACTCCTGCTTTTAAAATCAGTTAATGTAGAGTTGACTACTATTTTCAAAATAGAAACTAGAATATTTTTCTTAGCTTTAGAATTGTGTCCATTACGAAGAAACAAAGCAGATGAAAATCTTACGTTTTTTTCACGACGCAATAAACAAGAACAACAATAATAACAAATATTAAAACTACACCCAATACCACACCAATAATCCATAACAAATCATCATCATCACAGTCACCTCCTGTAAATAAATACATAAACACTAATAATACATAACATATCATCATCATCATCACAGTCGCCTCTTATAAATAAATAAACAAACACTAATAATACATAACAAATCATCATCATCACAGTCACCTCCTATAAATAAATACATAAACACTAATAATACATAACAAATCATCATCATCACAGTCACCTCCTATAAATAAATAAACAAACACCAATAATTCATAACATATCATCATCACCTCCTATAAATAAATACATAAACACTAATAATACATAACAAATTATCATCATCACAGTTACCTCCTATAAATAAGTAAATAAACACTAATAATACATAACATATCATCATCATCACAGTCACCTCCTGTAAATAAATAAACACTAATAACACATAACATATCATCATCTTCACTGTCACCTCCTGTAAATAAATAAATAAACACTAATAACACATAACATATCATCATCATCACTGTCACCTCCTGTAAATAAATATATAAACACTAATAACACATAACATATCATCATCATCACTGTCACCTCCTATAAATAAATAAATAACACTAATAATACATAACATATCATCATCATCACTGTCACCTCCTATAAATAAATAAATAACACTAATAATCCATAACAAATTACCATCTTCACAATCACCTCCTGTAAATATATAAACACTAATAATCATGTGTGGGGTCAATTTAGAGAATGACACAGTCAGGTGTCCGCGGAAATCTTCATTGCTGCAAACGACGATAAAAAAGGTAAAATAACAACACATTTAACTAAGCAAGCTGTCCTATAAGTTATAATCGGCTGATTTCTCCTTGTACCGTATGTTAGACCCATATATCAACAAATTAAACAGTTTGCATCAACATGAACAAGAAGTCATGTGCAAATTAAAATTAATAGAATTCAAGAAATTAGGGGAGATGACACAGAAATATTGATCCAAAAATATTCTAAATGAAATGGTGTATTCTGTTATCTTCATCACAGACAGCACTTTTTTATAAGATTTATCATTATTTTTATTTCCACCAGTTTTAAGTTTTAGATACCATCATAAACCCGACTGCAAACTATTGAGAACTTACCTGAGCTTTTCAGCCATTTCCTAGCACCATTTTCAACAGAGCAAGTATAGCAAGTGTGTTGAGAATGAGGTTCACCATTACCGTAACAAGTTCCATCTGATATACAGAAATCACCCTAAAATATAGATGAGCGTTTACAGTCCATTGTATTCAAATCAAAATATATACAGAATGAAAACTGCTTAAAATACAAATTTTTAGACTTCCTATTGAATATTGACTGAAGAAAACATACCGTGTAGCTACACTGTACATCGTTTGTAGCCGTTATTGTACAGAATTGACATTTAGAGTTGAAGATGACAACCAAACTACGGTTACTGTACTCTATACCATTATTACTAACAGAAACACTGTACACTTTGACGAATTCATCATCTGGTTGAGTAGTAGTTGATCTCTTTTTCCTTGATTTACCCAAACCACATTGAACTTCGCCAATACTTTTCAGTATTGATGGTTCCTCTATTTCAGATTTTGGACCAAATTCACCATTTTCCATCATCTACAATTTGTTGAAGGATAAAAGAATACAACTTGCCCAAAATAGAAATCAAAAGATCTTATTTTAATGAAAATTATGCAACACCTTCGAAATAGTGAAAATGTGTAAAAGTTCCAGTACTAAAAGTTATATCCTTACAAACAAAAAAAGACGTTCTAACGAATGTCATCTCGCCACAAAGCTCTGCATCCGGAAACTGTTCACTTTGATGCTAAGCTGAAAATTTACCAGTGACTTGTTCAATTGTGAAGATAAACAAAATGAATAACAATTACTTGTGAAGAGGATAATTTACAAATAGTTGATGAACCATCAATAAAATCTCCACCATAAACAGATATATCATCACAGCTTCCAGCGTTTAAATCGCAATACCCTTCATTGGCTATATGATCTATTACTGGCACAATACTGGTATCCATTGAACAATCATTTCCTGCCCATCCTGACTCACATGTACATATACCTATAATCAAAATATATATTCTTAATGTAACTGTTGGCGACACCTAGACTTCAATAAAGATTAACTGCTATGACTCGACATATTTCTTAACGAATGAGCGAATGAGCCAATATATTCTTAAAGAACGCATTTACTCAGAATGATTTAAATGTACCATTTCCTAAAACACTCGTTTATGACTAAATACAAACAAAGTATCGATGAAATCTAGGTAATAACTTGGTCGATATTGAGCTCACCTTTGTTGCAGGTACCATGATATGAACAGTCTAGAGGACAAGCTACTTCTTTAATTTCTTCTAGAAGAGAAGTTCCACCGTTGGTTGGACTATGATATTTTGAATCATAGGTCACTTCTCGAATACACTGATTTACAATAGTTTCTAGAGCTACTAAAGCAAAACTTGTATCACCCATGAACTAGAATATAGGAAGCATAGTAAGAATCAAATTAGACCTCAAGGTCTGATCTAGGACTATCTGTGCCTTTGATTGGAATATGTACTGATGGCACTTTACAATAACTTGTAGTAATTGACTTCAAACAAGGCTTCTTTCACGTTAATTTTAAAGGTAATCACATACTGTGGTATTTATTTAGGCCACCATCATTTATCGAATATAGGTTGTAACTGCGTGTAATGACAAAGTTAGAAAAGCACAACTAGGTATGGTGATCCGCTATGTTCTTACCTTGATATCTAATACACAATTGTCTCTGGGAAATGAAAGGTCAACATTCGGAATGCCTTTACATTTCTGAACAATCGCAGAGTTGTCAAATAAATTGTTACAGTAGTCTGTAGCTCTTGTTTGATTCCAACCATTTCTCCATGTTAATTCTTGTGTTGTTATATATTTAATTAGTGTGGTCTGAAGGTCAGATATGGTTGTCTCCCTTCTGCTTGTCTCTTCATAAATAAGTTACATTTTTGCGCAATACAAAATAGGAACAGGAACTTAACGGAAGACTTTCAACCCTCTTTGATCCCCCATAGAGTAAGTTTAGGTTTAGAAATTGCTTATATATTTTCTTTTATAACTTAAGAATCGTCACCGGGCCTAGATAGGTTTTTATGTATGTTTTTGTATCAAAACAGGCGAGTTTAAGTAAACTCGGTTTCTGGAATTTTCCTTTGTGACCTTTGACCTTTGTTGATATTATTGAATTTGTAAACTGTACTGTTATTGTATTTTCAGTCTTTTACCACTCCGGTGAATAAATGTTTACCTGCTAGACATTACAGTAAAAGATCTTTGAATTTGGATCAAGGCCAGGCCCAGAATCAAGACAATGGACTCAGATCAGTCAGAAAATACACAGAATCAGAATGATACAATTTCATCAGATCAGCAGAGTTTGAAAACCACATCAGTAGCTCCTCAGAGCTCACATCACAGAAGCTCAGTAAAGTCTATCAGCACATCAGCTAGTAGTTTATTTCGAAGGCAACTGGAACAGAAAGCAAAATTACAAGTCTCTAAAAGTCGACTTAAATATGCAGAAATGGAAGGAGAATTGCTTAGAAAACAGACACAAATTGAAATCAATATGAAAATTCTTTCAGCACGGCGTGAAGCTGAAGAGGCCGAGGTAGAATATGAAGTGTTTTGCGAAAAACCTGTAGGCCTACTTCCTACAGTTGACATTTCACCTATTGAAACAATGGAGAGAACAAAACAGTATGTTATTGATTGTAACCCAGAAATCGGATTCAGAACTCCTAAAAATGAAATTCAAACCGATGACAAGAATATAAACTTAGAAACCTCTCCAACAATGCCCATGTTAGAACCGTATTCACCAGGCCTCATGAATGAACCCGTACAAGCGGTTCCCCCTTTGGCCCCACAATTGCCTATAACAACAGATAGCTCAAATCTGCAAATTGTTTCAGAATTTACAAAGTTATTTCTCAAGAAAGAATTGTTGCTTCAACGTCTTACAACATTTAATGACAAACCTGAAAACTATCTCATCTGGAAGTATAGTTTCTTTGACATTATGAAAGGACTTGATGTGAATACTACTGAGGAAGCAGACCTTTTAATCAGATATTTAGGACCAGAATCTAGTGAGCAAGCCAAACGTATGAGAGCAGCAAATATTCACAACCCCAGACTTGGACTTGAGCGTACTTGGGAAAGATTGGATGAGAGATACGGCTCCCCAGAATTAATCTGTCAGGTTTTGAAACAAAAGCTAGAAAACTTTTCAAAATTTAGTGGTACGTCACATGACATGTCTAGGTTGTATGAACTCACTGACATATTGTCTGAAATTCAGTCTATTAAGGACAACCCCCATTATAGTAGTGTGTTGGCCTTTTATGACTCTCCAGCTGGTGTTAATCCTATTGTAAACAAGCTGCCTAATTTTCTAAAATCGAAATGGCTGGACAAGGCATCAAGACTTAAACAAGACTTGCACATTTTATTTCCATCATTTCGGCAGTTTGTGGAATTTATTCGAGAAATGTCGACACGTTACAATGATCCGAGTCTGCAGTACTACGACCCAGGAAATCAAAAGACGACGGCATCGTTTAATACGACTCAGGTCAGCTCAAAACCACGAGCGTCTACATATACATCCTCACAGTCACAACATAACAAGATTCCATCCGTCTCTGCAAAGAAGACAGAAGTCTCACAAGATACTTCTACAACATATAAAAATCAGCCAGAAAAGCAACAAACTGAAGCAGCTGTAGATAAGCGCAAGGACACAGTTGAACACCTGAAATGTTTGGATCATACCTATACTGACGAGGGCGGTCATACTTTAAATCAATGCAGACATTTTCGTACAAAGACTATTGCAGACAGAAAAAACTTACTGTTACGTAATGGTATATGCTTCAGGTGCTGTGATGGTAAGCATTTGGCCAAAGATTGCAGTCAAGCAGTCAAATGTCAATTATGTAATTCCAGGGCACATTCCAATGCCTTACACGATTCATCTGTCACACCTGATAAAGATTACGGCGGGGAATCAGAAACCAGAATTAAAACTTTGTGTACAGAAATATGTGGACCAGGCTTTATTGGAAAATCTTGTGCAAAACTATCACTTATAAAAGCATATCCAAATGGACAACCAGAACAGTGTAAGATAATGTATGCCATTATTGATGATCAAAGCAATCATTCACTTGCTAAAACTAAATTCTTTAACATGTTTGATATTAAAGGACCGGCATTGGAGTATACCCTTACGTCTTGTTCAGGTACTAAGGTTACTTCTGGACGTAGAGCTACTGGCTACACTATAGAATCGTTAGACGGCAGTTTTCAAATCGAATCTCCTACTTTAATCGAATGCAATGAAATACCAAACCAAAGAGATGAGATCCCTACTCCTGAAGTGGCACAGTATTATGAACATCTACAAGACATACAGACATTTATCCCTCCCTTGGATGATAATGCAGAAATTCTACTTCTGCTTGGAAGGGACTTGAGTCCTGTACACCATGTTTCAGATCAGAGAATTGGACCCATGAACTCTCCTTACGCCCAAAAGTTAGCCCTCGGTTGGGTCGTTATAGGAGAAACTTGCCTAGGGAAGGTGCATGTACCTGACAAAGTGAATGTTAACAAGACCTTTGTGTTGCCTAATGGAAGACCTACATTATTCCCACCGTGTCAGTCAGTTAAAATCCACGAACATATAGGCTCAGAAAATGATATTTTTATTAGAACCCCGAATGACGATAAACCGGGCTCGTCAGTGGAGGGCAAAGAATTCATCGAACACATGGAATCAGGCTTTGTAAGGGAAAAATCAGGAAACTGGAGCGCACCTTTGCCCTTTAAGAAAGATCGACCTGTGCTTCCTAACAATTATGAACAGGCACTTCAGCGTGCTAAGAACTTAGAAAACAGTTTGAAACGAAATCCAAATAAACAGAAACAGTTTTGTGAATTCATGGACAAAATCTTTACTAATGGCCATGCCGAAGTAGCTCCCCCATTGCAGCCAGGTGAACAGTGTTGGTTTTTGCCAATTTTCGGTGTTTACCACCCAAAGAAACCAGACAAGATTCGCGTCGTATTTGATTCATCAGCGAAGTATAAAAATCTGTCCTTGAATGACATACTTATAACAGGACCAGACTTAACAAACAACTTGTTAGGTGTCTTACTCAGATTTCGGAAGGAACAGGTGGCAGTTATAGCAGACATTGAGCAGTATTTTTTTAATTTTTTCGTTCATGAAAAGGATCGTAATTATCTTTGTTTTTTGTGGCACAAGGACAATGATCCAGAAAAAATTTCCTATAGGATGAGGGTTCATGTGTTTGGAAACTCTCCATCTCCAAGCGTCTCAACATTTGGACTAAGAAAGTGTGTTTGCAGTAGAGACATACACGATGAGTCGTGTGACGATATATGTCGATTTATACGTCACAACTTCTATGTCGACGACGGTCTCGTTTCCTTACCAGATTGCGAGTCGGCTGTTAATTTGGTGAAAGGAACCCAGGATAGGCTGATGAAGGGAGGTAATATCCGTCTCCATAAAATATCTTCAAATAGTCAAGAAGTTTTAAATAAGTTCCCTCAAAGTGATCTTGCAACAGATCTTAAAGAAATAGACTTTGATTCTGAAGTTCCAACTCTTCATAGAAGTTTGGGATTGATTTGGAACATTCAGTCTGACACTTTTACGTACCAAGTTTCCAATGACGACAAACCTTTCACAAGGCGTGGTATGCTGTCCACAATTAACAGTATATTTGATCCGGTTGGTTTTTTAGCACCAGTGATTTTAGGAGGGAAACTAATTCTTAGGAATGCTCTAACAAAGAATGTTGATTGGGATCAGCCTTTATGTACAGATTTTCTTTCTGATTGGCAAACTTGGACATCTTCTTTACGCAGCTTACAGACCCTTGAAATACCAAGACCTTATACAGCGATTTCGTTGCAGAATGCAGTTAGGACAGAACTTTTGATATTTTGTGATGCTTCTAAAGAGGCCATAGGAAGTGTCGCTTATATCAGGATTTACAATTCGAACGAACAATTTCAACAAGGTTTCGTTATGGGAAAATCGAAACTTGCTCCACCTCATGGACACACCATACCCAGATTGGAACTTTGCGCCGCAGTATTGGCAGTAGAAGTGGCTGGTTTTATTTTGGAACATATCCAGACACGTATAGATGAAACTAAATTCTTTACCGACAGTAGAGTTGTGCTCGGATATATCAATAACGAAACTCGTCGGTTTTATGTTTATGTAACAAACAGAGTCGACAAAATTAGAAATGCATCTTCACCAAGTCAGTGGTTCTTTGTACCTACAAGTCTTAATCCGGCAGATCAAGCAACTCGACCAACAAATGCGAATACTTTCGGAAGCAGCTCATGGCTGAGAGGACCTCCTACAGTATTTGAGAATCCTGTTAACCCAATGGACCTTAACCTCGTGGAACCGAATAGTGACAAAGAAGTGCGACCTGATATTATCATCCTAAAAACTGTCATTTCTCAGGGACTTGGATCAGAACGCTTTACAAGATTTTCTTCATGGGATAAACTTGTCCGAGCAATTTCAGTTCTTAAACGTAAAGCAGCATCACTTCATTTAGTACCAGATAAGGAAGAACGTTCGCTTATTGAATTTTACAAGGAATCAGAAACTCTCATCTTAAAGGCAGTGCAATATGACCTTTATTCAAATGAAACTGAGTGCTTAAAGAAATTAGAACCAGTACCCAGGAACAGTAATTTACTTTCACTTTCACCAATTTTGGACTCAGATGGACTTTTGAGAGTAGGAGGACGCCTTAATCAGTCTACTCTATCAGAATTTGAAAAGAATCCTTTGATCATTTCAGCAAAGCATCATATTGCAACACTGCTCGTTCGACATCATCACGAAAACATTCATCACCAGGGACGACATTTAACCGAAGGCTCGGTACGCGCAGCAGGTTATTGGATAACTGGTGGAAAACGTTTAATCGCATCCATTATCCATAATTGTGTAATATGTCGCAGGCTCAGAAGTAGAACGGAACATCAGAAAATGTCAGATTTACCAGAGGACCGCCTCAAACCTACTCCACCCTTTACTAATGTCGGGGTTGACACATTTGGACCGTGGTCGATAGTTACACGACGTACTCGTGGTGGACAAGCTAATTCCAAAAGATGGGCAATATTATTTTCCTGTTTAGTGTCGCGAGCTATTCATATTGAAGTCGTGGAAGATCTAAGCTCATCTTCATTTATAAACGCTCTTAAACGGTTTACATCATTACGTGGACCAGTGCAAGAGTTTAGATCAGATCGTGGAACGAACTTCGTGGGAGCCACCGATGATTTAAGGATTGATGTCATAAATGTAGAGAGTCCACCAGTTCAAGATTTTCTTCTTAAAGGTCGGTCGATTTGGAAATTTAATGCTCCACATGCATCCCACATGGCGGGTTCATGGGAAAGAATGATCGGACTGACACGCAGAATCCTGGACTCTATGTTATTGAATATCCCTGACAACAATTTAACTCATGATGTTCTTTGTACCTTCATGTGTGAAGTTTGTGCTATAATTAATGCCAGACCTATTGTAGCTGTTTCAACAGACCCTGAATCCCCAGGTATATTATCACCTGCAGTATTGTTAACTCAAAAGACTAACTTGAAATCAGAATCGTATGAACACTTTGGACGAAAAGACACTTATAAGTTTCAATGGAGACATGTGCAAGTTCTTGCTGAACGTTTTTGGAAACAGTGGCAGCAGCAATACCTACAGAATCTCCAATCTCGCCCGAAATGGAAGGAAGAGAGAACTAATTTGAAACAAGACGATGTTGTACTGTTGAAGGACAATGAATTGACTCGTAATCAGTGGCCAATAGGTGTAATCTGTGAAACTTTTCCCAGTGCGGATGGAAATATTAGGAAAGTATCTGTTCGAATTTGGAAAGACAAGGACTTTGTGAAATATACTCGTCCGATATCTGAAGTGGTATATCTGTTATCTCCGAAATAGTTTAATTTTTCTGTTTCGTATTTGCATACGTGCTCAGGAAAGGACAGTGCAAATTATTATTATTTTTTTTTGTGTTCATTTAGTTAGTAGTGATTTGTTATCAAAATCAGGCGGGGAATGTGTTGTTATATATTTAATTAGTGTGGTCTGAAGGTCAGATATGGTTGTCTCCCTTCTGCTTGTCTCTTCATAAATAAGTTACATTTTTGCGCAATACAAAATAGGAACAGGAACTTAACGGAAGACTTTCAACCCTCTTTGATCCCCCATAGAGTAAGTTTAGGTTTAGAAATTGCTTATATATTTTCTTTTATAACTTAAGAATCGTCACCGGGCCTAGATAGGTTTTTATGTATGTTTTTGTATCAAAACAGGCGAGTTTAAGTAAACTCGGTTTCTGGAATTTTCCTTTGTGACCTTTGACCTTTGTTGATATTATTGAATTTGTAAACTGTACTGTTATTGTATTTTCAGTCTTTTACCACTCCGGTGAATAAATGTTTACCTGCTAGACATTACAATTCTGTTACTTGCTGTTAAAAATAGTGACATATTAATACAAGTTATTTCCCTTGAAGTGTGAACATTATTCAGCATATTTCTGTTTGCATCAAGCATCAATACGAATGAATACCAGTGGCGTTTCTAGAAATCACAACTTGTAGGGGCCAAATGATGGTGAAGGGTTAAAGCACCAAACCATGCAAGAACTAAAAAAAAAGGGCCAAGCTAGAACCCACAAACAGTACAAACGCCACTGTTGAATACCAATATTATTTTGAAGCTAATATTACAATTCACAAATTGGTAACTGAAAAAATAAAAATGATTCCTGAAGTGAAATATTTAGTCTATTGCATATCAATGCAACCCTTGCAACCCAATGCAATATAGGTAGTGTACAGCGACACTTTATCCTGTCTTCTATAATATTCTATATATTTTCTATTATATTTAACTTAATGAGTACTGCTACAGCAGTATTTGAATGTACTTTATAGTTTATTTACATGTTAGAAAGGTCAAATAGAATATGTACTTGCCCGTTTCTTACGATCGTTCTTCAGCTTATCGGTATGTCGCCTAACTCTGTGGCGGTCAACAGATCGTTTTGATGTCAGAGAACCAACTTTACATTGATCAACAGATTCTGAACTTCCAATAGTTATAGCACAAGTATCATCAGACTTTTCACAAGTAAATTGTGGTTCCGTTGATCCAACTGGAGTCGTGCATTTACAGAATATACCGCCGGTTCCTACAGGATCAAGTAACTTCACTTCGTCAGAAAATAGATCAATATGAGAGTCTGGAACGCTGAAATAGATTCATCGTATCAAAGTGCTTAGCCCCAGTTTTATATATAACAAAAACTTAGCTCAAGTCTCACAAGTAGATCATGTTCTACTCACGGCCTGGTAGTAAACAATATTTCAGAAGGTAGAACTGTGCTATCATATACTTACCTCCAAGACGATGAAAAGTCTGGCATCCCAGCATAATTATTGACATAGGCAACAATGTTGCGGTCTCTTTTATAGAATACCTCACTTCCAATCTGTCCACACAGACCAGTGGCTGTTGTATCAGCTTCTGTTGGGTAAAGAGCTATGTTGATGAATTTCCTCTGTTGATAAACTGATGTTTTCAGTATTAAACCACTCGGTAGCTTAAACTATAGAAGAGAAAAGAAATGAAGTTATATACCATGCTTTTCTGTAACTGTCTTATGGTTATTATTGATTTTAATTTGTGGGGGTGCTCGTACCCGTAGGTGCTCGTAGGTTGTCCGCGTAATTACTGGACGGTCCAAAGATGATTTGGTATTTTTCAAAATTATGATACACGTGAAATCAACTTTTGTTTCCAGTTTTTCCTGTGATTTGGTGAAATTATATGATTTGGGATTTTTCGAAAGAAGGGCGTCCTAATGTTGAGACAGATAACCTGTTGCATAAGTAAAAAATACCAAGAAAATCAAAAACTAAAATCAAGTTCGGTCAAGGCTGCAAGTATAGGTTTATTGTTGCCGGACCTTAGTGACTCATTTATTTGTCGATATCCATATAAATGAATTACAAAGTTATTGTACCTTTGGCAGGGGCGGACTTGGGCCGTGACGCGGCCTTGGCTTTTTTCCAGTGACTAGCCCACTTATGTGTGTCGGGCAAGGCACGACCCCGAGCGTCGGGGTCTTCAGGGGTCCTCCCCCAGAAAATTTTGAAAAGTAACTGCCATAAACTGATTTCCGAGCGCCTCCAGCTCTCAAAACTTGTTGGCCAGAAAATGGACATGCATACCGAAATCAAGATAGTCAGACCTATTTTTATTGTAGGTACCATTGGAAGAAGATATAGAGATAGGTCACAAACAACTAAATTTCGAATTTCGGCCACTTTCTTTTGAAATTTTGTTCAAAATATAAATATTTTTTTTTTGTCATTTTTCACAAACCGGCCCTCTGCACACCGGCCCCCTGGCTTTAGTCCGCCCCTGACCTTTGGTTGTTCTTTCTCATGACTTCCGGTGTTCTGGTAGATCTTACCTCATAGTAATTTCCAGATCTCTTGATATCAATTAATTTAACACCAGTCTCACTACATTGTAGGTGCTCTATTTTCCAGTACTCTGATGGTGCACATCGTTCTATAACAAACACTTCTCTACCTACTCTTACTGCTACACCACATGGACAGTAGGGTTTACCATCTCTTGAGGCACTACAAGGAGCTGTTTTCATTTGAATCTGTAAAAATAATAGCATTATGTCGAGACGAGGGGAAATATCTATGCAATTACAAAGGTAGACATCTGATAGTTTGATACCATCATTGGAACCTAAATTCTTTTGCTCGAAATAAATGGTTGTTTTTAATTTCGTTTAACTATCTTGTACCAATAAAATTTTGATGAAACACTACAAAAAAACGACATTTGCGAAGAATTCCTGACAAATGAAAATATAATGTAATAATAATAATAATGTCACACTTTACCTCTTGTTTCCATTCGGTGTTTTCATATAGTGTATATAAACCTTCATATTGATGTTCATAATTCCTATTATAAAAAAGTATCTTGAATATTTATGTAAATGTAGTAGTATTTGCAATAACCAAACCAAAAAATAAAGATGAATGATTTAATAAATTATTGAATGAATGAATAGAACAAAACTCACTTTCCAGCAAAGGTACGCATATGGGGATCACATACAGCATAACAAGATTTCCCTTGAATTGCAGCAGTATCTTGACTGGTGCGAATCTGTAAGTACAATTTGACTACAGTCAGTAAATAGACAGCAATCACTGTTTAAAGTTTTATGCAACGTTTCTACATGTATTCCCCTACCGTCGTTAGGCACATACATAAAACTTTAACCAGTGATTGTTGTTCCATAAAGTTGGATCTATATATTGTGGTTAAAATTGCTAAATGCAATTAAAAGGTTTTACATTTTTAGATCTCTCATTTATGTTTCTCTAACTTCAGATTGTTTATTGGCATGCTTGCCATGATTGTATAAAATAATATGTGCCTAATTTCCTTACCGTGACAGTACCAATTGTGTAATCTTGCCATATACTTTGTGGAAAACTCGATGAGGTTTTCAGCGTGATAGTATTTACGGCATATTTACTACCATATTGGGTTGCTGGATCTGCAGATAATTTAACTGAATACTCCTGGTTCCAGTTTGCACTTGAGATTGAAATCCCACAATCTGAAAAACTTGATTCTGGGCTGCAACTTGAAGTTGAAGAAGCTGGTTCAATAATGTTTACAGTTAGAGAGCATTCTGGATTAGAGCTAGGACACCCAATGGGAATTGTTGGTCTAACTTTGATCTCTGACATACTTCCATCAGCGATATTAATAGTTGGTGTAATAATCTACAAAATATAGACGAAAATTTAATGACAAATGAACGATTTTCTGCCAAGGTCTAGCTTGATTTGTCCTGCATACCAAATGAATCCATAAACTTTAAAAATTAAAATCCAGTGCAACATATAGTGATATTAATGGAAGATATATCCTAATGTATCAATATTAAATATTTCAGTGGTGCCTTAATGGTGACATTCGATATACAACTGAAGGCATAGATTATTGGTTTTATAATTTCACGAAGATGTTACAGGTACATACCTCAATTCCAACGAATTTCTCTGGACTTTCGTTAACATTACCAGTTTCAGTATCCGCTTGAAGACTTACAGCATAACCACATTGTATCTAAAATTACATCGTTTCGTTACAAATGAGATATGGAAACGGAAAACATTATCATTTGTTTGAAATCTGCCTACTATTTGGTACTAAAGGGAGGATTTTTAGAACTAGTGTATTTTCAGGAACATTTATACATAATAATATATAGCTTCTTTTTGCTAAAGATCATAAGAAACATGTTATTATTGATATTGACGTTAATATTATAATGTGGTTCAGTCGAGCGGATACTAAAGTGGGAAGAGATGGTTTTTGAAACTTTAGATTTACCTTAAAGCCAAGTCCTCCTCCAAACAAGGTTTCATCGAGTACCGACCCACCAACTGGATCGTCGCTATATGAAATGGGTGGAAAACTTTTGATAAGTTGACCATCTCGGTACCATGTGACATGATACCAAAAGTCATCACTCGTTGATAAATTAAACATACATTTGAACTGATATTTCAGTTGTCCGGACACTTCAACTGGTGGTGGTATTATTACTTCAACGTTGGTGATGTAGTTTAATTGTAAGTTAAATTTTTCTACAAGCAACACGTTATATTTAGATTAAGTATAGGTATAATATTATAATATACTGAGTTGTAAGCTATCAAACGAATCAAGTATATATTTATAGAAAAAAAGAGAGAAAAAAAAAAATAGCTGTAACAGTCAATATAAACGGTCCGGTTCGTTTTTCTTTGCTAGCATTGTTATGGACATTTTTTTACTACAGTTGTAGTTGTAAAGATAAAGGATGTAAATTTGTTTGTTATCAATGTGCTAGAAAATGTTAATTAAAACAACATAAGAGAGTAAAATAAAAAGGCAAGAAACAAAACAATTTAAGTCGTAGACAGCGTAAAGAAAGTACTTACCTAAACAGAAGCCCGCATTTGATGGTACTTCTGGACTAAGACGATATATATAATGATTTAGTTGCTCACAGAATGTCACACTAATAGGGACCCTAAAACTACATCCATTACCTTCATCGTGTACACACGCCCACAGTTGAGTTACATTATTAGTCGATTGCCTTGCTTCAGAATCATCTGAAAGACATGAAGTTGCTCTTTGATTAACTGATGGTTCTATCACGATGTCAGGCCGAGGGAGGTCAGATGAACGACAGTACTTCTTCTTTACAATTTTGGTATATTAAAAAAGGCAGAGTGAATAGACATTCCTTAATAAAACTAGAAAATGGAAGATTCCATACTTAGATTTTTTTTTAATAAAAAGTCTAACTTTGTTCTGGTGCCTACCTTCAAGATAGACGGGATTTATTGTTCCACAGCTGTTGGTACCAGGATCCTTTCCAGCAAATAGCTTATAATTAGGCTGACCAAACCAGTCAAATAATATGTTATTGTCTGATATAAATGTTTCATTTTCTCCAAGAACATTGCTGACTAATCTTTTATCAGGAGTGGTAAATGGTCTGATGGTTAAATTACATGCATCTGTAATGCAACAAGAAAAGCATAATATGGTTATATATAACACCAAAATCAATCCTTATTACCACTTTACCACATTTAAAAGAATGCACGCCAAGGACAGTGACTACTTCTGTCGTTTTTGTTTACAATAACCCATAGCAGTTTCCGTAGAGTCGAATCTACCTCTTCTGTGGCGTTACTCACTTCGAAAGTTTACCACTGGTTGTATCTGTCCGGAAAAATTAATCTCATTTTAACATATAAAAGTGTATGTTTGCTATATCGCTCTACATATAATGTATTCAGCACTGTTTTAACAATGAAAATATTTTATTGTGAAATTTTTATTCAGAAATTCCAAATAAAGTTTTGAAGTATTTCGAACACTAACACAACCAATTTATACTGAAATTTCCTGCTTACCTGTATTGAAGCCTTCATTATATGTATCGTAGTCTTGTCCGAAATCGCCATCTGCTCAAAATGGGTCAAAACATATATAAAATACATAACAATTGTTTTATTAATTATCAAATTAGTGCAAATCCAGTTCCTATGATATTGTTACGTTGCACAGAAGATTGCATGTTCCTTTGCTACCACGACATGGTATGCTCGTCATTATTGACTTGTTAACCATGCTCTGAGCTATCGTTTTTTAAACTTGGCACAAAGATACAACGCTGGGTCATAAATATCAACTTCAAATTTCAGCTAACTTTAAAACCCACCTTTCGAAACAGTGTAAACAGAATCAAATCTCATTTGTCAGTCCATATACTGCCAAATAAATGACGATCATGAACAGTTTCAATCAACCCTGCCAGTTCAAACTTCTAACTTTTTCAAGATAAA
Source organism: Lottia scabra (assembly GCA_029955415.1). Taxonomy (NCBI): domain Eukaryota; kingdom Metazoa; phylum Mollusca; class Gastropoda; family Lottiidae; genus Lottia; species Lottia scabra. The sequence goes on from JARJEI010000015.1 coordinate 9,049,073, forward strand.
ACATTTCGAGAAAACTATGATAGAAACTGTATTTCCAATGGCCAATCTTAATAATTAAATCATTTTTTAAAAAGCTTAATAAAATTGAACGGAGCCAGTTCGAGATATTGCAAAAATCTTCGCTTCAAAATAAAAAAGTTATTTAGTTTTATCAAAACATTATAAATAAAGATAAATAGAAACATAATTACCAGTTTTAGTCGATACTGAAGTGACACAAATTAGGAAGAAAAAGTAAACTTCTATCAATGCCATTTTAAATAACAACTTGAATATATTGAACTATTTTGATACTTATATAAATCACTCGTCTGTGTCTATAAGTGTTGGTTTTATTTCTATGGTACTTTAACAATAGGACACTTAAATCACACAGGCATTCGATTTATTTTAAACTATTACATTACATAGTTTGTACAGTTCATGATGAAGATCGTAAGGGATAAGAATGAGGTGTGTGTGTGGAAGACGAGGTGGAGGGGGGGGGGGGTTCGTTTCCAATCCCCCACCTTCACTTGTGCGAATGCTACAGTAGTCATTGATACATAATCACAATCGTGACATAATCCGGTGTATAATTGATTATTATAACATTATGTAATATATTGTGACTTTTCATTTTCTTCATCACCGCTTATTAATGATCTAATAAGTGGAAATGATAATCTCATCCTTTATTTTAATTGGGCTAATAAGGAAGATAAATGTAAAATAAATTGTAATGGATGAAAATATGTTTGGACAGCCTCATCTTTTTCAATTTACAAATATTAAGGAATCTTCAAAATGCAAATACTATAGCATGCGGAGGCTCGGTTTGTTGTCATTAAAAATTTACTCTTCAGGATATTTTTTGCCACGAAATGTTCAAGCGCCTGTGGTTAAATACTGGAAAAGAATAACTTCACGATGTAAAATAATAAATGTTTGCCAGAAAGTAACCTGTTTATATATTAAATAATAATCAAATAGCTATTAATTGACCTTTGGTGTTTTACCTCGAAATTTACAAGTACATACGATAGGTCCTTTTTGTTGTCATTCTTTTAAGTTAGATATTAGGTATTGAATATTGAAAATATGCATAGCGTAATAACGTAATTCCATTATGAATATATAGGCTAATGCGTAAGTACTTGGGCAACTTTTCTAAACTGAATGACAAGAAAAGAATAAGAAAGAAACGTATGTGTGATTAATAGTAAAGTTATCAAAGGAGAAAAACTTATATATAGACAATTCGGTAAGCAGTCATTTAGGCACATATTTTTTAAGCACACTTCTTTTAGACACAGTACTTTAGTCACAAGGTCAGATAGGCACACATCATGTAGGCACAGTGTTATTTAGGCACATTGATTTAGGCACACTTTCAATTAGGCACATATTCAATTAGGCACACTCTTTTTAGGCACACTAAATTTCGGCACACTGTCATTTAGGCACAGTGATTTAGGCACACCTTCAATTAGGCACACATTCATTTAGGCACATCTCTTATTAGGCACACATTCATGTTAAGTAAAACTGACTTTTCAGATAATTTAGATAATAAGACCCAGTGGAAGGGCACGAGTGAGGCCACAGAGTTGTCGAGGGGGGCTAAAAGTATTTGGCATTCCCTTCGCACATTTAAATTTGAATGGGGGAGGGCGCAATGCTGTACAAAAGCCAAGTCAGCCTCACCCCCCCCCCCCCCTCCCCTCATTAATTTTTTTTATCATTTATCTTAACCCCTTCCATTCGGATTCATTATTAAAATGACCCATACTTTATGATATGCGTGCGTGTGTGCATACTAGGTCAGGTGGGTACCAGTCTTTAGAAAAAGGAAATGTGTCTAAATGACTTATGCCACAAGGTCTGGTATGTCTTAATGATTGTGTGCCTAATTGAAGGTGTGCCTAAATGAATATGTGCCTAATTAGAGATGTGCCTAAATCACTGTGCCTAAATGACAGTGTGCCGAAATTTAGTGTGCCTAAAAAGAGTGTGCCTAATTGAAAGTGTGCCTAAATCACTGTGCCTAAATAACACTGTGCCTATTTGACATGTGCTTATCTTACCGTGTGCCTAAAAGAAGTGTGCCTAAAATACCGTGTCTAAATGAAGTTTGCTTAAAAAATGTGTGCCTAAATGACAGTGAATCAAATGACTTATGCCACAAGGTCTGGTATGTCTTAATCATTGTGTGCCTAATTGAAGGTGTGCCTAAATGAATATGTGCCTAAGTAGAGATGTGCCTAAATCACTGTGCCTAAATGACAGTGTGCCTAAATTTAGTGTGCCTAAAAAGAGTGTGCCTAATTGAATATGTGCCTAATTGAAAGTGTGCCTAAATCACTGTGCCTAAATAACACTGTGCCTATTTGACATGTGCTTATCTGACCGTGTGCCTAAAAGAAGTGTGCCTAAAATACCGTGTCTAAATGAAGTTTGCTTAAAAAATCTGTGCCTAAATGACAGTGTAGTACGGTGGTCCGTATACGACATCATTATTTTTTTTTAATTTTGAATTAAAAATCTAGAATATAATTATGAAACTTTAATTTAATTTTAAAATTTGCATTTCCACCTCGGGTGAAAATTAATTTTCACCCAGGTGATAATTCAATAATTTATAATTAAAAACTTGAATTTCCACCGAGGTGAATAATTAAAAACTTGAATTTCCACCGAGGTGAAAATTAATTTCCACCCAGGTGATAATTCGATAATTTATAATTAAAAACTTGAATTTCCACCGAGGTGAAAATTACTTTTCACCCAGGTGATAATTCGATAATTTATAATTAAAAAAAAAATACATGGTTTAGGATTCTGATAATCACGTGGATAGCGCCAGTCAAGTGTATTATTTTTTATACGCCCACATGAATATGTGGTCGTATATTGTCGTCGTCCCTGTCCGTCGGTCCGTCCGTCAACATTTCTTGTGAGCACAACAGACACTACAGTTTTCATCTGATTTTAATGAAACTTGGTATGATCCTTTTGATTGATAAGATCTCGGTCAAGTTCGAATTTGGCATGTTTTTGATGAACGGTTTTTGAGTTATTGCCCTTGACTTTGATAAAAGAAACGTCAAATTTTGTTCGTGAGCACTCAGAGACTACAGTTTTCATCTGATTTTGATGAAACTTGCTATGATCCTTTGGATTGATAAGATCTCGGTCAAGTTCGAATTTGACGTATTTTCGATGAACGGTTTTTGAGTTATTGCCCTTGACTTTGAACAAATGCGTCAAATTTTGTTCATGAGCACTCTAGAGACTACAATTTTCATCTGATTTTGATGAAACTTGCTATGATCCTTTGGATTGATAAGATCTCGGTCAAGTACGAATTTGACGTATTTTCGATGAACGGTTTTTGAGTTATTGCCCTTGACTTTGAAAAATTGCGTCAAATTTTGTTCGTGAGCACTCTAGAGACTACAGTTTTCATCTGATTTTAATGAAACTTGCTATGATTCTTTGGATTGATAAGATCTCGGTCAAGTTCGAATTTGACGTATTTTCGATGAACGGTTTTTGAGTTATTGCCCTTGACCATGAAAAAATGCATCAAATTTTGTACGTGAGCACATTAGAGACTACAGTTTTCATCTGATTTTGATGAAACTTGCTATGATCCTTTGGATTGATCTCCAGTCAAGTTTAAATTCTGATGATTCTCAGTCAAGTTCTAACATGAGGCATTTCTGATGAACAGTTTTTGAGTTATTGCCCTTGACTTTTTATTCTTTTTATATACCGGTAATGAAATTTGTATTATCGTTTATTAAAATATGATCATTTCCGACATCTGCCAGTGGGCGTATGTTACCTTGCCTGGCAAGCCCTGCTCTCGTGTAAACATGCGATTGCATTTTTCCGCGAAATGTTTTTTTTTATAAAAAATTATAAATTATCGAATTATCACCTGGGTGAAAATTAATTTTCACCTCGGTGGAAATTCAAGTTTTTAATTATAAATTATCGAATTATCACCTGGGTGAAAATTAATTTTCACCTCGGTGGAAATTCAAGTTTTTAATTATAAATTATTGAATTATCACCTGGGTGAAAATTAATTTTCACCCGAGGTGGAAATGCAAATTTTGAAATTAAATTAAAGTTTCATAATTATATTCTAGATTTTTAATTCAAAATTAAAAAAAATAATGATGTCGCATACGGACCACCGTAGTGAATCGACAATTAATATATTACTACTACTTAAAAAATTAACCACTGAACACTTTCAACGTTTGAAATTTTGTCTCTTTAATCTTTTTAGTTTTCACTATTAGAATCTTAGTCCCATTTTGGTAACTTTTGAATAAAGGTTGTACATGTATGTTTCAAAACTTTGACATTGCCATACACATGAATTGTCTTTGTGTATTATTTTCCACCCAATCAATATTGATTGGCTCGAAAGTTAATTTATTCCGCATCACTGACATTCATCTAGAGAAGTACTTGTATGTATACACCATCAAGTGCTTCGAAAACATGGTCTGTTTCGCGAGCAACACCGTCCACAACTATAAACATCATAAAATACAATCAAATCAATCAATCTGTGCATAGATTTAACTGTATCATATTCGCTAACGATTCCCAGCTGATAATGACTTGCAGGACCAGCGCTGATTATTATGTGGTTACCGCGGTGGAAGCTTGCGAGGAAACCGAGATTCTTTGATGACGAACTCGAATCTAGGTATGAATCATGGTTCTCTTGGCCAGCATATGTTCGCTCCACCTCGTTCTCACGCTGTGACATTAACTTCGAAATCTGTATAATACTAACATACGGGGATGATTTCTACTACAAAAACTCAATTTGCAATTTTGTATTTTAGACAATGTTATTTTTATATTTATGGTTTGCTACTATTTTTAGGAGATTTACAGGTAAAACCTACCTACAATGTATGGAACTAGATCTAAATATATTAATTATTAATTAAATAAAACATCATAGATAATTGATTAATTACTGATTCTTTTCACTGATCTGTGTAAGTAGAAAATTGATAAAAAATAATGACTGATTAGGATAGCCTTGAGCACTATGATGCAATGTAAAGTATAAACATCTCTGTATGCATTCATTCATAAAACATTTGGTTCAATTCAAGGTAAGAGCTCTTTCATAATTGTAGTTAAGTATTTAGATTTCAAATTATTCGTTAATTTATATCGAAAGTTTTATCCTGTTTTCTTTCATGTATTTATCAATAACAATATATCAATTCATTTCAGACTCATTTGTAAACATCTGGTTGATTGTCAGACTCATTCCTGAAACATTTTATTAATCGTCAGACTTATTCCTAAAGATTTGGTTGATTGTCAGACTCATTCCCAAAACATTGTGATGGCTGTCATACTTATTTGATTGACAGACTTATTCCTAAACATTTGGTTGATTGTCTGACTCATTCACAAAACATTGCGTTGATTGTTAGCCTTATTCCTAAACATTTGGTTGATTATCAGACTTATTCCTAAACATTTGGTTGATTATCAGACTTATTTCTAAACATTTGGTTGATTATCAGACTTATTCTATATCATTTGGGTTTTTCTCAGAATTTCGTTGATTGTTGATTCCCAAAACATTGTGTTGGTTGTCATACATATTCCTAAATATTTGTTTGATTGTCAGACCTATTCTTAAACATTTGGTGGTTGATAATCAGACTTATTCCTAAACATTTGGTTGATTATCAAACTTATTCCTAAACATTTGCTTGATTATCAGACTTATTCTATATCATTTTGGGTTTTTCTCAGAATTATTCCTTAAACATGTATGTTGTAAGGCTCATTTCTTAAACATTTTGTAAATTTTCAGACTCAATCTTAAACATTTTTTTGATTGTCAGACTTATTCCTAAACATTTGTTTGATTGTCAGATTCATTCCTATACATTTGTTTGATTGTCAGACTCATTCCTAAACATTTGATGAATTGTCAGACTTATTCCTAAACATTTGAAAATTGTCAGATTTATTCCCAAACATTGGTGTTTTACCTCGAAATTTACAAGTACATACGATAGGTCCTTTTTGTTATCATTCTTTTAAGTTAGATATCGGGTATTGAATATTGAAAATTGGCATAGCGTAATAAACGTAATTCCATTATGAATATATAGGCTAATGCGTAAGTACTAGGGCAACTTTTCTAAACTGAATGACAGGAAAAGAATAAGAATGAAACGAATGTGTGATTAATATTATATTAATCTTATATATAGAGGTAATTCACAATAATATACTACTTATTAAAAAAAAATTAAAAGAATCAAACCACTCATATACAGGAAATATTTGTTCTGACTGTACAATGCCACATTAAGAAAAAAATTTGGCGTTTGACTTTTTCGAAATTGCATAACCACTGAACACTTTCAATGTTTGAATTCTGGTCTCTTTAATCTTTTTAGTTTGCACATCTTCAGAATCTGAGTCTCATTTTGGTAACTTTTGAATAAAGGTTATACATGTATGTTTCAAAAATTTGAATACACATGAATTGTCTTTGTGTATTTTTTTTCCACACAATCAATATTATATACGGCTCGAAAGTTAATTTCTTCTGCATCACTGACATTCATCTAGAGAAGTACTTGTATATATACACCATCAGGTGCTTCGAAAACATGGTCTGTTTCTCGAGCAACACCATCCATCAATTTATGCATAGATTTAACTGTATCATATTCGCCAACGATTCCCAGCTGATAATGACTTGCAGGACCAGCGCTGATTATTATGTGGTTACCGCGGTTGAAGCTTGTGAGGAAACCGAGATTCTTTGATGACGGACTCGAATCTAGGTATGAATCATGGTTCTCTTGGCCAGCATATGTTCGCTCCACCTCGTTCTCACGGTGTGACGTTAACTTCGAAATCTGTATAATACTAACATACAGGGCTGTATGTATTATATGCTGAGCCTCTAAATCAAATTATCAAACAATCAACCGCGAGAGGAATTAAAATAAAAGACAGTGAGGCTCAGTCCCTAATATATCAGCATGCGGATGACACAACCCTGACGCTTGCTGACCTTAACTCTGTAAATATTGCTTTTAATTCTATAGATACTTACTGTAAGGCTTCAGGTGCCAAAATAAACGTCCAAAAGTCAACAATTATGCCGTATGGCTCTGCCATTAACAAAACAATTAACATAGATATACCAATTAAAGTAACATTTGACATAATTTTGATTCTGGGCGTTTATTTTGGTCACAATATAAAGGAATGTGTGAAACATAATTGGGAAATAAAGTTAACTAAAGTGAAAACCATACTAAATTTGTGGCATAAACGAAATTTAACACTTTTAGGCAAAGTTACAGTGATAAACACTTTAGTCATGTCCAAATTCTACTATACAATGTTTACTATTCCAATGCCTGACCATATTCAGCAGCAATTAAAATCAATAATTTTAAAATTCTTATGGAGTGGTAAGCCTCCTTTCATAAAATATGATGTAATGACATTAGATAAATCATGTGGAGGCATGGGATTAGTTGACATAAAATTAAAAGGACAAGCCCTACTTTTAAAATGGCTAACATTATATTTTAACCCTGACAATTTTAACATATGGAAACATACAATGTCTTATTTTTTAAATTTATATGGCAATTTTGGCCTTGATAAGGATATTTTTAAAATACACTTTAATTTTAAACTTATGCGCGTCTTACCGCCTTTCTATTTTAATCTTTTAATAGCATGGGATAACTTGAACAATGGTTTAAGACCTGATCCTACTATTTTAAATGACTATTTTTAACAATATTTTATTAAGTAATAATAATAGAATTGTAGCCTATATTTATTTTATGAAATGTATAATTTTAACCTTTTATGACCTGTTATATTACGTTATACCGGGATTTATAAATAATCATTACATTATGGGTATATTAAAGGAAAAGTTCCCATACATAAATAGAAATAGGGTCATAGAGACTTACGATCGTATTAAAGAGTCAGTGCCCCAAAAATGGGTAGATATTATTAACTCCTCCTCATTTGAAGTACATACTGGTGACAATCATTTCAATATTGATGGTAACGATATTTCATATGACCAATTGACTTCCAAATTCTGCTATAAAATATTACTAAAATTTAAAAATGTTATCCCCACAGGTGTTAAATATTGGGAGAAGCAGAATTTGGATGTCAATTGGCCTGTTACATGGGCTAATATTTTTAAAATATATAAGACACCAACAATGATAAACTTAGATTTTAAGATAGCCCACAATGTCATATGGAATATGGTTAAGCTTAAAAGAATAGGGAAAGTTGACGGAGAGATGTGCCCAGTATGCAACAAGGAGCCCGAAACCACAGAACATCTCTTCGTTGACTGCCTAGATCTTAGCTTTTTTATGTATCTACTCCACCAAATGCTATCTGATATTTTACCTTTTAATTTTAATAATCATGATTTTAAATGTTTTATTTTATTTGGTCTACAATCAAATAAAACAGTTCCAAATGAGCTTTTAAATATAATTTTATCGTGCGCCAGACAGACCATTTTTATTCACAGAAATATATGTATAGACAACCCGGATTGCCATATAGACCTTGTTTGTTTTTATAAAAATATTTTAGCCAGTGCATTGATATATTTGAAACAATTTTATCCTAGGCATACTTTTATCCAGAAGTTTATTTTACCGTCATGTTTTATCAATATCACCCTTGAAAATTCAATTAATATAGAATTTTCATAGAATTTTAGTGTTAAATATACATATACTTTTATATTTTTACCTTGTATATTGTACTTTTATAATAGCTTACCTGCCACCAGTATGTACGAGTCTCTATGATCCTATTGATTACAAATCATTACCATCATTACACATTCCTTTATACTGTTGTGTCAACACTAGCAGACGACGCCCTAGTTCTTACTAGAGCTAATTTTTAACTAGTTTTTTATCTCCCTTTTTTAAAGAAAAATCCCTATGGATCCTTACCATTTTCGATTACGGTTGTAAGGATCCACCCATAGGGACATTTTCCTCAATTTTAAAATTTCATTTTTTTAATATTCACTAATGTCACAGCTAGTGTCCACAATCTGAAGCCTTGCAGTAACTTTATTTAAGTTCTATTTTTCCGTTTTTAATGTAATATCTGTGATATTGTTATATTATGTTTTAATTTCATTTTCATACATTAACTGTGATAATATATTAGCATCTTATATTATATTGTATTGTATTGTAATGTATTCATATGTTTTATATGTTTTAAAAAAAAAAAAAAACATACGGGGATGATTTCTACTACAAAAACTCAATTTGCAATTTTGTATTTTAGACAATGTTATTTTTATATTTATGGTTTGCTACTATAAAACCTACCTACAATGTATGGAACTAGATCTAAATATATTAATTATTAATTAAATAAAACATCATAGATAAATGATTAATTACTGATTTTTTTCACTGATCTGTGTAAGTAGAAAATTGATAAAAAATAATGACTGATTAGAATAGCCTTGAGCACTATGATGCAATGTAAAGTATAAACATCTCTGTATGCATTCATTCATAAAACATTTGGTTCAATTCAAGGTAAGAGCTCTTTCATAATTGTAGTTAAGTCTTTATATTTCAAATTATTCGTTAATTTATATCGAAAGTTTTATCCTGTTTTCTTTCATGTATTTATCAATAACAATATATCAATTCATTTCAGACTCATTTGTAAACATCTGGTTGATTGTCAGACTCATTCCTGAAACATTTTATTAATCGTCAGACTTATTCCTAAACATTTGTTTGATTGTCAGACTCATTCCTAAACATTTGTTTGATTGTCAGACTCATTCCTAAACATTGTGCTGGTTGTCATTCTTATTCCTAAATATTTGTTTGACTGTCTAGATTTATTCCTAAACATTGTGTTGATTATCAGACTTATTTTTAAACATTTCGTTGATTGTCTGACTCATTCCCAAAACATTGTGTTGGTTGTCATACATATTCCTAAATATTTGTTTGATTGTCAGACCTATTCTGAAACATTTGGTGGTTGATAATCAGACTTATTCCTAAACATTTGGTTGATTATCAAACTTATTCCTAAACATTTGCTTGATTATCAGACTTATTCTATATCATTTTGGGGTTTTCTCAGAATTATTCCTTAAACATGTATATTGTAAGGCTCATTTCTTAAACATTTTGTAAATTTTTAGACTCAATCCGAAACATTTGGTTGATTGTCAGACTTATTTCTTCCACTTTTGGATGATTGTCATATTCATTCCTGATATTTTTGATGGGTGATTTTCAGACTGAAACAATTGGTTAATATTTAGAAAATTATCTCGATATTGCGGATTTCCAAATTTTCAATACGCATAAAAAGATTACTATGAAGGTGACGAAAAAAATAATATTTAGAATAGTCTAGTTTAACTAAACCAAAGGGTAAATACAAATTCATAATAACAAATTATAATGAAGCTATTCGCCTAAGGATCTACCACATTACAATCCTTGATGACTAGTCATTAAGTTTTCTTATCCTTGGGTGAGTAGATCAATCACTGTCAAACACATAAACTAGATTAAATTTTAATATTCATGATGTGATAATTAATATAATTTGGTTTAAAACTATACTATCATAACATATTGAGATTTTGTGAAGTGATTTCGGAATTTGTTTTATTGGATTATCATATACCTTAAAATAACTTCGGATTGTTTAGTTACAGAATAATGTTATAACTTAAGCGATTCTTAAATTGTTAACTGACTAATTGTCTTATTTTGTAAGTATTTATAAATTCATCAACTATATCAAGGAGGACAGTGGATGTATTTCACAAGAAGAAAATGAAAATCTGCTGTCATCAGTTAAAATTCGACATAAAACACTTTTTTTTTGGAGTTGCTTTTTGAAAAATTTGTTAAAAGTAGAAGACTTTATATTAAATTTATTGGATAATTTTCATAGCTTGTAAAATCATTTCATTTGAGAACACGTGTCTGTGGTTGTATACCTACAATATTGTAATATTTTTCACAAATACCGTAATTCAATTAATCAGATTGTGTGTGTGTTTTTGATTAATTTAGCCTATTGGTAATGGTTGGGGCAGGTTAGCCTTGAAACACAAATGAATTAATATATATCTTCTATTTTATAGGCATTCGAAGCGAAGAAAATACAGCCGAGGAAACAAAGATTAGCGAAGAATGACACTACGGCCATCGAATGTCATACTGATAGCTAAAGTTACCTTAATCCTCGCCTCGGTGTTACTTGGTACTCATTTATTCTTTAATATTGTAAATGACAATTCACCTTACTACTGGTCAAATCATGTTCCGAATGTTCCGAATGTGATATTAAAAAAGATAGAATATATGAAAAAAATACCAAAACAGTTTCTTATAGCTTCATGCAACATCGGGGTAGAATTAGAGGAACACGAATACTCGAATATTACAGAGTGTGTGAAAGGATACGCCAAGTTAGAGAAAATGCACATAAATTCGGGAAAGATGGAATATCAGAGAGTAATGATTCACAAACCATATTTAACAAGAACTGATAGCTTGATGATCGAAATAGGTGGTTATAAAGGTGTTGACGCTGATCGTCTTATATCTAAAGGAATACGACCAAAATATATTATGCTCGAACCAGTGCCGCAGTTCTTTGATTTACTTGTTAACAAATTCAAGAAGAACACAAATATCACAGTGTTAAATTTTGGACTTGGTCGTGAGGATAAAATTTTAACCATACCAATACAAACTGATGCAACGTCTTTATTCAGACAAGAAATTTCAAAAGGAAATAAAACAACTAACATAAAAATTAAAAAGTCAATAAATTTTTTTGACGACGTTGGTGTAACTAAGAAAAATGTTGATTTATTGCACATCAATTGTGAGGGATGTGAATTTGAACTCTTAGAAGATTTGATCTCAAGTGGATACATCAGATATTTTGATCATGTTCAATTTCAATTTCATATGCATTTACCGCAAATAAATCAAGAAGAATGTCGTTACTGCCAAATCATACAACTGTTACGTCGAACTCATACACCGATGTTTCAATATAGACATACTTGGCAGGCATGGAAAAGGAATGACTTGTAATTTATTACAAGTATTTTATGTAATCCAGTATTGAAAGTTGAGGTAGTTAATAGCTTACAGGATATTTTTTATTTGTAATATATAGTGTTTTCTACAGCTTAGCTTATACCAGGCCTTCTCAATTAATTTTTGTAAAGGACCAAATGCATTTTTGAAAAAAAAATAAGGGCCAAAAAGAGCTTAACTAGCATAGCGAGAGTAGCGTTTCAGCGGAAAGGGCCATTCTCAAGCGCGTCGCTTTGAGAAGGCCTGCGGTATACCTTTAAAAACGAACATTGTCGAATAGTACCATATTGTGTTCACAATGCAAACTATACCTTTCATAGACAGACTATAGTCTGAAGATCTGTAATTAGGAATAAGTAATCTCTGTGGAATTTGGTGATGATATATAACAGTGTTGCTCAATGCTAATTTCTGCAGCAAATATTCAATGTTGTGGATTATAGAATAGACTTTCTGACTAACTAATGTGTATACCTGACCCTTCCCGAAGAAACATCTACAATGGATGTTAATTTTTCATACTCAGACCGGGACTATAGGATATGAGAAATAATCAGTGGCAGAAATATTATGACATAAAATAGTTTCAAAAATTGTATAGTATTGTTTCTGCTGAAGATGATATTGGCATCTGCATCCGATTGGGCTAATGAACGACAGGAAACTGTAACGATATCTTGAACCTTCCTAGTCATCACAGGCCTTACAAATATATTGTTTTTAGTTGTACACTGAACACTATAATGAAATGAAATAAATCGTCCCAAATTCACTGCTTTGAGTACTTTCAATCCTAACTGCTTTAAGGGAGATAAATCTAGTATTATTACCCCATGTATGTTGACATCTTGCAACTTGAAATGAACTTTTCATTTGGTGTCTGGAAAAGTAAATAAACCCAGCCTGATGCCAAACCTGCAACTGTCGCTTAAAGATGAGATGTCAATTTTAATTTGATATTTTATAAAAAATCATGAAATTCATCATTAAGGGAGAGAAATCTCAAAATTTTATTAAGTGTAAACACTAATAATAATAATAATAAAATCTTTAATGACAAGGGTGAAAATTAGGGCAAAGGCCTCTTTACCCCTTTTCAAATGTTGGCAAATGCATACAGTATGTCTGTTTCCGGTAAACAATCCTCACTGGGACAGCTAGTTCTAGACACTGCATGACCAAATTAGTCAATCTCAACAATAATTATAATATTTTGTTCCGTGGGGTAGATTTTAATTTTAATATTTCTCACAAATGAAGTAACGGATTTTTTTTGGGCCACTATTCCATGTAAAATTGCTACTGTTGTTGTGGGTTCTTATGATACCATAATTAGGTTCATCATATGGCCCTTTGGGTTCTTGAGGATACCAATTTTCGTATGGTATATCTTCACTTCTTCTACCGTCCGTCGTATCAAATGAACCATTGGGTAATATGTTGTAAATTCCAAACAAATAGGTATAACCTAACAAAAGATAAAGAAATACATTTCTATATTAGGAAAATAAAACTAAGAAAATACTTGCCAATATTAGCTAAATTGTTCAAGTATTAGCATATGAGCGGAAGAAGGCCTGATTTCTCACATTGGTAAGGATATTGGCATTTGTTCTTTTACCGATGTTTTCAAAATATCCCAAAATTTGTTAACTGATTTTTTTTTTGTATTTTAAATGTGACGACATTTTTCCGACCGATTATTCGATATACTTAAACAGCTGCCTAAACCTAAACAGAAGTCCGCATTTGAAAAGATGGTTTTTAATTTTTAACTTACTTGTAACCAGATAGTTAACAATAACATCGTGCTTAGTTGGACTATCAATAACCATTAGTTGTGCACCATATTTCTGACAAAACGGATTTGATTTTTCCGACTGCAATTTGTCAGCAGGATCATCAACCACATAGAAACACATACCATTAAAATACTTAAATATCAATGGGCATCCTGAAATTAAAGCTTTTTATTAGTTTACAAGATTTCGAAATTTATTGTGTTTCTTAGTAACTATAATGACTATAATTGAAATTATGTAACACTACTGAATAGAAATTGAGAAGTTACGATTACATAATACACATGAACAGAAATAAATATTTGAAAATAAATTTTCCCCAGCAAAGATTCAAAATCATTAAAAAAGATTATTTTGCATATTAATTGGTTGAGGATTGAAGTTGCAATTTTATACAAAACGCAATACACTGTGAAAGATTTAGAATGGACAATAATACGTAAAACCTGTATAACGATTCTGAGAAGGGATGAAATTAACGCTCTGCTGGTGTACGAAAAGTTGATACATATCGTTGAAAATATAAGATTAATGTCTTACCTGTAGGAGTGTATTCATACTTTGATATTTCTGTTAAGAATCTGTTACCAATATCTGGAAATCTTGGTGATACCAGGTAGCAATAACCATCATTGCTGTAGAAGAAATGGTCACAACCATGTTGATTGCTACATCTTAGTCCACATTCCAACAGACCACATTCTACAACTATATGTTGTTTGTCTACGGATTCTGTTCCGTTAAAAGATGAACGGTACCAATAATCAGCATTTACAATCATTAAGAATATTGCCAGCAAGACTGACAGGATTACACATTGATTCATTGACCAAAATAGTGGACTGGTTCTGAACAGCATTCTGTATATTCTGTGACTTGAGTGAAAAACGTACATTAAATTGTGACTAATCAATACAAGATCTGCGTGTTTATTATCCGATTTATTTCTCCATGATATATATTTAAAAAATATTAGATTATATTTAAATATTTAATTAGAAACTTAGAAATTAGACAGGATACAAGCTGTCAGGAGACTTACGTACGTTTTATATGTACGATGTAAATCGATAGATATGTTATTGTTCCTACTGATAAAGCTTCTAACAATATAGTTTTTATACGCATGGCTTACTTATAGATGCCTTATTTCAGAACTTGACATTGGATCATCATCTTGTAATCCCACATTTAATCAAACAACTCTTGTAAGGGTGAAATACTATTCAACCACATTCAGAGTTCCTGTACTGGTAAAGCAAATTTTGAACTTATAACTTCTCTACTTTATATACAATTATCATTCGAAATTAAAACCCAGGTTAAAGGATATAATATATCGGGCCTTAGTAAGACTAAAGCGTCCTACTTGAACTTGCTACTCAAAATTGTCAATAAATCACAATGTTTGTGTTCGACCTCATGACAAACGTGGCGACTTTGGTTTTCCTATTGTAAATTTACAGTAACATACCTCATTCACCAGATTATGGCGTTTCAGAACTTACAGAGGTCGAGTTTTGACTTTAAAATCATTTAAGCAGGGTTACTTGACACATAAACTACATTAGTTCATTTAGAAAATTGAACGGTCGTTATAACGAACTTGTTGACAAATATAACAAATTTGTTTGTTGCATATTGCTGATTTGTTTAGGTATAAATTGGTCTTCTTGTATCCTGTGATGTTAACAGTAGTGGCCAGGAATTGCGCAGGGAAACGACCAGGAAACAACCTCAAACAATTTTTATCTAAATTCCGAGCAAGCTCATTAGACCAAACAAGGAATTAATTTTCCAAATAAATACCTTTTGAGGTCTTTTCTGGTCGTTTTTCTGGTCGGTTCACGTTTTCGTTGGTCGTTTCCTGGTCGGTTTTGGTAGTTTCTGGAAGGTTCATGTTTAATAAGAACGAACAAATGCAGTCTTTTAGAGTCTTTTAAACTTTAAGTTTAAATTATTTGTAGTTTTACATAATAAAATAAAAGCATTAACTTAAAATATAAATATATAATTTATCCATGTATCCATGTCAATTTTTATTTCTTTTTTATTGATTCAAGGAATGTGTTTTTGTATTGTTTTTGGAAAATAATATTTATTTTGCGCGTGAATAAGATTAATATTTTCTCCATTTCTATTGTCTTGTAATTGTAAAAACTACAAATACAAATTGAATCACCATGTGGATTTCACTTTAAAGGCTTTGAAAGTCTGAACATACATTTTTGCTAAGTGGAGACGTGACAATACACTCTATTAGTAAACACCAGGAAATCCTTTTAAGATGTTTGTGAAGCTAGTAAGTTTTTTAATGTTATTACTTTGTTTCACGATGATTAAGTTTTTATTATAATATGGTCTATAAAAAAGCAATTCAACAAAAGAGTCTTTAATAAACTAGGCAGCAAGTTATTGTAAACACTTTATTGTCAAAGTAGTAGAGAGAAAGGAGAAAATAAGTATTAGAATGGTAGCTTGCCAGGTAAGTTCATGTTCTCCCACTGGCAGCTTTAAATAGAAATAATTGACAGTTATAAAAAAAAAAATTCGACCCTCTGAACCATATTCAAAGTTTTGTCAAAATCCACCAAGAATCGTGCCTGCTAGAGTGTTTACGAACTAAAATTTGAATGCGCTGTCAAGAACAAGGGTAATAACTCATATTTAATATTTTACGATTTTGCTGATTTTCAATAGGGCTCATTTGTTGTTGATTACGAACACTCACACCATGTTTCATCAAAATCCATAAAGAAGTGTGACCTGTAGAGTTAAACGAGTTTTCAAGAACAATGGCAATAATTCATAGTAAATATTTTTTGATTTAACTGATTTTCGATAGGGTTCATCCTAGGTTACTAGTAATTAAAAACACTTACACAAACTGTCGTCAAAATCTGAATAATTATGACCTGTAGAGTGTTTAGGAGCTAAAATTGAACAATAATTCATAGTAAATAGTTTTCGATTTAACTGATTTTGATTAGAATTCATCCTTGGTTGATTACGAAAACTCACACCAAGTTTCTTCAAAATCCATCAAGAGTTATTATCTGTAAATTGTTTACGAGCTAAAAATTGAACTCAGAGTAAATATTTTTTGATTTAATTGATTTTCAATAGGGTTCACCATCGGGTGATTACGAACACTTACACTAAGTTTCGTCGAAATCTAACAAGAATTCTGACCTGTAGAGTGTTTACAAGCAATTGCGTACAGACGAACCGACGAACTGAGGTGACGCCAATATACGTTTCACAGTGCATGTGGTTGTCTAAAAATAAGGTATATACTATGTTGGATAGTTAACAAGTTTTTCTGCATGGCTCATATGAAATAAAAGAACATCAGTAACATTTTTTTTTTATCTAAATGTCAATTTTGAAATCATTCCGGAAACGACTTTTGTTGGATTAAACAGGCTTAGTGTCCCTAGAGGTATGAAGAAGGAAGGAAAATCTAGGATTAAAAACCTCAAAGAATACTGCGACAATGTTAATTCATTTAATGTTCTATTATTGTATATTAATATATTTCATATTGCTATCGTTCTCAATAAAAATAATTTCGCACGGAAGCAGATTCGATCTTACCAGTATTAACACATTCCGAGCGACCAAACAGTCTACAAGCTCTCGGTCCATCGCTGAAGGTCAGGTAACTAAGACTATTTCTTTAACATCGTTAGTTCTTTACCAAAATTTTTTCAGAAAAAAATAGACATACATTTTCAAGTAGAATGTAAACAACGAATTGCTCATATTTTATTAACAATATAAACCCATTTTTTTGTGCTTCTAAATAAAAACTTTATTATTATTTATCTTATTAAAAAATGTGACAAATCGCATTCGGTGGATTCAAAAATAATAAGGCTTGTTAAAACATCTTGTGTTCTTTCAATGACAATGTAATAATTTTAATTCCATTCGTTAATGATTGTATAAATATTTTATGAACGAAGTAGCAAACTAAATAATTATATTATTATGTTGACGCATCTGTTTGCATTTTCTCTTTGTTAATTTGAATAATAAAAATTGCAGACAGTAAAAAATTAAAAAACGAAATCTCGATCCATTTAAACATATTGGCAATACATTGGTAGCGGCTAGTAACCGTTTTGTAAGGTTGAAGGGAAGTAATTTTATGATGATGATGAAAACCGTAAAATTTGTTTAGGGCAGTTTGAATTAAGTAGGTATATCCCTGTAGTTGTCATACTTCTGCATACTATTGTACACACACATAAACACCTAACAACGCGAATAAGGGGATGTGCATTGAAACACATATAGAAACAACCCTAGAAGCTAACCGACTTATCCATTAGCAGTGGCTAAATTTTGACTAACTTGTTTTCGCTGTTCGTTACATGGGTCACACAAGCCAATTTCTTTAATGCATAAATTTAACTTAATAAACTAAAATCATAGTCAGATTGTCCTAATAAATAAGCCCACTATCGTCACGACTAGATACCAGAACAGACTCAATTTACATTCCTAAAAATAATTGCTGTGCTCGATCAGCTGAATAAGTGAATTAATATACATGTAGCTTAGTGTATACTGATAAAATTTTCGGTAACATGTCGGGCAATAACTCGGAAAAAATTATTATTTGGTCTTGTATGCAAACGACAAAAGTTCGACAGTATGTTGGGCAAATTGTTAACATTTAAATGGTGGTGGTTTCAATTTCTGCTTACATCACATGACTTCAGATAGACAAGATAAAAAAACTTTATTTATTTCAGCAACAATTGGGCAACACTTGGACAACATGTTGCCGAATGATTACGAACTAACAATATCTTTTTCTACATATTGGCGTCTTCTCGACATGTTACCGAAAATGTGTATGGTATTTAAGAAATAACTCATATTTTAAACTCGATGGCACTAATGATTGTCCTTGATAATTTATGTATTTAAAGTCATATTTTTAGTTTAGATAATGTTTTTGATATCCAAAATAATCTCTTTCAAAAGTGTGACCGAAACTGGTTTGTATAACATATTAAATATTATAATATTGTCTGTAACCCGTCCGGGAACGTTTGTTACAAACACGTGACAGCACGCAACACTTTCCATTTAATAACTTTTAAATGTCCTACATTTCGAACCCTTTGTCGTGTTATTATGGAGGTCTCTAAATAGGACATTATAACTTGATATTCTACCATACGGTGGCTCGCTGAAGGTTCAGTATTCAATTTCAACCCGATTTCACCCAATTGTCTGTTTACACAAGCTGAGAAGGTGCAGAAAAGGAGGACATAAAATCTGATATAATTTAACTGATATCATTGGAATCTGTAGACTACTACTTGATAATAAAACCCCTAATAACAAATACATGGTATTATTTTCATATTATATTCCCATTAACTAGATGGTAAGAGTTCAAGTATGGGGTAAATTGTTCAAGGGGAACAAACAATCTTAGTATTTATGGTAAGAATAATACAGTCTTTATTCGATCTGGATATTCAAGAAAAGGACTTGATATTCGAGATAAAAATATATTATGTAAGCTGTACTCAGCGACCAACTGACTGAAACGAATAGTTCGGAAAACAACACGAAAGCTTGTATAAGTGTTTTTGCAAATATAGTGAATATCGAAGAGTGCATTTCAACATTATAACCATATTGGTTGAGAGAGGACTGAACCATTCAATAAACGACAGTTATAGGTTCTATAAGGTAGGCCTACAGTTAAATTTGGCCAGCTGAATAGAGGTGGCTTTGTGTTACTGTCGTTATACAGACTGTTTACTAATACGTACTTTATTTATATAAGCTATCTGTGTATATATAGTTTGAATACATTTTGAATGCACAATGATGGAAATAACAAGTTACTTTACCGATTCATCTACAAGGATACCAGCCAGTATTGCAACATTTTTCTTCACTTTAGTTAGTGCTAAAATCCTACTGAATGTTTTTCGTAAAGACAATGGTCCACCCGGGCCACATGGAGTTCCTCTTTTAGGATATCTTCCATTCTTTGGTGATAGTCCACATCTAACTTTTATGAGACTTCGTGAAAAATATGGAAATATATTTAGTATCCAGATGGGAAGTCTCCCTGCCGTTGTTATCCATGGAAAAGATCTGATAAAAGAAGCTTTGGTTAACCGGGGAGATGATTTTTCCGGACGTCCACAATTTTTTTCTAATACACTTTTGGGAAATGATACTTTAACATTTGGCAAGTTCAGTGAGATTACTATTTTACACAAGCATCTGGCTTCAAGCGCCCTGTTTAAGTTTTCCAATTCTAGAAAGAATCCAATTGAGGAAATTGTGAGCTATGAAGCTAGGATGGCTGTGTCAGAACTGGCAGCCATGAAAGGGAAACCTTTGAACCCAAAAGAAGCAATTTTTACCAGCGTTGGAAGTATAATATTTCAGATTTGTTTCGGTCAGGACAAAAATATTCGAGAGGAAGATTCACGCTTTAAGCAGTTTATTACTAACTCAGAAGAATTTAGTAAATTTGTAGGATCTGGCAATCCTGTGGATGTGATGCCTTTTTTGAGGTTTGTGATGCCCTGGAAGGTGACAACATTTATTGAACTAGTTAAAAGATTTAACAACCTGGTCTTTGAAAAAATTGAGGAAAATAAAAAGACCTATACCCCTGGGGATTCACGTCATCTAGTCGACGGATTGATTGCTGCTCTGAAAGAAGAACAAGACAAGCCAGATTCACAGTTAACAGAGGAAAGGATTTTTTCTACTGTAATTGATATCCTTGGTGCAGGGTTCGAGACAGTCTCCACAACATTATTGTGGACTGTCTTGTGCTTGACAAAATATCCGCACGTACAGGAGAAGGTTCACCAAGAGATCGATGATATTTTAGGAAAGAGACAACCAATGCTTCAAGACAAACAGAACATGGATTACTGCATGGCTACCATCAATGAAATCATGAGGTATACCTGTATTGCCCCTCTTGTCATCCCACATTCAGCTACCAAGGACACTGAGCTCGGTGGATTTTCAATAAAGGAGGACACTATTGTTATCCCAAACTTACATTCTATTAGTCATGACAACGAAACTTGGGGTGACCCAAACACATTTCGACCTGAACGTTTCTTGAACTCAGAAGGCAAACTAGACAAAACCATCACTGAAAAATTCAACGTCTTTTCAATGGGGAGAAGAAAATGTTTAGGAGAATTTTTAGCTCGCATGGAAATGTTTTTGTTCTTCACTGGCATTTTTCAACTGTGTAAATTTTCCAAACCTTCACATGTTGACGACTATAAGATGGATTACGTGTTTGGTTTAGTTAAGGCCCCAAAACCGTTTGAGGTTTGTGTCACCCTTCGTGATTAGATTAGTACCGGTTCTCTATGTATTTTAAACTGCCTTAAAACCATACCTTCTATACCGTCACTATATGATAATATCAGATTCCATAAAATAAGGTGGTCTTTTAAATATCACCATCAACCTTCTTATCACCATTTAACTAAATTTCATACCACCAATTTAGTAGAGTAGATATTGTGAAGTATCAGTTGCTATTTTAGTATCATTTAAATCTGAGAGAAATAGTGGTTTCATTTTGTTATTGATCGTAATTTTTTTTATAATTAGATATAGACAATTTATAATGTGAACTAATTAATACATGTACTTTAGTATATAGTTGTAATCTTCTTGTATAATTAAATAATGATGTATTATCTTACTCCTGTGTTTAATGATGCACGGCATTTCAACAATTTATACTTCTCATGAACTTTAATGTGATCTCTGTGCCTCAATATATCGTATACGGATTAGGCAAGTTTAGTATTCAATTATGAACTATAAGTAGCATTGGCAATAATCAAATTACATTATTACAGAAAGATCAAATTGCATCATATATCAGCTTTGTTCACCTATAAGTCGATCACTAACAATATTTTTGAGCTGACATCGAAAAGATCAATGCCATCGTGAAATCGACAACATAAAGCAACCCCCCTTGCAATCTACAAACTGGTAATATCTTTCTGCAATCAAAACAGTCACTATCCCTCTCTAAAATTGATGTCAATATACCTCTATAAAATTGATAACAGTCAATATCCCTCAACATCCCCCTCTAAAATTGATAATAAATATACATCTAAAAAATTGATAACAGTCAATATCCCTCTCTAAAATTGATAACATTCAAAACTTTTGCTCTTTTTTTAACGTAAAAATCATATTCCAATTTTCTTGCCCATGATAATTTCTTGCTGCATCCTGATTATTAAAGAGAACAATTAATTGAAGACGATATATGTCTTCCTGAGCACATTCTATTTCTAGTATTATTTATAACGTACTTTTAAAATTTACCAAATTTTTTCAAGAGTTATCTCCCGTAATCATTTGCCATGCCGTATACAATGTTTTGTTGTGTGAGTCATCGGTTTTTTTATGGATATGAAATTATCTCCCTTGATAGCTTTTCATTAGTAATAATTACTCATTTATTGATATAATTCGTCATATAAAGCTGATTTGTCAAAAACACTATTGAAAATCAGAGAAATTGAAAACATTTTATGAGTTATTGCCCTTATTCTTGAAACCTTTTTACACACTCAATGCTTGACACGACAGAGAGTTAATTTCTTGATGGATTTTAACAAAACTTAGTGTGAGTGCTTGTGATTACCCAGTTAAAATCAGACAAATAAAAACAATTCAAAAGTTATAGCTCATGTTTTTTTAAAAATACAATTATTGCACAGACTAAGTGAAACGTGGTTATATTGTTTATTAGTACTCCCAAAAAAAACTAGATAAACAAAACAATCTAAAATTATTTTATATGAATTATTGCCCTTGTATCGTGTTAGCGCGTTGAATTTTTAGCATGTAGAAGACATAGAAAGCACAATTTTGAACGGATTTACAAGAAACTTGGCAAAATTAATTATTAATACCAGACGATAAACCATATCGAAATGAAGACAAAGAAGAAGACTTTGATTAAAACTTCATTCTAAATGTTTTATTTACTGTTAGCTCCCGTCAACCTCCTGGACAACTTGGCTGCTATCACAATATTAGGTGTATTACGATGGCCATCGGTATTTTGCATATCCCGAGACCAAGAAGGATGCGGAGTTCTAAACATCGATTGTGTTAATTTCTAAATCATTGAGATAAATGAAAGCTAAATATTCACTTTATTTAGAATTATTTCAAGAGAGGACATCAGCTATGTGGAGTCAAGTGAAAATTAACTATTAAGTCCGTCGGGCCTGATAAATATCACTTGCTGATGTTTTCAGTTTAAAATATCCAATATTATAACAACCACATAGCATTTGTTTATGGAATCACTGTAAATTGCAACGTGTAGACTATCTATTTGGCATGCGATTGATTACAGGCAAATATCACTTAAAAGGTTGCTTATTAACTCTACATGCTCATATAGTGTTATTTTCTAAAATTAGTTTGTTTTACAGGAACAATAAGCTGGAATCTCAAACTCGTTGAATTCACAGTAAGTTGGACCAAGGGTGACATTGAAGACCAATAACCACATAGATATTGTATCTACTCGACAAGTACCATACCCTAAAAAACAACCTCCATCGGACCTGAAAAAGTATAACATACGTTCAATTTGTATTGTGGTGTATGCTTTCCAAAAAGGGCGATCAATACAATATGTATCTATATGTACGTTCTTGGGAGGGGAAAATAAGACATTCCTTGTCTTAACTTGTTTAGTTCAGATACCCGTATCATCTATTGGAATGGAATGTATGTATAGTAGCCGATTTACTCCCAAAATCTGTAATATCTGCATGGTATGACATTGATGTTATAAGAAATCATTAAGACATCGCCCTCGCATCCATACTCTTCCAGTTTATAAATCACATACAAGTACAATGTACATTTAAATTATATATCTGACTTAGGAGAGGTTTTCCAATCTATTGACCAATAAAACAATGAATTAATTACTAACAAACACGTTGCTTCTGGAATAAACTGCATCCGGTCTGGATTGGTAAATTTCACCAAAATTCTTTGTATATTATCAGTATTCACCAGTGTGTCATTGAACATATGATGAATTTGCCTGAAATAATACAATAATTGAACAACTACGGATTTCTACAAACGCCTTCATATACATCATATATTGTTTCATTAAAGGAATCCCAGATTTCTGGATCACAGTGTAAGTTAGTTGATAATCGTGATGAACCAATTGTGACGAAGAAAGATTAAGAAATTAGGCAAAAAAGGGGCAGAGAGCCTATAACTTTAGTGAGAGGGGGGTTGGGGTTGCTGGTTTATTTTTTAAATGTTGTCTCTAGGCAACAGCGCGATTGACGCTTCTCTCCTAAAGAAATTTGGATTGATTTCCTTGCATCCGAGGTAAATGCAAAAACTATATTTTCTATGAACTATACTCCCAGCTCTTGAAGTGAGTTTCGGGATATTGTACCCCAAAAGTTTTCGGACTGATTTTCTTACATCTGCAGCCTGTTCCGATATTCTTGTTGACAGCGCTCACTTCTTGACGATGACTTGGGGGTGATATACCTCCTGCAAATTTTGGAAATTAGGGAATTATAATTCCCGTGCATCTGAGGCCTTGTGTACAGCATTCTCGTTGACAAAGCTCGCCTCGTGAGGAGAGCTTGTATCCCATGAATATTTTGAAAATTGAAGTGAGTTTGCTTGCATCTCAGGCCTTTCTGGGATTGTTACTCGTTTAATATTTTTTAAGGCACTGATTGATATTTTTTCATGGGTACAATTTCTATGGGTCGAATTTTCGATGGACCGAAGGTGCTGCCTACTTTGCCTAGAGGTGAATCCGCCTCTGCGAAGAAAGTAAAATTTTGGCTTACGTTGGACAACACAAATCAAAGTCTTGGTTTCTTTCTCTCCAATTTCTACAAAACTGTTGCCTGTAAATGGATAATACCAAAGCTTATGACAAATTATTTCATGCTAATGTTACAGTTGTTATCTCAATACGGTTATAATGAATATTATGATACACACAAAATTATAAACTACCTGACATCTCTTTATCACTCATCAATAAATGCTCACGCAGACTATGAAAACATAATAATATTATTTTTCTTTTTCAAACAATGTCGAAATGAGCATGTGAAATATTCATAAATGGAACTTCCATACACTTTGTGTAGTTTTTTGCTAAATCAATAATAACACGCCTCACCTTTCAAAGAATAGATTACTGCACAACGCAGAAAAAAAAGAATTGGGCTGTCCATACAGTTCTTTCCTTTTTTCAGCCCATTGGTCAAGTTTCTGTTCAATTTCCACTGTGGTATAAAACAAATTTCTATAGGTTGCAAGTATTTGTTTTGTAGGGAAATTAACACATTTTGTATCGTTACAAACAATATTTTTGGTACTTCGTGGAATGGTTGTTGAAGATATTAATGTCGTAACTCCGACTAATATTACTGCCGAGGCTATGGCTGTTTTCAGTAACATCCTCTAAAAGAAGAAATGATTCAAACAAGTTTGGTCAAGAAGATCATTGTATACACAATTTTCATGAAACTATATAATAATATACATCAGCAACTACAAAATTCATTAAAGGTAGCGCGGTTGATTTAACATTGTAAAGGGATATGTTCACTATCTGTTCAATCACTTCAGCCAATCAGTACATAACTGTTCTCAACATCAACGTCCCTGTGTAACCATAATTATCATCGTTTGAAAGTCAAAAATACGACACGTATTTTAGGGAGACTATGCCTTATATGATAAACACATAAAACACAGAAAATAAACGATAAATGTTTAGTTAAGGGTGTAATTTCTAGTACTTCTGGAGGCTATGTACAGTATATATTATATTCAAGGCCAAATCGACCCTCGAAAAGGCTGAAGGTTGATCTTAAACGTTGATACAGTATAGCTAGTATTCTCGAAAATACAATTGTATAGTATCATAAACATTGAAGTAAAAATTGAAGTAAAAATTTCCGTAGAGGTAATTCAAAGGTTAGGATGTCTTATACCATGATAAATCATCGTATCTTGAGATCTCTTACCTTTATAACATAAATCAGAACACTATTAACTATTGCATTTTAAATGGTAGATTTTACACTGCACTTTCATCGGCTATTAATTCACAAATTGCATTATTTCCAATATCTCAATTCATAAATGCAATTGTGATCCAATTTAAAAACAGTTAAAAGAAATATATGGTTAGGTTGATGCTGCGTGTTTAAAAAAAAACGTTTCACTAACTATAATCGCAAGAAAAAAATATATCGGATCTGGCACATATCCTTAACCACAAATCAATTTTCAAAAGAAAACTAAAGAATTAAAGAACGTGTCGTATAATAATCCTATTGCAGCCTGTCGCTCTTAAATGGATGGTTGACATGCCTATTTGAGGTAAACATTGAAATAAATAACTCACCCACCTTAATTTCGTGATCAGAACATTAATATACCGAGGTCATGCGTAATGAAGAACGTTTATTTCCGACAAAAACAAAATAAATAGTACAGAATGTCAACTGCAGTTGAAGCTGTTATCAACGCTTTTAAGCTCTTTCTTCCAATTTGTCTAATGGTCGCAAAACTTCTTCAAAATTCATAACAAAGAAAGTACAAATTATACGTCACTTCTTCCTAAAAATCGTGTTTTTATTACTAACGACCAAAACGTATTAATAAAAAAAATACATCCTGTTGTCACATCTATTATTGAAGCGTAACAGTCATTTCATATCAAAGCAAGAAATTATATAGTCTCACAGATTGTAAAAGGGAAGGTGTAGAGATATTGAGATAATATATTCGGAATCACGCTAACTGAATGAAACTTTTTAAAACGATTAAAGGTTAGGTTACAGGCAGAATGTTTAACACAAGAGTCAACAAGAGTTCAATCATATTGAAAATAGCATTCATTTTTTAAGGCTTTTAGTATTTCAATAAGACTGTAGTTCCTCGAATTAAAAAAAAAGTATATTATAACTTGTGTAATACCTTTTTTCTGTTGAAAAAGCCGTCTGAAATTATTTTCGTGTGATTTCTTAACATAAGCAAATGAAAGGAAGTGCCAACTGTATCAAAATTATAACTATACAAGCGTTCTCCGACGTCCCTCGTCGTTCCCTAACGTTTGCAGACGTTCATCTAACTTTCTTGAAACTTTCTCCACGTTCCTCTGCGTTTCGCAACACGTTCCTCGAACGCTGCTGATAAAGTCGTAGTGTAACAGGGCCTTTAGGTCATATAATAAAAGTGTAAGTAAGTGAGGTGAGCAGTTCCAACAGTCAGTGAAACATTCTGAAACAGCTCGGAACCTAGCAGAGGAACCTAAAACCATTTGAAAATATTCTTCAAGCCATGAAATACAATTTTTCTTTAATTTGCAATTTAATGACTGGTCTGTTTTAAAAGATTGATTATACCCAGCCTTATATCAAGTAATTACTCAGAATGTGAAGGTGGAGAAAACTCGACTGGAAAATCGCAATTTTGAGAATCTTTATTATAATATTTTTGTATGCGTAAAAGCTACTAATATAAACTTATATAATAAGTGAACGGCTCAGTAAGTAGGTCAATGTCGGATTGGATGGTGATCTTTATTGACATGTTAGTGTCTAGAACACCAGTGTCATTTTCTATTTTTAGCTCCCAGATTAACTGGACATCATGGTTTTGTTGGTCTGCTAAATTCAACGCCTACATCATTAATCTTATAGTAAATACATTACTGCATAGCAAAGGCGGTTTCAGTCTCATGGTATAGTTAGAGCGAGGATTAACTGAAAAGTTCTACATGCAATACCATTTGGATTGGACTTTTGGTATACTCATTTGGTTATTCCTACATACATCGGAACTGTAGCTGTAGTGTTATTATTGTCTTCGTATACCCTGCGATTATTTTAAACATATAAACAAATTCACTTCACTCTACATAAATGGGCTTGTTGTCATTGTGGGCACTTTTCATGAAAAGGTTAAATACGTCACCATCATGATGGGAATGACAAACGCTTTCATATGACAAAATATTTTACAAAATGGTTTCCAAAGTTCTTAACAGAAATTTGTCAGATTCCATCACCAAATCCGTGCGGATTTTACCCCAACTAACTGAAGTAACTTGATTTTTCGTTACTTTCGCTGAAGCTTAAATGACTTTGTAGGGTGGCTAGCCTTCAGGCCTTCAGCCAACCTTCATATTTCTGACTTAAGCCCCGGTTTCACATAGACGAACTTTTGGAAATTTCGTAAGGATAGAAGTCGGGGGTGTCGGATGTAAATCGGGTCAAAAATGCTACTCTTCCGACACTTCGGACAACGCTTACGATCAACAGCTGACTAACAGCCGACCAACAGGCGACTAAAATGTGGCTCTTACGACAACCGTTCAGACATTTACGAATGTCGTAACGACATTTCCAACTGCTGTTACGACATAAACGAATTAGAAGCGAATTTCATCCGACTAAACCAAATTTGTTACGACTGTCCTAAAGACAAATCCGACTGTTACCGAATGCTCTAACGACATATACGAATGCCCTTACGACACATACGAATGTTCTTACAACTGATCCGAATGCCCTTATCCGAATTTGTTCTGGTAGTATATAAATGAAGCCGACTTTCCTACATAATCTGCTGGATTGCGATTTGAACGAGGCTATCGATGATCTCTGAGCTGTTCAACAGCATCTTCAAGATGATGTTCCTCGTAAAAGAAGACACAAGAGGCCGAACACCCTTACGACTGTTCAGACATGCTTATACGACCGTTTAGAATGCTATTACGACCGCAAAAAAGCCCTTCAGACCAACAGCCGACTAATAGCCGACTTGCTTCCGACCAACTTTTAATTCGCACGTGTCGGAAGCTTCTTACAACTGTTTTGAACATTTCAAAACAGTTGTAAGAAGCTTCCGACACGTCCGAATTACTTCCGAATTTTCGCCTCGTCTTCCGAACTTCCCGACCTCTTACGAAAGTCTTCCGACTACCCAAATTCGGATGAAATTCGTAAGAAATTCGTCTATGTGAAACCGGGGCATTAACTAATAGTTCATATCTACAACATGTCGTAGAAGAGTTTTTGTCGCTATCTTGAGACAAATTCGCAGCGTTCCTACGAATATTATCTTGAAGCTTTGCAATTTTTTCGAGTCAGTCCCAGGGGAAAGTATTAAATGCTTTGCAAAATGAGTATAAAACACATTCACTACAAAAATGGTTGTACAAAAGATAAAATTGTCCCCAATCTAGGACGTAAAAATGACTCATAGTCATATTAGTGAATTTGTTCCGTGTGAATACGCACAGAATAGATTGTCTGTACTCATAAACGATAGAATACATTGACATTTTAAACTTATTTAATGCAAAGAAGCCCACTTTAGTATGTCTGT
Source organism: Lottia scabra (assembly GCA_029955415.1). Classification (NCBI taxonomy): domain Eukaryota; kingdom Metazoa; phylum Mollusca; class Gastropoda; family Lottiidae; genus Lottia; species Lottia scabra. The sequence continues at coordinate 9,078,525 of JARJEI010000015.1, forward strand.
CAGAAATGAATAAATTCATACGAGCTATTATTAGCGTATGAAGGGTTTAAATGATAAAAGGTAAATCGATTATAAGGACAAGGATATTTACATAGATGGTCAAGGTAGTTTGTATCCGGCTAACACATATAGAAATCATCCAATCATCTGTTGAGTTTGTTGTCCTACGCCATGCTGTTGGCAATAACAGTCAATTAAAGTCTTCATTATAAAACAGTACTGTTATTAATTTGCTTACTTAATAAAATCAATTACACGTATGTATTTATGGATGATTATATACATAATTTTGGGACTCAAAGTGGTCATCTAGGGCAAGCTGGTGCATTAAAGTCACCAAAAATATTGAGTTCAAACAAACACGCAAATGCAATAACAATAACATATACAATCATGAAGGTCGCTCCTAACTTTTTGTCCAATTTCCACTTGTTTACCAGTACGGCCAACAGTAAAAATGCTACAGTTGAAAGTAAAATGATAGAAGAATAAGTTAAAGCTGCACTGTTAATTTCAACCGAGTCATCACCACCGGATATCAAAGTTTCCAGTAACCATGGAAATCCAAGACACATGAGGATATCAAAAATGTTGCTACCAATCGAATTGGACACGGCCATATCTCCGAGACCTGAAATTTATAGAGAAAAGGTTAGGCAGTCTAGAGCTAGAGAGTATTTTTTAAAAATTGTGTAAGAAAGACAGTTTTTTTTTTGGCATTTCCCTCTATCAATTTGTTTATGAAGAATGTCAAAATGACTCAAATGGACAAAGTATCTAGTCTATCTGATCGAGCAATAAATCGTAGCAACACCAGATTTTTGAATAGTTTGAAATATAAATAGACAAATTTCATTGTTCTAGCAAGTATTCTAATCACTGCACATTGCATATCGATGTATGGGTTCGTTACAACCAACAACACATTATACATTCGGAAATAGCATTGTCTTAATTCTTTTATACATCCATACATAACATTGTCTCACTTTTTTTTTATACATACAGACATATTGTCTCGGTTTTTTTCTACATCCAAACATAGTATTGTCTCAAGTGTTTTATACATTCAGACATAGTATGGTCTCAGTTCTTTTATACACCCATACATAGTACGGTCTCGGTTCTTTTATACACCTATGCATAGTACGGTCTCAGTTCTTTTATACACCCAGACATTGTATTGTCTCAAGTCTTTTATATACCCAGACATTGTATTGTCTCGAGTCTTTTATATACCCAGACATTGTATTGTCTCGAGTCTTTTATACACCCATACATAGTATGGTCTCAATTCTGTTATACACCCGTACATAGTATGATCTCAGTTCTTTTATACACCCGTACATAGTAGTCTCAGTTCTTTTATACATCCATACATAGTATGGTCTCAATTCTGTTATACACCCGTACATAGTATGGTCTCAATTCTTTTATACACCCATACATAGTATGATCTCAGTTCTTTTACATATCCAGACATAACATTTTTGCAGTGCATTAGACCAACCAGACATGACATTGTTCATTGGATAACAAGCTCTGTCATTAAATTTGAGTTATTTTATTGTTCATTGATCTATGAAGGATTTGATATGATATAATTTCGGTGAGATAAGAAACAGACACCTAATTGTGGGTACCTACCATCTCGAGCTACAAGTAAACTAGCCAGACAGTCAGGAACACTAGTACCAGCAGCTAACAATGTTAGACCCATCACTGTATCAGGTATCTCTAAAGCATCGCCTAAAATATATATGAAGGACGGTGACAGGATGTATTAAACACATCTACGATCCCAAACGAAATATAGTGTCCAAATAGCATTCATATTATATTCAAATAGCAGTGAAAAACCAGGATCTTGGATTATGAAATGGTATGAACACAATACCGCTTTGCAAATTTTATAATCTTAACGATGACTATAAGCTGTTCACCAACAACCAAAATAGTGTATTGAATTTTCCCAATGAATACAAAATTGCATTGTTCTTAGGATTTAAATGAGGAAATCTGTGGTTCGGTTATTCCACTTTAGTGTTTGTTGACTCTACAAATTGCGAAATAATGTTGTATCACAGAAAACCTTCCCAATTTGTTACGTCAATCAGCAAAAACGTTTCAAAATCGAATGTTGACAATCCCGAAGATTGTTTATCTTTGGTTACCTGTCCTGAACGCTATTTGAAAGTAATCCGACTTTACATTCACGTTCACATCGGTTAGAACAAACTAAAATGCATTTGAAAATTACCTGCAATTGTTACCATCCAAACCATTAAATAGGACAAGCCAGCAATCCATATGATAGAACAAAGAAAAGTCAGTAAAAATAATTTCCTCCATCTTCCTGGCTTTCTACAATCTGGTATGGTCACATAAACTAAAGCTTTAACAGGACACATAGCTACCCAGAATATTCTCATCAAAAACGAATCGGGGATTTCCCACGGTGACTCAAATTCGTGATCTGAAACGACATGTGTAGTAGCAAAGTTAAACAATTTAAGAGAGTATCGAGGATGATAATCAAAATAGTAACCAAAACGTTGAGATTTGATCTTATTAATGTAAAAGACCACATCGTTTCTAGTTTTGTTTAAAAGTATAAAACCTCTTCATAATCAATTTAATCAGTAAGCTAAAATGAGTTATGTTCAGATTATGGAGATTCGGATATGTACCTTTCTCTTGGTTAATATGTTCCACTTTAATTAAATCTTCTTCAACAATATCCGAATTGAATCCTGTCTCAATTGACTGTTTATCTAATAAATCTGTATACGACGCCGACTCCAGTTCCTCGTTTTTAAGCAAGGTTTGTTCATCTTCACTACGAGGGAAATATCTATCACGCAATGTGGCTACAAGATTCAAAGCTTTTATCTCCAGAAAAGGGTTAAAATACATGATGATGATATAGACGATGTAGAAAAGAAACATTATTAGTGCCTCATACCTGAAACCAATAATTAAAAATGTTAATTTTTTGGTTTGAATTTTCCGAGATGACCACAGGTATTGTGCTGTATATCTAATGTAAAGCGATGTGCATTCCCAACAATACAAATAAAAAAGAAGCACGTGCCTAGTTCATATACAATTTCTCAGTGTGCTTAATTACCAGATTTTCTTTAATTTGGGAAAGTAAACGAATACTGAAATCCCATGCTTGGTGCTAAAATCGAAATATAAGAAAGGAGATAGTGGTGTATTTATCTCGTGTCTAAATCTTATAACAAACGGGGTATTAAAACTGTGGAAGCTTGTTAAGAATGATTATAAAAGAAAAAAAACTTGCCAATATACTTCTCCGTCATATATTGTTAGAATTAAAGCTACAATTGAGATGATATAGAATATTAGATCCCGAAACATTGGCCACCATGATAACTCAACCACCTGGAAACAAAACAGAAACTAAAGTTATTTCTGGAACAGCTTCTACTTACCATTCCAGTAAACAGCCCACAGATAGTAATGATACACTAATTAAACTTACAATACCAGTAGCCTATATACAGCAATAATACTTGGTTTAGACTAACCTTACCAGTAAATAGTCCAAACACAGCAATGATACATGGCTTAAACTTACCCTTCCAGTAGCCTATATACAACAATAATACTTGGTTTAGACTTACCTTACCAGTAAATAGTCCACAAACAACAATGACACATGGTTTAAACTTACCATTCCAGTGAACATCCCATACACAGCAATGAAACACAGCTTTTACTTACCATTCAAGTCAACAGTCCAAATATGCAGCAATAACATGTCTGATACTTACCATTCCAGTAAACAGTCCACAAACAGCAATGATAAAAAGAACATTGAATACAGCAGATCCCACAATGGTTCCTACGCCAACATCACTTTGAGCGATAAAAACACCTGCAAAAGAAAATTAATTTTGTGAAAATCACCTACTACGAAGTTACTTCAAACTTTTTTAGTTTTAAAAGCTGTATCAGGGGCATCGTTATATCCTTTTTACCATTTCGAAGGTCTGGTTTTACATTTGACCACGATAAACAAGCAAATGGTATTTCAGATAATGTCGTCATATACAAAATATTTACAATAATATATAAGGAAAAACAATTCAAAAAAAAATAAATATAGAGCTTAATATAAGAAGGATATACATATACCAACGACTGATGTAAAGAATTCTGGTGTTGAACTACCGGCAGCCATAAATGTAGCTCCAGCGACATCTTCCTGCAGCTTCAGACCTACATGTATTATGTACAATGGAAACATATTAAAGCAATATGCGAGAAGGTTCTTTTGATGAGAATACTTGAACCAAACTTGCATCTTTATCTCCTTCTAAATGGGTTTTAACACTTCAACCGCCAATATCAACCGTTATTTCATCCTGAGATTGATGATGTCATAGATCTCTTCTAAAGGTATCATCTCCAAAATAAATAAGCGACAATCCTAAAAGCCAGGATGATTGCTTCTTGGGAAAAAGGACCTTTAGATGAGATCCGTGACGATATTTCGGGATGAGAAAACGGTTGATATTGGTGGTCGAAGTGGTGAAGACACGTTGAAATAGGCGATTTCTTCTGATATTGAATTTTTTGCCAAGCTATTTTGTTCCAGACAGTTCTTGTACAAATTTTATTCAATGTCGTTCGTATTTCCAGGACTGGGCAACGGCATATTTTAGTATATCTATGAGAATTTTGAAAGAGATCGGTTTACTAACAGGTGAGGTACTACCAATCAAACTTGAAACACCCGACATATATAAAGGTTATCCGCTCAACGGCAGGTGTTATCTGACTAATATAAAGGTGTGTAGTTTTACGCCTACAATGTAACTTTAAGGGGTGAATTAAAGGGTACTTTTGAAGTGGAATTAATGTCAAGTTGACGAGCTCACCCTTAAATGACAGAGAAGGCTAGGTTCAGTATTGTTTTACCTGTACAGATATGTTCACAGGATGGTACAAAATAATCATCACAAATAATAGCAAGAGCACCAAAAAGATAGACTGCAATCAAGATATGAACGAACACTCCACCGTCCTTTGTTTCCTCCAGGGTCATGAAATTACCAGGGAAATTATCTGTAGATCTTGCGGTACAGTTCCGTTTCTCTGAAACAATTTGGAAAAATAAATAACATTTCATTTCATAACATAGGTCGATCGGTAGTGAACAAAATAACTTTGTTCAGGAATATAAGTATTTAAAGATTAACCAGTATTGACTTTGGATGTGCCTTAATCTATATGCTAACCTTATATTATCAGTGGCGTGGTGGCTCCAAATTGTCTGGGGGGCACAAACCCTTTTTGGCGCTCCCTGCAACTCATGGTCACCTGCCACACCCTAAGGTATTCTGTTCAGGTATGGATCACAATGCATGAATGCACTGATGCACATGTAAAACCTCTGGAGCCCTTCGACCGTGGAACACCGCGTCGAAGAGAACGAGGTAATACGGGGTTCCTTTCATGGAAAACTTTGGAAATTAAGACTGTTGTAGGTGCAATCTAGATATATTTCAGGCACTTGCAGCCCTGATAAAAATATTCAATACTGAAACGCAAAACACAATTTTTTTTAGGTTCAATAAGTAAATGTTATCAGTAAATGAAAGATTCTGAGAGTGACATTTTTTTATATCACACGGATTTTGTTAACATAATTTTTTTTCAAGTGGATTAACTTAATAGGCTTCTTTCCTTGGGTGATTACAAACATTCACACTATTGTCTTCATTGTCCTTAAAGTTTTCGTTTTAACTGTAGTAAACGCGGGTTAATTCAACATTGTTCTAAAATTGAAATTAGGCTTTGGACCCCAGAAGTAAATTCAAAGATCCAAAATAATTAATTCAGTCCGTAGGACGACCGGAAAGACCTAATTTTGAAGTACAAAAGCAATTTTACCATTTGTCATAGTGAACGCTTGTAGCGAGCGCAGACCTATGAGAGACCCTCATAGTTGTCTCCCTTGAATAACTGTAAGCAGTGAAATGTAACATTCCGGCTCACTCCCTTCATTTATCACAACTTAATAGGCTTTATCTTTGGGTGATTACAATCACTCACACCAAGTTTCATCAAAATCCATCAAGAAATCAGCTCTCTATCGGGTCCACAAACAATTCAAGAACGAGGGCAATAATTCATAGTAAATATTGTTCAATTGCTCTTATTTTCAATAGGCTTAATCCTTGGGTGATTACAAACACTCACACCAAGACCCTCGGAAACTTCAAGGCTTTAGCTATTTGAAACAATGCAGGAAGGCTATTTGACGCTATATTTTTGCTATGTTTATGACTGCGGTAGGTCGGCTCAACTTTACCGACGGATATCAATAACGGGGGCGGATCCAGGATTTATAGAAATGTGGGGGGGGGGGGACTCTGAAATGTAAATAGAGTGTTCTGACATTATTCGGTCAAAAATAAGGGGGAGGGCCCGAGTTGTATTGGGACTAAAAGAATAAGCTCCAAAATAATTATTATTTCTTAACGACCGACTTTTTTTCGAAGGGCTTTTGGCGCCCCCTTGCGACGTCGGCGCCCCCTGGTTTCCATTCGCTGGGGGTGGGCCCCCCATGCCCCCCCCCCTCCCGGCCACCACGACACTGTATATTATCATATATTATGATGCCTTAAGTTGCATATGATTTTCTGGAATCGCTTTATATTTCTTTCTTAAGTTTCTGAATGTTGTTAAACTAACGTGACGAACCGTGAGATGATTGCATGCATTCCCCTTTTATCAACAGCAGAGTGGTCTAGAACATAACTTACTACAAAAACAAAAGGGTTATCAGTGTCCTAAGGTTTTATGGAAATGTGATCACAGTCCACTTAGTTGTATCGGGTGTCCCCAAAAAAACGTCCCCAAGTTTGACGGTAAGTATCTAATCTGCTAATGAACTGATCTCTTTTAAAATTCTCACAGATATACTTCAACATGTCCTTGTCAGACCCTGAAAATATGAAAGTCATCGAATAAAAATTGTACAAGTACTACCACAAACAAAATAGCTTATCAAAAAATTCAATATCAGAGCAAACTACACATTTCAACCTGTGTCTATTGTGCTTTCACCACATCGACAACTAATATCATTCATTTTCCATCCTGAAATGCTCTCACCGATCTCATCTTAAGATATTTTCTCCCAAAAAGCTTTTCAGTTCCTGCTCATCCAGTTTGTTCCACTGGTGCCGGTAATGACTCCGGGCTGTATGGGATTCTCTTAAGAAACAGGTGTACTGCACTTGGGTTAGAGGGACACACTGATTAAACAGGAACTAAAATGCAGGATGGTTTTGCTTCTCGAGTGGTACCTTTAGATGTGATCCGTGAGAGTTTTTTCAGGATAGAAAATGTTTGATATAGGTGGTCGATGTGGTGAAAGCACAATGAACACAAATTCAAATATGTTATTTGCTCTGATATTGAATTTTTTTACATGCTATTTTGTTCGAGGCAGTTCTTGTACAATTTTTGTTCGATGACTTTCATATTTTCAGGGTCTGACAAAGACATGTTGAAGTAAATTTGTGAGAATTTTGAAAGATATCAGCTCATCAGCAGCAGAGATATTTTTCGTCAAAGTTGAGGACGTTTTTTTTTGTTACACCCGATATATCCCAAGAATTTTAAAAGGAAGTATTACCTTCTTGGAGAGCATTTCGTTTGAATCGCATATGAAAGTCCCCTTCGTGTGATCCGCTCGGAAAATCCACATTATCGACTGACTTGGAGAGAAGTTGAGTAACAAGACCAAGAATCACAAACCCTAAATAAACTACAACCACGAGCCCAAGTGTAACAAAGCGTCGTTTTCGTCTGAATTGTTTATAGTAATATTGACGATTGGTGTCCACCATTTTGTATTTTGTGATACGAGGCAAAGTTAGGTTATCAGTAAACTCTAATCAGTGATAATTTGAAACACTAATATAATATATTCTAATTTATCAAATAATAAGTATCTATTATAAGTGATACACATATGAGTAAGCCTCAAGTGAGAAGATGTTAAATTACGGATACTTGAATTTTGAAATAAGTTTGTGATTGATTGTTACTTTTTTGATATTTCACAGGCATCATCTTGCTTTTTCTTGGGTTGCAGGGTTGATCTTGATAAAATCGAATATTGGTACAAGATCATAGCCGTATGAGACATGGGAGCAGTGTCCGATTTTTCGGAACTCGCTGCCCGAAAACATACTATTTTGGCATTAGCACCGACTTATAGATGTCAGAAATGATAAATGAAAAAAAAAACTCTTAAGCACAACGCCATTCTGTCCAACGCTAATAACTTGACCCAACAAGCAGAAAATACTATTGAATCAGACATCTTCTCAGCTTTTTTTGCATTCTGAAGACCTTCATAATGTACGATGAGACAAATACTGCATCCTCTATCGCTTCTAATGGGAATATTGATGTATAAAATGAAAAGATAATTAAATCACATGGAATTTGTTCTTTTCTAGAGGACAATTGACATCAATAATCATAAAAATTGAAGACAAAAAAATCACATATATACTATACATAAAACATAGAATTTATACAATTATTATAATACATTTTCATATGATAACAATTTAACACAATGACTGAACATTTAACATTTCTTTAAAATATGTTTTTCCAATTTTAACCAAGAAAACTTTCATTTGAAACCGGGAAATTTAACAATTTACCATAAATCATAACAATAAATGAATGAACTTATCCTGCATTTTTATGGATATTCTTTTAAATTTTCATCACCTACTTAAAAAAATATTTAAGCCTACTGGTTCATGTTTAAAGATATTTTATTCCGTTAAAGTAAGCTGATCTTTTGTAATTTGCCAATTAAGTATTCTTAAATTTATGTAAATTAAAATTAAAGCATAATATACATCTTGGAGGTAAAAAGCAAAGCATTAATAATTGACACTTTCGGTTATCTATATACATAAATTGAGCAATGATAAACTTAGCTTACTATAAATCATATTCTTGCAAACAAGCATTAGAAAAAGCATTCACTAAAATGTATTTTTACTAAATCAGGCACCTAAATAAGATCATAGATCATGTATATATTAAACACAGCACACATGAAAATATATTGATATATTACAACTACATCATATTACAACTAGAATCTAAAAGTTCTTGTAATACCTCAACAACACACAAAACTACAACTTCATTTTACTTTGACAATCTTGAAGTCAGGAGACTTTACTCTTTAACAAAAAAAGGTGGATCCACATTAAACTAAGAGTTTGCATCAGCTTCAACAAAGCTACATTAGATATTGTAAGCTTTGAAATCATTCTTGGTTTTTCCATTAACATAAATACGTTGAATAACCTTAGTTTCAACTTTTTACAAATAAGTTCGAATTGCACAAACTTTTTTTCATCATAAGGTTCAGTTGTTAGACTAATAATCATATATTTCAAAAAAATATATTTTGAGGAGTTTAAGCAACCAACTGAATTGTATGTTAATCAAAATAACAATGAAAAGTAACTTCTTGTTTAAGCAGCAACACTTCGTGTCTGGACCACAGAACACTTGTTGTTTTAAATCATCTTCAAAGTAAAATCAAATTTAATTTCATGTTGACTAGGTATAATAACACAATGATAATGAAATGAACACAAATTATACAATTATGCTGCTATTCAATAACAAATGTAACCATTAATTGAAATTGACAGTACAATTCATGCTTTTTCTTGATAATCTAAATATCAACACCTATCAATATACACAGTACAGGCTTAATAAACATTACTACAGATAATAAACAGTCTATTTCTATTTAACCCTTCTTTTTTCTTAACATAATAAATAGAATAATGAACATATAAGTACATTTCAAGACTATGATTAATTATCATTCATTGTGAGATCATTATCTGTTTAAAATACATGGGTGATTCATACAGATACACAAGGGGTTCAATGAAAGTTTTAAAATAACCGACACCAAGTGCTCAAGTCTATACTTAACTATCAATTGAAACACTGTTTCTTTAAGATTTTGTTTTCCTGTAGTTTTAGCTGGAGCAGTTCTTTCAAACAAGCCGTTTGCTTCTAAATCTTGATACAAATTCAAGCACTTTCATCGTCCCTGTACTTTCTAATTTTATAGAATCTTACTTTACATTTTGTGGTTTTCTACTGAGAAACTTTATGCAGGATTGGTAGGTATTTTTTATTACTTTTCTTTCATATAAACCCCTGTGAACTATTATACTACACTTATTATATATGGAATGTCTACATAAGGTAACTAATAAAAAATGGTTCATCTTTTTACTTAAAATCCAGAAATAGCATGAGATGAAATGAAATATATTTTATGATCTAATCTTTTACATGAGATACAAGTTGGAGATATAAGTTAGAGATATAAGCAGTTTTCAGACACTATACAGAACTAAAAGAAAAACATTTAGAAAACTTGAGACAAGAATGTCAACCCTGTACATTGATATATACATTGTTTAAGTTACAAACATAGAACCAGTAATGTATCCATATTTTACAATATTTACTTTGCCAATATTCTTTCAATCTGATAAAAACTTGTTTGCTATGTATTGTCAACCTTCCAAACAGAAGTGAACAAGAAAAACAAAGCATCTGATTACCGGTAGTTGAATATTGTCTAACAAAGAATGAGAACAACTGATAATTTTGTCAGAATTAATCCTCAGATATTTCGTTGTTTAACCAGATAATTTAGCTCAATTTAATAATGATTTGTAGGTGACATCTTAAACATTATTGTTAATTTCATATTGATAATAGTTTTGTGTTCCTTGAATTTGCAAGAATGTTTCTTTTATGATGATTACCTTTACTAAATGTATCTCTACTGTGTATCATTAATATAAACTGGTCAGGTAAAGATCATTGATGATTCAGATCAATTATTAGTGATTGTATTAAGATGGAGAACTATCATATAGTCTTAGTCAGTGAGGTCATTATAGCACTAATATAAACTAACACAAACTAACATATAAATATTAATAAACTACAGGTCCTGGTAACTTCTGACTATAAATCACACTCTGCTACATTTTTATTGAGCAGGGTATATTGTCAATATGGCTTAAACTGATCTAAGAGCAAGTCAACTTATAAATGTCATGAATATTTGATAATTCTGAGATAACATAATCATATAACATATATTTAAAATTTTAATACTACGTTCTGCTTATATTTGAATAATCTTCTAATTTATATTATAAAGACGATGTACAGATAACATAAGCTACTATTTCTATTTAGTAAAACTAATGGTTAATGCTGTCAATGAACTGTTGAGTATTTCATATAGAGTTATAAATACAGTCAAACTTGTATGAATGGTCACAAGTAGAACCTTTCAATCAAAACAAAACAATCCTTGTCATAGCAAAATTAAGTGTAAATTCTTTTGGCATACAAGAGCATTTGCCATCGTAGATAACTGATACATAACTTGTCAAATTTACCATAACACAAGATTAGAGTAAAGAAAATACTCTAAATGAACAACACATACTATAAAAGAATCAGTATCTTGAATCTTGAATTGTATTTTTGAAATCGAGTTTTTGTTTTTCCACAGAAGAGTAATAGTAAGAAGTAAAATTGAAGTGAATATACAGTTATACACATAAACATCAAGGATTTAAAATCTATTTACAAAACAAGACAATGAACTGAAAATACAAATAATTTATACAATCTAATATAAAGTAACAAAAAATGACATGTATAGCACTTGTTCTAGTAGAAAATAACTTAACACACCATAAACCACATTTTAATTTCTTTATGCCTAGATATCATCAATTCATCAAAAAAATATCAAGTTTAAATCTGTATTATTTTTTATCTTTTAAGATGTTTTGGCTTGCTATTAGATTTTAAAACATAAGAGCCTTGAGGAATGAGTTTGGTCTGGTATCATTCTAAATAACAGTATGGATATTAACTTACATCATTATCATTTTTCCCCAACAAACAATATCAAAATTAAACTTGGTATTTTCTCTCAGCCTAATCAAATATCCAATTCAAGTGACAAAAATCACACAAAAAAAAACATATAAATCACTCAAGTTTTCTACAATCAAAATCAACAAATTTATTTGTAAATTACAAATGTATTTCTATTTTTAAGATGGATTACAGTCTCAAGCAAACACATTGTGCATTTAACAGCAAATTCTCTTTTTTTTCACCTTTTAAACTATGAATGTGGCTATCTATAATTGTATGCATAGCTTTGTTTGATTTTTGTATTAAATACTATCACGCACAGTGGGTAAGGTCAAATCTTGTGTTAGCGTTCTGTGTTAATGTTAAGACTAACACATAACACAACATTTGAGCTCATTTTTGTGTTAGTATAGTACTATTGGGTGTGAACAGGTGAAACCAGTATATCTTTTACATAGGTGAAGTTTTTCAATATCAGTCAAATAAGGAAATATTTGCACGTGACCCAGTCCACATTCTGTACTAACACCAGTAATAACACTAACACAGAATTCAACCTCACCCAGTGTACTGTAGTCTTTCTTCCTTCAAACATAATCAAAGGCATTTTAAGAGTCATTGAAGATTTTAATTTACAATATGCAATGAACTTTAGTATCAGATCACCAATGTTTAATTTTTCGGTAAATTGACTTCTGTTAATGATTTTGGCCAGAATTTTGAACCCATTTAAAATGGTTATTACTTTTAAGAATGATCTTTAAAAACACCAAACCTATGTTCTAACATGTATATGTCTATTAAAACCTCCAATGACTTGTCTGTATTTGAAGCTGACTGACCTAGACAATATAAGAATTACTGGTAATGACTTTATATTTCTTATGAGAATTGTTCAGGTGATTTGATTTATATCTTAAGATTTAAAAAAAAAAAGGAGTTATTATTCACTCAATATATTTATCTAAGAAATCCAGGAACCGTTTAGCATATTGTTCAGGTTTAACAGTGGATATTTCCGCGCCAGCACCATGTTTGACTGTTTTAGCTGCTTGTGCCGTTCTTTTCTTCATACCATATTTAGTTAAGATATCTATCATTGCCATGAAATAAACTTCCCTTCTTGGACAGGCTGAAAAACAAAATGACAGAAAAAATAATTTAAAGTAGAAAGGTAACATAAAGCTTAAATTTTCATCTTGATTCCAATCAATCCTCAACATTTTTTTTCAGTTTGAAGTACTCCCCATTTATGGTGGTAATCTAAGATGTAAAAAATATTGTTCAGAAGCATTAAAATCTCACCATCAGAGCACTTATATGCATATTTTTCTAATTTAGGATCCAGTTCACCATTAAATGGTAAAGGAGTAACTGGTTGTGGGCTATCAGGTGGAGTGATAGAAAAACCATATCCATCTGTCATTTCTTCTCCATCTTCATCTTCTTCTTCAATATCTTCATGTTCTGGTGGGCCAGAATCTTGATCGAATTTCAGCTTCTCTTCATATTCTTGTTCAGCCATATCAGCATCATGAATACCAACTATCAAACTATAGTCCATTAGATGTAGTCCAGCCAAAAACTGAAATGAATATTAGATATTACTTCATGGTGCTTATATCATTCCAAACTTAAAAATTTATGTAGTTAATTACATTTTACTGTGACATTTTCAATTCCCGTAATTCAAATGTAACCTAAATATTTATATATATGTGTCAAAATAAAACAACTCCAACATGGCCTGGATTGAATTGTCATAAAACATCAGAGGCCAATCATGTCAAATCAAGTGAGAATACATGTTTTCAAACATTTATCAATCAGCCAATCTATAAGATATTAGATAATGAAGTGAATATATAACAGTACAACAGATGACACCCTACCTCAGTATCTTTTTGTATTATTGCCATGATCTTCTCTTTGGCTTCTTCTCCAACTTGTATCTTTAAGCCATCATTAACAAAATCATTGTCTTTAAATGTAGGTAAAGTTTTCATCTGAAATTTAACAATTCTTCAATATTTAAAAAATTCAAACATGGAAACAATGCAAAGTTTGAGTTTTATTTTCATAACAGCCCCAGAATAAGGGGCATTTATATGCGACATAAACCATAACATGGAAGGATGAGGATAAGAGTGAGGAAATGATAGTCATCACTGTACTTGATATGTTATATGTGTTTGTAGAAAATAGAACACCCAAACATGAGGCAATACTGACAAGTGATATTGAAATTCTGTCAATATATCACAGCATGCATATTTTCAATCTACTGTATGAATTTATAATGGTATTGCCAAAAGAGTATTAATAACTCAATTTCTACAGCCCTACTTGTATGGACAGATTATCTCCCTTACCTTCTCTTTATCATTGGCCTGTCGATCAACTGTTGAACCCTAATAAATTGAAAAAAAAACAATTCAAAATATTCAAATGACTTAAATGGTATAAATAAAGAAATACAAGAACTAGTATTTGGTAATAGAAATTGCACAACATTAAAACTATGCAAAAAGACCCGATAATCAGTGCAGTTCAACCATTTATATATATCATCTATTCAAGAAATTGTGATTTTCAAAGGTATTCATATGTTTTAACCTATTTACTCAACGAAATAGACTTCTGAATAGTCAAAACTGTGGGTATCTGTATCTTACATTCAAAATGTAGAAATAGAGATATATTTACCTTTAAATCATATTTTTTATGAATAGTTAATCTTGGACTGAAGACATTTCTCATGACTACCATATAGGTTTCTACATCGTTGACTGTTAATCGATACATGCCTAAATACTGGGGTAATAAAGTGACAGCGTTTGTTTCTACTACATACTGAAAGGAAAAGAAAGATGACTGTAACAGGGACATTATATAGAGAAAAAGTCACTGTTTTATAAAAACTATTAAATACGCATTACCATTGATATTTCTAAAAAAAACAAACAAAGTTATTTGTACACATTCCTGTAAAAATCAACACAATCTATTCATATTATAAAATATTGAATCATGTTGACTACATGTATATGTATAAACCCATTATCTTATGATAATATATTAAAAATGAAAAACCAGAAACAAAATGTACAAGAATGTCTAAAAAATCTCCAAAGATATAACCAACAAGATAAAACCTACCTTATGATATTGTTTAAGTAAATGATGCATTTGTTCCACCTCCTCACTGACTAATGTTTTGATAAAATAACTTTGATCTGTTGATAATAACATTCTAGCACCACTACGACCTGGCGAATCTACATCAGATGGTTGTTTGGTTAATGAGTTCTGAAATAACAACATACATTACCTTGGACTCTTACAATTATCTTTTATCTTTATGCATGCCACATCCAATTATTTGAGGAGCCTGTGAACATCAGGTTGTGCTCATTCCTTAGATAATGTGAATAAGAAAAAGATGCAGACTTATATTGTTTAAAATATTCCCCACATTGAACACTGCAGGGCACTGCCCATCTTCTTAAAAAAAATGTAGTACTTTATTCAATATAATAATTTTTACCATTTCACTTACCATATATTCTAAGTCATCTATACCAAATCGTTCTCTTAAATTCTTAAAAACCAGGGGACAATATTCTTTTACTTTAAAATGACTTGGCATAATATCTCTGAAGAAAGTAAAGAAAATAAATATTTAACTATGTGCTATGTTTAATACAAAATTAGTGTTTGCCAATAAACTGATTAAGACAGATAATATTCAGGCACCATATATCTTTCTGGAATAACAAGAACCATGGCCACCTGGAGGGAATTTTGAATATACCATATGGAAGTTAAAAGTGTCTCTCGTACACATTAAAAGGCTAGAAATCCTCTTTTCAATCCCTTTAATGAAAACTAGAAGTTCAAGCCGTCCGGACCAGGCTGCGATAAAATGTGACTATTTACATTCAGGATATTACATCTCAGGACAGTTACTGATTACTTTACCCAATTTTATCGAGTTCGTTCCGTTCCGAGACCACCTTAGGTGGGCGCGAATTGCAACCATTCTCAGATTGCTTGACCGTTCACACACAAAATTCATCTGTTCCATTCTCAGAACAGTTACCTCTAACAGAATATTTTTGTAGTGTAAAAGGGGGGTAAGTCTAACTGGACCTTCAATGGCCTTCTAAATCATAACTAAGTTCATCCGAACCTAAATGATATTTGGCTTCTTTAAAACTGTTTTTCAAGCATCTAGTCACCTTAAAATTGTTGACACTTACTTGTTAAACATATGATTATCAACTCTGATTTTACTGTAAGATTTAAAGTCATCTGGCATTAACATGACTTTTTGGTTCACATGATCCAATTCATTTATCTGAAGAATAAAATAATAACTATTAATATTATGTTTTGATTAATAAGGTACCATCCATTGCACAGTAGGTTAGAATATAAACTTAAGCAGGGGAATTCCCACCTTCATTATTAAGCAGGTTCTTATTTTTTCCTTTTAGTCCATATATCATTTTAAATGGTCTTAAAATGTTTTGTTCTGATATTTCAATTGTGATAAATTAGCTAACTTGTTATATTTTCTCAAAATTGATTTGGTAATTTTAAAAGATTGAGACATTTGAGTGTCTACCTGGGATGGACACCTTTCACCTTAATTAAAGATTATTATTTCAGCCTTGTATTCACTAAGTTCATGTGTGTTTAGGTTTCCAATTATTTTGTCCTACATTATTATGGAATTAAAACATTAGTTAAGATGTACTTACAGTGTGGTTTATACCCCACATAAAAACACTGAGGAGGGGCTCATTTGCTCGAAACAGTTTCAATTTTGGTGCAACAGCCTTGACTTTCAGTTTTTTAGTCGTCGGCCTCGACATTTTGAGGAGAATTGCACTATTCCAATGAGTAAAAAGAACACAAAGCGGTTAACTAACAGCTTGTCACCACCAGTCAATGATTTCTTTCATGTTTTATAATGATTGTTATGGAAAAGCAGAAAGCCCTTCCTACAAAAATGGCGTCAACAACAAAGTGGTCCACAATGCATTGCGGAATAATAGTGATTAAAGGGGAATAACTAGTAACCATCTTTAATATCTAGACCACCAAAAAAATCATCGAGCACCCATATTCTCTAACTAAAGCTAATTAAAGTTTAGTGTTAATAAAAAAAAGCACAAGTTTCAGGGTGTTATTAATTTATTCCAGCTTGAACAATGCTCAAAGCTAGAACTGTCATTCCACTCAAAATCAAAGCCATCTAGCTTCAAAATCAAACCAAAAATGTATCCGTACACAGGGTCAACGAAGAATTAAATCACTGCCATCGTAAAAGAAGCCAAGCACCATATCCATTTTAATATATAACCCTACAACACAGCAAACTACAACATCTCAAAACATCCCAGCACTGCATACTACAGCATCCCTACAACATCCCAGCACAACATAGGCCTTCTACACCCTCCCAACAGCCAGGCCCGTAGCCTGCCAGGTACTTTTAAGGGGGCAAACGTCCAATCAAGGGGGGCAGTTTAGGTATCCACCGAAAAACACCCTTCCCCCTCTTTCTTTCGTGGAAAACTTGTGTTTTTGCAATGTTACGCCATTACGCTAGTGCCCTCTGTAGAGTTATTTCTACATTTATTGGTGCAATAGGAAGCCTGAAAGTGAGATTTTCTGAAGTTTTGGGGACCTCTAGAAATTTTAGAGAATTTGACTAGTTGAATCGCGATTACCTGACATTTTGTGAATATTCATGATATTTTCCAGCGAATTTAAGGTTCAAGATTAATCCTATATGGTCAAAGGGATCTTGTCTAAAACAAAATTGAGATTTAGACTCGAATAACAGACGTTTTCCCCTGGTAAAACCGTAAAGGTTTATGGTTATTTGAATAGGGTATGAGGTATGCCAGCTAGAGCTGGGTCTAATAATTTAAATAATCGATTATCGACGCTACGAATTATTCATTTCGATTATCGATTATCAAATTTCATAATCGATTGAAATTCATAGTCAAATTTTCTTTTAATGTTAATGGTATCTGCTACACGCTTATCAGAGAAGTCACGACCCATTTTATCATGATAATCATACAAAATTCCGGACATTACTTCTTCGATAGCTGATATTGATAAATAACAAACATTCATGTACAAAAACGTACAGGTACATAATATGAAGATTAGAAGATTTCCAAATTAAAATATTTCGATTATTAATCGATTATTGATCGGTAACCTGCCTTCGATAATCGATCTCAATTTGTTAATCGATATGCCACTAAGAAAAACTGGAGAATTACACACTGCCGAGAATGCCATTTGAAAGCCTGGAAACACAATTTTCTGAAATCTGGGGATCTCTTCTAGAAAATTTGGAGAATTTGAATTCCTGAAACGCGATTTCCTGACATTTCCTGATGAATTTAAGGTTTACTTGTAAAGGAACTGTGGGACCAACACATATCAAAATCAAGAAATAGAAGCGAAAATTCCTTATTTGTCTCAGCGAATTAAAGGTTAAGATAATTTTCTATAGGGTCAAGGGGATCTTGTCTAAAGTAAAATGAGATTTAGACGCGAATTCCAGACATTTTAGGGTCTGAGGTATGTCACTTAGAAAATTGGATAATTACACACTTTTTTTAGCTGCAGAGAACGCCAATTAGGGGCCAGGAAACACAATTTCCTGAAGTCTGGGGATTTCTTTTAGAAAAATTAGAGAATTTGACTCTTGGAAACACGATTTCCTAATTAATTTAAGGTTTAATAGACTGCAGGACGAACACAGGAAAAATTTTCTGAAAACGCTTAAATTCTTCACATTTCCTGCTACAAAGATTCTCCTTGACTTTGATTCTCCCCCCCCCCCCCCCTGGCTACGGGCCTGCCAACAGCACCCAAGCGCAACTGTCTCCTGTCTCCTACGGCTATGATTGTGTGGTAAGAAGCACTAAAAATCCATTAAATAAACTGTAAGCTTTAACTGGCCAAGTCAATGATTAGGATATTTATATTAAATGTATACATGTAAAGATTATATGAATGTTCCTATTGCATAATACCAGTTTGTTTTAGTCTTTCATCAAAGTAAAATCTGCACCAAATACACGATTTATAATTTTAAGATTTCAACTTGTGATATTTCATTCAATATTTTATCTTATTACCGCCAATTTTAATCTAATAATGCCCCTAAACAATAGTCCTTATACCATACAATGCATTTATACTTTATCATTTTTTTATTAAAAAAACGTAAACAGAATTCTCAAATATCGTCGTTTGCTTATTCTCTCATGAAGGTGACGCTTTTGGATGTATGTATCCCAAAGTTTTATTCAGCCCTTTCATATCACGCGTTTTATGACGTCACTGACAGTGATCTACCGGAAGCTACTACTGGTGGAATTGCAAGAACCACAGACGTCGGAGTGGAAATTGGAATGGCGCAAATTGATGCTATCAGTGTCCCCGATACACATGCAAAGTTTAGAAATCCCTTTTAGAAGCATATAATTATTTTAAACCTTAAATAGATTGAGTTAATTGTAATTAGAGATAATTATATTTTTTGTATGCACCAACTGAACAATTACTAAAGAATTTATCTGTACCGTAATTGAAATTCAATTTTCATTCGCACCACACTCAACTGGTGAATCCTATAATGTTCATTGATAGGGAAAACATGGTTAATTTCACCAATAAATCGTCTAAATAATCGTTGAATTTGAATCCAAGACCAACAAAAGGCATTTTTATTGATTTACAAAAAATAGCATTTAAAGTCAAAACAATTTTAAGTTTAGCATTAAATTAGCAAATTTTTATGTAGGCCTATGTGTTGCATACAAAACATATAATTAAATTAAAAGTTAATGTTATTCGGGCAAAATTATTTCAATTTTATTTGACGAATACGGGCCAGGGTCATTTCGTTCTAATCTGTGATTTCACAATCTGAACCATTTATCAATATTTTGCATTTGACCCATAACTTCATGATTCGTTACTAACGGACTCAGATCCTGATTAGTGATTCTTATACCTTCAATCGTGTCTACCCTAGGGTCATATTCATATCAGTTTTCTGCTTTGATGATTATTTTATAATTATAATATAACTATAATAAGAAGAAATTACAATACTATAATATATTCAGCTTTTGAGTGAGATTTGTTGGATGTCAATGTACAACGTTTAAAAAATCAATATACATGGTATGTAAGTTTTTAAATTTCTATTTGTTTCATAGATCAAACGAAAACTGTAGTCCCCATTCTTTGATAAATATTTGGACAGATATGGCTGGGAGAGAGTCAGAAAAACTAGGCCCCAAAAACTAACAATTTTCAGCAATTTTTCTGACTCTCACCTAGTCATATTTGTCGAAATATCTATCAAAGGCTGGGAATTGAGTCAGCAAGTTTCGGACTAACGAAAACAGGTGCTATTTTTATAAGTTACTCTCAACAACCAATATCATACTTATTTCAAAATAATAATAATATATTAAATTGATTTTTTTTCAATGGGCATTTTCATTTCATTTCACTGAATAATAAAAAATTATATTTTAGAATATAAGTTAGTTATATACGGAATTATAAACATAAAAATTAAAAATGATTAGGCCTACAGGGGAATGTTCCGAATTTTCGAGGGTTGATTTAGGCCTTGATTATGTAAATTGCCTTGAGAGCTATTAGAATTGCACTAAAATTGCATTATTCTTTCAATTACATGTATATGTATTTTCTTTATAAGGCATAGTCTAACTAAAATACGAGTCGTAGTTTTTACTTTCAAACAGCGATAATTATGGATACGCATGGATTTGAAGGCTTAAATTTCAAGGGAGAGCTGTAAACTTATTGATAAGCCTAGCTAAACAATTCCCGTTTGTGAGAATAGGGTTCAGTTACTGAACAATCCCATTCAAACCAAAATTAGCCAACAAGAAAAAGAAATAGAAAAAAATGTAAAATAATTAGAATTGAATCTATTTAAAAAAAAAAATAAAAAAAAATAAAACGAAGGCTTTAAAATGAAAAATAGGTAGCATCAAAACATAATTCAACAAAAGAAAATTTAAAATAGGGAATACAAATGAAAAATACACTCCAATTTATAAACTAAAAAGTTGTTTTTTCTAGTGCTTATAATATAGATCCATTTGTCGCTATACTATTAAGCTTCATTCAGCGTGAAATCCTTTGAACCCTGAGCACCCCCGGGGTTCGAGACCATATCCCCGGCCTCCCCAGTGAAAAACGTCAAAATTTGCAAAATATTTATTTCACCTCTGGTATAACTTTTAGTGTGTTGATTTGTGTATAAATACATCAGTAATGTCAAAATAATGTTTATACCTTCATTGGTTTTTTTTTAAACTTTTTTACAGCTTTTGTCAAATTGGAAAAGAGAGTTGTAGTTTAAAAACAACCATCGCAACCGCATGTGATTGGATTTTGTGTTAGTTTCAACCATCCTCCACAATGTTCGGTTTGACATTCTTGCTGATACACAGTTCCTTATTTTTAGCCTTATTAGGAAATTCATCAGCCTATTTCATTAGATACCCCTTAGTGCGAACAACTGTTCAAAGCACACAATTTCCATTGAGGGAAAGTGCGAGTTTGTCTGCCGCTTATTTAACAATAATGAATAATTGTGGAAATGTTCAGCAAGCTACCAGGGAGGCATGCAGAAATCGCGATTCAAGTTGCGATATCCTATTTCGTGCAGCAGACTTTTGTGCCTCTAGATGTAGGAGCAATAAAATAATGACGCTTGTACGTAACGAGGGGAGTTCGAATCGACTGGCAGCTGCGAATCAGTTACAAGCAGCTCCAGTTACAGCCGAGGAATTAGCTATTATTGCAGAAATTATATCATATGATTCATGTGTAGATGTGGTATTAACACCATGTATTGTTGAAGGCTCCACTAGGTGTGACATCATTACTTCATTTGGAACTGTTTGTAATGAGAAATATGACAATTTACCTAGTCCAATGACAACATCACCAACTACTAGTCAAACAACATCGCCTGTTACGTCTCCCATAACAAGCCCGACTATATCACCTACTACAAGTCCAACAATAAGTCCAACCACGTCGCCTACTCCAAGCCTAGAAACATCACCTGTTACAAGCCCAACTACTTCTCCAAATACAAGTCCAACTACTGCACCTATTGCAAGTCCAACTACTTCACCAACGACTAGTCCAATAACGTCACCTACAACTAGTCCGACAACGTCACCTACAACTAGTCCGACTACGTCTCCTACAATAAGCCCAACAACTTCGCCTATTACAAGCCCAACAACTTCACCTATTACCAGCCCAACTACTTCACCAACAACTTCACCGAATACCAGTCCAACTACTTCACCAACAACGTCACCTATAACCAGTCCGACAACGTCACCTACAACTAGTCCGACTACGTCTCCTACAACAAGCCCAACTACGTCACCGACAACTTCACCTATTACCAGCCCAACTACTTCACCAACAACGTCACCTACAACTAGTCCGACTACGTCTCCTACAACAAGCCCAACTACGTCACCGACAACTTCACCTATTACCAGCCCAACTACTTCACCAACAACGTCACCTACAACCAGTCCGACAACTTCGCCTATTACAAGCCCAACTACATCACCAACAACTTCACCTATTACCAGCCCAACTACTTCACCAACAACTTCACCTATTACCAGCCCAACTACTTCACCAACAACGTCACCTACAACAAGCCCAACTACTTCACCAACAACTAGTCCAACAACGTCACCTACAACCAGTCCGACAACTTCGCCTATTACAAGCCCAACTACATCACCAACAACTTCACCTATTACCAGCCCAAATACTTCACCAACAACGTCACCTACAACTAGTCCGACTACGTCTCCTGCAACAAGCCCAACAACTTCACCTATTACCAGCCCAACTACTTCACCAACAACTTCACCTATTACCAGCCCAACTACTTCACCAACAACGTCACCTTCAACCAGTCCGACAACGTCACCTATAACTAGTCCGACTACGTCTCCTACAACAAGCCCAACAACTTCGCCTATAACAAGCCCAACTACATCACCAACAACTTCACCTATAACCAGCCCAACTACTTCACCAACAAAGTCACCTACAACTAGTCCGACTACGTCTCCTACAACAAGCCCAACAACTTCGCCTATTACAAGCCCAACAACTTCACCTATTACCAGCCCAACTACTTCACCAACAACTTCACCTATTACCAGCCCAACTACTTCACCAACAACGTCACCTACAACAAGCCCAACTACTTCACCAACAACTAGTCCAACAACGTCACCTACAACCAGTCCGACAACTTCGCCTATTACAAGCCCAACTACTTCACCAACAACTTCACCTATTACCAGCCCAAATACTTCACCAACAACGTCACCTACAACTAGTCCGACTACGTCTCCTGCAACAAGCCCAACAACTTCACCTATTACCAGCCCAACTACTTCACCAACAACGTCACCTACGACCAGTCCGACAACGTCACCTATAAATAGTCCGACTACGTCACCAACAACTTCACCTATTACCAGCCCAACTACTTCACCAACAACGTCACCTATAACCAGCCCGACAACGTCACCTACAACCAGTCCGACAACGTCACCTATAACTAGTCCGACTACGTCTCCTACAACAAGCCCAACAACTTCGCCTATAACAAGCCCAACTACATCACCAACAACTTCACCTATAACCAGCCCAACTACTTCACCAACAACGTCACCTACAACAAGCCCAACAACTTCGCCTATTACAAGCCCAACAACTTCACCTATTACCAGCCCAACTACTTCACCAACAACTTCACCTATTACCAGCCCAACTACTTCACCAACAACGTCACCTACAACAAGTCCGACAACGTCACCTACAACTTCACCTATTACCAGCCCAAATACTTCACCAACAACGTCACCTACAACTAGTCCGACTACGTCTCCTGAAACAAGCCCAACAACTTCACCTATAACCAGCCCAACTACTTCACCAACAACTTCACCCATTACCAGTCCAACTACTTCACCAACAACGTCACCTATAACCAGTCCGACAACGTCACCTACAACTAGTCCGACTACGTCTCCTACAACAAGCCCAACTACGTCACCGACAACTTCACCTTTTACCAGCCCAACTACTTCACCAACAACGTCACCTACAACTAGTCCGACTACGTCTCCCACAACAAGCCCAACAACTTCGCCTATTACAAGCCCAACTACGTCACCAACAACTTCACCTATTACCAGCCCAACTACTTCACCAACAACGTCACCTAACACCAGTCCGACAACGTCACCTACAACTAGTCCGACTACGTCTCCTACAACAAGCCCAACAACTTCGCCTATTACAAGCCCAACTACGTCACCAACAACTTCACCTATTACCAGCCCAACTACTTCACCAACAACGTCACCTATAACCAGTCCGACAACGTCACCTACAACTAGTCCAACTACGTCACCAACAACTTCACCTATTACCAGCCCAACTACTTCACCAACAACGTCACCTATAACCAGTCCGACAACGTCACCTACAACCAGTCCGACAACGTCACCTATAACTAGTCCGACTACGTCTCCTACAACAAGCCCAACAACTTCGCCTATAACAAGCCCAACTACATCACCAACAACTTCACCTATAACCAGCCCAACTACTTCACCAACAACGTCTCCTACAACAAGCCCAACAACTTCGCCTATTACAAGCCCAACAACTTCACCTATTACCAGTCCAACTACTTCACCAACAACTTCACCTATTACAAGCCCAACTACTTCACCAACAACGTCACCTACAACAAGCCCAACTACTTCACCAACAACTAGTCCAACAACGTCACCTACAACCAGTCCGACAACTTCGCCTATTACAAGCCCAACTACGTCACCAACAACTTCACCTATTACCAGCCCAAATACTTCACCAACAACGTCACCTACAACTAGTCCGACTACGTCTCCTGCAACAAGCCCAACAACTTCACCTATTACCAGCCCAACTACTTCACCAACAACGTCACCTACAACCAGTCCGACAACGTCACCTATAACTAGTCCGACAACGTCACCTACAACAAGTCCAGCAACCTCGCCTATAACAAGCCCAACTACATCACCAACAACTTCACCTATAACCAGCCCAACTACTTCACCAACAACGTCACCTACAACTAGTCCGACTACGTCTCCTACAACAAGCCCAACAACTTCGCCTATTACAAGCCCAACAACTTCACCTATTACCAGCCCAACTACTTCACCAACAACTTCACCTATTACCAGCCCAACTACTTCACCAACAACGTCACCTACAACAAGCCCAACTACTTCACCAACAACTAGTCCAACAACGTCACCTACAACCAGTCCGACAACTTCGCCTATTACAAGCCCAACTACATCACCAACAACTTCACCTATTACCAGCCCAAATACTTCACCAAACACGTCACCTACAACTAGTCCGACTACGTCTCCAGCAACAAGCCCAACAACTTCACCTATTACCAGCCCAACTACTTCACCAACAACTTCACCTATTACCAGCCCAACTACTTCACCAACAACGTCACCTACAACCAGTCCGACAACGTCACCTATAACTAGTCCGACAACGTCACCTACAACAAGCCCAGCAATTTCGCCTATAACAAGCCCAACTACATCACCAACAACTTCACCTATAACCAGCCCAACTACTTCACCAACAACGTCACCTACAACTAGTCCAACTACGTCTCCTACAACAAGCCCAACTACGTCACCGACAACTTCACCTATTACCAGCCCAACTACTTCACCAACAACGTCACCTACAACTAGTCCGACTACGTCTCCTACAACAAGCCCAACTACGTCACCGACAACTTCACCTATTACCAGCCCAACTACTTCACCAACAACGTCACCTACAACCAGTCCGACAACTTCGCCTATTACAAGCCCAACTACATCACCAACAACTTCACCTATTACCAGCCCAACTACTTCACCAACAACTTCACCTATTACCAGCCCAACTACTTCACCAACAACGTCACCTACAACAAGCCCAACTACTTCACCAACAACTAGTCCAACAACGTCACCTACAACCAGTCCGACAACTTCGCCTATTACAAGCCCAACTACATCACCAACAACTTCACCTATTACCAGCCCAAATACTTCACCAACAACGTCACCTACAACTAGTCCGACTACGTCTCCTGCAACAAGCCCAACAACTTCACCTATTACCAGCCCAACTACTTCACCAACAACTTCACCTATTACCAGCCCAACTACTTCACCAACAACGTCACCTACAACCAGTCCGACAACGTCACCTATAACTAGTCCGACTACGTCTCCTACAACAAGCCCAACAACTTCGCCTATAACAAGCCCAACTACATCACCAACAACTTCACCTATAACCAGCCCAACTACTTCACCAACAACGTCACCTACAACTAGTCCGACTACGTCTCCTACAACAAGCCCAACAACTTCGCCTATTACAAGCCCAACAACTTCACCTATTACCAGCCCAACTACTTCACCAACAACTTCACCTATTACCAGCCCAACTACTTCACCAACAACGTCACCTACAACAAGCCCAACTACTTCACCAACAACTAGTCCAACAACGTCACCTACAACCAGTCCGACAACTTCGCCTATTACAAGCCCAACTACATCACCAACAACTTCACCTATTACCAGCCCAAATACTTCACCAAACACGTCACCTACAACTAGTCCGACTACGTCTCCAGCAACAAGCCCAACAACTTCACCTATTACCAGCCCAACTACTTCACCAACAACTTCACCTATTACCAGCCCAACTACTTCACCAACAACGTCACCTACAACCAGTCCGACAACGTCACCTATAACTAGTCCGACAACGTCACCTACAACAAGCCCAGCAATTTCGCCTATAACAAGCCCAACTACATCACCAACAACTTCACCTATAACCAGCCCAACTACTTCACCAACAACGTCACCTACAACTAGTCCGACTACGTCTCCTACAACAAGCCCAACAACTTCGCCTATTACAAGCCCAACAACTTCACCTATTACCAGCCCAACTACTTCACCAACAACTTCACCTATTACCAGCCCAACTACTTCACCAACAACGTCACCTACAACAAGCCCAACTACTTCACCAACAACTAGTCCAACAACGTCACCTACAACCAGTCCGATAACTTCACCTATTACAAGCCCAACTACATCACCAACAACTTCACCTATTACCAGCCCAAATACTTCACCAACAACGTCACCTACAACTAGTCCGACTACGTCTCCTGCAACAAGCCCAACAACTTCACCTATTACCAGCCCAACTACTTCACCAACAACGTCACCTACGACCAGTCCGACAACGTCACCTATAACTAGTCCGACTACGTCTCCTACAACAAGCCCAACAACTTCGCCTATAACAAGCCCAACTACATCACCAACAACTTCACCTATAACCAGCCCAACTACTTCACCAACAGCGTCACCTACAACAAGCCCAACAACTTCACCTATTACCAGCCCAACTACTTCACCAACAACTTCACCTATTACCAGCCCAACTACTTCACCAACAACGTCACCTACAACAAGTCCGACAACGTCACCTACAACTTCACCTATTACCAGCCCAAATACTTCACCAACAACGTCACCTACAACTAGTCCGACTACGTCTCCTGAAACAAGCCCAACTACTTCACCAACAACTTCACCCATTACCAGTCCAACTACTTCACCAACAACGTCACCTATAACCAGTCCGACAACGTCACCTACAACTAGTCCGACTACGTCTCCTACAACAAGCCCAACTACGTCACCGACAACTTCACCTATTACCAGCCCAACTACTTCACCAGCAACGTCACCTACAACTAGTCCGACTACGTCTCCCACAACAAGCCCAACAACTTCGCCTGTTACAAGCCCAACTACGTCACCAACAACTTCACCTATTACCAGCCCAACTACTTCACCAACAACGTCACCTATAACCAGTCCGACAACGTCTCCTACAACAAGCCCAACAACTTCGCCTATTACAAGCCCAACTACGTCACCAACAACTTCACCTATTACCAGCCCATCTACTTCACCAACAACTTCACCTACAACTAGTCCGACTACGTCTCCTACAATAAGCCCAACAACTTCGCCTTTTACAAGCCCAACTACTTCACCAACAACTTCACCTATTACCAGCCCAACTACTTCACCTTTAACGTCACCTACAACCAGTCCGACAACGTCACCTATAACTAGTCCGACTACGTCTCCTACAACAAGCCCAACAACTTCGGCTATTACAAGCCCAACTACGTCACCATCAACTTCACCTATTACCAGTCCAACTACTTCACCAACAATGTCGCCTACAACGTCACCTACCACTAGCCCAATCACTTCCCCAAATACAAGTCCGATAATATCACCTACGATTAGTCCAACAACTGTACCTATTGCAAGTCCAGCAACCAGCCCAGTAACGTCACCGATAACAAGCCCAACTTTGTCACCTTCAACTTCGCCTACCACAAGTCCAACTACGTCACCTACAACAAGTCCAACTACATCACCTATTATAAGTCCAACTACTGACAATTGCCACCAAGCTGGAATTAGTGATATAACATCACCGTCAACTTCTCCAACAACAAGTCCAATCATGTAACATTATCATTATCAAGGGAAACATTCAGTATTTTCGAAGGTCGATTTAGGTCTTCAATATAAACAAGTAGCCTTCAAACGTACTACAACTGCACGAAAATCGTTTAATCCCTTCAAAATACCGGAAAAAGAACGATAGTCGTACGTATTTTTTTTATGATTATTTTCTATATATAGCATAGTCTCACTAAAATACGAGACGTATGTTTTTTTTATTTTCAATCACTGATGATTGTGAATACACAATTGAACGCTCAAATTTTCACATTGAGCTGTGGACACTATTACTGATTAAATAAGCTAAACAAATTCCATTTTGTTACTACGTTATTGTTTAACCGAATGGTGAAGTGCCCCACATACAAATTGGAAATTCATTATTTATTTATTAATGCATTTTGAAATGATATGGTTGATTTCGTTCCTTTACATTAGTGAGTGCTTTCAGTTCAATACTTCAATACTATTTTTCCTTTTTTATACACCCACAAATAAGATAGTGTAATCACCCTGTCGGTCCGTTCGTCCGTTCACAATTGTTTCGTGCTCACTCTAAGGCTACAATTCTTTACAGATTCTTTTGATTCTGTGTGTCAATGTCATTATGAAGATGATCCCTATTGATTTTCGTGATGATCGGATAATTTTTTACCGAAATATCGTCTCTCTCTATAAACTATATTATGCAACTCGTGCTCAATCCACAGGCGACAATTGTTTAAAAGTGTAATCTTTTGAATTTTTTTTTTTTAAATATATCGAATTTCATGATATTGATATTAGGGTAATGAAGTGATATAATTTTTAGCAGTTCAATGTTAAGAATTCTTTATTTTTCAGATAAATACAAAATCTAAGTTATAATAAAAATGTTGAAAACAAGAAAGAAAGAACTCTAAAAAATGATGTAAAAACATTACAAAATAGGAGACAGGCACATTATTCTAACAATTAAACTGCTAATAACATTGACCATGCCATGGCGTTTTAAATATATCTTTTGAAATTTTGATCATGCGTTCATAATTAGGGCATGAGATAAAAACAAGCCATGATACAATAAAGTTTACTTCCAAGTTTCTTATAAAACAGGAACCAAATGCGAATGGGCAGCAAAAAAGGCTTGTATTTACAATCACAGTTATCAGTGGGTGTATGTTACCTTGCCTGGCAAGCTATATTTTCTTTTTTTCTTTTGCATTTTATATTTATTATCGTTTCGCCTCCATGTTTGTATTATTCAGATGAATATCATTGTATTATATTTTGAGTGTAAACTAAGTTATATTTATATGATATTGTGATCAGTTGTGGCAATCGTGTTAATTTTAGAAACTGTTTTATATTTTTTTACGATCAAACTGGATTAAAACGCAAAATTATTGTTTTTTGTGATCATCGTAATAGATCTTATATACTGGCGAAGGTCGACGGATCACATATTTATGTGCTTCAAATCGTAGTTGATAAATCTTAGCGGAGATCAAGATGGGTCACCTTGTGCTGATATCAGGCTTTAGATATATCGCGTTCGAAAGCGAACTTTTCACAATTTTGAAAGTACATGTTATATGTATCACGATCCGAACTCCGTTAAGATACGTCACAATTTGGGGAACCAGATCGTGGAATGCACGTCAGACCAAAACCCAATCGTGGACTCGAACACAAGATTGTAAATCTGAAATCAGTGCCCATTGTCGTGCGAACCGTTTTGAACTTCACGATTGGACGTTCGTAGCTGGTCGTGGAAATCTCAAGATTGTGATATTATTATTTCTATCATTAACGCGAATGCCATGACTGTCCTCAAGATATGACACGATCTTATAGGATCAACACGATTAGTTGACAATTGCAATCGTGTCACGAATGATTGCTACTGGCATAGCATACGAAATATCATTTCCAAGTATCTAGCTTGTTTTTTTTGGAAGAAAATACACGACGAATGAGCAAATCATAGTTGTAATGACCGACCGAATCACAAAATTGTCCAAATCACTACTTTTGAATTTAAATTTATTTTCTATAAACCTTAATCTGTCTTACTTGATTTCGAACTAATAGCAACACCAAATAAACTACATATACTAGCGGAGTTTGCCCACTTTCAATTCAATTTCCGATTTCAAAAAAGTAATCCAAGTAATGTAATTGGACACCTAAATTATTTCTACGAGCATTGTAGTTTTGTACTGTGGTCAGATTGACTTAGTTTAATACAGAAGTACATTTAAATAACTTAACGTTTAAAAAGTGAGTTGATATAGAATCCAAACGATAAACAAAACGAAACTGCCTAATATTAGGTTGTATTAATGATGAATTTTATTCAATATTCATTTAACTAAAAAAAAACGTGATTGTCTCAGTTGACTTTTTAATAAACAATATCTTGTCAAAATTTATTTATAAAAATCTTTTATTATTATTTTTTGTACAATTGTAAATAATGTGTTTTTCTAAACATGGTTGTAAATATAAAAATATTATGTTAATATATATTTTTTGTTGTATCTTTATTTATATACATATGATTTTATTTTTTTATGTAAATATTTATATTTATGATTAAAAATATCATGAAATTTCTACATGAAATTTATATTTCTTCATCATAGTATGATTATTCGTTAATATATTATTGGTTTATTTTTGATGAATTATTGTTTTATATTTGTGGTATTTAACACATAAAGTATTAATAACTGTAACTCTTCGGTGGCTTTGCATTTTTAGTAATTAATTTTACATATTATGAATATTACAATAATAATAACATTATATTTTTACTGTTAAAATAGTGCTCGATACATTAAATGTAGAGCGATATAGAAATATTAAAAATATTAAAATAGAACATGTTGTTACTCAGAACGTTCCGAACTTGTCTCGAAGTGTAGACACGAGAATAGAATAAATTTTACTTGTCTAACTTCAGTAGGGACGAAGGCTGAAATAAATCAATTGTCTGAAGATTGCACAGCGTGAAACTCTGAGTAACAACATGTTTCAGGATTATGAATATTATACCATTTGGAATAATTAAATGTAATTAATTAAATATATAATATATTACATATATTAAAAAAGGTTACCTTTTTATTGCATTGTTTTAAATATTTAAGGCGGAATCTGCTGAAGTTTATTCGGGTTTATATGTTATGAATTCTATTGGAATAAGAAAATCCTTCTTTTCTTTTTTTTTTGTTAATTTATACTTTACGACTTATAATTTCATATATTATCTGTACAAGTTTTTCTCTGCCTAATAAATGTAGCCTACCCTATTGCTGTGCGTCATGTTGATAAGGTTTATAACAAAAAATAATGTCTGTGGCACCATGCAAGAAGCAGATAACCCACAAAAAGACCACTTTGAGAAAACTACAAAAACAATTTCTGTTTTACTAAAGTTACCAGTTATCATTATCCTTTGAACGTTAAGGACCCTCACCACTAAAACATTTTATGCAAATGATTGTAGTCCCTGCTATTTTTAGAAATCCTCTTTCTCCCTCTCTTCTGGGTTTTTGCATGCCTAATTTTGACTAATTTTTGGTCTAGATTTGGAATTTGATGTCTGAAATTGCATTTTTTTTTTCAGATTTAGTGAGATTATGAAAAACGTATAGGCGGACGGGTAATTCTAAAAATAGTTGTTTTGTGAGCAGTCTTGGTGTTCTGGTGTTGATATCCGGTAGTGGTCTACTTTCAGTTTAACTGGCTCAAAATTTCCATGGTCATCATATTATATTGAATCTTTGAGGAGACAATAAGGATTGGTCAGGCTTTCAAACGACATATAGGAAAGTTTTCACCGAGATTTCTGGAAAAAGTTGTAGAAGGTTGAAACTCAAGATTTAACATTGAAACGTATGGCAAATGAATTAGTGGTGCGAGTCCATAAATGGACCCACTCCACTAATTAATTTTATGCAAATGAGTAGTCCTTGCTATTTTTAGAAATCCTCTTTCTCCTTTCCTTTTTGGGTTTTTGCATGCCCATTTTTGATTAATTTTTGGTCTAGATTTGGAATTTGATGTCTTAAATTGCATTTTCTTTCAGATTTAGTGAGATAATGAGACATCTATAGGCGGAAGGCTATTTCTAAAAATAGTCGATATGTGAGCAGTCCAAGTCAACTTGTTGTTGATATCCGGTAGAGGTCTACTTTCATTTTGACTAGTTCAAAATTTTCATGGTCATCATCTATTGAATTTTTGTCGAGAAATCAAGTATTGGTCAGGCTTTCATTGGACATATTGGAAAGTTTTCAACGAGATTTCTGGAAAAAGTTACAGAAGATTGAATTTGGTGATTTAACATTGAAGCGGATGGCAAAAGAATTAGTGGTGTGAGTCCAAATAAGTGACTTCGGTTGTACTTTCAAAGAGTTTCTTCCCTTTAATTGTCTATGTTTGGAGATCTTATATTGTGAGAAAGTCCCCATATAAAGCTGTATTTCATTTTATGTCGTTGATAGCTGGATAGTGTTTTCAACACGGCGGGTGGCAACTGACGTCACTAAACTCTAGTTCAAATATTATTTTGATCCGCATTACGTTCAGAAATATTGTTTAGACTCTTATATCTAGACGCCAGTGACTGATGGGGGAAAACATCTGTAGGCCTACACCAAAAAACGGGCAAAACAGCAAATATATTTCTATTGCCCGATTGAATGTTATAAATTCAGGGTAACAATAAAAAGAAGAATATCTTCTCAGGTTTATTTCAGCTATTTCACAAGCTTTTCTGCCTTTTTTGGTGTTTCGAATATATATTATTAGTTTTCCTCTTTCCAAATATGTAAGTAGGGTGGACTAGTATTTTCTTCTTACACGATTTACCATCAATTTACATTCTGTGGGGCGAGAGCTTCTAAGAAACATTACATGTCAGAATATAACAAATCATTCAAACATGAGTACATGTAGTAAATGTGCCTTGTTTCATTAAATATTTGAAGAGTCCTATTTATTGAAATAAAATAAAATTTTTCTTTCTTCTTTTATATTTCGGTAGGGACAGTAGTACACAACATTGGCATTACCTTACACTAAGCTTAAACGTATAATACTAAAAAAAAATGGCTTAAGGTTAGAAAATATAGAGACGTCGTCTGAAGATCAAAGGTATATTTTGTATTGAAAGGGAACCACAAACAAAACTATCTGATATTTATTTAACCGGGCACGGTGGCTAACCACAAAATGATTGTGGTGAAATGTCAATAAGATAGAAGAGTAAATATATAGTCATGTGATAGTGGTTAACCAAGGAGCTGTGAAGATACTTGACTTTAGAATTAATCTTTTCACAGTTGAAGTAATTCATAAGATCTTTGAATTGTCCAGTTTGTCACTTTTATCTTCATGCTTATTTCACTAATGAGGAAATTTTTACCGATTAACAAGTATTTTTCTCAAAACGGATTTTATTCCATGAACAATTATCTATCTTTCTATATTGATAAGAATTTTTCGCTGTTTTGTGGAAATACATGCAGGTTTAATAGTATTGTGAAATTGTTCATGTCATACAAAATTAAAAGACCAGGAGCCTTTTTTGAAAACTTAACTTATATAATCGGTCATTACTGAAATCGATTTAGTTCGTCTTCCAGTAACCCGCCTCTTCTGTCGATGTCTCCTTAGGTCGTCTCCATGTAACCCGTCTCTTCTGTCGATGCCTCTTAAGTTCATCTTACAGTAACCCGTCTCTTCTGTCGATGCCTCTTTAGCTCGTCTCCAAGTAACCCGTCTCTTCTATGTCGATCTCTCTTTAGTTTGTCTCCAAGTAAACCATCTCTTCTATGTCGATCTCTCTTTAGTTTGTCTCCAAGTAAACCATCTCTTCTGTCGAGGTCTCTATATTTCTTCATCCAGAAATCCATCTCTTCTGTCAATGTCTCTTTAGTTCGTCTCCAAGAAACCCGTCTCTTCTATGTCGAGCTCTCTTTAGTTCGTCTCCAAGAAACCCGTCTCTTCTATGTCGAGCTCTCTTTAGTTCGTCTCCAAGTAAACCATCTCTTCTATGTCGAGCTCTCTTTAGTTCGTCTCCAAGTAAACCATCTCTTCTATGTCGAGCTCTCTTATGTTTGTCTCCAAGAAACCCGTCTCTTCTATGTCGAGCTCTCTTTAGTTCGTCTCCAAGTAACCCGTCTCTTCTATGTCGATGTCTCTTTAGTTTGTCTCCAAGAAACCCGTCTCCTCTATATCGATGTCTCTTTAGTTCGTCTCCAAGTAAACCATCTCTTCTGTCGAGTTCTCTATATTTCTTCATCCAGAAATCCATCTCTTCTGTCAATGTCTCTTTAGTTCGTCTTCAAGTAACCCGTCTCTTCTATGTCGATCTCTCTTTAGTTCGTCATCCAGTAACTTCTTCTGTCGATGTCTCAGCGTCTTTTTAATTACCCCTCGCTTCTGCCAATGTCTCGTTATCCTGTGGTCCAATAACCCATCTCTTCCGTCAATGTCTCTTTAACTGGAGTTTCAGTTACCTCTCTCTTAAGCTATTGATACTCATCTCTTTAATCCATACTTATTCCTTCAATCGATATTCTCTCCTTCAGTCGATATGCTGTTCTTGATACCCATTCTTTCAGTCAGTATCCTAGTTACTGATTACATTAGTCAGTGTTCATTCTATCGTCGCTTGAGTTACTTCAGTCAGCATCTTCGTTATCCATTCCCTCTACCAATGCCTGATTTTTTCATGCCTCAGTTACTTTTTTTTCATCAGTTACTCGGTTACTTTTATTCAGATCAATATCTCAGTTTGTTATTCAATTAATCAGTGTTTCAGTTACCAATTTCTATACATTGTGCTTGAGTTACACCTCACTCTTGTTTGTGACCCTTACATGGCATCGACACAATACCTTCAAATGGATACATTGTTTTCTAGTATCGATATATTATGGTATATATCTATGTATCAATGTATATTAAAAATATTTATTATTGTATAATATATCGGGTGTCCCAATGAAAACGTACCAAAGTTTGACGGTAAGTATCTCAGCTGTTGGTGAACCGATCTCTTTCAAAATTCTAACAGTTTTACTTCAACATGTCCTTGTCAGACCCTGAAAATATGAAAGTCATCGAATAAAAATGGTACAAGTACTGTTCCAAACAAAATAGCCAGTCAACAAATTCAATATCAGCAAACTACACATTTCAACCTGTGTCTATTGTGCTTTCACCAAACCGACCACCAATATCATCCATTTTCCATCCTGGAATGCTCTCAACAATCTCATATTGAGATATTTTCTCCCAAAAAGCAACCTTCCTGCCTTTCAGTTCCTGTTCATCCAGTTTGCTCCGCTAGTGATGGTAATGACTCCAGGCAGTATCAGATTCTCTTTATTAACAGGTGAACTGCACTTGGGTTAGAGGGGCACACTGACTGAACAGGAACTGAAATGCAGGATGGTCGCTTCTTGAGTGATATCTTTTGATGAGATCCGTGAGAGTTTATCAGGATGGAAAATGTTGGATATTGGTGGTTGATGTGGTGAAGGCACAATGAACACAAATTCAATAAGGTAATTTGCTTTGATATTGAATTTTTTTACATGCTATTTTGTTCGAGGCAGTACTTGTACAATTTTTGTTCGATGACTTTCATATTTTCAGGTTCTGACAAGGACATGTTGAAGTAAATCTGTGAAGAGTTTGATCGGCTCATCAGTAGCTGAAATACTTTGCGTCAAATTTGGGGACGTTTTTTTGGGACACCCGATACATATTATTGCATCGAAACCTTTAATCAGTTTTCTTCTTAATCAAAGTCAACAAATTTAATTTAGACTATTTAAATGTCCCTCATCATTAAAAAAATTAATCATTATGACGATTTCAATCTGGCACGCATCAATCTATTTATCCTGTCTGTATTGATCCGGCAACACAGAATGGACGAGCATCCTTATTAGTCGTCTCTGATATTGATTTTTTAAACGTTGTTGGATATGCTTGATTACCTATTGATCATTTTCAATGATAATCTACGCTGATATATTGCGGTTGAAGAAGCATACATTAATAATATCAGCTGTGTCTGATTTTAGTCTGGCCAGAGTTGAACAGAAAATTTTGAGGGTTTCGTTTTTATTTGCTTTGTTTAACAAATGCAGTAGGTTTCTTCTCTAATTTGTCCTTTGGTTGGTATACATTTTTTTTTTTAAAGGTCTACAGGTATTCGAATCAAATTTTATAATATGTTTTTTTTTTTTTTTTTTGTTACAGCATTTTGGGTTAACGGATGATTTTCTTTCGTTATGTTTCTTATTTCAGTATTCATGTATTTGGCTATAGAAGTGAAAGGTTTTAACATGAAGAGAAATCTATTTCAGTCTCTGCCATGACGTTATCTTAACAAATAAATTCTTAATATCACCCACTTTACAACAATCATTTTCGTCTGTTAGCAATAGGCCCCTGGGAATGTCGTTACCATGGAAACAGAGCACTAACCAATCAGAAGTCATATGCACGTGTTTATTTTGTCGACAGCCAGAGGCGATGACGTCAATATCTGTTGCACGCGTTTAGTGAAAAGAAACCTGTTTTACAGGAGGATAAATTTTATATTTCTTTGACCTAAGTTATTAGCATGCACGAATTGGCACCAAACGCACGCGAGCATATTGTATTAAACGAAATAGAGTTGAACACTCAGGGAGTCGTTACAAGTTCTGTTAGTGATCACATCACAGGCAAGCACGTCATAGCTAATTAATGGAAATAAACCGAAACGAAATAAATTCACCTCCATGTCTGTGAGGCCACAGACTACCATACTGTAATCATGCAGTATTAATACTCTGCTATTCCAAGGGTTTCACAGGATGAAATTATTCAGTCCAATTTAATCAGGCTCCAGTTACTCTCAGACATGTCCAATTTACTTTCGTTTCATTTCTTTGTTCATATTCCGTGAAATGTTTCATTTATATGTCCTTCGGGAACCCGTCTCCGTTCGTCCTCATCAGAATTCATAACTATTATCTGTTACAATAAATACTAATATATAATAAATATATCAAATAAACAATGTTACTAATTAGCACAATGTAGTTTCATAGGTATTATGAGTTGGCAAACCCAGTAGACATTCTGTGCCTCGGTAAGGACAATCTCAAAAGGACCCTTTTTTATTAAAGTTATAATTATTCAGTTTATCTATTGATTTTCTTTTTGCAAAAAAATTTTCCATGTTATGCCACAAATTACATAAAAGACATGACTTAATCACGTGTACAATACATAAATAATTCATACTAAATAAAAGTTTTGGTTTGGGAAAATTTCACCAAAATAACATTAACTAAATTTAACATACATTTTATATCTGTAAAAACAATTACAATCACCGATTCAAAGCTCATTTTTCAATAAAAACAGAGAGAGTGTGTTAAGAAAAGGCACAGTTAATCTGTTCTACATTAAAATTGAGTAAAAACGTCTACCTCACACTGATTTGAACATATCTAGCACGTGGCTAGAATTAGCATCATATTGCCATGGTGGCACGCGTTATAGTCATTTCCTACAAAGTGAAAGTTATATTCATTTCATTATTTCAAACTAGGATTCATTAAGTCTGTATGTAATCAGAATTATTAAGAATATTAAAATATAACATGAAACATGTTGTTCCTCAGAGTTTCACGCTGTGCTATCTTCAGACAACTGATCTATTTCAGCCTACGTCCCTACTGGTGTAAGACACGTAAAATTTATTTTCATGTCTACACTGTTGGCAATTATCCTGTCTGGAATATCCGTACCCAATTACAGATGCGATCGAGATAAGAACCAACAACCACCATTTATTCGAGCTATTGCATATTTAGTAATCCAAATCGCGGGAATCTAAAAATGAACAATTATGAAGAAAAGTGATGAAAGTCGGTCTAAAAACATAAAGAGAAAGTCTACATGTATTTAATATATAGACAGTCTGGTTTTATGAATTATATAGACAGTCTGGTACATAAAATAATATATAGACAGTGTGGTATATTTATATAGACAGTGTGGTATATAAAATATAAATATATAGACAGTCTGGTACATAGAATATCTGGTATATAAAATATAAAGACAGGCTGGTATATAAATATATAGACAGCGTGGTATATTAAATATATAGACAGTCTGGTATATTAAATATATTATAGACAGTCTGGTATATAAAATATATAGAATATCTGGTATATAAAATTTATAGACAGTATGGTATGTAAAATATAGAGACAGTCTGGTATATAAAATATATAGAGGGTCTGGTATATACAATATATAGAAAGTTTGGTATTTTAAATATATAGACAGTCTGGTATATAAAATATATATAAAGTCTGGTATATTAAATATATAGACAGTATGGTATATTAAATATATAGACAGAGCGGCATATTAAATATATAGACAGTCTGGTATATAAAATATATAGACAGTCTGGTATATTAAATATATAGACAGTCTGGTATAGACAGTCTGGTATATAAAATATAATATAGACAGTATGGTATATTAAATATATAGACAGTTTGGTATATTAAATATATATAGACAATCTGGTATATGAAATATATAAAATGTCTGGTATATCAAAATGTATAGACAGTCTGGTTTATAAAATGTATAGACAGTCATAGACAGTCTAGTATATGAATTAATAGACAGTCTAGTTCATGAAATATATTAAATGTCTGATATATAAAATATGTACGGTACTTCACCTGAAGATGACAATGTAGATTGTTGAAACGTTGTGTGTAATAAAACTAAGGAATAGTATACCATAAAATTGTGTTCCGTTATTTAATGTGGTCTCTGCCCCTAAATGTCGCTTAAGGATTATTAAATATATAGACAGTCTGGTATATTAAATATATAGACAGTCTGGTATATTAGATATATAGACAGTCTGGTATATTAAATATATAGACAGTCTGGTAAATTAAATATATAGACAGTCTGGTAAATTAAATATATAGACAGTCTGGTATATTAAATATATAGACAGTCTGGTAAATTAAATATATAGACAGTCTGGTAAATTAAATATATAGACAGTCTGGTATATTAAATATATAGACAGTCTGGTATATTAAATATATAGACAGTCTGGTATATTAAATATATAGACAGTCTGGTATATAAAATATATAGACAGTCTGGTATATACAATATATGGACAGTCTGGTAAATTAAATATATAGACAGTCTGGTATATTAAATATATAGACAGTCTGGTATATTAAATATATAGACAGTCTGGTATATTAAATATATAGACAGTCTGGTATATAAAATATATAGACAGTCTGGTATATAAAATATATAGACAGTCTGGTATATAAAATATATAGACAGTCTGGTATATAAAATATATAGAGAGTTTGGTATCGAAAATATCATAAATCGTTCCATTTGCAACGGAATATCCTTTCCATTTGTGGAGAGTTGACTTGTAATCCGTTAAGAGTGTATGAGTATCAAATTAATTTCATTATTAATTACTTGTATCATTAAATATTGTCATAAGCACATCGCTATCGGCTGTTCTCCTACAGACCCACTGGCCAAGATCACAATAATAGACCGTACAATTGTTAACATTTCTAAAAATAATAAAGATTAAAATAAAAATAGAATACAATAATGAAAGAAAAATTACAATAAATTTTGAAGAAAAAAAATGATGGTCTTATGCTTACAAATAACAAATAAATTTAACTGACATGTAATTGTGTTAGAGGGTTAATAGAATAGGGTCGAATTTACCAGATAAATTTATGTAGATAGGTTTTTATTTTTATTTTATAAGTATAACCAAACGTTTAGAGAAAATATTAAGAAATTGATCTGGAAGTTACTAAAGTTATAATATCGTTTGACATCTAAAGATTTGGTTGCAGTGTTATGTAGTATCATAGGTTGCAAGAATATCCGGTGTCTCAAAAAGAAATTCCTTAAGTTTGACGGCAAGTATCTCAGCTGTTGACAAATCGATCTCTTCCTAAATTCCCACAGACTTCCTTCAATATGTCCTTATCCAACCCCTAAAATATGAGGGTCGTCAATTGCACAAGTACTACCTCAAACAAATTAGCTCGTCAAAATATTCAATATCAGAGTAAATTGTACATGTAGGCTAATTTAACACTTGTTCAATGTTCACTTCGACTACCAATATCAACCATTTTCCATCCTGATAAGTTCTCACGGATCTCATCTAAAGGTACCATCCTTCAAAAAGCGGCCATCCTGCTTCCTGTTCAGTCAGTGTCCCTCTAACCCAAGTGTAGTACACCTGTTCCTAAAGAGAATCTCATATTGCCCGGAACAAAGTAGAACAAACTGACTGAACAGGAACTGAATAGCAATATGGTCGCTTGTAGGAAAACTTAGCTTTACGTGAGATCCGTGAGACTGTCTCTGGATGGAAAATGGTCGATGTGGTTAAAGCACAATGAACACAGGTTGAAATTTGTAATTTCGTCTGATATTGAATTTTTTTGACATTCCAATTTGTTCGGGGCAGTACTTGTACAATTTTTATTTGATGACTCTCATATTTTCATGGTCTGACAAGGACATGTTGAAGAAAATCTGTGAGAATTTTGAAAGAGATCGGAGATACTTACCGTCAAACTTGGGGACGTTTTTTTGCACCCGATATGTTTTATTTGATTGTCTTGATGGTTACTCAAACCATTGGATTCAATGCTTTGGACTTAATCAATCTAGCAACTCTCTGCATGTTTGTTATCGCATGGTTTTGAGGTAAATTAAGGGAACGTTTTCAATAGGCATGACCAGAATACTTCACTTTTTGTCTACATTCTTTATGAAACATTACGATGGTGTAAAAATGCTGTTTTCCTCTGATGGAGGTTTTTTTGTTTGTTTGTTTTTAGCTCGTTGGCGGCGTTTGACTTTTTTTCTCCTTACATCCTCAGAACATTTTTGAATTATGAATATCCTTCTAATGGATACATTTTCGAACATAATTCTCATTGACAGCGTTCACCTATTTGAAAGTGTTTTTACCCCGGCGTTTGGCTGTTTGCCTCTTAGGAGTGTTAAAGGAACAACATTCTAAGAAAATTAAATCTGATTTTTATGCCTCTGGACAGGCCCCAAGCTACAGGGGGTAAAAGGGGGGACAATGTTCCTTCGAAAAATGGATTTTAAAGAGCTTATATGAAATGGCATATATACAGACATTGACAAATGTTTAGTTATTTTGTAAAATATTTGAATGAATTTCTGGGCAATTATAGTACTTTATGAGGCTATAAACATACATGTACATTCAAGTCTCAAATCGACCCTAGAAAATATATATGTATACCCCTTTAAGCTGAAAATTGGGCAAGGGTTCCTTTCTTTTGGTTTGATTTGTACATATTTCTGACAACTAACTATTCATGTTTCAATTGTATCAGTTTGAAGATAATAAAGATAAGCAGGCTATAATTACAGCCACACACAGATAACAGCTTTCACGTTTCAATATTTTTCAATTTGTCACACATTCTCTACCATACATTAACCTCGTTTAAGAGTAGGTTGATATAGATTACATGTATATTTATTATCCGCTATTTATATACCTCAAAGTTCATAGGTTGAATAAAACTATGCACTACAGATTTAATATTAAATCATTGACATGTTTTACGTCCTACTGTTCTGTGCCTGGCCATCCTGTTGATACACTCGTACCACGCAGTATACAATGACAGAATGAATAAAGTCCCCGATGCTCATAAGCCCTAACATTACAGGGCATCAAATTATAAGATGTTTAGCTTAACAATAGACAATTGGTCGAAAGCAAGGTGTTTTCGCCGTATGTTTCACCGCCCTCGGGAAAATTACTTCAATCTCCACGACGTTAATCAGAAACAGAGATAGGGACAGATCTATGTCCTAAACGAGGATCCTTCGATAATGAAGCCTATACAACGTTTAAGCTAGATCTGCTATGAAAAGATTATTACATGTATATTAAGATTTATTTGTCTATATGAAGAAACGTACAATCCATGTTGATGAATTAGGAAATGAATGATAGGCTGTAGTGGTCTAGACCGTAACTCATCAACAGAGATTAGTCCTTCAGATGTAGTGGAATCTTAAGATTCCTGCAACTGTCTGAAATAAATCAATAATTCAACTCCAAGAACACGGTTAATCGATTTTTTACTCTCTAATTTTGAAGTGAAGATTTAGTACCGCTCCAAAAGATAAACGTGATACTTTTTACGCCTGTCGCAAATATTAATCACTAGCCACGTTTCAACACGTGATTGAACACTAATCAACCAATGAGAAGTGATATAATCCTTAGTCTCTTCTGCATTTTTTTTATTAATGTCTCGTCACGTGACGGGGTTCCGGAAGATAATAAGAAATTGATTGGATTAATACCATCTGCCATTATCGTCTGCAAGCTAAGTTTGACTGGTTGCTAGGTAACGGGGTGTATATCGACGAATATTGACCTTTTCCGTGTGAAAAGATAATAAGCATTGACTTATTTTTAAATGCTAAGTCCATTACACAAATCGTTTCAATATTAGATATTATTTGAATCTTTTACTGTTATGCAAATATCTGGAATGAATAAGAAAACAAATTCTAAATCACACCTAAATCAAATCATGGATTCAGGAAACCTCAGCTGGGATTTTGTTAAAAACGACTTAAGCAACTTATGCTGTACAGAAAATCTAAAGTGACGATACACTTCAAAATCTATCAAAAAAGGAAATTGGTGTCTCCCTAATAAAACCCAGTCAAAATGACTATAGCTTTTTATTATTTCTGACAGACTATCATGCAGTGTAAAATATATCGCGTCTTAAAAATTAAAAAGCGTGTATATCATCGTGTTCTCTACGTTGTTAGAACATGTATCGGATCGATAGGAAACGTGCATATTTAATGAACATACACTGTAAAGTGGTGGATCAATATTGGAATTTAGACCATCAATACTAACATGCCTTCAGCTATTCACATTTCATCTTCAAATCGATACCTGTTCACTTAGTTTATTCATAAACCGATATTGACACGTGTACAATATTTCATTTCAGGGATCATATACATGTCTTTAATCATCAATATGTAGATCTGAATTAAGCTAGGTTGTACCCTGGGGAACTTAAACAATTCATCTTAAAATACAGCAATACATGTATTTCCATTTTAGATTGCACATCCAATCAGCCAAATATGAGTGCTCATTGTACCATTATGAATATTTCTATTTTATTTAGAACAGAAAGGTAATATTTTCAAATGCTATTTATATACGGAATACTGGTATCAAAATCCACATTACGTGGCACCTGAGCATCTATTTTGCTGATTTGTGAAGTGTAATTTGTTTTGAAGACTCACAAAGATGAAGAGAAGAGGACTACTGTAGAATTTGATGATTCACAGATGATGCAAAATGCAAATAATATAAATTTTATTTCTCGTCTAAAAAGTCTTCGACTTTTTCCTGATTTATAATTTCTATGTAACCAAATACAAGTTGTTTAGAATCTATTTATATGCTAAATTTATAAACACAAGAAATATGAATAACATGTATATATCCTTGAAATAGATATGGCTTAAA
Organism: Lottia scabra; assembly: GCA_029955415.1. Lineage (NCBI taxonomy): Eukaryota > Metazoa > Mollusca > Gastropoda > Lottiidae > Lottia > Lottia scabra. The sequence goes on from JARJEI010000015.1 coordinate 9,123,033, forward strand.
CGGTTCCCCTTGCCGCAATCCGTAATCTAGTCATATTGTATTTTCTAAACGATTTATAAATCACAGAAAATAGGTCCAAACATATGTAAAACCATCATCAGATTTATTAATTTCCACCGTGGTTTGTTATTTCCAATTCCTTAGATTACAGAATCTCAATTGAATTAAATAAAACCAAGCACGAACGATTCCAACCGTAAAAAAAATCTCGAAATCCATGTAAACACATTGGCAATACATTGCTAGCAGCTAATGAACTTTAAATTTGAGGAAATATATCAATTAATTATAAAATTAGTAAGTATTTCAAAATAAAAAGGGGTATCAGGTGTCTAGAAGAGTTAGCATATCCTGATTGGCGCCACACCAGCTCCAGGTTATTGCTTTAATAGGTAACGATTTCTGTCACAAAGTTAGTTTTAAAGTTTAACTTAATCAAGGGAGTTAATTTTATTTAAAAAAAATATCATAAAATTCAACAAGTAAAGCGTTTTTCGAATGAACTGTTGAGATACTTGTATATTCAGACAGCGGTTATTCGAATTATGTCAACCATGCATTAACAATAATTTTAAATAATATCGCATCGATACGAATTAACAAATTTAACCAAATTACGATATTTGTCTGTAAACCTTTTTTCACGTGGATTGATATATCAGCTTAACAATTTATCGTCTCAGAATTGTGGAAGGATTTATCGTTGAAAAACTCTAACGTTACAATAATGTAATTCAAACTATTTTGCTGCTTATATTTACAGACTTGCATATAATAATATCAAATCAGTTAACATCACTGTGGTTGTCATTTGGGATATAAAAAACGCAACATCAACATTTCTCTTACAAAAGAAACACAAAATACAAAGAAAATTGAACATCCGACTTCATTAAATATGATTCAAGAGATAAAAACAACTGTTTAAAATGAATAAAAAAAACTCTTTAACTGATTAATTGTATAAGTCTTGATAAAATTTTTCCTATATTTCTCTTATTTCGTTAGTGTATTATCTATTTTGTAAGTATATTCATACGGAAGTCAAATCACGATATAATTATAATATATCGGTTACAGAATTCATCATAAATATATTTTGAGTGCTATGTCATAGAGTATGTTATGATGGTATTGGGTGTTATGTTCCCATAGAATCACCGGCCAAGGTCACAAGAAGAGAACATGCATTTTTCTATCATCACTTAAAATAATAAAGATTAGAATAAAATTATACAATTTACATTACTGAGTTCAAAGATAATGGAAAGTAAAATAATCACAATATAAATTTTAAAAATGCTAACAAAAAGTGAATAAACGAACTGACAATTCTTTCAAAGAGTTATTGGGATCGGTTCCAACTCTCCATTGACTAGTGCATTACAAAGGTTTATATTTCATTTACAGGCAGTAGCCAAACGTTTAGTATATAAATATTTAGGAATTGGGGGTTTTGTAATAAATTTTGACAATCAAAGAAGCGTTTTTGGCTGTTGTATTATAGGTTGCAACAACGGGTATGATTAGTTTTTGGATATTCATACCAATGGGTATAACAGCTTGCTTGTAACTGAGATAGATAGATTCTATAATGATAATATGATTTTTTTAAAACATATAAAAAAGGAAGTATATTAAACACTTAAGATAACAACTGTACTTCTAAACCATATAAATTAATTATATCCGTATATCTGAATGTTTTTAATGAATAATATGACAAATTGAACATACATGTTTACTGAGGTCGTGTCAAATATTATGTGACGGATAGTCACGATATAACCAAATCGAAAATCATGAAGTATGAATCATTGAAAGGTATATATTGTATGCATGAGCGATGTGATAACTAATGACGAATGAAATATAATACAACAATGTTGTGCATATAAAAATTTCAATGAAAATATATGACCTGTTTGGTATAACGAAATAGACTCGATAATTATTAATGAATTAACAAATTTTTACATATGCAAGAAATATTTTTTGAAAGTCATGAAATCTTTATAGCGTACGTATTTATGAAATAAAGTTTACATGAAAATTATCATGTGTTGTGCCATATAAAATGTACTACCTCACTGCGGTAATAACTGATATAGTATATATGTGTAAAATAAATAAAACAAAGCGTCGATTTATATTAAGGAGAAAAATAAATCGCACATTTTTTACTTAAGGGATTTGTCCCGAACCCTACAATACATCGAGTTTTTACCTACTGTTGACATGTTTTATCGTGTGATTTTTTTTCCGACTGGATGGCAATGAAGTTTTTTTGGCTTAGAAACAATTTGAAAATCGAAAGTTCGAAAGATTGAAAATGAAATGAGAGATATTCTGGGTAGATGATGTTTATCAAAAAGTTTCTGATAAAATGTTCAAAGACCAGAGTAAAGATAAAACAGATCATGCGGAATTCCCTAACTTTTATAATGGCACACATTGTAGTGACGTTTGCAAGACGCTAAAAGTGATCTTATTTATTGAAATGATATTTACATTATAATGTAAGTTTAGTATCCCTTTAAGTTATAGAAATCATGAACGATGTGATTATGAGATAAAAAAAAAAGCTTCCATTTAAATTTGGTAACATTTATCTGGAATATTTGCTAAACGATGCGGTATTGTTAAAAAATTGAGGTGTTGAAATCATGGTCTTAATGCCGCTGGTATGAAACACCTCCAAAGAATTTTTTTTGTAATGAACTTTTACTAACATTATGTGATCGAAAAAGTAAAGTTTGTATTTCTATGCATTTGTCAATTATGAGATTTTTTGACTGACATTGCTTTCTTATAATCCACTTTTTTGATATGTGTTTGAATATACACCTGTGAATTAAACGCAATGCATCTATTAATTAGACTCAGGCACACCCAAATTACCAAAACCAACAGTACAGTATATACCATCAGATTGAACCAATCCAACTAACAACAACTCAAGCTTGCGATATCAGCATCCGCTGGAAGCGAACGTTAACTTGTCATCTAACAACAATCAGGCAGATTACTGAACCATAAAAACGTTTTGAAGTGTCGCATTTTCGTGTTTAATTACGATTGAACCAATTATTTTATTTTAACATTGATCATCTTCATTGCGTATTCATAACGATTTGCACGTAGGCCTACACACAACGTAATATCATTACTAGAAAGTTTCTATAATTTATAGTCAACTTATGCTACGACATAGAAAAATGTAAGCTTACAGTTGCACAAAACGATAATTGAAGGAAAGTGGATGTACGGCAGCGTAAATCCTTAAAATAATAAGAAGACTTTCAAATATCATTTTCTTTTTTATTAATCATTGATTTTTTGTTTCAGTGCTAGTGCTTAGGAATTACTTTACAGATAATATATATTTTTATGATAATCTTATAGATTTTTAAGATAGTGATAGGCACACTTTGAATTAACTTTTTAACATAATAACCATAACATTTTTTTGTGAACACTGCATCAACCCTGCGCCAGTGCTTTCTGTTGAATAGTAACTTGTTGCTTTCAACCACTCTAACCCTTAATCACCTTTACACTACCAGTTGGCTATACATATAAAATTCTGTTGATCGCACGAAGGTGTAAAGGCATAAAATACTTTGCTTAACTTTATTGTAAAAATGACACACTAATATTTTTACATTCACCCCAAAATATGCACGCATACTATACATTTTTTAGTCTGCTTATAAGTAACAGTAAAAGGGTATCTAGTTATTGCAATGTTGCAAATTACAAGTATATTAAATGTATAGAAAATATTCTTTTCACCAAAATAACACTTTTCTTTTTTCTGATCAATGACATTAAAAATCTACAATTTTCAGTCTCATTTCGGCATTAATCAAATAGTCTATTTTCCTTCAAATAAACCTCAAACAAGAAATTTCACGGTCTATTTTATAAATATGTATGGCTTTCTCATAAAAACGAGGGGTCATTCGAATTATCTATACAAGCGTACTTGGGGGTTCAAATACATGTATCGACACTACTAGTAAGCTTAACTAAAAAAAAAATCACCTCTCTGAATCTCCGGTGCTCCTTTAAAGAGGAATGTTTTCGGGGATCGATTTTGGCCTTGAATTTATGTAAATAACTTTCGGATTTACTGGAACTGTACAAAAATTACACAATCCTTTCAATTATACCCATAACTTAACAATTATCTTTCATTTGCTGTAAATGTGTTTTCTATTTAAGTCATAGTCTTACTAAACGACGAGTCGTATTTCTAACTTTCAAACGCTGATATTTGTGGATACACGGGGTATTGAAGGCTTAAATTTTGAGGGAGAGTTCAGAACATTATTACGGATTAGATTAGCTAAACAATTCCAGATTTTTTGGTCGAACGGTTTGTGAACATATCCTTTTAACACTCTACAGACTTCAAACTAAAGCTGGCAGAAAATTGTTAATAGGTTAATTATTATCAAACTTAAAAACTTTTAATCACTTATGTAGGTATATAATTAATGAATCAAATAATGAATCAAATTGTGCATGTACATGTACAATCCTTCTGTAGGTCAGCCATTGTACTGTTTGGTCAATTTTGGTATTCTGAAACTTTAGTAAAGAATTTAAACTATTTCCATTATTCACGAGCATCCCTTCTGAAATGATACCAAGTGCTGAAATGGAAAAGCTTAGAATTTTAATATATGACGATTAAATAACGTATATCACTAAAAAAAATAACACGTATATAGCCTAGTACAAGCAACGTATGCACCTTTGATACTCAACAAAGACATAATTTCTTTGCATTTTAGGCGTAAAATATTATTTCAGAATTTTTACTAGTTGCATCAAAGGATGATGGTGAAGTATAGGAAAGTTGATTTTTTTTCTGCATAAAAGAATAAATCCAATCGATTTAAATAAAAATATGGATATGTGTTTATCATGGATTCACCATCCATGATCTGAAAAGAATGTTCTATATATGATAACAGTCTTTATTTTCGAGGAAATAATAATAAATACATTTAGGTTCAGTCTCCAATGATATAAAACGCACTTGTGTCCACTTAGAATTGAAATACCACAAAGTGCAGAAGGTAAAAAAAACTTAAAATAAAAATAAATGATTTCAAATCAAATCAAGTTTTGTTTCTCTTTCTTGTTAAATATTATCAATCAATTTATATGATTGTATATTTGACGTAGCTCTTTTATTTTTTATGGTAAAAAAAGGGATGAGGAATAAAAATGATATATATTCTAAATTACTGAAAACACTGTGTTTTGCTAAGAAGATAGCAATTTACACTTAGTGTGCTAAGCCTTGATTACGTTTGATAGCCAAAAAGACATTTCGATTTTCTTTTTCAAATTGTCAACTAATATAATATGGCAGATACTGTGCGACTTGTTCTTCATTCAAACGAATATTTAAAGTGGTACTAACGTGTAATATGCTAGCATAATTTTGTCTTTTTCTTTGCAAATACATGTGCGCTTTTACATTAAAATATATATTTCGAAATATAGTTTAAATTGCTCCATATGCTACTGGTCCTATTGACAGTTTTTACTACTAATAATTCTTAGAACGCCAAAACTATTCAAAGGGTTTATGTTAGCCTATTAAAATTGTTGTTTTTGGTTGATGTCGGAAAAATATATTTTCGGATTTACGCAAAATAAATGCTACATTGTTTAGAAGTTTTCTACTTATTCTGAAGGTTTCAACTAAAAATATTGAGCTTTTAATGCCGAGCATCAAAACTGGTTACAGTTTTCTTATTTAAGATTAACAATTATCTTTTTTATAACTTGTTAAGCTTTAAAACAAATTCAGACTGATGTATTAGATCCATATAAATAATATCATACTATTTTATAGAAATCATTTAACGTATAATTTACGACATTTTTCATAATGAAACTTTTGAATAATGTCCCTAAAAATGTGTTTAAACGGTTATACGTATTACATTACCTGTTCGAAAGCAGCAAATTGGGGTAACACCTTGGACTTTGCAATTAAAATACATCTACAGAACAAATTGGACGATGGAACAATTCTGTATGTTTGAAAAGGACAGCTGATGATTGCTTGAAATAGAAAATGAAATAGATAGAGCAAAACGATGAAAAAACGAGGTACTGTATGGCAGAAATTCCTGTATACGAGCAATCTATAAAACTATAAAGTAATTATTGAAATTTTAAAATAATTATTACGTGAATAATTATGACAACAGGTTAGTCTACTGATAATCTTATTGACCAAGTTTGTAAATTTAAATCATTATGATCTTTCTCGGAGAAAGTATTCTTAAACATGATGACGTAAAGCTCTTTTTATGTTAATACGCAACGTGTAAGTAAATCTTGAAATAAATCTTAAATAATGAAGAATCAGACGCAACAACCTGGAAAAAGAACACGATTCTAACATTCATTACACACGAACATAATTGGTAAATTAAGCAATTACTTTACAATCAACAATGCATTTTGTAAACTTTAAACAAAGTGACATTTACGTATTGAAAACCAGAAGAATTATATTTTGAAAGCGTACATTGCAAAGAAATCTCTCATTTCATTTCATTTTGACTTTAAGTCTTCCATATTGATGCAAAATACTTTACGATGTGAAAGGTAAGTTTTAGAAAAAAAGAGAATAATTGCTCGAAAATAGTATTTGAAAGCACTGAAAATGTGCATGGAAACGAATGTAACAGAGTGCATGTGCTAAGTTTTCAGGAAAACACTTTGAGTATTAAATCTTTATTTTTGCAACATCGGTGCAGTTATTCAAAATATTGAACGACGCGTCTGGAAAAAGAAATTAAAATTTCTTGCAACTAAAAAATAACTTAACGATAAACATGTTAGGTGGTTTTATCGTTTATTAAATAACGTACATTGTGTAATTTGGCTAGGATTTGACATTTAAAGTGCACTAATGCAAACTATTTTAAATTAATGAATTACACTAAGAATTACGAATATTACTTCCCGTATGTATGAAATATATGTTTCTTGTTCTAGTATAAGACCTGTACATAAAATTAATTCTGAACAAACCGATACAGGCTCAAAATATGAAATTCTAATTTACTTTGTGACGTTAAAAAACTCTGTCTCTTAAAACTATGATTTAAAACATGATATGACAAGCTTAATTTATATTTCAAATAATTTTTGTCGGGTAGTGGTATGGCGTGTAATTATTTATTTCAAACAATCCTGGGAATGTCATTAAAGACAGTCGGCGGTGCAAAGTAAAGAAAAACATGCAGTAAAAGGCAAGCTGTTGTATGTTAAAAATGTCACATATTAACTTTTGATATTGAAGTTTTTTCTTCAAATCGCGAACCGCCTTCGTTAAAACGTATTTCTACCCTCTCCTACCACCAGCGCGTTCATAAACCTTATCGACCGCACCGAGTGAAACATCAGAGTCACGTGACTACCTAGCTATACCGTTGGTTTGACGGTAATGCTAATATCTAAGCCAGTTTTGTGAACAGATATGAACGGATAACTCGGATTATCTTTTACCTAGGGATTTTATATTAATTCAGAAGGTAAATATACTTATAATCTTTGTATATTGGAGCTTTTTATTTCTCTAGCTTTCTTCTGAGACGGAGTATTGAATTTTTTATACCACTATACTAACGGTATTTCTGGCTGAGCTCTATACAAGATGGCTGCCGTCTACGTATAAATCGAGGCTGTGTAAATTCTCTCAACATGTATAGATGTGCATTGCAATAGAGTGAGGTTCGTTATCGCTTGCACCACATATTTTACAATATAGGTCGGCGTGAAGGAAATTAACTCGGATATTCTAACGGTTAAATATTTGAATTAAAATTGTGTAGGAGAATATTGAGAGAAGATAATGTGAATTTGCATTTATTACTGACTAAACAATTTTTATATGAAATAAAATACTTCAACATGTTTTATGAGCATGTCGAGGACACATTTAGATAATTTATGTAAATAAACCATAATGATATACCAACGGGATCCTTTCAAGCAGACGATAATGACGTCAGGATGGTTTTCATCTTGTCGTAGCAGACGATAAGCGATATTGAAATGTTTATTTATCGTGGTCACGGATCAGCAGTGAATTTAAATAAGATTTTCTATTGGATCGAAAGCCTTGGTATTGTTAACCAAAGACATGCTTCAACTAAAGTGATTCCCATCGTTTATTTTTCACACTCGAATGCTTTTACAATTTATTGTGGCTTTGAAAACCACGTCACGCAACTTTTTACATATTCTTTCAAACAGCTTTTTGTGCGTTTATTTCACCAATTCATTACTTTGTCAAACTTGTAGAGTCATTAAATTATATGACAAATTGTTTCCCATTTAAAGACTCTTCTTATCGATTTTATACTTAGTGATAACGCTTCGTGGAAAGTGAAATTTTATCGTTTTTTGATGAGTGGAGAAAAAGTAACGACTGTCAATTCAATTATTGAACATTGCATGATATAGTTTTATTGTGATGGCATGTATTTACAGGCCCTACATTGATATAGAAATTCTGAAGCTGAGAAGAGTCGCTTACAAGTGCAGCAAACATGTATCATCAACCTCCAAAACCTAGGCGCAAATAGCCTTATTATAATGATTGACTCTTCACCTTGCCCAACCTCTTTGCTCATTTGTGGAGACCACACATCTTAATGTTGTTAATGAGGTATGACGGTCATTTAAGGTCTTGAGTTTCGTGGTCGACACTAATGACCTACAGTTGATTGACAAATAACATGTCCCACATTTACTCCCACAATAAAACACTGGTCTCGGTTACAAGTAGGAACCATTATCTTCAGCAGGATTTTAACTTAGTTTGTCAATTTTCACCTTTATCAGTTTTATCCGAAAGTTTTCATGGTGCAAATTTGATTCAAGCAACATACCAATGCAGCCCTATTTCTCACCGTGACCAATACTTTCGCCCTGAGTTAAGTAGTAGCAAGCATTATTTGTGGTTTACTAATATCTTGACCGACAGAAACCCGTTATATTAGATTTTACCTTACATCAAATAGATACCATGAATAGGTCACGTGATATGTTACCGTTAATTGGTTGTTAGACCTATCAATCATATCAGGTTTCTGGTTTGACCAGATTTTTTTCGTCTGTCATGTTTTCCCAAGTGAACTGACAGACTTCAAAAGACGTGTCCAAACTAGGATTTAATTTACTAGTAGTCTAAAATAATCGATTTTTTTTTTAACTAAAATCTCATGAAAACTAAGGTAAACATTGTTTCGTTTTGGAAAACGAGTGAACGAATCCAAATTTTTGAACACTAATTTAAGGGTTTGAAGATACAGTGTTTGATAATAATAACTTTATTAGGAGTTTTAGTTGTATCAAAATGCACAACTGACTTACACTTAAACTTAATTACTATCCATAAAATTCAAAGTAATTTAAAATGTGTTTCGTGTCGGTAAATGAGTTCTATATGGAGTTCTGTAAATGCATATAAACTTAAGTACAAATGTACTGTGCAACAGTAAAACGTGCTTTACTGTAACACATGTATATGCATATAGAAGCACCATGCAGAGGTTTGTTTCATTATACAAAGCGATATCGACGCTTTCAAACGATTCGCAGAGGAAAAATCTAAAATCCAAATAGGACGGACCGTAATGTTTTTTCCTGAATACATATCTCAGATATTACATTGTATATATGCTGGCTATTTTAAAAATATGTTACATAACATGTATTCGTTCTATCACGTGTTTTTTGTTATATAAAAGAGTCTAAATGATTTATAGGTTTTATATATAGCAAATGTGCAGTACATATATTTAACTTAAAATGCATATTAGATTATGATTTATACTGTTCCGAAGACAAAACGATTCGAGAAAGTGCAATGTCTTCTGTAGATACATGAATGATAACTTCGATTTAATTCGTAGATATGGATAACTACATGTGTTTTGACCATTGTAAATTTTAATGATTGTATATATATATGCAATGATATTGATTTATGTAAACAAATGTATGTTTCGTTGGTAAATCATTCGAGATGGATACATCAATTAACCCTGTACAATTTTAGACAGCTGGACAAAGGTGATTTTGAAAACTCTTCGCCAGAGAAAATTTACAGAGGGAGATCCATTATGGTAGTTGCACCGTTGTCTTCTTAGATGAACATTTTAATAAAGATTTTCATAAGTTTGGAACCCTGTTTCTTGTCTCCACAGTGATTTGGAAAAAAAACCCAGCCATTTTCTCTGATATAGTAGTGTATGTATTACAGAGATAACATTTAATTCATTTGGATAGTTGACGAGGATTAATCTATTATGTAATAAGAGGGAGATGTGAAAAGATAGTACGTGACTTAATAAATAGAATGGGTTATAAAAATTGTACAAGTTTTGTAAAGCGATTACAATTGTATTGTTTAGTAAACGGACAGGTTTCAGATTTCACCCAACAAATAAATACAACTCTTGAAACTTTTTACATTTTTGTCGATTCAACAGAACAATTATATAAAGCTGGCTTCTCACATGTTTTTTCTGTCTCTTTTCTCTGACGACAGATTTATAGTTTGTGTTAGCTGTAATTTCTAGCTCAGCTTATGGCTTGTCTATTATACATATATTATGTCCACAATGGAAATCCAGTATGACAATAAAATTATACATTTCATTGGTACCTTTAATACAATTGCCCCTGTAATTGTCAAACGCCTTTGTAAAGAACTCCCAGGATACACCCTGAACATCTTTCCGAAACGTTTGGTCAGTGCCTGTAACAGTAATTTAAATTTACTATGTACCTATTCATGGCAAATGAGACAATTGCGTTAGGTATTTGAATTACATGTATCATGTATCATGTAAATCTCTCCAGAAGTAATTGTTAAGGGATACTTTCTAGTAAAAAGGATTATATTCCAAATGATTATCTAATTCTGAAATTTATAGATTTTACTCGTGTTCTATAGGAGAGAGAATCATATAATACCTATTAGTATCAATGTGAAAACAAGAACATAGGAACATTTATTTGCCAATTCAGATTCTGGAAATCAGCAGTTTTGCCCAAATCATTATCCGAAACTTCCTGTTTATGTGAACACATTTAATTGCTAAACAGGAGCCAACAGTCAACAAAATATTCTAATGCATCAAGTAATTTAACATTAATGTTTAAAATCAGTTGTTTTAATAGGTAACGCTAATACATCTTGTATACAGTATTTGATCTCCCGCCAATTTTCTACTAATTACGTCTGCAACTTATGCATGATAAATCTTCCTTTACGTATAACACTCGACATGAAGAGTTTTTATCATCTTTTCTTTCAGGGATTACTTTTAATGATGTGTACTGGATAACCTGGATTACACGTGCATTATGAACCATTCGTATTTTATGTCTTATCATATCAGATGTAGATAATGAATATTCTACGGTTATTAATTCTTCAGTATGATTAAATCTTTTGATATTTTTGATTATAGCTATTATATTATTCATTAACCGTAGAATCCGCTACGTTAAATTTCAATGCAGCCTGGTGTTATTGATCGTTTACTTTACAATTGAAATTCTACACGTGTTGCAGAGAACGCCCACCAGAACGTGGAATCATGTGAATCTTTTTATAAGAGACCGAAGTTAAGGTTGAACATATTAAGCGCATAGCACTGTATATGTGTGTTTTTCATTCAGTTCAAATGTAAACATGGAAATGATACAAGGATAACAACTTAGGGTCTGTAAGGATCCTTTCTTCCAGCTTGTCCTTGGCATTGACCTTTCCCGGATTATCCGTATCCAGCTGGGTAGACTGGAATTATGAGTGAAGATGATCGAGAACCGAACTCTCAAACACAACGACCACCATTTGCTCGTATCCAAGCAAAAAATCGAACTCTAGATGGTACGGTTTGTGTAAAAGGCTACTGCTTTGCAATTACACCAACTTTCTTGCGGAGATCAGAATATCATATACCTAAATACTCTAGAACAATTTTGGGAATATTTCGAAATTTTAAATAACCACCACCCTTCTGTGAAATTGACAGCAAATATTAGCGAATACGGCATGGATTTCTTGGACACTACGGTGTTCAAAGGCGATGACTTTCTTTCAAGTAAAAAATTAGATATCAAAGTATATTTCAAGGAAACCGATACACACCAACTTTTATTCAAAAGCTCGTTCCATCCGAAGCACACATTTTTTGGAATAATTAAATCACAAATTCTACGATTTTATAGAATTTGTACTCAACATGCCGATTTTGAATCCGCATGTAAACTAGTTTTTGACAAATTAAGGGAGAGGGGCTATTCCAAACGATTTCTTCGGAAAATTAAAAATGATACGCTTTCAGATATTTTAAAAATAAATGACCCCCCTCCCCCTTTTATTGGATTCGGTTCATTTCCATGTGGAGGTTCTACGTGTCGCACGTGTGAACACATACATACTACTCATTTTTTCAAAAATAAAAGAAACGGAAAAGTATTTGCGATGAATAACCAACTTTCTTGCGGAGATCAGAATATCATATACCTAATTTCTTGTAAAAAATGCGATTTACAGTATGTTGGCGAGACTCAAAACGCGCTCCGAACGCGATTTAATGGGCATCGCTATGATATAGTGCATGCCAAAGATAGACCAATTGCGAATCATTTTAACCTTCCCGATCATTCCATTGATGACCTTCTCATCATGCCGATAGAAGCAGTTCCATCGTCACCAAGTATCAAACCTAAGCTTAGACGTCTACAACGCGAAAGTTACTGGATCGACCAACTACAGACTGTAATGCCAAATTGACTAAATATTCAACATGATAATCAGATGATCCCCTTTGTAACAAAATTTAATTCTACAGCTACCAACGCCTCCATAATAGTCAAACGTCATTATTCTCAACTACAAAATGAATTTCCCCATGTATTTACAAAACGTTTAGTTGTAGCTTACAAAAGAAACCAAAATTTGAGCAATTTTCTCGTTCACGGAAGACTTGCCCCCTTATCCTAGAAGCCGATATTTTATCATGATAATTTAATACATTAATTAATTTCTAAGTTATATTTCAGGAAATACATTTCAGATAAAATTTAGGTCTGGTACCAGTATATACAGTACTATTTTTTTTTTTTTTTTTTTTTTTTTTTTTGTATCTACTTGAGTGAATATGTGTGTTTGATTTTTTAATTCAGTATTCATTACTAACAGCTTATTTTTCACATTATAATCAATATCAATTACTCTGTGACCTAGGCCAGTGCTTTCATTGAGACTCGTCTCAATTCACCCTAATACACATTTTTCGAAGAATATAAAATCTAATTCCTGGACTGGTCAACTAAATGTTAATTCGATTAACTGCAACCTAGAAAATGACAATGGACTTTGTTTTCTTCAAAATTCAGACTTTGAAATTATTATTTCTGCCTTTCTAGACAGATATTTGAATTCCTTATCTGCAAGGACCACACAATAATTCTATGTGGATTTCGCTATAACTATTACCAACACCATATTATGTTTGTATTTTGTGAATTATGGCATCGATTTGTTAGTTCACACGATCTATCATACAATACATTGATCTGAAATTCACTTGTTTCTTGTTCATAGGACAAAAGGTAATCTTAAAGAAATATAGAAGTTCAAATTTTCTTTTAAACAACCTTGAATAACATATAATTTAAGCGGTAATATTTCGTGACTTTCAGATTGGCAATATTGTGTTATATTGTAGCCGTAATAAAAATATTGATTTTCCTAGAACGAGAATTGAAGTATCGAAATAGTTTAGAATAGAACATCTTTACAGTTTCCATATAATCACGAGTTCGAGGGAAGTGTCATAACCATAATGCAATGTCGATGGTCGAAAGAATTGTTATCGACTAATTATTGAGGCTAATATGGACAAGTACACAAGGGAATTACATGGTTAAATTCTTTTCATTTATCCTGTTCGTTTTCTTTTTAAATGCAATGTGGTTATCAGTCTGGCTTTTGCATAGGAGATACTTGCAGGTTCACATATGAATTTGATTTATGATTATTTTAAGAATGTGAAATACAAATAAGAAACTTCTGAAATAAGGCAATATCTAGTATGGTACATTAAAATCAAAAGAAATGACTTTTACTTCCTACTATAAGATTTCAGGGATGTCGATGTCATGGCTATATGACCCAGATCAACACTAAAAAGAAATAAAACTCCCCAACATAGCCACACAAAATACATGTGCAAATTTGTTCTCTTTGAATTGATCTGCTGCTTTAATCCGTTATTCTGTGTTACTGAATACCATAAATCCATCCCAGTAACTTATTGTTCACATGGAAGCGCTCGAGATACATTTTTCTTACCGACAGCGACACTCATATAGAAACCATTGTTCAAGACTTCACATGGCATTTGTTTTATCTCGACAAAGACAATGAACAGCAGGAATATTCAAAGCAATTCAAAATATTTTCAGCAAACTGTTGCACGTCCATATCGTATGTCTGCTAAAAGTTCAAACGCCAGTGGTTCCAGTCTGTAATCCATGTGTTAGACATATGCCATATTCAGACACATGCTCGATTATCAAGACGATATATGGAAAATCTACCTACAAAAGACATTGACATTTAAATTTGTGAAATTCGACAATTAGTGTAACATATATGTAGTTATTGGTTGTCTATTAATATAGAGTTACTACATATGGTTTTCAAATTAATTATGGTGTCGTAAATCACTCGCCATTGATCTTACAAATTTGTCCTCAATATTATACCATGGCCTTAGAGTATATTATTTAAAGATGTGTGATGCACAACAATTTCGTCAGATCATAGAAGAACACAACCAGAACAATTCTTAAATCTGCTTTTAAATCTTATTGTGTAGCTTAGAAATAAAATATTTTGTTATTCCATGAAAGTCTTCAGTGTCAGCAATATTGCCATGTGTTTTGACCCAGGTCCGTACAGATTTCATTGTCTGGTTGATATCTCCCGAACAAATGTCAAGGTTTCTATAATGTGAAGTCCTCAAACGATCGAGACTACAACAGTGGTAAAAACACTGTGTGGTTTCTCATTGGTTCCATCGGTGCTTGTATCCCTGAGCATATATCTCTCTATGGATAGATATACATGTATTTGAATGTACTCCGAGACGAATGGTTACATTTAAGAATACGTTAGTTTACAGACATTACTTCAATATATCTTCATTTGAAAATTGATATTCACTCAGGTGTAGTGAATAGAAGAAGGAGGACGTGGTTTTGAAAATACCTTATGAATCCAATCTGTATATAGCTAGTTTCAGTGTTTCTTTAAGAACTTGGTAATATTCGCGAACACAAAACATAAATTATAATCTGGATCAAAATATCGTAATTTTACTTTCAAGACATCCAGCTGTGCATTCGATATATTCGTTACAGAATGTGATTTAATGTTCTTTTGTGCAACCATTTCACGAAAACTAACCACACTTCATTTACAATATTCTTTCTACTGTCACTAAGAACAAATAAATAGTCATTAGTTCATCGTCAGAGCCATTCATTTTCGCATTATCTATTTGCTGTGGAGTTACAACATGGAAGAATTATGAGCCAATAAACATGATCGTTACATCGATAGCTAAATTCCTGAAGATATTAGTTTCACTGGTGCAGCAATTAGAGAATGGCTGTGATCATTAACGGTGAATTCTCTCTGGTATTTATACTCTGAAACACCATTAATATTTCAAACTTGGTTTGTTTAATGACATCCAAACACAGTACACGCGACAAAAACTGCTTCACATATTGATTAGAATCTCTTTCTTGGCATAGAAAAATGGTTTAAGATAATACGACATAGTCTCGTTTAGTCAAGTCTTTCTCTTAGTAACTATTTTAGTGGAATAGTAAAATGAGTATATAATTATAAAATAGACCAACCATAAGTTAACAGTTAAAATTACAACACTGGATGTTTTTTAAAAATAGTTTTAACCACCAGTCTGATTTCTCCTTGGTAATAGATAATGAAGCCTGGATATTCGAGATTTAACTGTAAGAGAACAGTAAGCGAGATGTTATGAAGACGAATGATGCTTTTAATGTTTAAAGAAATTCTGAACAAAAGTAAATCTGACAGTTTAAGTAGCTTAGTTGTTTTCTTTTATTAGTAGCTTTTCAACAAACTACATTAATCACTAGTAGATAACCAACATTTCCCTACCAAATCACAAAAATCCAAACGCTTTATCGGAATTTGTTGAAGGATTACATATCTTATGGAATTATGCTGAACGTTTGTCAAAGTATAGTTGCCCACTAACTTATTTGGAATGTTCAGTTCTTCCTTCGTTAAAATAATTATTTCGAAATATCTAGATTTGGGGATTTAAATGGACAAACGTAAGGGAAATGTCAATTCTTTTGGAAAAAAAAAACTTCTGATGGTAATTAAAAATAACATTCGGGATGATAAGTCCTATATCCGGCACATGGGTATGTATAGGTGGACATTTTGGACAGGCGCAATAGTCCTGACCAGTTTGATACTAATTTCGTGACAACTTTTATGTGTTTTCCTTATATAAAATGTTCACTTCCTCTTAGTATTTCTGAATCGCACTTAAAAGATGTTACAGACGTTACAAATAATATTTAATTTCGAAAAGAATTCAACTGTTTTATCAACTTTTGGAAAAATGTCAAAAATGAACGCCCCTGTGGCTTGTAACAACATATTAGTCTACTAAACATGTAATGAAAATGCGCTCCCGCTGTAAACAATTTTAATCTTTCGTTTCTCAATTTTGGGATTCTTCCAAATTTTTACCTTTTCTATTTTGCTCTATTGACGAAGAGTAATTTGGTTAACAGCTTCTACAAAATCGCTGGAAAGATGTTTACTTTGAATATCGACTTTTTTCCCCAAAATCTACAGAATTGTAGGTTTTTTCTTGATCAACAATAACGAAAGTGAAAGAAATTTCAATGTCGAAATCATAGAAAATTGTGGAGACTTTCAGTTTCGGAGATGGAAAAGAAAAGGGACGAAATTTCATATTTAAAGATTTTGAAATAATTTTTAATCTCGAAAAATTGAAATGTCTACTAAACAAAATGAATCGTTTTTATTTTGACTTAATTACAACAAAATCAAATCAGAACGTAGATGTAAAACAACGAAGTTGTCATAAAGATACGGTAATGGACATTTTTCTAATAGT
Organism: Lottia scabra; assembly: GCA_029955415.1. NCBI lineage: Eukaryota > Metazoa > Mollusca > Gastropoda > Lottiidae > Lottia > Lottia scabra. The sequence continues at coordinate 9,140,318 of JARJEI010000015.1, forward strand.
TTTTAAAAGACTTGAATTATCCAAATGTGTTCCAAAGTTAAGAATCTAAATTTCAATTGTGAAGGGGTAAAGTGATGTTAATTCAGAACCGAACTGAAAAATATAGTTGAAAACTAAATATAAAACCAATAGGACAGATAATTATGTGTTATGTTATAATTTAATAAGGTTATTTATAACATGTACATGAGGTTTATCTCTGTTTATTCAATAGACATTTGTAATTTATCTTATAATCGATGCTCTCTATAATATAACTAACATTGTTATCTTGACAACAAATGAACATCGATTTTTTTTTTCAGTTCAAATGATATAGGTTCTGTAGAACTCAATTAGAACTCTTATTAGAATTGTTTGATCATTTTTTGGAAAAATTTATGACTTTCCTATAATTTAGCGAATGTTTGCCAAAAAAGGTGACATATTTCCAGCAGAGAAAAGATTTGTGCTATCCATACGGTTATTTGTACTTAAAGCAGATCAGGTATTCTTTAAGTATCTGATATTTGTTGCATATTATTCTATAATTCCAACGTCAGTTTGCTTTAGTTCCAATGATATCCACGCCAATAACATTTATTGATTATAAATTGAACATTGAATTCAAGACAAGCTTCAAAGCGTCAAAACACAGGTTTCTATTCAGTTTAGACAGTAAAATAGCCAAATAAAATTTTCGTATTTGGTTTAGAGAGTAGAAGCAGAAGGTGTTAATTGAATCGATAATGTCTAACAAAAGGCATAAGTCTTGTTGTAAACATATTTTTGGTTGGTTTTTTTTTTTTTGCGTTATTTCCGGAAGATTGTTGATGATTATTGGTTTTATGTGTTGGGTTAGTTCTTACGTTATACAATTTTAAGTTTTCAGAAGACATGGGCGAGTTTTTTTAAAAATACAATGCTGTTTTCCATGTTCCATTTTGTGACTGACCAATATTTACTGATACTCATTCGAAGACGCTAGACGAGTTTTTATAGTCTCTGGTACAAGGTTTTCAACAATATAAATTAATGTATATATTAGTTATAATCTTGTTTTACATCTTTCAACAAAGTTTACACTTTCGCCTTTAATCTAGCTGGAATTTCACATTTGTTTACCAAACGAACTGCGAACATAGCCGGTCAAATAACTACTTGAAACACACAAATGTTTATCAGCACTGAAACTAAAACAGCTCACTGGAGAGATATCGTTTCTAAAACAACCAACATTCGTAAATAAGTTCAACATCGAATGCCCTCGGAAGAATTTGACCAATTCTCCCGTTTAAATACCTACGTCATAGTCACATGATTTATGTTATTTCAGCTGAAATCTCGTGTATTCAGTATCCGTCACGTGACTGACTATTTATTTACACTTTAGAAATGTGTTTTCACTCATACACTAAACTTTACAAGACTTGAAACAAAAAATGGCTGAAAGGGAATAACCGCAGTAATTTATGTACGCGTGTTTAATTTCTTGTGGCACGTGAGAGAGTTGTTAAAGTGACAACATAGGGAGGTCGAATTACAAAATAAAGAAGTATATGTGATTAAATGTAAATTGATAGTAGAAGAAAGAAATAATTAAAATCTAGTTTGTTAGACACAACAGATGTTTTCTCTCTAACTTTAAAGGATACATTACTATAAATAGTATTTTAACTACCGATAGCTTAGAACTAGCTTCTCGATTCTCTGGATATATTTTTACTAAACATGACTGGAAACTGGAACTGAATAAAACTATCTTTATTTCCATTCTTAAAAAGTTTACATCATTACAAACGACTAAATCACCCGACCAATAGGCCACAGTTCTGATAGCTATAGATTTTAACATTGGATACAATCATTTATTCGATTAGAGAATTAGGTTTTTCGATCATTGAACATACTTTCTTTATTAGACAAAAGATGAACTATACTGCTAGGCAAATGATTTGTTTTAACACAGACAACTAGCCACAATTTCACATCACAGTGAAAATGGCCATTTTTATTTGTTTTAAACGCTGACCCTCATTGTTTGTAAACATTAGTAACATGACGATAATAGCGTGAAAAAACCTCGTTTCATTATCATTATAACGTTCGTAAGGCATTGTATCAACCGATAACATCAAACTTCAAATCATGGCAGCACGTACGATGAAATGATTAAGCACGTGCATTTATTGAACGTGATAATCTTGAGATGCCAATCTAACATGACCGCAAATGATTTGCTGACATTTTGTTCAAATGACCACATGATCTGACATTTTGTTTTGACGAAAACACGAAGTGACATTTATCAATCAGTCGCTAGATGTCGCAGTTTGAGATCAATTTTGAGGAGAAATTACAAAAAGGCCTCACGCGCGCGGAGCAATACATCCGCCTTATCGCCACGTATCCAACTACGTCACAGCACGTGATCATGGAATCCTAATTATGATGGTTTATTGGGTTAGAATGAACTTTGAACCCTATAATTAGACAGAATGAAGGCGTGTCGTGAAAACTAGTCTGTAATTAGTCCTAGAAGAGTATTAAATCTTGTTAATTAGGAACGACTATGCTGTTCTTGTTTGTTAATTTTACAAAGTATTGATCTATCCATATTCAAATAAATCTTCCAAACTATTATCACAGCATACTTCGTGGGGGTTGTCAGTCATTTTCAACTCTATAACGAAGCAGTAAGACCTAAAACCCGATTATAGTAAATGTTACTGGATATTTCTTTATAAACCAATTGAAACATTCTTTCATCCTGACTGCATTACATTGTCTTACAATATAATAATCTTTCGCCTAAAACGTCAAATTCCTTTCCATTGATTTAACCTCGTAGTTGGAAATGAAACATTTATCTAAGTCGTGTGAGGGAAGAATTCCGTTTGTGAGGAAGTACTTAAATAATAAAATTATTTTTAAAGATCAACATCCTTATTTGGATTATTTTTATTTGAGTGTATAATACTAAACATTTTCAAGTGGCCAATAAGCTGGGAATCGAAACTTTTATAGAATCAATTTTCAATCATAAAACTATGATAATAAAGATAAATGTGAAATGGTAACGTTTACACCAAGTCCTAGAACTGTACGCTTCATAATCACTAAGGACTTACCAACATTTCGTTTACCGCAGAAGCTCAATCTTTATATTGCATATTATCATTCTGTAAGATAACGTACCACCCACACTAAACCAGTGTATATGGTAGAAATTTAATGACTTGGTTCTCACGAAACTCAATGATTTTATTCTAACAACCACTTGAATTTGTCGACTTTCTGGGAATTTACAAGCAATATCTGGCGAGTCTGTCCAATACGTCTCAACACACCAATCTCGTATCAATGTAACATTTTAAATGTTAAATTATTGTTCTGTATAATAAGGATATACATATAGACACCGAGATTTTAAAAAGGTATCGATTTTATTCTTTCTGCACATTTCTCTCATAGACGCGCTTAAACTTTAAGTCCAGCACATAGCATGCACTAAGAAATGTATCATCACTCGCCTATTTTTTTACAGATTGGATTGTACTTGTCTTTAAAGTGTAGGAATCCATCTACAACGTGTAGCATCAATTCATTTCAATTCAAATTGCAAGTATTATGATCATATGAAGTAGATTTACACTTGATAACCAAATGGCCAATTCACAAAAAAACAGATTTTCCTTTCTCTTGACCAGCTTACAGCCTTTGATCTGTGAGGCATGTCGATATAATGAGAAGTTAGTGGAGCGGAATACAAGTGATAAGAGCAATAATGAAGTATTCTACACTCAATTATATTCACAGGTATATAATCATAATAAATCAATCGCCATACCCTGACAATATCAACTAAACATGTCTGGGCATGAGCGACTATGAAGTTGCTTGAAGTTCGAACTTCTAGATGAAGAAGTGTGAAGATGGAGGGAAAAGAATAATATTATCTTGCATCTTTAATAATAAATATATAGTTAAATCTATGCAATAACGTTATTTAATATTATGTAATCCTTTTATGCTACCGATTGAGTAAATTGCTCATACTAGCAGCGCTAGTGTACAGTAAAATAAATATAGCGAGAACAACAACATTGGACTACTTTGGTTAATTTTTGTGACAGTCAAACCTTTACAACGAGGAACCCTACCTGCACATTTCTTTTAGGTAATCTGATTTTGATGCAGATCACAAGATGCAATAGGTTATCAAATGTTATTACTTAGAATTATTTACAAATAATAAAACCAAGCACGAACGATCCTAACCGTAAAACATATCTCGAAATGCGTGTGAAACATTGGCTATATATTGGTAGCAGCTAATGAACTTTTCATTTGAGGAAGTATATCAATAAATGGGTAAATATTTCATAATGAAAGGTGGTAGCATGTGTCTAGAAAGTTAGCATACCCTAGCTGCTTGGCACTACACCCTCCACCGCTGTCCTATGATATTACATCAATAGGTTATTGAATTCTGATTCCTGTCACAAAATCAATTTTAAAGTTTAACTTTCAAGGCAGTTAAGTTTATAAAATTCAACATTAAGGGAGAGAACTCTGTCAAAAATATTTTTGTTTACTGTAATAATTGGGTCAAAACATTAGATAACTCCTAACGAAATTCTGTATACCTCCCAAACAGGTCCAATGAGTAGTAGGTTTTGCCGTTCAGGGAAAGGAAAAAGAACAATAACCATCGATTTTAAGGAATTATAGCTATGTGACTTCATTATTGCGAAAATATTTTTTTACTCTTAGTAAAAAGTAAAGTAGAAGTAATGTACACTTCTTCTATCCACAAGTGACGCAGCTTCATTTTGATTTAATGTTATTGGTTACTGCTTGCTGTAAAATAAATGTACACTTTTGTTTTCGTCGTTACCTTAATACATTGCATTATTGAAGTAACATTTGGCGAATAAATTTCGATTTTCACGTACACTTCTCTTCAGGCTATTCGTTAATTTGATGAAAATTTTAAGTATAACACGTAGATAGTTAAAATGAGTGATATACATCAATAAACTGAACTATTAAACGTGACACCTGTTTTAGACTGTAGGAGGTATCTAGTATATCGACAATTTATTTCCAATTAATCTATATTTATTGAGGGTTAATCGGTTCTCAGTCAGAAACAACATATTTAGTCTATTTTTATACGTAGAATGACCAATTATTGATGTCGACAACCTATGGATATTAGTATAACTGACTAGAGCTTGTAAAGGGCTTCTTCTTTAGTGAAGCTGCTTTTCCTTACTAACATAAATTTCCGTGTACATGTAGTAAGAACAATAATGATATCGTATTAGAATACATGTACTTGCTTCAATTCCACTTTTTGGGTATTTTTTGTCGAGGTAATTTCATGTTCCTTGATCTTGTTTGCTTTATGGTTTCTAAGTGGATTTTCGGTGAAGTTAAGAACAAGAATCTAGCTATTTGCACAGCCAAGAAATTACATTTATTGTTCCATCCAACTCGAACGCAATTTGACTGAAACTCCCGAGAGAAATCGTTTATTAATTTCGTCACGTAATGTCCTGTGGTCAATTTTACACATTCATGATTATCTTGGCTAGTCACAAAAGCTTTGTTTTCATGCTCAGACCAAAAGATGATTTATTCCGTACATCACTTATAAAATGTAAAGGTTCGTTTCATGTCGTTCCATTGATGTTGACGAGGTCGAAACTTGGCTTTTTAACGTTTAACATGTTAAGGATCCGGATGTGTGTACAGATTTGCCTTTCTATGATTGTTGAAAGATGTATCTACATGAACTTTTCTATGCTAACTATCGAATCCATGAATACCCTCTTATTGCTATAATACATTTTTGTCTGTACATGTATATGATGATTAGTGTGTCTTGGGATTTCACATTGTTTAAAGGATATTTGTTACTGATTTATTGATCTTAGATTTTCACGTTATCCTGTGTGGCTTCTAATTTATATCTCAAATTCCGTATCTTCTAAACGATATATTTTAGAGTAAAGGTTATTTGATAAAACATCCTATATTCAAATTTTATCTCACAATTTTCTGACATGGAGCATGTTTCAACATAGATTAAATATATAAAAGAAAAAAAGCGGAAATTGAGAAAGTTAGAAAAATAAATAAAAAGAGGAAGTGAAAATGAGACTAATATATTTTACAAATAATGATGTGTCAATGATTTAAAAAAAATCTTAACTGTGAAATATACTGCGCATTTGACACGAGTTCTTTAATAAGTGTCAGTATTTTATATGGTTAAATATGTTCGGTCTTTGAGGCCAGATCCCTGGCATTAATATAGTACTAGTAGGCTACCAATATGCAATGATTAGGGATGTAGAATCGAATCTGTATGTTGGCAGCTTTCAGTTGTATTATTCATTCAAAATTTCCACTTTCTTCTTCTTGGAACCATATTATGATATAAACTGTCTGTATTAAAATGATGGTGAACTGTTGTACTACCTCATTGACATGTATTTCTGTTTCAACAGAGAGGCTTTGGCAAATTACCTCTGCTGCAACTAAACAAAATATACCATGATATCGCCAGATCCTTGAAGCTTTAGCATAACTTCATTCATTAAGGTAAACACGTCTGTATATTCATATTTTCTATAAACATTTTGTTTGTATTCCAGTATGAGTGTGAAGGCAGTCACCAATGGAGGGAGGATGAGAATAACAGAGGTCAATCCTCATTTAATATGTGCTCTATGTGGAGGATATTTAATAGATGCTACTACCATTGTTGAATGTTTACACTCATGTAAGTATATTTTATAAGTGATGACTTGGTCCATAGAAAGAACGTATAATGTAATAAGATTTGATGGTTCTATAGGCTAGTATTATCTTAAATTTGATCAAAATATCATAGTTTGTCACCGAGTAGAGACTTTATTTGGAATCAGGCAAAATTATAAACTTCGTAGCCCCCTTGTCAAAGGATTAAACTAAAGAAGTCAATGGTACATTTCGACGGGTATAGACGTTTTTCTATAATGTAAACTCTCTATTTAATATTTGATCTAAAAAGCATGTTTGGTTTATATCAAAAAATTTAATTTTCTTATCAACATTTTGCCAGAGGGCGAATAAAGGTCATTACTTCCTGAACGGGGGCCATCTCAAAATAACACTCTCAATTTACCGATAAAGAGTTAGATATCGGAGAGGAATATTGCTAGAGTTTTGTATTGATTTTCACTCAGTGAACTAGTTTTCTTTTCTCTCTGAGATCAATCTGACCTTACTAGTATATCAATTCTTTTCTATGTATTTGTCGTGCAGTTATATTACAGCTGACGTAGCAGCCCATTGAATGAATGAAAGAATGAATGGATGAATGAATGTTCTTTAATATTGTTATATGAATGAATGAGAATTGTAAATGTACGTCGCCAACACCACTGTGTTGTTTGAATTACTACATCTATGTGATAAACTATTTTGACGTTAACAAATTCTAAAAAATGCAAATGTTGCAAAATAATGTCTAAAAAAAAATAACAGCCATAGCGAAATGAGGGTCTCTATTTCAGTAGATCGTCATATTCTTTCACAATATTTCACCAATTTGTGTAACAAAACTGAAAAGACTCATCTTAGAGAAAAATCAATGCCTCAAGACGTGAAGAAGCAATGAAAGACTTATTAACGGCATGTCGTAAATTTGTATAATTGAAAAAGGAGGTTACAATAATGGATTCTTTTGTCAGTGAAAAGTGTGGAAATATTTGCTTTCCATAAAATATTGATGAACTTGGTTGGTTCATAATAAAACAAACCACAGGGCTTTCTCTCCAATATTTCCTGCTATAATTGAAAATTGTTAAACATTTATTGATAGGCTGCACTTCTTTGGAAATTCTGTATAATAAAAAGTCGAAATAAATGGGTGCGTTACGTAGAGATTTTAAAAATTAAAATCGAAAAAAATGCAACCCTTATTCTTATTGTACCTCTGTGGTTTTTCTAGTTTCTTCGTTTAAAGTATTTGACTGAAACTTACATTTTGGAAGTTTTGGGTATAATAAAACACCTATTGCAATATGCATGGCGGTGTCCGTCTTTAATCCACTTCTTTCAAACTGTACGAGATTGTCATTAGTTCTCGATTATATTATTCTTGTGAAATATGATATTGATATCCATATTATACAATTACTATAATATCATTATAACTTATAATCAATAACGCCCTAGGATACCAGCTGTACAGACAGGTTTATAATAGCCTTTTTGTTTTCTACATTCAAACTGACTAATTAGCCATGAAATTTGACAGGTTTAGATTCAAAACAAGCCTATTGTTTCCCTTTGTTCTTCAATTTGTACAGGACGGTGTGACTTATTAGCGCAAACTTCAATTGCAACGTCAGCAAAATTACTGAAGGTATTCTTCGATACATGTATATGGTCTCCTAGTAATAAGCGTGCTTACTTATTTTGGGAAGTTTCCGGCCAATTCAGTTGTGGTTTCTAAGAAAATTAATTAGATCAACAAAATCAATGGAATTGTTGTAAACATCGTGTTTTCAGGAGATATGCCAGACGACTTGTGAAAGCTAAAGATTAGTCAATACTAATAGAAACTCCTAGTGAGGCCTTCCAGCAACAGTCTCGTTCCTAAAACAGTATTACCAGTGAAAATAGTATCAAATACTTCTAATAAAGAAAGCAAAAATACTGAATCTCTGAATTGTTACAGTTCATTTCGAAATATGAAATTACTAAATGAACCTTTATTAAAAAAAAAGACAACAAATCTACAGAATTAATGATAGAAATTATCTCTAAAATCCGAGTATAAATAAGAAAATTTAATTTGAAAAAAAAAATTACCATAGGTCGACATATATCTTTTAAAAATTAACATGTATGAAGAAGAAATTCAGGGGGCCATGAATACATTGAATATGAACTTCTAACTATAACGTGTTTATTTTTATGTAAATAGATAAAATTCACAGATAAAATTCAGTTTTTGTGTATAATATTCATACAGGCGAGTTAAGAGTTAGTGTGTATTACATATTTTACGAGTTTTATAATTTATACTGGTTCGTTTCAATTCTTCACAGATAAAATCTTTAAATAAAATACGCGCTGGTACATGGACGGTAACAGTAAACTTTTTCACGCCCGAATGTCAAATACGTGTTTATATTTTAATGGATGATCTTTTTCGATAAAAAAAGTAATGTATTTGACGGATATGATACATCACTTAATTCTAAAACTCCCGTTAAGACACCATGGACATTAATTTTTATAATATTTAAGCGAAAATGTTAAGGCAAGAATTTCAAAACGAAAAACTTTACATCTTTTGATCCCGTCCAGAAATACGTACGTTGCGTAATGCATACTTGGAATGTTCCAGATATGTACAGTTTGAAGTCTAGCCTAGATTCTGAATACGTGCACGTGCGTTGTTTTTCTTTGAAAGCCTTTTTCCGTCAGGTGAAGCTCCATAAAGTATCAAAAGAGAAAGATAGATTAGATGTGCTGACTAATCGCATGATAGATATCAAATAAAATGCAGTATTTAAGTATTTAATAATAGTAATGAACGCATAAGTTTAGAAAAGTCGAAAGTATGTATAATGACGTTTGTACACAAGGATAACGACATTTTAAAAGAAGTTTTGTGACTGTTATTCATATCCTAACACGAGGTTAACACAGACAGACAGCAAAATATTTTATTACCTTATACAGTATTATATTATTAAGATGATTTTTTCATTATTTGTCATAAAAGTCAAAAGTATTATTCAAAATAAAACATCAAAATGTTAACCATGCACTCTCAGTAGAAAATATAATGAGTTATTATCCGTTATCAGCAAAAAATAGTACTTTTGACTCAATTTTAAGGAATCGTTTACGTACGACGATTTTATTCCTTATCAATTGGTAACAAAAATACAACTAATCTGAATATCTATATCTGTCTGTACATTAATTGATCAAAAACAAACATGGGTTTAATCAGCGTGACCATGTGTATGATTTTGTTTATACATGAGACAAAAGATAAATTATTAAATTCCGAGCAAAGAACATTGTTAAATATTTGTATATAGAAAGGGACGATGTATTACGTTAGTAATGCTCATTCAGACAAGTATGCAGTATGAATCGAATCGGGTGAACATAATTTTTTTATCGTCTTTTGTTATTTCAAATATATTTCAACTTTTACCGTAATAAAAGTCTTACTCTTGCTGAAACAGGCTTTCCAATCTGATTTCCAACAATTTCATTTATTTTCATTAAGAAGTTATCCTTTCTCAAATATTCTTAAACTTTTTTTGAACTGTGTGCGAAAAAAAGTGTTTTGTCATGTACTTGAGAATATTTGAAAGTCATTGTGAATGTCATGATATATATGTTCTATTTTAATGTATATAAAGTCATTTCAGTCAAGTTGCATTGTGAAATGATAGATTGTTGTTTCATTCTAACTTAGAGAGCTAGAGTTACATAGCTATTAAAAATAATATACTGACAAATTCATCAAAAGAAATCGATTATATTATGGTTAAAGACTATAGCATTCCATTCAAATAATGGCAATGTGAATGCATTAGATAGGAATTTGAAGTAAAAAAGAAAAAGAAGTATTATTCAGAAACGGATTTTTTTTTTACCAAGTAAGGGTGTTTTGGAGGCATTTACATATGAACAAATTGTAGATTGGAAGAATTTACTAAACATATGAAAATTTTGACATATGCAACATGTATCTGCATACTATTTTTTATCTACTTTCAGTTTGTAAAACATGTATAATGCGTTACCTAGAAACCAGTAAATACTGCCCAATCTGTGAAGTTTTAATCCACAAAACACGACCATGGCAAAATATCAGGTAAACTTTTCCCCTTTTAGTCAATAAACACTTTCAAGTTTTGTTTTACGGTGAGCATCGTCAAAACGTGTGTTTTCTAATTTATGCCATCATTTAACCAACAACATAAATTAGTAACAACTTTCTAAAACAAATACAAGTTTGATAAATGATTTTCGCAATGGTGAATGACCAATGCTTTTTATACGCCCACACATTAATGTGGGCGTATATTGTAGTCGCCCCTGTCTGTCTGTCTGTCCGTCTGTCTGTCTGTCTGTCTGTCCGTCTGTCTGTCCACAATTGTTGTGGACACGATAGAGAGCTGGTTTCTTGATGGATTTTGATGAAACTTGCTGTGAGTGTTTGTTATCACTCAAGGATGAACCCTATTGAAAATCAGACAAATCGAAAAATATTTCATGGGTTATTGCCCTTGCTTTTGAAAATATGTTGTGGACACCATAGAGAGCTGGTTTCTTGATGGATTTTGATGAAACTTAGTATGAGTGTTTGTATTGACATTGGGATAAACCCTATTGAATATCAGAAACATCGAAAAAATATTTTATGAGTTATTGCCCTTGTTCTTTAAAACGCGCTAATTTTTCAGCCGTTACACTCTCACAGTTGTGGACACGATAGAGAGTTGGTTTCTTGGTGGATTTTTATGAAACTTGCTGTGAGTGTTTGTAATCACCCAAGGATGAAAATCAGACGAATCGAAAAATATTTCATGGGTTATTGCCCTTGCTTTTGAAAATATGTTGTGGACACCATAGAGAGCTGGTTTCTTGATGATGTTGATGAAACTTGGTATGAGTGTTTGTATTGACATTGGGATAAACCCTATTGAATATAAGAAACAACGAAAAAATATTTTATGAGTAATTGCCCCTTGTTCTTTAAAACACGTTAATTTTTCAGACGTTACACTCTCAAAGTTGTGGACACGATAGAGAGCTGGTTTCTTGGTGGATGTTTATGAAACTGACTGTTGGTGTTTGTATTGACCTTTGGATACACCGTATTGAAAATCAGAAACATCATCAACTGCTCTTAATCATTTTAAGATAGAACCTAAACGTTGCGGTTGCCCTTGTTTTATGCATATTTCAGTGACATATTTGTTTTTTCATGGAAACTTGAACCCATGGTTTTACTCTTGTAAAAAGAGAAAATGTCATTCTCAGAATTTTTCATTTACTGATCACTCTTGTCAACCCCCCGGACGAATTGGCTGCCATTATAAAAGTGGGCGTATTACGATGGCCATCGCTATTTTATGTTTCTCTGTCATATTTTCAGGAAACAAACGGCACCATTATCCAAAGTCATAATTTGTATGTGATTTATATCACAATAATTGGTTTGGATACTGGACAAAAACATTAAACATTTACATTACATTCTAGACAATTTCTATGAGATTAGTAAAGTATCGATGTCGTATTATATTTTTTTCAGACTAGACGAAACCTTACAAAATATAGTATATAAAGTGGTTCCAGGCTTGTTTCAAAGTAAGTTTTTAAATTAACATTTTAGCAGGCTTGAAATCTAAAGATTTTAACAATGGAGGAAAACTTGACCGATAGCAGAAAGTCGTTCAATTAGTCAAGTTTATTGTATGCTTCTTTTCACTGAAAATTCATATTTAAAAAAAGTTTGATCGGAATTGGAATGAATCACATAATATATTAAAAAAGCTATTAGTACAATCACCTTGTTCCATAAATTTTTGAAAGATATAAGGCATTCAATTGCTTCAAATTTAAAATACTTTATATAATATCTCATTCTTTTATAAAAATTTCTAGGAGAAATGAAGAGAAGAAGAGAATATTACGACAATCAACCTGTCCCTTGTAAGTAAACTACAAATCCATGGAAATTTCGCTAAAATCGAATCTGCTTTGCATTGAATTAAAATCATCAGTTTACATGGGTTTCAAACCCCTAAAACCGTAACATCTAGCAATATCTATGTTTATAAACTTATAGATATTTCAAAATTTACGAAGTTAATCTTAAGTTAATAATATACTCTCATATAAATACAGATTTGAACGAATAAGATTTTTTCAATTTTCGAATAGATAAATTATTGGAATTTATTCGTTGTTTTCAGCTAAATCAAGCGGGAAAGCAAGGACCTCTAATAGAGTTATCTTTTCTGCTGATGAAGAATTCAGCATTTCCTTGGAATTCTGGCCTGAGTAAGTTCCGTTTTGAATTTTTCTGCACGTTATATTTTTTGAGTAAGTTTGGTCTTCTTAAGTTCGTTTTCGGCATATTTTTTTTAATTTTATGCACTAAATATGAAACGCATAAGAGCTGTTTTATATTTCCGCTTACACATTTTGCTGTATTTGTTGTGACTTTGTAATAATAGTGAAAATTGTAATTGCAGGGGACCAAATTCAATGGAAACTGATTGTCAAAACAAAGTTTGCGATAAGGTATGTAAATTCGAAATCACATTAAAGTTACTATGTTGAATATGGACTAAATGTTCCCAATAAACAAATTAATTACATTATGAAAGAAAAAATATTGCTTCAAAAAATGTGCATGAAAACGAAAAGATCTTTAAGCGCTCAAACTTTATAGTTGCTTTTTTCATATTTTGCTTGATGCTGGACGGAATCTAGTATAATATTGATATCAGCAAGTATGCTACCCGTTTTATGGAACCTTTCTGCAAGATTGTATTCTTTCTACTTGCAGTTACACGATCGCAGATATTTACTGTGCCCTGCTGCTGTGAACATGTCACATTTAAAACGATTTATTAGAAATAAATTTTCTTTATCAGATAGATATCAGGTATGTTTCTTCTTGTTGATTTTTAGTGAAACCAAGTTGGAAGTTTTAAAGTTTATGTTATAACATTATTACTAACTACATGTACAAGATGCACCAATATACGTTCTGAGTAAACAGGAAAAATCAGAAATCTTCGTTTAAAAACAGGAAAAAGGGCCTCTGTTTGCGAAAAAAAAATATAATTTTGTTTTTTGCCCCACAATATTTGATGATTTATAAATTTAAATAACATTGTTTCCAAAACATTCGATTTTGTTTTGATTGTCATTGATATAATGTTAACAATATTTTGACTTTTTGATATGACACGTGACGTTATTATGATCGATGAGTCAAAGTTGACACGTATTTTGTTAAGTGTCATTTACTGGCATTTGATAATCTTAAATATGGAGGTGGAGTAAATGTTTTTGGCTAATTTCTCTATTTTTGGTATTGACGTTTAGGATTTCTATCTCGTTATTTGATTTAGGGAGTTCATACAACACTGTGTAGTCAAGTTATGAAATAATTACATGATTTTACTTTAAATTTGTATATTATCTATTAGTATTATATGACTATTTTCTATAGGGAAAGCAATTAAGGATATTTTGAAACTAGTAACTACGATGTATATGTGTATTATTGAGGTAATCCTATATTTCAGATTGATATTTACCATACTAACCAACCATTGACTGATCACTTCACTTTAATAGATGTCGCTTATATCTACTCCTGGAGAAGGGTAAGGATGTTTTCTTTTTTCATTTTGTATAACAACGTTCAGACGAAATTAAGAGATAAGAATTTTCTTCAACCAAAATATAGTCACCACTTTTGGAATATGAGTAAAGGGTCAAATTCATTGTAAGAGAGTCTATAGGATTGTTAAAAAGGCTTTAACTTTCGTGCCCAATAAACTTACGCACACAATCCAACTATGCTAATGGTGATTTGTATTTCTCATTTCAGGAAGGGATACTTAGGCTTTTTTATGCCTTTTATTTGAACGAGGCAAAGAAAATGAAAGTGCGTGATACGAAGGAAATAAAACCAGAAGTTGAAGAAATTAAACAGGAACCTGAACCTGTAAATGCTTGTAAAGACGTAATATTTGAGAATAATATATCTATAATTGAAAGTGAAAAGAAACCTGTCGTAGCACCTAGACAAATTTTACCAAATGATGAAGGCAATCAGCAATACCAACAAGCATCACCAACACAAGATGTTGCTACTGACTTGTCAAAACCTTTTGTGAAGAATAGCGATATTCCTCCTAAGAGTACGTTGATCACAAATAATCACGATTCTAACTCACACAATGACGACGTAGTTATATTTGATGATGATGACGAGGATGAACGTCAGATGCAGATCGTGATGGAAGAAGTAGAAATTGAGGATTCCGAATCAAACCTGGAGATAGTCATTGATGACGAGCCGGAGACTAAAACGACATCTATTTCTGCTACCCCTCTAGACGCTTCACCACAGCTTCCATCTGAGACGAAATCGGATTTTTTGAATATACCCTCTGTAAAACCACCATTGACAATCAACAACAATGTGAACGAGAAACCATCGATGCCAGATAAAACAAAATTTCAGACAAAACCTAAACCTAATCACTTTGAGGCAGTTCAGAAATACGTCAATAGCCAACTGCCCTCATCTCCGTCTAAAGATGCCCAAAGTCAAACAGTTGCTTCACCAAAAGAACCAGCATTTAAGGAACCATCACACCATATTTCAAAACCTATAGTCAAGGATACAGCTTCTCAAGTTGTCATGTCTCGGACACCTCCCTCGACCGTAAAAGACACCACCTTCCGTTATCCATCAACAAAACTTGATAAAAAAGAGGTCGCCATGAAGCATATTGTAGCTTCTCCAAAATCACCAACAAGACTACTCATAACATCCAAAGATATTTTCCCAAAGTCGTCTAATTCCTCAGTTAAAGAAATGTCTAATCACCATAGTTCAAAGAAAGACCGACATCCAAGTGAGAAAAGTAATCTAGTTTCGACAAAATCGAACAAGAAAGATTCGCCACATCGGTTGATCCTTTCGATTCATAAGGATGCATCCGGTAAAACCACGTCAAATAATAAAGATACTGCCAAAGTCAATACGTCTCAATCGTATGTTGCATCCTACACGATGAAGTCGTCAACTAAAGAAACCTTCACTCGACCACTGACGTCACCGAAGAGTGAAACAGTCAGTCACCCACCTTCATCCCCAAACAAGGTCATAACTTCCTCAATAAAAGTACCATCGTCACCAACAAAAACTTCCACTTCAACAAATAAAGTACTATCTTCACCAACCAAAGTTTCATCACAATCTCAAACAAACCTAGTTTCGGCGCAGATTAAAGTACCGCAGTCACCAACACAAGTATCATCTTCAACAACCAAACTTCTGTCATCGCCTAAAATGTCTACGTCATCAAATAAAACAACGTCTCACAATAAGGTTCCCATAACCCATAACAAAATATCATCATCTCCAACGAGGGTACCGACTTCTCCCATAAAAACTTCACCATCTTCAAACCGGGCTTCTCCGTCTCCAAACCGGGCTTCTCCATCTCCAAGTAGAATATCATCTGGAGCAACAACGCCGACTATTAACCGAGTGCCTACTCCTACACATGTGTTAACAACACCTGGAAAGGATTTGACGACTAAAATATCCAGTAATACTATTAAGGATACGGCTGCCCAGGTTGGGAAACCCAACCATAAAGAGTCGAATTCCCATTCTTATACCACCAAATCTATTCCCAGTGTTACACACCATATCAAACATGTTCCACAGGTTCCGCGCTTAGTGAAAGCGCCGATAACACAATTAAAACCTCAGTCTTCTGAAGCGTACCGACATATCCCCCATAATATGATCCCGAAATGGCAGCCTCATCTTAACAATGGATATTATAAACCACCACAGGAGACACCTTTAGAACTGAAGCGTGAGGCTGTACCTATTGACTATTCAAAACCATCGTAAGTAGGACGAAGTTGACTGAATTAAAGCCGTATTCATTTTAATTGGTTGTGTTATTCATTACCAATAAATGCACTTAATTGTTATCGTTGATCTATCTAAATGGTGCATCAATTAGTAATTACTAATTCTTGAATAGATTTAGAAAAGAAAAACTATTGGACATATTCAATATGTGATTTAGGATGTTTGGAAGTGTGAAGTCGGTAAAAAAAATATTGATAATAACTATATTAATTTGAAATACTCTGTTCAATGTTCAATGGACTCGTAATTGTGTTCACACCATATGTGTTAAGTAAATGTGAGATATAAATGTGGAATTGATTGAATCTGAATGTTCGAATCTGAACCCATTGTATTTTTTTCTCAGTTATAAGTTTGATTCGTTGTTGAGAATATAAATCTGTAAATATCATTTTTCCAATTAATAATTAAATACGAAATTGACACAAGTTTTGGATGTCGAGAACAAAAATCATCCAGACATTAGGAATGTATGTATTTCCGATTTAAAAGAGTATGTCGGATGACGTGATGAATGTGCCCTCCTTATGGAAAAAGGGCGTTCTCGTATGATACACATTTTGAGGAAAATAAAATAATTGAACATAATGAAAAATGAACATATTTTGTATGTATATAAATTAAATTGTATATGATTATAACTATGTATATTCTATTCTGTATAATGTTACTTTTAAGATGTTAAAGCCAGAATGATATATATGGTCACATGGGCAATTTTTAAAGCCAAACATTTGTCTTAATTTCTGTCGTATTGTAATTATTTCTTTGTAAATACTCCAATTAAACATTAAGTCTGTTCTAAATTTTTTTAGAAAGATTATAGAACCAAATGTTTTTAAAGCTTTGAAACAATAACAAAAGACTATATTGGACAATTTAATTTGTGGTCAAATTGTGGCTATCTTCAGGATAAGAATTGTGCAGGTTTGGTATTGGAAAATATCTGTATATGCATTAATACATGTAATTATTTCTTTGATGTATTGTGTTACATGCCTGGAGATGAGAAACGTACTATGTTTTGTCATGAAAATAACATTTTGCTTTATTTTCAGAAAATTAAAAAATATTCAATTTGAATTATCGAATATTTAAGTTATGTTTTCGACAACAAAATAAGACTTTGATTTTTTTTCATTGATAATGGTTTATGTCTGTATACTTTATAGAACGTTATTGTTATTATGGCTTTAATTCCTGAACTTATTACATTTTGTGTGATTTTTTCTGTTATAATGTATGGGCAGTTAATTTTGAAAAAGGGCAATATTTGAAGAAGGGCACTATATATTGCATTACACCTGAAAAGTATTTTTATTTCTTCATTGGATCATTTTGTTGATATGCATATCTTTAATTCTATTGCGGTAATCGAGTGTTTTACTTTGTTTAGGGGTCACGAAAAAAATATATTTTCAAGTTTTAAGAAAAATCTTTTGAGAGGTATTAATTTATTTCAGTAGTTTTACATAGTACACGTAGTTTGTTTGTTATTATTATTATTATTGGTTGTAGACGTGTTCAATTTGTGTGTATCACGTGATGACGTTGTGATGTAACTGAACTGCCAGGCAGTGAAACCCTGTACATAAACCCTATTTAAATTTATTGTTATACATATATATATATATATAAGTTGGTACCAAGTATCGTTTATAAAAAACAATTCGCCCAGAAAAAATAGTAATAATATATCTTATTAGTCTATTGAAAATAAAACACAAAATTGTGGAATAAACAATTTGTATTTTTTTTTATTCTTCCACAGATTCTAGTTTCAAAAAATGAAGTCGAAATTTCATTTTTTGCAAAATACATCAGTATCAGACCGTTCAATGTGATCTGGTTACTTGACAATTCTGCGCATCATTTTGAACATCATAAAATGATTACAAAACTGAATACAGACTGAAAATCAATATGTACAATGTACATAAAAGCACAAAGATATAAGCTCATTTCACATAATTAATGTGTCAAAGATTAAAAGCCATTTTGCAAGCCATGTCCATAGTTACAGATTACTTACTCATGTGCAAAATCCCTATTTTCAAATTTGCATTAAAACATACATACACATACCTTATTTAAACCAATGTTCTGTATGACGCAAAATGTCAGAATCTAAGTTGCCTAAAATGGATCACTTAAAAAGGTGTAAGCGAAAGGGGGAAGAAATATTCAGATCCTACTGTGAACTCACAGCCATTTAAAAATTTATACATGGCATGTATTACGCTGTGTATCTTGATAAAGCTGTGATTTTTACTTATTCCTTTTTCTGCCTTGATTATGAGGAACCACATTTTGTTAAAATCTGATCAAATTATTGATGTAAATGTGTTTGTTAAAGTTACTTTACGACCGACATTCATAAAATGGCCAAGTCTTGCTTTCACTCGTATAAAAACGAATTTGAAAAAAGAACAGCTTCAAAGGTTATCATAAATTAAATATACCATTAATAATTGACTAACAACACAAACTAATATTTAATGATCTAGAATGACATATTAATTTTGTCAGATCATAGATATCAAAGAGAGTTTTCCACAGTTAAAACACGACAGCATCAAGTACATCTGTGTTTTAATCAACTTAAAAAAAACACTGAACCTCAGAGAACTAAAAATGAAAAATAAATATGGTAGCTTACACAATATAAGAACCAAATACAATATATATTAGTTAATCATGAGAAAAACAACGGGTAATCCATGATATCAATACATTTACTTACAGAGTGTACTAAGAATGACTTTCCTGAAATATGGTAGACCTACAAGTCACAATGACATTAGTCCAGTAAAAATCAATAGTTTTAGTCTGGTCTATAGTTGATTAGCGAGATTTATATATTATACTAGACATGCGAACACTGGCAGTATTAACAGAAACATAATGATAAAATGTGATAGGCATACTATATGAACTTTTTGGTAGCACAAAGAAAACACAAGAGATAAAATATGTTTTAGCCTATAATAATATTGCACTATAATAGATGGATAATTAATAAATTATTGATTTAAAAAAAGAAATAATTGCTGATATTAAAACGTTTTATTGAAAGAGTTTTGCATTGTTAAAATAAAAACTATCCATAAATGCTCTTGATGAACATGATATAATATCACAATTTCATCTCTCTGTTCTGGTCAGGCTGCTTATCTATGTTTAGGTCAGGATGGTATCTTCTATTGTCGGTAGCTAGGTATTCATTATTGAATCGTACGTTAAAAGGCTTTTTTGTTTTCCCTATATATGTACACGACACGTACTTTCACATGAACCACGTATACACAACCCTTAGGGTTTGATTGTTTAAAGATTCAATTTACCATTGAAAATCTTTTAACGTTGAGTTCAATCCCGACTTATTCTTTGAGGATCTTTTTAATGTGGTATATCTTCCCAATACAGTGAATGTTAGCGCGGTTGGTGATCTGTTTTGGTCGTTTGTTTGGTATATTCGTTCTGTGTTCGAATAACTTTAAATAGAAAAAAATGTTGTAGGTTGTGGTTTTGCAGCAGCAAATGCTCTTCATAATTCTTGTTAAAACTTTGCATAAAACTTAAACCATATAAAATATTTTCTTTTTGGTAGGGATTGCTGCCAGTTTGCTACAATGGTGATGTTTCCAACAGAAAATTATTTAGCAACCTCGATCAATTTTGAAACTTCAAATCTGAGTAATTTGTCTATGAATAATTCACCAAGTGACTTAATTTTTTGATATTACGACATAGAGGGAAAAATCGATAAAAAGTGGCCAGACAGATCTGATGTCTATAATAAGAAATTATACGAAATACGAAAGTAATTAATATATTTAACAGTTTGCATGGAATTCAATTTAAATTAGCCACGATGCTAAGATAAATGCTTGAAATCAAAATGATTTTTGTTTTAAATTGTATAAATTGCATAAAACTGTAACCAGTGATTGTTGTTCCAAGAAGCTGTGTCTATTTATTGTGCTTACAATTGCTAAATGTCATTTAAAAACCTCAAAACTGAGCATGATGATTTAACTGGGATTAGCGCTTTACTGTTCCTAAAAATGTATACAAATAGCACTAAGTTAAAAAAAAATCATATAGTAGATGGAAACATAATTATATAATAAGTTCATGTATTGACTTTTTTTGGTCATTCCCAATTATTTGATTAACAATTCTTCTTTTGTTCGCTGCGAAAAGAGAGTTTTTTTTGTCAAACAATAAGGTCACTGCCACAACTAACCTAAAATGAATAAATGCTCAAGGTTTGTTGACATACGTTCATTACATATCCGGTTTGCATTCAATTGGAACCCTCAGCCTTAAAGGGAAGGTCTGACAATTTATACGAGCACAATATTCTAAAACATCGTTTTAAAACATATTTGTACAGCCTGGCGTTTTATTCGCTTTAATCAGTACATTAGTTTCCCAACAAAAACAAAAACAATAGCCTATTTTAAAACCTGTGTTTTCAATTGGTTTTCTCAAGTGGTGTTGATGTTCAAGAATGAACGTTCAGATATTTTGAATGAAAGCTTTCAGAAAAATAATGCAATCATTTCTTTAGTTCAGATCCCAACCTCAAAACAGCAAGACCTCTCGCTTCAGCCAAAACTATCAATCGCAGTGATCTTACTCGAAAGTCTGCAGGGAAAATAATGATATAGAAGTTTTTGGTGGTCAAGATGTCTTATAAAAAATGATATGAATGGTGAATATTTTTTACTGGTATTCCAATCAGGCTGATTGATGCGAATGATAAAATATGAATACTCTGTGGTGTTCCTGTGCAAACAGATCACAAAATGACCCACAAATTGTAGATCATGGTGTTGTTTTGAAAGAGTCCCTATTTGATAGGGTTAAGTGATAAGCCTGTGTGCGTGAGAGTATGACGAAATGAGAACAAGGCCATCGGGGACGAAATATGCCCCTGTAATCTTCTACAGTTTGTTCTGGATGGAACAAGAGAAAAATCAATTTCTTTCGTCTGGGTAATCGAGATATCATGATCGTCCAGACTGTTTATTGATTTGACACAGATAACATTAAGCCTAATCGACTCTTACGGCTTCCAACCACCGTTGGATGAGGAGTCTCAAACTCAACATGAGAGCATACCTGTATCACCAAACGTCTTCTTAACGTCTTACAAACCACAAGTAGACTATATTAAAGCATTGACCATGGTCACGAGTAGAAACTATGGATTTACATCTTGCAAGGCAGTAATCGTCAAAAGAATTTATACATTCAATATGGAATTGACTACTTTTTAATGGGTACGTGACAAGTCAGCCGGATACTGAAGTAAAACGTAGAAGGCAGTTCATTTTTATAGCAAGTAAATCTTATCTGGTTATTATGTTGAAGGCTTAAGTCCTGGGTTTTCAACTTGGGGGACATGTCCCAGACTGGGGACATTTAGACATTCTCTAGGGGACACAAACTGATATATAGGTCTGAAAAAAAATATATTATGTTATATTTTGAAACACCAGTGTTCACTACCAACAACGACCACCATCTAAGTTTGTATTAAAAAGAAATATGCTGTCTAAATCATGCTTCGAAATTGCATGTTTTCTATGCATTCTGCGGACATGATCATTTCCTTGTGAATTTTCGGGGACATTTTAGAAAACCAGTTGAAAACCTAGGGCTTAAGTCATTCGGATGTTTTATATTCACGTGGCATAGTCTTCTGTCTCGGGTAGAACATTTGTAATACCCCATAGGTTAAGAAAGATTCAAGTAAATATTCACACATAACATGTCATTTTATCAAGCAGTTATGAAACCTTAGGAAGAGGTAGGTCTTCATGTACTTCCTGCAAAAATTTGACATATTTCATACGATAGTGGAATGGAGGACATACAGACCTCACATATTTATAACCACGTAGTCCAGTCGGAAGGAATGTGACAAAAAGGCCTTTCCTTGGTTTGAAACCTAGGTCTAAAAATTGAGAATACTTTCTTGTAAACCAGCATAATCGATCAAGGAAGTGACTAAAAAACTAAAAGTTTGCGATAACTATAATCATTTTCTCGAACCAATAACTAAGAATAAAATTATCATTCAAGTGTTTGGACAATCACTGTAATGACCGAATCAAAATCACATAAAAAACACGATGGTTGTTGGTAGGTGTCGTGGAGGAACTGATGTACCTATTCTGGGTGTTTCCTCTTAAAAAAAACTTTTCGACTATCATCGGCATTTTCCGTGAAGCTGGATCCGTCAAGGTACAGTATGATGTGTTTTTTTTAGCAAATCTCTTTAGGCTACTACGTCATTTATTTAAAAATGACTTGTCAGATAATTGTAACCTTATTTTTTTCAGACCTTTTGAACCTGTGGAGGACGCTCACTTATGTTACAATATTACTATTAAACAGGTTCTTAAACTACCAGAGAATAGCGTGACCAGAGACCATTCTGGACATAGTCTTGGCATAGAATGGTTACCAGATGATACAGTGATATGTAGCAGAGTGCAATAGTAACTTTCATGGAAGACCGTTTTCTTTTATTTGTGCATCATTACCTCCCTTGTTCAAACAAAACACAACGTAAATTGTAGGCCTACAATGTAGCTTTCATTATGTAAAATATTTTGAAATTTGTGAGAACATTAGAATAAAATACATGTATGTTTAGGTTGACCTGACTGTGTGACAACGATTTCCAGATTTAACAAAACCATTTCCATACCACGGAATGCGGCATTCCGCCTAAAAAAATTGAAACCAACTAGAAAACAAAAAAGTCGACAAAAAGGTAAGATGATAATTACATCGCATTGTTGGTGGATCAAAAGTTTTCCAAACTCTTTCTCTCTACACTCTTCTCTTGTCACACTTTATACAAACAATAGTCAATCAATAGTTTTAAAACCAAGGGAGGTTATCTATCATAAAAAAAACTGAAGTTAGCTAGGGAGTAACCTGTATCAAAGATGTAAAATACGTTTAATTGATTGAGTAGCCTACTGTACAGATCAATGACAGAAATTAAGGAACAAATCTTGGAAGAAAACTGTCAGGCTGAAATATGTCCACGTCATATAATATACAAAAACACATTATATGGCAATAGAAAGATAAATTTCTAATTTGAGGCATATATAAAATGACAATCCCTGAAAATGACGACTGTCAAAAGATCAAAACTAAACTCTAATGTGATGATAAGCTTAGTTTTTTCTTATAAATTTGCATCCAAAGCAAAAATCAAGTACATGTACAGTGAAATGACAAATCTGAAAACTAAAAAGAAAAAGTTATTGCTGGAGTAAAATTTCACATTATCAAACAAGAAATAGACTGTTGATAAGTGTTGAAACGTGATAAAAAAAATATTATATTTGACAAAGTTTCAAAGTCCACAATTAGGATGTCCTGATGTCTGAACTGTAATAATATAACGAACACATAAGCAAGAATAGTCCAAAAATTTATATATAAGAATAACGATTTCACATCTTGTTTTTTTTTAACCTAGAAACCAAGTTTGGTCATAAAAAACTGTAATATACAATTCGATGGTTTGACAAACTGATTAGGATACTAGTAAATATATTATTGGAAAAAAAAAAAACGTGGATTCGTTATATTACGTTGTTAATCAAGTGATTATCTCCATGTGAAAAAAAACCCCACAAAATCTACTTTATTCAGATCTAAAAATACACGTATTCTCTTTTATCTATGGAAATTATTGCTCAAAAGACACTGAACAAGATGTTATCTATACAGATATATTACTTAGCATTCGATTTTTCTTCAAAACCTTGTTGTGCGTTTGTAGTTGAAGGGAAAAACTTGCGTTTTGTCATTACATAAATTATTATATTCGCATTTAGATATAGGGGGATTATTTTTATCATAGATTTTAACATAGCACGATCGAAAGAATGGATTTAGACAAATCTGGATACGTGACTTAAATATCTTGATATAAAATATCTTTAAAAATAGAAGGAACCAGTTAAATATACTGTTTTCTGATATCATTTCAGTTCGGTATATGGCAATGATCCATGAAACAGGAATAATAATACTAGCATTACTGTTATCGTAACTAAACCATTTCACTACATAAAACAAATGCACAACAAAGACAAATATTTTAACGTAAGAGTTTTTAAGAAACGGGGCCAAGATATTAAACTGTTTATAAGTTTTGTTCTAGGAGGAATTAACGTATATCTGGAAACAAAAATATTTGAAACCACAGCAAATTGAATATTTGAAGTTCGTTAAAGTGGAATGTTCAGCATTTTCGAAGATTTTGGCCTTAAATTTAGGTAAATAACCTTCAGATTTACGGTATAAATGTATATGTGTTTTCTATATAAGGCATATTATTTAAACGGCGAGTTTTTGACTTTCAAGGGCTTATAATTATGGATACATCAGGATTTGAAAGCTTTAATTTCAAGGGAGAGTTTAGGACATTATTACGGATTAGATTAGCTAGGTTCTGAGACTGAAATTTTTTTGGCCAAGCAGTTAGTGAACATATCCCTTTAATGAATTGTGATATTTCATAATATTATCATAACGTTATTTTGAAAGGTCTAACCACCATGTTTAAAGGGGGAATATGCACCAGCTTTAAAAAAAACGGGAACAGAGTTAGAATTCATTCTAATAGTGAATACCCATTTTTTAATTCTTGTTTTATTTCACAATTATTACGAGAAGCAGTAATTCTTTTTCTAAAAAAAAAAATAAAAAAAATATAAATAAACATAGACATTTGGAATTTTTTCCTCTTTTGTTTACTTTTTTTTAATAATTATTTCTAAAAAAAACCGAAATGATAGAGGAGGTATTAATATGGTCATGTGTTAAAAGTCAGGTCTACTACAGTATCCTTCCGCCTCGTCGAATTTCATCAACTTCGCCACGGGGTTAATTCACGTTGCACGCTCTACTTAAGAGGGTGCCTATTGTTTGACACAGCCTCTTGTTGGGGATTATTCGTGCTCCCCTAACGTCACATCGCCATTCTCTTCGCCTCTCACGCAATGATTGATGACTATAGCTCTCTTTAGAAAAACTTGATTACTTCGTTTTCTTTTATTTGCTCCTAGCCTCTTACTTTTAAAAGGCTTCTGGTGAAAAGGCGGATTTATTTTGTCTTCTGTGAATTTGATAAGCGGTGTCGACTTCAAGTTACCGCGTGCACTTATGTGACGTCAGAAAAGATAACGTCTGCGATATTTTACGTCCGTTGAAATTTGATACTCCTTTGAATTTGAAACATAAATGAGATAAATGGCGACGTGGATTTTTAAAGATATAATTTTCATATCAAAAGCAAATATGTTTTAAAGACAGAGGAGGCGATGTGTTATATAATTATATAATATTAAGATAACTTCTATTAAAAAAAAAATATTTTTAACAAATGAATTTAGCCTACAGTACATTTTCTTCCAGAAATTTATGGTTTGTTTTATATGTTAAAAGGAAAAATATCTTAGGAGTGAATCGGTTTTGTCTAGCGAAATTTTGTTTATTTTGTAGGCCTATATTCTCATTGGTCGGATTTAATTCTGAAAACTTAAGAAGAATCCTCAAATGGAATTGATATTATGCTATAAAGAAAGACTCCTCGGTTTGAGTTAAAAAGAAAATCAAGGATGTCACCGAAATTAACCAATAAGGTGTAAGAAAACCAATGACCTTTGAACTCAGAAAAATTTAATAATATAATTAACAGCTCCGATAACAAATACACTACACAATAAGCCTCTATATTTGACAAGGTCAGACAAAGGTCAACTTTTAATTTGTACAGGAAGCTACAGTGACATTCGACACGAGATTATACGAGAGTTTGGTTACGATTCTTTTTTTGTGTTGATGGGAAAGTTAAAGAAATTATTTTAGTTGTGGCTATTTGGTGGTTATTATATTATAAAATTACCAAGCATCCACATACATATATATCCAATTGCAAAAGGACGAAAAGTTAAAATCAAGCGGAATGAAAAACTGGAATAAAAGCAACTACATGTACATGTTCAATACAACAGCTAATCATAAAAGGACGTTTAAAATCGTAACACAAAACTGGAGCCTGTGATGAAATTTGTGTAACGAATTACCAAACATCAGGAAACTGATATTCCCGTATGTAAAAAAATATCAACACATTCCAAAATATCAGTTTTTATTTAATATTAAACATAATATTTGCGTTTCTTTTAATAGCATTAATGACATCATCACATAAATAAACTCTTAGTCATATATTTACACAATGTTTCAAAATATATCTTATAAGTTACCGAAAAGATATACTTAAAGAAAAAACCATTTAGAAATAAATGAAAAGGTTGCGAGTAGCACTCTTTGGATATTATGTAATTAACGTAACTTTTCTGGTTTTCTGAACCGT
This sequence comes from Lottia scabra, assembly GCA_029955415.1. Lineage (NCBI taxonomy): Eukaryota > Metazoa > Mollusca > Gastropoda > Lottiidae > Lottia > Lottia scabra. The sequence goes on from JARJEI010000015.1 coordinate 9,167,470, forward strand.
TTCATTTTAATGATTTATATAAGAACCTGGAAATCAAGTGGTATATAATACAGTGTCCTCCATCAAATAAGAAAATGCAATGGAGGTTTACGTCTTTCATGTCTGCATCTATTAGGCATATCAAAACGAACGAGGATTGCAAAATATTGAATTTAATTGTAAAATTGTCCTTATTAGAATTTGACCGAAAAGTATGCCGTTGAACTAGTAGACTATAGTACCACTATCAATCAACACTAACTATAATCTAAAATATACACTACTTTCACTTAATAATCCTTTCATTGTCTTCAACATAGAAAAATAAATTAACAACAATCTTTATACTATATAACTATTTACACTTCCGGTTGTTATCAACTCCGGCGGAAGTGACTATACGGTGATTGTCATATACCACCCATAGACCCTACCACCATTGGCAATGGATTGTTAATAGGTGAGACACTGGGAGAGACATTGCCGTTTACAGGAGATAACGATTTCTTTTTATCTTGGTCACGTTTTACCAAATTTAACGGTTCGTCCATTCGAGCCAATTTTCGTTGGCGAATTTCTTCACAGATATCACTAGAACTAGAGTCTATAGTTGGAATAGGTCTCTTATCAATTTGAACTTTGGAATATGCCATCGATAAGCGTAGATCTGGGTTCACTGATGGTGGCGAAACTCTAATATCCTCCTTTGGAAGAATAGGTTTGGGTGCAATGGGTTTTAAGTGATTGGATTCACTTCCTGTTGAGACAGGGGTCGCAGATCGAGATGCACCATTTACTTTAGGAGTGTTTGGTTTGGAAACGCCATTTACTTTAGGAGTATTAGGTCTGGGGTCGTTGCTTACTTTTTGAGTAACAGGTTTGGTAATGTTATTCATTTGGGGAGTTGGGGGTCTTGAAACAGAATTAGACTTAGGTGTTCCTGGTCGTCCATTTGTTTTTGACATATTTGGCACTGGCATACCAGTTACATTGGGCATAGGGTGCATTGCCTTACCATTGAACGAAGCATTGACAGTTACATTTTTGGACTGGGTGTTGGATTGTTTATCAACAATTGCAGTGGACGATTTCACAGATGGAGTATTAGCACTTTTGGATCCCAAATGACTAAGCATCATATTATCATTTGGTCTAACACTACGAATCACAGCTCCTTCTGGTACAGAACTAAGGTCCATCATGTTAACTTTTAAAGGTCCATTACCATTATTAGCGGTAACAGTCTTTGGAGTGACACATTTCGGTTGCTTCGTTGCGATATTAACGGGTTTTTGTAAAGTTTCTGTGGATTTTGCAGTTGATTGTATCGATGGATTGCTGCCCACGGAACAAGCAGTTGTCGAAGCTGCAATTGGTTTCGCTGCGATATGTTGCCCAGTTTTTATATTTTCATTACTAGATTGTTTAGGAACAGTTGTTCTGGCACTTGTAGCAGACATTTGTTGTGGAATTACCGATACTGGAACTGGCACATGCTGACCTATGATTGTGTTTGGTTTGGTCGTTAAAGATATTACTGGACTGTTAATTCTATCTGTGTTATGGCAGGCAGTCTGCTGTAAATTTGGTCTTTGAGTGACTTTAACTGGTGCTGCACTGGTGACTTGATTGAGTACAGTCTTATTGTTGACTAGTAAACGAACGGTCTGTACTGACCCATGCTTTTCAGCTGGTTTAACAGTATTTGGTGACTGAACTGTCAATTGATTCTTTATCTCAGAATGTTGATTCAGAAGTCGATTCGGACTTGGATTCGTTTGAATTTTTGGAGCAATCTTAGCTGGTTGGTAGCTCAGCCGTTTTAGGGTTGATTTCTGGTTTTGCTTTGAAGGTTTCACAACCGTGGTTTTAGACAGGGTTTTGGCTTTGGTGACATTCTGAGTTGGTAGTTTTGCCGTCAAGGTGGTCTGAATCAAAGGTCGAGGAGATGGTGGCGTTTGGTTCCGTTGTTCTGATACTTTGGGAATAGTAGGTAATGGATTCTCTGGAATCTTTTCCGTTGCGATGACATTAGAATGAAGCTTAGAAGTACTGGCTGAAGAAGTTCGATTAAGACCCGGATTCCAATCTTTAGTTGCTGTTGGCGTTAAAAACCTATGTTCTGACGCCGCCGACAATTTAGCTTTCTGTGGTTCACTACAGCCTTCGTCGGTTTCTTCTTTGGTTTGCGTTTCAGCTGATGCCATTGATATGCTGGTTACTGTTTGTTCCATCTTCCTCTTCTTTACTATGTTTTCATAAATTGAGTAGTATAGTCTTAAAGGTTCAAGCTGAAAGACAAATATTTGTAACTTTGAGTAAAACAGAATTGTCTTCTACCTATACCAGTAAAGCAGAACACTATACAGTTTCAAATTCAGCTGAAATGTAACTATGCAAATGGAAGAATGCGCACCGACCATCTACAGAAATCTATTCAAAGTTAGTTTATGTCAATTAACTGAACAAAAGATAGTAACTCACCCTTTTCCAAGAGAAGATACAAGCTATATCTAATAGAGTATATAAATCTGACACCACCTCTTTCTTATGGTAGACATCAATCTGAAAAAATAAGATAAATACCGTTGACCTTTTTTATACCAACATCCGTACTTTGAAGGAGCAACATCATTCAATTCATTTAACTCTGTTGAAGACGAAAAGAAATGTCCAAAAGATAAATGGCATTGCATAAAATTCATCTCCAGAGACGGACGTATTTTTAAATATCATGTCCCTCACCCTGCATCTTGCTGGAAGCTCAAACTTCAATCTTATGAACTTCTTCAAATGTGCTACGGTAAGAGCACCAGGACATTGTAGATATCGTATATCTGCTGTCTTCTGTTTCTCTTCCTTCTCAATCTTAGTATTTTTATTACCCGATTTTTTCCCAGCACCATCAGGAATACCTCTGTGAATTTATAAAAAAAAGGTTCAGTAAATATTTTATCAAGGCGATCAATAAAAGTGAGTAAATATGCTGAACATTCAAGTCAATGAGAACGTCAATTTATATTCCAAAACTTAAATTTCGGTTTGCCCGATGGTGATAAGCATTACGGCATCATGTCTTGAAATGAGATGCCAATTTCAGTTTTAACAGTCAGTGACAAGTGATGTCTCAAAATACTGAATAGTAATCAGTGAATAACAGTAATATGTTAAGAAAACCGATTGCTTTTCTCCTTTAAATTCATATTCATCAAAATACCATTGTGAACAAGGAGCTACCAACTATGTGGTAGAATAACATAGACCCTCATAGCGATCAATACAAACAAACTTACTCTCTCCAATATTCCAAGGCTAAACTAATTTTCTCATTTTCAGTAAATTTAAATCTTTCTGCCATTTCATCACCTCTCTTTTCACTTGGTGAATGGGTGTCATCTGAAATAAAATCACCAATGTTAATCTAAAACTGTTTTGCTTTTTGTGGTGTGTTTTGATCGAAGTCAATTGTGGAGCAGTAAGGTACCATTAAATGTAAATTTTATTAAACAATAACGATAAGGGTAGCAAATGATTCATAAAACTTGATCTATGTCATGTTTCTGGCATGTAGCGTGATTTTTCCAACGAATATGGTATTATGTGGTATAATTATATAGTGATAAGAATAAGGTTACATGTTAGGCCTGACCAGTCCCGCAAATGCTGACCCGTCTCTATAACCTGACCGACAAACATCTTCTCAAAAATGAATACACATAAAACTAAGTAATAACCCACAATTCCCATCATTTGACGTGAGTGTAATTCAATATTTGAATGGTGAAGCCATGGGGATTCTAACAGAATTGGCTTGATTTTCTTTCACAGTGGAACCTATACTGAATGGTCTAATAGTAACCCGAGTCATATCTCTTTCACGTAAATTACTATCTTTCCATTTTACTCCAAGACATCACCGAAATCCAACCGTTTTTAACGAAATTGAGATAAATTAATAAAATGGATAAGCTACGTTCAATATAAAATGAAACTAGTGAACTAAAGTATGTCTCTATAGTTAAGTATAGGATCTATCAGCTTATTGAATGATAAGGGAATTTCTGAAAACAAATATCATTATGCAATACAACTATACAGAAGAAACCATGTGTTGATTAAGACTGATGATGTTAGGCATGAATCTCAATACAAAAGAAAATTGGTCATAACGTACCTTTATTAGGATACTGGCTATAGAAGTCTCGTCGTCTTCGCATTTCATCTACAAAGAAAATTATATTCTTTTTAAAGAACCCTAATTAATTGTTTGTCTTCTTTGAAATTGTACCTCAATGGATGAAAAGCACGAGCCAATTAATGGACGTTAATCATGAAAGGAATGATCAGGTGCAGGAGAAGACATAAGTCCTGAATTCCCGCTGTTATAATAACATAATATACAGTATACAAATCAAGCTTTCTGTGTATAGAGCACCTGGTTCGCTCTATATAATGACGTCATGGACTCCCTTTAGATCTAAAATCACCAGACGTTTAGCGGTAAACTTTTCAATAAACACTCAATTCTTCAAATTGGAAAATGTTTGCGAAATTCAAGCACAAAATGTTTCTAGTGTTGGGCAGTAATTTTTGTTTTCATAAACACACAGGACTATTTCGATTCTAACAATTTCACCATAAGGCTACAAAACATGGAATGCACATATAAAATTATATACAAGCTTACTTTTATATAATCCTGGTACCAATTTATAAACTATATCTTGCAATGTTTTATCAGACCTAATACAAAAGAAAAACAGCATAAACATTTGAAAATTTGTGATTTTTGAATTGTGTTGATCGACTGCGTGTGTGACTACACATTCCTAACAATACTTCAAATCAATAAATTTGTGTAGATACAAAGCAAATGGCATTATGTCAGTTATATTTGCATCAGTGAGAGTATGGTGAAAAACTTTTTCTAGTTCAGTGTCGTCTGCCGTAAGACTTAATTTTGATAAATACACGCCGTTTCTCCTTGTAGGTGATCAACAACAAAAATGTCTATCAAAATGTTAATCAGCCCACTTATAAATCATAAGAAATATGCGCTATAAAAATAAACATTAAGTTTCATTTTTTACATACTGACCTGATATTTAAGCGAGGTCGTGTTTTATGTATGAGTACGTCACAGCTAGGGCACGTCTTGTTGGATTCAAGATAACGTATTATACACGTTTTACAAACTAAAACAAATAAAAACAGTTGTTACAATATATAAATGTAACGACAGGGTGCAACTGTTTCTTTTAAGAATGGAGGTCCATAAACAAATATAAACAAAAAATGTTTTTCTTTATTTGCATGAGAGAGTATTACATTAATTTGATAACAATTGAAACCACGTTGCACCATGCAAGAACCAGATAACTCACTTGACCATGAAAAATTAGGTCAGTACAATATGGTATACATAAGGCATCATAGTATAAATTTGTAAAATGTTAAAAACAATATTGGTTCAACAAAAGTGCAACCGGAGTCACTAACCGTTCAAAGGATAATGATAAGGATTGAAAAAACAAAACTGATTTTGTTGTTTAGTAAACAAGAACATTTTGTGGGTTGTTTGCTTCTTGCATGGTGCCACAGAACTCCAAATTTGTTTTTTCCCAACAAGTTAATGACCATTTTATTGCTTTATTTTTTGCTAAGATAACTCTGTACCGTTGGTTATTAATATATTTCATTAGTTACGGTACTATACTCTTTCTTTGGTAATTTCACTGACTATTTCGTTCCTTATCACACAATTTCGTTGGATGTTGCTCTATGTCATATGTTTTTACGTTGAGTTCGAGGTCAGTTTTTATATCTCAAACTCAGTCTAGGTATCCCCTTATAGATTTTGAATGAATGATATATAAAATCCTCAAGGAACTAGCCAATCGTAAAACCTACGACATTACATAACTCTTAATCAAAAACAAATAAAGAGCAAAAGGACCCGGATTCCAGATTCCTTTATACTGTAGCAATAATATGCCTGTAATACTTACAGGAATGTAAACATTCTATGATAGTTGTGGCATCCACAAAATATCCACCACATAAAACACATAGTAGATGTGGATTTACATCCCCAATTTTGATCTTTTTTGATCTGTGCATCTGAAAGACAAAAACAATGTTTATTAAATACTATATCATGAGCCTTAATAACTTTGTTTATCGTCATAATTACACATTTGGTTTCTTTTATTCGAAAATCCGATTATTTACGAAGAAAGCCGGAAAGTTACGAAGATAAAAGAAACGTTAAAGTAATTTGTTCAGGAGAAAATTGAATAATCAATCATTGAATTAATAACGGTTTAAATGGGGTTATCTTCCACTTTCATCGCACTGCGATAGCCTCAAGCCAATTCCTTTGAAGAAGCCGTCCAGAAAAAATAAAGCGAGTGGTTTTGAACCACAGTGGAACAAAGAGGATATTTAAGTCGGTCTACTTCAAGTGGACAATAGAATTAACAAAGTTCATATTATTATAGAAAACAATGTTAGTTGATATGATGACCAAAGGTTATATACCGGGTGGACATAGGTCAAAAATTTTTACATTTGTAATTAATAAATCATAAAATATATTTTATGGCAAAATTAACCAATTGGGCAATGTGGATTTCCTGGTTTACTTTGTGGTACCAAATGTGTACTAGTAGGCGTGCAAGTCTAGTTTATTTCATGCAAGATATATTCATTTAAATTATAACTAGGTAATATTTTTCTTTTGTAAATTTTAATCAATGTTTTATTGTCGAAGAATGATTTATCTTGATACACTCACGATTTTTATAAAAAAAAAAATATTCTATCATTTCCTACGGTATATCTTATTACAAATCCCACATTAATGCTGACTATAGAACAAGTCTAGTAAATTCTACGAAACTGATTCAGTCTGTGCCATTGCTACTCTATCGATTTACTTAACACTTGTCTTAATGTCAGCGCAACGGGCGTCGCCAAAAGAAACGAATATAGATGTATACACGTCTATAAGAAGTAGATCTATTTTGATGTATCAAAGAGGTGACTTGTGATGTCATATAGTTCCAAGAGCTTTGTGCTCGACAAAAGTGGAGAAATCCCAAACGTAACTTTGTTTTAACTGAAACCCAACCAACGAACACAATCATGGAATCATAATGCCCCAGATGTCCTTCCTGTGAAGTGGTGTCGTGAATACCGGAAGTAAGATTGTAGGATGTCCATTAATAATTGATGATTCGTAATTGGTCACTTGGTCAGTATTAGTTGAACCCATTCGAACTCTGTCAATCATATGACGTGTTAATGATTCCTTGATATAGCTTAGTATGTTGTAAATTTTACTCTATTATTTTCTCGTCTTTTCGTGACGTATGGCTAAAAGAAAACAGTTTTTTCATATGAATCGATTGGTTTGTCATAAAAAAAAGTTATGTGCATTTACCTCAAAAGTAATGACCCTGTTATTGCTTTCTTACTTCCAGTATTTGATGATATACGTCGCTAAATGCAACTATTTACATCCAACAAAAAAATTATTCTTTAGTCTTAAATATAATGAACCACCAACACGAAATTTATGCGTTGGGTTATCATGGTCTTGTTTGACAAAAGTATAACTTGAAAATAAATCTAATTGGTTAGAAATCTAAATGATGGATTGACGATTCATAAGATGACTTGAACACTAAAATAGTTTTCCTATTGGCTATTACATGTTGTTATTGGAAGACTGGTATTTGTGATCACAATATTTAGAAGATTATGTTCTATTTTTAACAAATAAGAATTTATCATTGCTTTTTATATATTTTATTCCTGGTATTCTTATTCTAGAATTGTCATCCACGAAATCCTGCATTCAAATACGTAACACAGAATTAATTTGTGTAATATTCTATCCTTCCTTTTGTGAAATATACTTCAATATCTGGTATAATATATTCATTATTTGGAAGTGAATCAAATATTAGAGAAATCGATTTTTCTGTCTGGTGGTTGATGTCAATTTTTAATAATGAATAGAGCAAATGAAACGTTCATTACTGTATTGTTGTCGTACAGGTTCTAGCTTGAGTTTGACTTAAAAATTAGTTTTTATTATTCCTTAGTTTTACTGATTCAACAAGAATTAAAAGTTGAACAAATTTATACATATTCCATACATGTATTATACCTTTATGTTTATTAATGTACATATCCCCCGTTTTCACAAACAAGCACCGTTAAAGCATTTCTATCATGTACAAACTAACTTTGATTCCTAATTTTGTCGCCTCATAGTTAATGAACGACACATGTCATGATATTGGCGCATTAATACAAATCACGTGTCATTTACGCCGGAATAAACAGTCTCCTTACATCGATAGTATCTCTTTTGTTTCCGACATAAAAAAAAACCCACTTGTGACGTCATCGATATAATAAGAGTGCATTGTTCAGAAATCCCCTACTCTTCGTTTCTCACGTTATCAAACCGAGGCTTATTTCAAAAAGGGGCAGTAAATTTTACTCCGGGGTCAACTTGTCAAAAGTACGAGGTCAAGTGACATGTACTTTATGAGTAGTTGGTCACTTAGTGGATATTTTATGTCGCAAGGAAAACATCATAACTGCCACTTTACTCAAACCAATGCAAACATAGCATTAATATATTCATATTACTCAAAATTAACTTCTTATTCAAAATTTTCGGAGGTGAGCACATCGTCAAGATTAATATAAATTTAGTGTCGCTCATAAGAAGTGACAAGAGTAAGTACATTGTTAGAGCAAAAAGGATTTTTCCTGTAAGAAAATGTAATGGAACCACATATAACTATTTAGTTTTCAATCATGTTGAGAAGATGATGCGTTGAAGAAAATGTTATAGACAGTTCGGAATCATTCTATAACATGTTGTTCAAATGTTTCTGAAATAAATCCAATTTTTAATTCCGCTACCGAGATGCAAATGATGATGCCACGTAATAATGAATTAGATAGTGAAAGAAGGCTAAAAAACCCTTTATGTATCTGAAAACATGCCCAGTTGTCGAAGTGTTGTAGGATCAAGCTGTTTCCCAGGTGTGTTGTCGACTTGTTTCCAAACAACTGAGAAAGTTGTCAGTGGATAAAAAAATTTAACTTTAGGTACTAACAGATCTTTCTTTTAATGTTTGCTTAATGATGTTCATATCATTAGTTCACATTGCTGGTTATCAACTTTAACACCTTAGAAGTGAGCCTTTAAACGTTAGAGTTCTACATTTCTTATGATTGGTGAAGGGTTACCATGAACAAACTGAGAACGAAATGAAGGTACGGCAAAACAAATAGGACAAGTTATGAGAATAAAGGCTATATAGAAGATGCCAATATCAAGTCTTAATTTGGTGGAAAAGGTAATAAACTGTAATTATAGCATGTCAAGTGACAAGACTATTAATTAAGAGGTTTAATATATTAACAAAGTCAATAAGTTGGTTATAAATAACTAATATACTGCTCAGGGCAAGGTGTGATTTCTACAGGTTATTACTGAGGTGATAAAAGAGAATTCAATTCAAAATACTAATTATTATTGTCAATTATTGTTATATTTGATAGAAATCGATTATATTGCATGTAAATTTCAAATAATATAATTTTCAAAGAAAATCCAACTAATTACATTTTATTTTGTTCTATGTAGTATCCTAATACTTAATGTGTTTTAATAGCTCAGAACTCAAGATATGTGAATAAGCTTATGTACATGTATTACAGGTTGTCATAATATTAAATAAGTGCTCTCATAATACTGCTTTGTTTTAATAATGTGTTTAATAAAAATCCGTTACTCAAAATAGCATCCAAAATATGGCAAACCGAGAGTAATAGTAATAGTTGTATAGTACTGCACGCCTTCAAAGAGAAATACCATCAAAGTATATTAAATGATATTAAAAAGTATAAAATACAATACAATACAAATACATCAAATTGTGTCCAAATACACCACATTGTGTCTATCAAAATATATTAAATGGCATTAAAAGTATAAAATTGTGCTTCAGTACATCAAAATGTTTTAAAAAACATAAAAATTATGTTGAAGTTTATCTATTTATGTTGAAATAAGCTTATATCAAATAATCACATCATTTATCAATTAATATGTTGCAATATATCATGAACATACTCTGAATTTAATTTGAAAATGATATGCGCGGTTTTATGGCATTGTAAATGTTAACCTTTTCTAACGAAACAAAAAATAACTCCATGTTTTTACCTTCAGATTGATGAGTTCATTAGAGAATTTAAACGTAATTGTAGAAATATCTTACGATATTCGTTCGTTTGCTATTTCTTTTGATTTCCCAACACTACATTAAGTGCATTTGAAAGTGCATATCAGGTTGAGTGAATGATTAAATGTCCATATGGGGTCCTTTCCCATGCTGATAATTATCTTAAAATTATAGTCATGGTTTCCGTTTTATGACGCAAAAACAAGACCAGTATTGTATTTTAAATCATATTATCAAAGTTAACGGTATAAAAACTAACTTTACATTACCATACAATTTTATTTTACTGATTACAAATTAGGTTAAAAATTCATAGCAAATGAAAGATTGGTATCATTTTAAACTCCATTGACATGTTCCATTATAACCCTAATCCCACCTCCCTATAGGGGTTTAATCACGGGCATTAGGCGAACAAACCCCTAATATAATATGCAAATTATACACTCTTTACAAAAGGAGATAGAAACGAATGTCACGCCAGCTCTTAAACACGAATAGTGACCAAAGGCGCGGTCCAGCTGTCGTCCATGTGGTTACAGCACGGACACCTCTTGCGACGTGACGTCATCAATCAATATGTTTGCCGCAAGGACAATATCAGATGACCTTGAAGATATTGAAATAAAAAGGTCAAGTTCAACAAACGAGTAATAAATCTTTATCTGTCAATTTTAATAGGTCACAGAAATTACAATGAATTTGTTACAGAAGTAAATCACGAGTAACACATCTGATGGATATGTATGGCCTTTATGGTATTAACAGTAAACTATTGGATGCAATATTTCCAATTCTTTTCAAATTTACATTATGTACATTATGGTTACCATGGTAAATAACCAAATAGTTAATAAACTACAGACACTTGAGCTCCCAAGTTGATTTAAAACGAGGTTAAAATGGTATTTATTGGTCAACTGTGGATAGACGATAAACGATGACATAGCACGTTCAATGAGGCCAAACTACTGCTTATTTCATTGGTGGATGTTCACGTCTAACAAAGTCGTTCTTCGATTTTCCGATATTTTTCATTTTCTTGAAGGAGTCTAATTAAATGACAAACAAGTGGAATTTTCTCGTATTTGTTATAAAACAGACAGTTGTATAGAGGCTCAGTGAGATTGATGGGTTGAATGAAAGTTGACATGACGTTACTATACTCAATTGCAATTTCTCGTCGTCATGTTACGTCAGTGACACACAATATTAAGAAACGTCTTGGAAAAGTCACAGGATCGTCAAACTAAAATCAAATATGAAATTGTTTTTGAAGAAGGCATAGTCAGTAGAAAAAACAGAGGAAGATGTGATCGAGATATATATTTTAGTTGATTCTTAAGAAGGCAGTAAGCCGAAACGAAACGTCAAATAACAGGACAATAATAGGCTACAGTTTTAATTGTTTTCCCCTTGTTGGGAATTTGTGATATAATTCAAAATTATTTATAATTTTAATTACCGAGAGTACATGTCCGTGTTTACCACGTGACTATTAAATGTAGATTCACAGTAATTCTTTAAAATTCGATAGTCATATAGCACGAGGAGATAACAACGAAACTAATAACGTTTCATTTGCAGACTCGATTTGGATCTACTGACGTCATTTCAAGTCGATTATCAAAGAATTAATCCGTAACATTTCTGTACATTGTTAAGATTGGGATATAAATTCCTATCACACCATGTTATCGATTCTAAAACAGCAACCAATAATAAAAAGACGGAATCTGTTGACAGTTTAATTACACTACGGAGAATTAATTAATATCCCTACTTCTGTATTCTTATTGGATAAAAATGTTATTCATTTGCATTTAATGACGTTATTATGAGAGGTGTGACGTAATTAGTATTGTCATTACGTCATATCAAATAACGAACAGTTTAGTCAAATAGTAACACGTTGAAATAATATACAGTATAAATTGTCAAATCACTTGACTTATAAATTCAACTCACTACATAAGTCAAAAGGCATCTTTCACAACAGGAAACGAAAAGATATATTTTCATATGCAGGAAATTATTACATTTGACACATCACATCATAACATCATTATTACACGTTAGAATTTCATTCAAGTCAAGTGAATATCGTGTGAGGTATAATGTCAGCATTTATATTTTGAGTGAAAGGGGACCAGAAATGTCAAGTGACAAAACCTAACGTAATTTCCTGAAACACAGTGGTGTTGTGGAATCTTTCTTATCAATGCCAGTCAATACATTGACATTTGCATAGCAAATTCCAAATAAGTAATGTGCATATGATACCATAAACTAAACGAAGCATCAACAACCTCGACATGCGGATCTTTAAAAAGTTAAGTTTGGTGCGTGACAGTGTCATTTGTTACGCTGTGATAAGCCGAGATAATTAAAGGCATTATCATTAATAATGCACGGCAAGGGAGTTATTTATTTAATTAATGCGGCTTAATAGCATGTGTATATTATTCATAATCCCTTCCTATCACCTTTTTCACTCTACACTGTAAAATAAATATCCATGTGTAGTGTATACGAGTGTTAAACTTGATATTGGTTGAGTTCGACACCTCAGTCAGTACAACGGTATCAATACATGGGCTACTGTTCGTATGGATACATATAATACATGGAGTGGAAAATTTTGATAAAATTCCATAAAAACTACAAAAACAAAAAGAGTCAGTGCGTACAAATTGCACAAGACGACAAGTCGATGTATACGTTTCGCTCCATTTTTAGGTCAACTGCTGACGCCGATATCCAGTCTGGCCTCTACAACAAATTACGTCTGTGAATTTTGTTCACCAGCTTCGCCAGGTCGCCATCTTGGATATTTTGTTGTTTTCCAATTTTGAGTTGTCTGACTTAAATCTACTCCTGACGAGTATCTGAGATGAGTTCACCATCTCAAATTACGAATAAAATAGGGTGGAAATATTTACAACACACTTATCTTACCTTGCACAGTATATTCACTCCAGAACCGTCAATTTTTGCAAAAATCCTTCAACAAATTTATGCTACCCTTGCTCTGAAAATCGAAGTGATCACGTGACATGTCATTTAGCCAGCCGGTATTATTTACTTGAGGCGTTATTTATAGACTCGTTATGAGTCAACCAATCAAAAATTAGAATTTACGCGTCGTTGGTTTGCTGGTTTAATTTGATTGGTCGAGAGATAAGAGATAGCAAACACGACCGCCAGTGGTTGAACAATACCGTACAATTTTAAGATTTTCTTGTGCTTCGAATTTCGCAGACGTCGTTTTTGAACAGCAGCCGATAAAAATTAAATAACAAGAAAGAAAAAATACGCGCTCAATTTTATTTCTGGGTCAAGAATTTATTTTTTGTTCCTATTTACTATGCCGTTCATTATATGGGTCATGCCTCGTCTTTATTGTGTATTATTATTATATGTATTCGTAATAAATAACACACACACAATTTAGCATGAATATACACGGGTAATTTTATTGTGGTGAATATACAATGGATATAAGCCATATATAAATGACATATGTCATAATATTCAAGTATGTGTCTAAATATTCACATTAACACATTTAACACGATTTACAGTGTACATAGTTTACCATATATGGATACATTTAGTCATTGGACACTTTATGCAAGTATGCAGTACTATTAATAGGCAATTGAATAATACATCTTAAAGGCAGAGACTCATTATTTGTAGATAGTATCTTAATGATAGCAACCGAAATACTAATATACATAGCACGATCATTTAATCTTTTAGATTGTAAATCAGAAATGCAGCACTAATTAACATTTAATTTACTTGCATTGAAAAATTAATTAGGTCGATTTAAGGTTAATACACCATATGGCATATATCAAACTAATCATGTTTATATTACGTCACGGTTTGCATTATGATTATTTAACTTTTTTTTCTTTTTTTTTTCCCCAATTATTTTTTATTTTTTATTTTTTTCCCATTTTCCAAGGTCAAAGATAGATCTTTATAAGACAAGAGCAGTACTTAAAATTTCACATTCTTTTTTAATTTATCATTATTTTTTCAATGTATCCTGCCATGCATTTGTTAATTTGAATTATTTTAGTTCAAATTAGTAATACATACATGAGTGCAAACTTTACTATGCTGATTTTCGACACATCAGTTTCAAACAAATAACAGCTTTACGATGATATGATAATCAGTTTTACAATACCCAAATCCATTGACAAAAGTACATGACATAAAAAGGAAGGTAGCTTGAAAAAAGTTTGGAGACGTATTCATTGAGTGTTACATACATAGTAAATGTCGATCTTTTATACAGAAAACATTGCTTTAGCTTTATCATTTCTTGCTATGATTGTTGATTGTTGAGAACACAGGCCATGTAATCACTTATTTATTCATATGAGGAAATAAATGCCTATAAATTCCAAATGGAATATGAATAAAGTCTGATAACTAAAGGAAAAGAAGTTACTTATTGATCAGTGTCCGTAAGGCAACCTAGTTATTCTTTATCCGATTACTACACCGTAAAACAGTTATTTCCTTAAATATATTATTATCGATGATATTATTTACTATCCTATTACTATTACACTATTTTTGTATATTAGTCAATGTGCCTGTTATACTCTTACAAGGTCAATATATGTATAAATTATTTAGGTCATTAAATGCGACGAATTAGGCCATTGACTATAATTCATCTTATTCACTCAAACTCTAACTGCACATCATTAACGGTACATGTAAAATATTTGCTTAAACACGCGAGAAATTTGAAACTGCAATAAATTCACAAATGTCACGAAGAGAAAATAGAGAAAAATAAATAACCTTGTTATTTTTCATCACGTGATATCTGTTAATGCGAAAAGGTTATTTTCTTTCACCACCTACCGGTTATTTGTCATCTCTGTAATCCTCATAAGAATTGCTCAAAGATGTGCATGCTGGTTTCATAATTGAATAACGTTTTCTCTATTTCTAAAGAGCAATTTTCTTTTATGCATGTATTGGTTGCAGCATTTTCAATTTCAATATTTTCGGACCAAATAAATTTAATCAATGGCAATTCAAGAAAATCAATCAATCCTAAACAGTTAAATTCCAATTGTTCTATTTCCGAAAGAAATAACCGAAATTTTTCAACATGATATCAGTCTTTTTTTTAATAAAATTCATGCATTTTTAATGAAATCAAGTAATATTCATAAGACACAAGACAAGTTTTCCAACGAAACTTTGTAATAAATGTTTTCCATTCGAAATTATTAATTCATTTTCAAATAACACTGTAATAAATCCTGTGATACAATTCGTTCGAATCAACTCTGTTTATTCCACAGTATCAAATTTTAAATAGATAATGATTACGATTTCATATTATAATGTTTTAAAAGATACTGAAGATCGAATCTAATTGAAAAAGATTTTTACATACGAAAATATTTTATTAAAAGAATTAAAATTGACAATTTGGCAAAATATACTCAATATCAACTGGATGAAATCAAAAAGAAAGTCTTTAAACCATTTTAATATCAATGGTGTAACATCTTTTTATTTGAGCGAAAATTCCATGCAATCATACTCAAAATTTGATTTGACCGAAAATGCCATGCAATCATATACTCATAATTTGATTTGAGCGAAAATGCCATGCAATCATATACTCATAATATGGGACTATATGGCATATAACTTGGGACTCGAGCAGTATGAGTTTCAATTCGCTTTAATGTTAGAGCAATTCTATAGTTAACCAAAAGATCTTTAAAGTATCCAGAATTAAAACAAACTGGGTTTTTTTCTCGAAAGAAAATTTGTAATCAAACTTGTCGGGACCCGTTTCAAAACAGTATGTTCTTTTAACGATAAAACAGCAAAGAGATAATTATTTTATACGCATTTCAAATTTAAATTGAATTGGGATGGAAATAAAATCAAATCTATACCTCCTCATCATTGGTGGATCCGGTTGATTTTATAGAATATCACCCCTCAAATTCTATTAAATTAGGACGATCGCTTGGGACAAATTGTTACTGAAAATACCGTTCTATTATTTAATTTTGAATTGTGCGACAACTGCATGTAAAATTAGACTCTATCAAAAACTACATAAAATTAATAGATTAAAGTATCAATGTATAACAGAACCTTTCTTTTCATAGTGACATGCTATTTCATTTTTGGTGCACATACACAATCATACCTTGGAAACGTTTTTTTTTTAGCTAAGCTAAGTTACCACGTCAGAATTATAGCCTTCAAATTCACGTGTATCCATTATGGATAGCAATATTGTTCGACGATGCTTTTGTCTTTATTTACTTTCGTCTGTATCAATGATAAAGACGATAGTATCATCGTCGAAACATCGCAAATTATTTATCAAAATAATTAATATCCATAAAATTGTGTTCATTTATACTTACCTCAATTCCTAAATGCCCCTTCCGGAATAAAATAAATAATAATTTAAAATACGACTCGTATTTTAGCGAGACTATGCCATATATACCAGACACTAAGTGGAACATCAAGTTGAGAATATATATGAAGCGATTTTGAAGACAATCTTCGACAATGCCGACTGTTTCCCTTAAAATTAAACAGTGGCGGTGCCAATCTTCCAAAACTGGAGATTCAAACAGACTGAAGGACTGACTTAATGAGGAAATGTTGAAAAATGCGCAAGCCTCCCAACGTCTCGGAGGGTTCTAAACTTGATTTGATACATCCTGCCATATATTTTAAGACACAAAAGTGTATAAAATTAATAATTATGATTTCTTAGAAATGAAGTGAAGGGTGCAGATGTTAATATTATGTAAACCATTTTTCTAGAGGGCAAATTGCAACACTTACCTTACCTTACTGGCGCAGTACTGTTTAAATATACACCACATAATAGAAATTGGAAAACCTTTCCTAATATAAAACGATTTTATAATGACATTCCCAGAAATTGAGATCAGGCCAAACAGAACAATGATTCCTTTATAAAAGGGGAGAATGTAAAATGGTTATATCAAAAACGTTGTAAATTACACTTGGAGAAAAATATAGTATGTACTAAATTGACTAAGAATTTTTATTTTTTTGTACTTATAAGAGTAGATACATAATATAAACTTGAAGAAGAAGTAGAAGAAAAGTGTACGCTTATTTTGCATGAACCTGTAGATACGTTTTCCAACATAAACCAAAAACACATAGCAGCGTCAACGTAAAACTTTTAAATAATTTAGACTGTAAGAAATTAAAGTCAAGATATAATTGTTTGAAACTTTTAGATATTTCTCTTGATTTTGGCGTATAGTTTTCATAAATTCATGAGCACTTACTTTTTTGAACCTACTAAAAAAATCAGATCCCATTAAAATAACCTCTGTGTCGAAATGCTACCTTTTAATTTTTCAACCAGGTTTCCCTCATCTGTCATTTAATTTTAAGAACCTCTCTAACATTGTTTTCAAGAATAATGTTTTAAGCCTGTTTCAACGACGACATTACACACATTATTATGTAGTTTTTGCATAATAATGTTCATGTGTGCAAATTTGACTATAGGTTCACTTATTAGGGAGCAGATTTTATTGATGTGAGTAAATTCAGACTTCGGACTAGTTGCTTCAAGTCTGTGAATATGTGTATACATACGTTTATTTTTTTACTATCGTTAGCAAAGTTGGGCGTAGGAACAACCGAACAATAAACAATTTACATTTTTTGATAATTTTAATATGAGAATTCTAGCTGTTTAAATAAAGTTTTAATCTACAGGTTTATTACAATGGAGTTATATATCCTAAAAACTCAGCACCTGGACAATTTCTTCTGTCGAAATTTGCGATAAATCATCACCACGTCAAAAACCACCATACCTATACAGTGTGAAATTTAGATAAATATTAGCCGAAGGGAATTCGACCTCATAAATTGACGCTGAATATATGAATTCTAATTAATTTTCATAGTTGTAGACCTTTTTTCAAATCTATTTATGAAGAATTACCATGCAGTTTTATTTCGAGACAAATGTTTAGTGAATGTACACATAGTCTTTATTCTACATTAAACTCTGATCATACTATGATCTGTAGTATTATAGTATTTATTGTTCTATCAGTTGATATATATACTTAAATTTGTTTATACAAATCGCGAATAGAATTTTGCTTACGAGTATATATTATGAAAAATTGTGTATAATTTTGTGCCGTTTTACTAGGTATTTGAAGACTGCCAGTTTACAAATGAATCTTAACATATTTATCAAACGTTAAAATGCGCGAATACCTTTCCAGAAAAATGTCATGTCATGATGCGTCATATTTTGGTCATTTTTTCTGGAATTACAGGAACCACAGTCGAAGGAAGTAGCGTATATGTTAAAAAAAAGTCATCGATACACAAACTTACTAGCATGTTTCGAATAACTGCGCATAGTAATATTTATCCATTAAAATAGGCCCCACGATCACCAAGCATCTAAAGTAAGGATCTGCAAAAAATGTGTAATATCTGGATCTAATATATCAGGTCAACTAGTAATGATCGAATACGGGGTTATTTTGTGTGTTGCTGACTGTGCCAGTTTATAACATTGGGCTACATAACAGTAATTTGACCCTAATGAAAGAATCTATGAATGATAGGAAATGAAGAAAATACATAAAAAAGTACCTAGCAAACACGACGTCGGAAGTATTTAAGACTTGGTCACATCATACGATCACGAACGTAGTAGACCGTAGATCGTAGCGTAGTTATAAAAGTATTTTGAACTTCAAGATACAATGCTCACTGGAGATATAGTTTCAACATGTTGACAAAATTTGTGATTACTATGGCCAATTGATCGGTTTCTTGAAGTTTAAACCGTTTATAACTACGCTGAACCAGGCTTAACTACGTCTTATTACGTTTATTTATTTATTTTTAACTAAGGTTAACTAAGGTCATCCCACATTTACTGTCAACTACGTCTAAACTACGGTCATAGTAAACTATTGGTATCCAAGCTATTACGACCCACTCAAGGGTTTCTTGAGGTTCAAACTACGCTTATAACTACTTCGAACTGGGCTTATGTACGTCTAAGTACGTTTAACATTTTTAACTACGATCATCTCCTACTGCGGTCCACTTCGTGCATGACCGCATGATGTGACCAAGGCTTTCGATAAGATGAATTTTGGACAACAATCTGCACTTGGTATTTTCACCACCGCTTTTTGCAGAGTTGTGTCTTAATGTGTTTCAAAGAAAAACGTCCCCAAGTTCGACGGGAATTGCATCTCATCTGTTGGTAATCTGATCTCTTTTAAAATATATTTCAAGATTTCGTTGTCCATCCATGAACATCCGAAAACATAGCACGTCAAAAAATGAAATATCATAATATGGTGACCATTTTTCAGACAACCGATGTCTTTGATGTGGGTACTGGTGGAAGGTGTTGTGTTCCCATAGAAATGACGAACGTACCTAAACGTACTAGTGTACGGTGTTATGCCACTGTTATCTATACCTATGTTATAAAATAAACACTGTTACCCACTAGTTTGTTGTAAGATTTGAATAACAAGATAATAAAAACAAAGTGCTATTGTTTTTGGCAAAGCGCCACCTTTCGGTAAAGATATAGCTAACGAGGTTTTATAAAATATTGGGAGGAAATGGGCAATAGGCCAACATTCTTTCGTACTGTATATATTGTGAAAATGAACTTTTTGAAACTAGGTCATGCTAGAACGCACATCCACCATTTGATTTATAATATATTACAATATACATAATCATAAATAATTGGCCATTTGCATTCAAATAATTAGAAAACCTTATATGGACCACATAATTTTCACAATGCGAAAACCTGTAAAAATTATCACTTTATCAAAAAAGGCTTGATTAAATCCGATTAGACTACATCACTGGTCTACCTTCTATCTTACGTCACTCAGTTGATACTTTTTATACGTGTTAATATCAATTGTACCACAAGGAAATTGAAACTTACCAGGAACATAATTATGTCTACTTACTTTTTAGACTTTCAAAACTGAAGCTTCAAAGTAACACTAATATTTTGTAATTTGTTACATTTCAACTACCCAAATATCACATTTTAAAAATAATCATTCAAAATCTTAAAGGAATACTACCTTTTCGAATGATCAAAAAAGCAAAATTCTCAAATTTAGTGAATATAAGAGTTTATATTCATTAGGAAACTAGTCTGGTGTCATAACTATACTGTATAATCTGATAAATACAGAAAACTTCCTTATATATTATAATTATTACAAGATATACAAAATATTAAGCGTTTCATTAGCGTTTTTCAATAATAACCCACAATTTTATGGAAAAATTACTTAGTTTTACGGTTTATTTGATTCTGTTTGTATACTGTAGAAACCTTTGATGAATACAATTTTTTTGTTCATTATAGGAGGTGGTATCGCTTTAAGTTCCCGAACAATTTGAGAAAAAACAATCCATATTAAAACCATAGTAATGCAGAATTTGAACAATTGTATTTCAGAAATTATAGTTTTTGTCACGTATATTGTTGAGTTGTTTTTTACAACCGAGTGTTTGAACATTGTATTTCATAATTTTAAATGATGAGTTCTATTTTATAATCGAGAGTTTGAATGTTAGGTTCTAGTTTATAATCCAGTGTTTGAATGTTGGGTTGTATTTTATAATCGAAATTTTAAATGATGAGTTCTATTTTATAATCGAGAGTTTGAATGTTGAGTTGTGTTTTATAATCGTGAGTTTGAATGTTAGGTTCTAGTTTATAATCCAGTGTTTGAATGTTGAGTTATATTTTATAATCGAGTGTTTCAATGTTGAGTTGTGTTTCATAATCGTGAGTTTGAATGTTAGGTTGTAGTTTAAAATCCAGTGTTTGAATGATGAGTTGTATTTTATAATCGAGTGTTTGAATATTGAGTTGTATTTCATAATCCAGTGTTTGAATGATGAGTTGTATTTTATAATGGAGAGTTTGAATATTGAGTTGTATTTTATAATCGAGTGTTAGAATGATGAGTTATATTTCACAATCGAGAGTTCGAATGTTGAGTTGTATTTATTAATCGAGTGTTATGTTTAAATGTTGAGTTATATTTCACAATCGAGAGTTCGAATGTTGAGTTGTATTTCGTAATCGAGAGTTTGAATGATGAGTTGTATTTTATAAGCGAGTGTTTGAATGATGAGTTGTATTTCACAATCGAGAGTTCGAATGAGGAGTTGTATTTTATAATCGAGTGTTTGAATGATAAGTTGTATTTTATAATCGAGAGATTGAATGTTGAGTTACATTTTATAATACAGTGTTTGAATGATGAGTTTTATCTTATAATCGAGTGTTTGAATGATGAGTTTTATCTTATAATCGAGTGTTAGAATGATGAGTTTTATTTTATAATCAAGTGTTTGAATAATGAGTTGTATTTTATAATCGAGTGTTACAGTGATGAGTTTTATCTTATAATCGAGAGTTTGAATGTTGTGTTGTATTTCATAATCAAGAGCCTGAATGTCGAGTTGTATTTTATAATCGGGTGTTTGAATGTTGAGTTGTATTTTATAATGGAGATTTTGAATGTAGTGTTGTATTTTATAATAATGTGTTTCAATGTTGAGTTGTATTTTATAATCGAGAGTTTGATTAATAAGTTGTATTTATTATCGAGAGTTTGAATGATGAGTTCTATATCGAGAGCTTGAATGTCGATTTACATCTTAGAATTTTTAGTGGTTTTTTTTTTCAATGTTGAGTTGTATTTTATAATCGAGTGTTTGAATTATGAGTTCTATTTTATAATGGAGAGTTTGAATGATGAATTATATTTCACAATCGAGAGTTTGAATGATGTATGATGAATTGTATTTTTTAATCTAGTTCTTTGGTTAAATGTTGAATTTTATTTTATAATAGATAGTTTAAATGTTGAGTTGTATTTTATAATCGAGTGTTTGAATGATGAGTTGTATTTTATAATCGAGAGTTCGAATGATGAGTTCTATTTTATAATGGAGAGTTTGATTGATATATGATGAGTTGTATTTTTAATCTAGTGCTTTGTTTAAATGTTGAGTTTTATTTTATAATTGAGTGTTTGAATGATGAGTTGTATTTTATAATCGAGCGTTTGAATATTGAGCTGTATTTTATAATCGAGTGTTAGAATGTTGTGTTGAGTTTTAAAATCAGGTCTGAAGTCGTATTTTATAGTCGAATATTTGAATATTGAGTTGTAGTTGAATATCAGTTATTTATTCAGTTATTCATTTATTCAAAACAAAAACGTGCTACTAAAATATCTGTTTGTATAGATGTACTACTGCTCAGTGTAACTCCTATATACATGTATGTGTATAAATATAGAACATTAAATGTATAAAATGTAGGTCAAATATATTTTTATAGTCTGTATCACATGTCAACTTAATGTGTACTTCAATAAATTTATAACTTCCGGTGGACGGTAAATGCATGTGTGTGTCTTAGCTAGACAATCTGATTAACTGACGTTTCTATTTCGTAAATGTGACATACATGTACTATAATTTTCATTTAGAAATGATTAAATGCTTTGTTAAAAACAAAATGCAAATGATGCTAAAATCATTTTTATCATATTATGATGAAGCCTTCCAGTATCTCGAAACTAGCTTTGGTATCAGAAGCAAATTTAGTACCACTTTAAATACCCTTGTTCTTTAATAGATTTGTCCCAAGTACTACCACACCATCTCTCAAAAAGTACAAAACGGTAACTGTTAATCTGTAAATCTGTAAATCTACCTATTATCCTGACTGTTTAAAATCTTACATGAGACAGAAATTCTATTTTGTTTAATTAAGGACTCATTTCTACCCGAAATTATATTCTAACCAATGAAAATTTGCAGTCAATTACTTCGTTTTCATTAGACCACGTACGTGCAGAAAATGAAGACGTAAAACTCAATTCCACGCATACGTTCGTACAGTTACATGCACTTACATTTTCAGCTCAAGATTGTTACATTGTGGTAGACAAATTTGAAAATGCTTGATTACTTTTTATACATACTCAGAACAGGACAGGACTTAATAGGTAACCCTGCTTCAACACTTCATAAAATATATTTTTACACATTATTTAAAAAACACAAATAACGTTGGTCTTGTTGATTGAACGTGCTTATTTAATTGGTTTTCTGAATAGTTTCAAACGCTTTCTCTTTCCCAATCATATTTTAAAATATCGAGATATTTTGTCTTGTTTTCATATTCTATATTTTCTTTGTTAGAAAGTTATTTCGAACTCTTTGACATAGTGCCAGATTGTTGTTGGCTGTAAAATTTTAATGTATTCATTGAATTATCATTGAGAATTTTTCACACATAAAACAAGCATTTATTGATTCAAGAATCATTTTATAAAAATATCTTGAAGCTATAATTTGTTTCAATGCCACATGACACAGTTTATTGGAAATAAAATCGATGAAGAAACCCTTCACAAAAGATTGTAGAATTTACTTGTAGCTGTTAGGCAGGTTATTGGAATGAATGATCCCTTACATTCTCTATTCCATCAATCTAGTTCATTAATATTCCATAAGGTTATCACGTGACCTCTAGGTCCAAGTATGACTCACTATCAAGGCTAATAAGGAATGAGTAATGGTGGGTTATTGCGCGTGCATTGACGCAGGACGAGAACGTTATTAGCTGATATTCTCTACTGAATTTTATCATTATTTTAATCACGTGACAAAGATTAACGAAGCTCTATTCTTAGTTTGTCATATTAGAGGTTTCCTTATCAAATTGAGGACAGCGTTTTTAATTAGATTTTGTTTGGAAAGGAATATTGAAAGGAGTTCGAACAAAGAGCTTTATTTTTCATGCTCATGACAGAACGAAAGAAAACAAAATTAACAAAATACGAAATAATAAGATTTATAAACTCAAGGTCAAGAAAATATTTCTCTTTTTCTAAAATTCGATAGCTCTGTCTTAATTGACAGCATCCTGATAAAAATAATTTGAAATCTGAGTGAAATTATTAATTAAAAAAACAAAACACTGATGATGATTTTAGCATTATATTTTATTACAGATTTGAATATAAAAAAAATCCTTAAACTGGGAATATAATTGCAAGAAAATGTATAAATAAAGAAGCATAAAGAAAAATATCTTAGTTAATAGAGTCAAATTTTATTTTTTAACCAAATCTTTATGTAAAAAATTAGCTAAATATATTTCAATATGATTAGTCATAATAATACAAAAAAATCCATGTTATTTCATATAGCAAAATGCCCTCCAGATAAAGTATTCTTACAAAATCTTTACAAAATATCTCATTAAGAAATCTAAATTTGTTCTAGCCTTTAAAAAGGTAGAAGTTCTTCAAAACAGAACTAATTTAATTAGAACTAAATTATTACAAATTTTTAAAGATGTTTTTTTAACTTACACTCAAAGGGGAATGTTCTGCATTTTCGGGGGCGATTTGGGTCTTGAATATCTTTAAATAGCCTTCAGAAGTACGGAAATCTTATCATCCATTTAAATTTACCTCTTACTAAACATCTGTCTTCCGATTTCTGTATACTATGTGTGGTCAATATTCTAATAAGGCATAGCCTCACTTTCAAACGCTGACAACTCAGAAGAATACAACCATAAAATCTGCCTGGAATTTCTTTTTTAATCTATCTTTAACACAAAAGAGAACTTTTCTTTCTTATACATGTATTGTGATTCTAACAAACACAATTATCAATTATTATTAAAGACAAATTTCATGGTTAATATAAAAATACAATTATTATACATTTTTTATTTTAATATTGAGGAAATATGATAAATGTTACAAAATAACATTAAAAGCAAATCTGACCATTCATAAAATAGAACAAATCCTTTATTTCGCTGCTAGGAAGTCTTCTGCCAGGATTTATTTTCCATTTTGATCCCATGTAGTACTTTGACAAATTGCTTTAGATGCATATCTTTTATGTTTTATATATCATATAGGTTACTGCACCCTTATTCTAGATCGGACGAAATCTTCTGAAAATGTCATTCGAGCTAGTTTCAAATAATCGTGCCAAAAGCCGAATAATCCAGGTCAAAGTTTTACGATGATTATCGCAGAATGTTATTGATAAGTCTTTCAATCAATTGATTGTTTAATTTGTTGAATACTTTAATTACTAAAAACATAGAATGCATAGCAATAATTTTACGTGGACAGAAAGAAATCAATCTTTACCACTAAAGACACCACAATTCATACTACTTTGGATCACACACACAGGGGGAAAAAACCCAAAACAATCATGAAATTATGTTTGACTTTATAACAAAATCTCAAAATACAGATGAAATGGCTCGATGAAACATCAGTTTCTTATTTATTTCTCAAGTGTTCTATACATGTCGTTTTTTTATGCCACAGTGTGCACTACTTAAGATTTGCAAAACGAGTTTTATGTTCATCTACTTACTGCTCAAGTATTCATACGACATATTTGGAAGTTTCAACATGATTTTTGAAGAAGGTTATGTAAGGTTGAGTTTCGAAATTTAAAATGGAAAGAGATGACAAATGAATTGTTCGAGTGATTCACATATTTTTGGAACATTTTCATATCAGCTGTCAATGCCGTCATTCGAAAAAAACTGCTTTCTTACACTACCTTCAACTAATGAACCTTTGTCAGTCGTTGCCTTGTTAAAGACAGGGTCCAGCGCTCAACGATTTTTTAAACTGTAAAGCATTGGACAATTTATAAGACAATAAAAAAAATTTCATGAAAATCCATCCAGCAGTTTTTGAGAAATCGTTCCTCAAAGTGTCCATTTTCACCTGCCTGAGAAAAACTAATCAGTGAAAAGCCTAACATCCGGTTTTAGTTAAAATCCACGTGTGACGTCACTTGTGGAACACATCGTCAATGACGTCTATATTGAAGCGGTAAGAAGGCTGTTTTCATATTGACATAAATTCATTCTCAATAGGCCATGTATTATTTTTTAACATTTATTGTGATGTGGAATAGAATAGATAGAGGAATTTAACCATACCAACATCATACTTATTAAATATAGGCTCCGATTCAGGAGAAAAACACATGGAAAGTCGTAGTGTTGATTGACCTACATTACATAGTCATAGACTGATAGAGTATGACGATAGGCCGGCCTCTCAACCTTCACGTCTTTAACAGCTCATACCAGAATCCATAAAATTCACATCAAACCAGGTGATACATCATTAAAAGCGGAATTAAATCAGCTTTTTACCGATATCTATGAATAATTTTTATAGGCATGTGTTTCCGAGAAACGGCAATTTGAAGTCGAATTTTCGGCAGTCGGTCATTTCATCGCCAATGTCAGAGTGCGTAGACAGAAACATCCAGACATCTATCATCATTGTGGGCTTATTGACTTGCGTCTTTTTGATCAAGAAACACATTACATAAACATTGAGGCAAAATGGCGTCTCGAGTTTGTTCACTTTTTTACGGGAAAAGTTTTTTTACATGTCATTTTTTTCTCGCGATTTGGCTCAACGAATGTTTTAAAAATTAAAGGTCAATTCTGCAAGTATACCAGGATTATAATTTCAGTGCAACAATATCTTATAGTGCCTTGAAATAATATGGAAATATTTAGCGAACTATGACTGGGCCAAAAAGCTTTCATTTCAATGTAGGCCGCCTCAATTACCGAAGCGGGAAGATCGTAGATATTCCACGCTATTTTCACAAATTTCACATGAAAGATCTGTAGTCTTAGTGGAATATGTATCCAGAAAATTTCTTTAGAATCAGAATTTTGTTTTTACAGTTCGACTTCAGTATATCAACCGGCGGCCCCCGGGAAATTTCGAAGGGAGAAAAATGGAATGACTTACGTCAAGCAAAATGTCAACTTCAAACTGAAAAATCTCGGCAATGCGTTTAGATAAAAAATATTTGAAAATATCTCTAAATAGCTGATTCATTTCCACTTTTATGATCAGTAACATGCTTTAATGAAAATGTTTGGATTAAAAGTAGGAGTTTTAAAATACGTGATGGTGAAGTAACGATCTCGCCATTTTACTTTGACTTTAGTTTTAGACCATCTAGACCCCAATCAAATAAAATCGGAATTATATTGCTAGTAAACAAGTTTATATTTAGTAAAATGCATACCCACTGCACTAAAATTTAATTTATGGCAACAATCACGCCTTTGATCCCGATTTATGATCATGTTTTCATTGTCTTATCGACAGTAAATTCGTCAGCTTCATGTTGTTAATGCAGTAGAACTCATAAGCTCAGTGTTACGTCTCACACAACTGACGTCATCGGTCAAAGGTCAAATTTCTGACTTTTTGATGAATTGATAAAGGTGAGTTTTGGAGTTATTTGCTAATAACAGGAGAATGGTTCAACCGATTCACCTAATTTTTTTTTTATTAAGTTATTGATAGGAAAACACATCATTGTGGTACCATATCGTTCAGCGCTGGACCCTGTCTTTAACTGTCAAAGTAAATCGTTCTAGTACAACAAAACAGACCTATTTAGTATGCAATGAGAGTTAAGAAGAATACACTGTATGTATTTAACCTGGTTATTGAGTGCAGTCAGACGAGAAAAATGAAACGAGCTATACAATGTGGCTTTATCAACAGATATACGGCAAAAAGTTCATGTGTGGTCACGGCTTTTCAATAGTTTACTAGCGGTGTGTACTCTACTCATTGTTGGCCTTCTATTATCAGCTTCATATGCCCTTTGGCCTATCTTTTAAATAAATTGTCAAGGGAAGGCTATATAAGACTAGAATCTAAATCCGTAACCACTAAAAAGTCAGCGTTGCGAATAACCGTGTGGTAAACGGCTGTTTTATTATTGGTTTACGTTTGCTGTAATTTCTACATCTGGTGCTCGAGAAAATGTGGTAAAAATAGAAAAGTTTAAACACCCTGTGTTTTTGTAATGAATCTTTAATAAACATGATATAAATTTACAGTAAACTGTCAATGAATTAAATGTCAAGAAAATTAAGTGAACAAAATAATTCTTAAGTATAATTCTTTCTAAAATAAATGAATACTAGTTCCAATTCCAAAGGGCTTTTCGCTTTTCAATTTTTTTTGTCAATGTGCAAGGTTTATGCTGTATGATATTGAGACAAAACAATTCGGTCTTTTCCCACTTGTTTGTGTCCTTTTTTCTGTCTTCCTCTTCTTTTAAAATGAAACAGAAATAAAATCACAATGAGGGTGTTTCACAAGGATAGCATTTATCTCCCTTTCTCTTTCTACAGTTGACGTACGGACTCACTCCACTAAAAAATGTTATGATTGTATACGAATGTAGCCCGTGGTATTATTCGACATCCCCTCTCTCTCCTTTTCATATTTTTTGCATGCCTATTTTCTTAACTCAAAATTTTCATTGTCATCATATATTGAATTTTGGTTTGTATCTAGAATACAATGGTCTATCGATTTTTTTCCACAAAAACTTTTTATGCAAATAATTATATACAAAAGTAGTCCGTCGAATTTTTCGACATCTCCTTCCCTCCCTTATTGTTTTCGTATGCCTATTTTTGGTCTAGATTTGTATTTTGAAGTGTGAAATTGTCATATCATTCAGATTTTGGTGAATAAAATTAAATTTTGATGCGGAAGAATAAGTGCGAAAACAGTCGTTTCCTGTACATTACGTTGTTTTAATCCAACAGTCGTCTAATTTTGATTTGCTGAACTCAAAATTGTCATGGTCATCATCAGGGGCGCCGGAACCACGGGGGCAGGAGGGGGGCCTCAACTGAGGGGGCGAGGGCGAACATGTGCCCTTTTGTCACGGAGACGAGGACAATTTTTATGTCATAATAATTACAGCCGACGGAGGCAAGAGACGGAAAATGGGGATTTTATCTGGACTGGGCTCACATCCTCCCAAAATAAGAGCCGGCGGATACTATAAACCATGCAACAGCCCAGAGCTGCAGTTAGCTGGTGTTCACGGACCCTTTACCGCCCAATGATATTACATCAATAGGTTATTGATTTCTGATTCCTGTCACAAAATCAATTTTAAAGTTTAATTCAAGGCAGTTAAGTTTATAAAATTCAACATTAAGGGAGAGAACTCTGTCAAAAAAATATTTTTGTTTACTGTCATAATTGGGTTAAAACATTACGAGAGATAACTCCTAACGAAATTTTGCAGTTTAATAAGTATGTCTCAATAATATGTAGACAGTCAAAGAAGTCCGGAGTCATGTAGAGCCTAACTGTAACCTTAACCGGTGTCCTATGTAGGCCTAAGCATAATTTGGAAAAATGAAACGGAACGAAAAAAAGAATTCAAAGTAACCTTTTGGTAATACACTGGTAGCAGCAAACGAACCATATATGAGAAAAATGAGGAAGTATTTCATTATGGAAAGTGGACAAGTGATACAAGAAGAGTACAAACATAGTGCTCTGCAAAACTATATAAATATAATATAGTGACAGTACAAAAGTTTGTAGTGATTATGTTTAGCATAATAACCGCGCTTCCACTGAGAATTGTGAAGGAAAGCTAGCTCTAAGCTAGCCTAGAGCTAGCTTTATTGTCGAACACGTTGCGTTTACACAAAAATATCCGAGATAATATTAGAAACAGACATGTTGTTTTCGTCTACAAGGTCATGATGACGACCATAAAATTTCTTCAGAGTAGTTTTAAGTCGAGTATTTAAATACCCCTGCAGGTATAGTTTTGATGTCAACTCTTTCGATCTAGCTAAGAAATCAGCGTAAAAAGAACAATCTCTAGCGTATCTAACCAGTTGAGATACATATAACAGGAATGCTGGCGAATGTGGAATGTTGCTGCACATAAAAGGAAAATTAACGATGGAGAAATCAAAATCATCACGTTTGTCATATAATTTAACACTAAGTCTATGTTTTTGTCATATTCGTGATGCATATCATAGCAAATATTTGGTGGAGGGAGTCCTGTAGCTAACATGCACGACACCAGTGCCATTGGCTATGATTATCTCCCTTGGGTGCCCATTTGTTCTAATGAACCGAAAATAAAAATGTAAACCTGCAATCTTTATTATTGGTTGCATTGACGATATCCGGGATCCCCAATATGTTTCAAATCATATGAAAGTAAAGCAACAAAAAAAAAAAACCAACAACATTAAACAATAATTGTAATATGATATGAAGATATGGTAGGAAGCAAATGAAAACTGATGGGGCTGAGAAAATTTGTCCTTTTATAGACTCGTCACTGTAAAATGATACAGCACCGGCAACAGCGCAATAATACACAAAACTTGCATAATACCTTCAAATATACCACAACATTTGTTTTCCGATTTCTGTATACGTGTTTTCTACTTTTCTACATATTTTCACTTAAATACTTGTCGTATTTTTATATGTATTTATAGATACACTTGGATTTGAGGTTTAAATTTCAAGAGAAAACTCTAAACAAATCTCACTGATTAACCTAGCTAACTCCCGTTTGTGAGACTTGAGTATGATTGGTCGAACGAATAGAGAACGTGTCCCACATTACGAGGAATCCCTAACCTGCACAGCTTGTAGCATTCATCATGCATTTTCATTGAGTCTATGTATGTAAGTTTGACATTCTACTTGAACAAATAATTGCGATGTAAGGGTAATATATACGTCTCGGTTTGTCGTGAATGGAATTGAGAATAGCTCTGAACAAAGACCGGTTCAATTAACACAGCCTTTTTTTACTAACTATTACTCAATATGAAATATATCCATCCACCCCGCTTTTTGCTCGAAATTTTATTTCAAAACGGGAGATAATTTTGAAGTATAGAACTAATCTACACAGTATAAAGAATACATTAATAGTTTCATGTCTGCATGTATGGTCACGTATTAATAATAATATTAAATAGATGTGTTATTTGAAATAAGAACACGTAACAAACTATTTTGCACTCCTGAAACGGGTTTAGCATCTGCACCGCCCTGTCAGTTATTTCCCCTTCAATGATAATTATTCAAGCCCGATGATAAGACCTGAATCACGTGCTTGACTATTTGTTATCTTGACAGTAATTGGTTGATATAGTTGAATCTTGTGAGCGGTTTGTGCACTGATAATATTCAATGATACTCAACACATTTTATTAGTCGATTAGATTTCCTCTTTTATCTTGTCAACCTCGGACATTTTTGACACTATACATCTAGTTGATTGTACAAAACCTATACACGACATTGGGATTTCGACCATAATGTTAAGAATTCCTCTGTGCACGAGTGACCTGCATAAACGTGTCCCATGAAACTCGGACACGTTCTAAACAGTTTTGTTATTCTTTAGGAAAAGCACGAGGTATAGTGCAATAGAAGTAATATGTGTATCCATTCTTTCCAGTAGCCTGTACAATGCAATGACCAGCAAAGTTATCCAATTTCTAATCGTATACCGATACCTACCACAATGGAAACGTCTAGAATTGTGCCTAGTAAAACATGATGACGTTTTGTGCATGTAAAACTCGAAAGGCGCTTGGAAGAATGACAGTATTCATCTAAATAAATGTTACGCGAGTAAAGTCGCTATTCGAAATTCGTCGGAACAATTTCCGGTCAGTGATAAGCATGAATAAGCCTGAAAATAAAGTGACATATCAGTCAACGATACACCTATTCTGCATTCTGACCATAATGAAATGTTTAAAACTGATGAAAGATGTTTCTTTTGTGAACTTATTGATCTAGATACTCAGATGAGTGATCTACGCTAATGATATATTTCAACATCATTATGAAGCTGGCGCATTAGGCTACGTATTTTAATTTAACACTATTTATTTCATGGCGAATCAATACTAGAAAACCTGTTTATCCTACTACAAGTAAACCTAATTGTACCGATGCTTAAACAATACTTTTGAGTAAATGTCAGTTGGTAAGAGAGCAACAAATTATTAAGGAGGTTGCCAAAAGGGCGTTATTATTCAGCCTAGATTTAAAAATGCGTAATGGAAAAATTTACTGGCCAACTTTGACAGTTGTGATTGCATGCCAGAGATTCAAATTTATGACAAATATGGGAATAAGAAAGAAAATATAATAGGACAGACCAATGAGGAAAGGACCTGTCAAAGAATAAATAATGAATAACAAAATGCCAGCTGTGAGTTTATGGAGTTATTCAATGAAACCGTTATCAAGATTCCAATTTCTAATTAGCCCACGAGCGTGGAACTGTCAATCAAAGCAACTACATGCAAATTTTGACATAGCTAATTCAACTGGAAACAAACCAAAGCCATAGTTTTCATTTTAGCTAAATTGTTATTGTCTTTTGAATCTGTGTTAATCATGTCTGTTCTATTGACATTCATTTACTAAAGAGTTGTACTCTAATAGAATATATAGCAGCAATATTTATGCACTTTATATATTTCAAAACATAAACATGCGCAGAAGAGGTATCCTATGAATAGCAGTTTAAAACCTCCATACAATAAAAACCTTCATTCAATCACGGACAACCTGCCAATAATAAAAGCAACTTAGCAATAACAATAAACAACCTACCATTAACAATATTTAACTAACTAATAATGATAGACAAATTAACAAAACCAATAGACAGCCTACCAATAAAATAGACAACCTAACAAATAACAAAAGACAACCTACCAATAACAAAAGACAACTTCCCAATATCAAGACAACAATAAACAACCTACCAATAACAATAAACAACCTACCAATAACAATAGACAGCCTACCAATAACAATAGACAGCCTACCAATAAAATAGACAGCCTAACAAATAACAAAAGACAACCTACCAATAACAAAAGACAACTTCCCAATATCAAGACAACAATAAACAACCTACCAATAACAATAAACAACCTACCAATAACAATAGACAGCCTACCAATAACAATAGACAGCTTACCAATAACAATAGACAACCTACCAATAACTATAGACAACCTACCAATAACAATAGACAACCTACTTATAACAATAGGAAACTAACCAATAACAATAGACAAACTAACAATAACAATAAACAACCTAACAATAGACTGCCTATCAATATTAAAAGACAACTTCCCAATAATAATAGACAATCTTTCAATAAGATTTTTCCAGTTTTCATAATTATGATTATTCTTGGTATTTCATAAACCTCTGAAGTATCTTGATTGGATTAGGTAGTAGAGCAGTAAAAGACACGGTCTAAATATGTAGACGGCCTATTGACGTTTTGGAATGGTATTTAAATTCCCAGGAGGGAGTCTGAGATCTTGTCTGTCGGGCGAAGAAAGATGGAGTTAAAGAAAACAACTGTTGACCAAATGTTGATAGTAAAACTCACGGCCGCCGTGTTGTTGACTGAGAAGACCGCCTGTTTATTCAATCGATGTGGAATCGTTTTATCTATTTGAAGGTCTTCGGCAAATTAACCGTAAAGGTTATTTAAAAACTATGTTTATCTGCCGATTTAAATGTATATTTCGACTAAATCTACGTAATGAATAAGCCAGGAGCGCATACGAATATGACGTATATAAGATAACTGATAAAAAAAAAACGACAATGACACAAAATGTGAGCTAGTGGGTCGCCATACAAAAAATCATTGATCATCATGATTTCTTGTAACTAGCTAACCATCCATTATTTTCAAATATAACTATTTAGCCTTTAAGGATTCTATTTTATACCTCTTCAAACTTCTTTCAAATTAGCATGTCTACTGTGAAGAACTGAAATTGACGAATTCAACCAATGAATTTCTGCTAGACGACTATAAAGCTACAATTCTAGGTCAATTTGAATACTGTAGGGTTTATGTAGACTACAATGATAGTTCTCTCTGAGAAGTGAAATAATCTAAGTCGAGATGATTGGAATAACGTCACGCGTCGATAAATGTGTGTTATCCAAGAAAACATTGGCCTTCCAGACGGATCAATAATCAAAGAAGAGTCTATTTTGATCAACAGGGTGATATTCACCAAACTCTATTTGGGCATAGGAACCAGCTGATATTTATACAAAATGATGCCTTTTGAACAGGACAATTCTTTATATTTCTTGTTGGTGAAAATGAGCGAGCAAATCACACATATGTTCAATGACTGAAGTTTTGTTGTATGAATCTTCCCATCAGTTGGTATTAATCTTTGGTCAATGGTCGCTCTGGATAGTCAAAATCACACAGCCTCAAACGACTGAGAGGCTAAGCTTTCGGAATTACAGGTTTCTCCACTTTATTAGCCTGCAAGCTATTGACAAATTTGAAACGCTTTCGCTTGCTGTTGTAACACAAATGTACAGAACCGTTAAATTGGAAATATATTTCCTCAAGATTATTCCAGTGAACAAATTCTGGTTTGGCTATACTATCTAAATTTAGGTAGGAATGGTATATATCAGAATTGCTGGCCGTTAATCAAATCTTTGTTCTAACCATGCGCTGGGTTTAAACCTAAATATATCTCTGATTTTCATTGGATAAAACTCGTTCAATGGGTCTAAATACATCAAATTATTTCCATCAAGTACAATATCTTTTTTCATCATGGCGTTACAGGAAACAGCAGGTCATAAATCAAAAACATTCAGGGGTTGTCTCACAATAGCAGACGACCTGGTTGCTATGCTGTGAAAATCTGATACCTTTGATGTATCTGTACTGTGATATAAATGTGTATACATGTATCTCATATTATGATATGAATGTGTATATCTCATATTATGATATGAATGTGTATATCTCATATTATGATATAAATGTGTATATCTCATATTATGATATGAATGTGTATATCTCATATTATGATATGAATGTGTATATCTCATATTATGATATGAATGTGTATATCTCATATTATGATATAAATGTGTATATCTCATATTATGATATGAATGTGTATATCTCATATTATGATATGAATGTGTATATCTCATATTATGATATAAATGTGTATATCTCATATTATGATATAAATGTGTATATCTCATATTATAGTAATAATGAACAATCAGTACAAGGAGAATTCCCAAGTCTTATAAAATCTATTTTGATATACATGTACCTGACTTTGGGATTATTCAATGTTAGACCTCAACCCCATTATTTTGCATCCATTAAAACATACAATAATAGCATTTTAAACGAGTCCCTCTTTTTCGTGTTTGAAAATACTAGTTTTTCATTTGTTGATCGCTCATTGTATGATAAAAGGAATTTTGCAACGTATCCGCAGGTCTATTTTAAATACATGTATTCTAATATAAATCATTTACTTAGTAATTCAAATATAATATAGATCCTTCACTCTGTTATTCAATTATAAATATAGATCTTTAACTATGTTATTCAATTGTATATACAGATCCTTATTTGTTATTCAACTGTAATATAGATCCGTCACTCGGTTATTCAAATATAAAAAAGACTTCCTATTCTGGTATTTTTAAAAGTAATATAGATACTTAACTCAGTTATTCAATTATAAA
Source organism: Lottia scabra (assembly GCA_029955415.1). Lineage (NCBI taxonomy): Eukaryota > Metazoa > Mollusca > Gastropoda > Lottiidae > Lottia > Lottia scabra. Next base: position 9,203,330 of record JARJEI010000015.1, read on the forward strand.
TATAGATACTGTAATCTGTTATTCAAGTATAACGACAGATCCTCCACTCTGTTGTTCAAATATAAATATTGATACTCCTCTCTGAAATTTAATTATAAATAAAGATCCTCCACTCTGTTATTCAATTATGAATATGGATTCTCCACTCTTTTATTCAATTATGAATATAGATCTTCCACTCTGTTATTCAATTATGAATATAGATCTTCCACTCTGTTATTCAATTATGAATATAGATCTTCCACTCTGTTATTCAATTATGAATATGGATTCTCCACTCTGTTATTCAATTATGAATATAGATCTTCCACTCTGTTATTCCAATATAAATTCAGATCCTTCACTCTGTTATTCAATCATAAATATAGATCCTCCACTCTGTTATTAAAATATAATACAGATCCTCCACTCTGTTATTCAATAATATAATATTTATCCTCCTCTCTGTTATTCAATTAAAATATTAACCCCCCTCTCTGTTATTCAATTAAAATATTGATCCCCCTCTCTGTTATTCAATTATAAATATAGATCTTTAACTATGTTATTCAATTGTATATACAGATCCTTATTTGTTATTCAACTTTAATATAGATCCGTCACTCGGTTATTCAAATATGAAAAAAGAATTCCTATTCTGGTATTTTTAAAAGTAATATAGATACTTAACTCAGTTATTCAATTATAAATATAGATACTGTAATCTGTTATTCAAGTATAACTACAGATCCTCCACTCTGTTGTTCAAATATAAATATTGATACTCCTTTCTGAAATTTAATTATAAATAAAGATCCTCCACTCTGTTATTCAATTAAAATATTAACCCTCCTCTCTGTTATTCAAATATAAATATTGATACTCCTCTCTGAAATTTAATTATAAATAAAGATCCTCCACTCTGTTATTCAATTATGAATATAGATCTTCCACTCTGTTATTCCAATATAAATTCAGATCCTTCACTCTGTTATTCAATCATAAATATAGATCCTCCACTCTGTTATTCAATTATGAATATGGATTCTCCACTCTGTTATTCAATTATAAATATAGATCCTCCACTCTGTTATTAAAATATAATACAGATCCTCCACTCTGTTATTCAATAATATAATATCTATCCTCCACTCTGTTATTCAATTATAAATATGGATTCTCCACTCGTTATTTAATTGTATAAACAGATCCTTATAATACAGATTTTTCACTCTGGTATTCAATTGTAATATAGATTTTCACTCTGTTATTCAATTGTAATATACATGTAGATACTTCATTATGTTATTCAAATACATACATTATATAAATATATATATACACCTCTCTGTTATAAATGAAGATCCTCCCCTCCGTTATTCAATTATAGATATAGATTTTCACTCTGTTATTCAATTAAAAATAAATATCTTTCACTCTGTAATAATAAAAATCCGTACAAGCAAAACAATTCCGTTAATTAAAAATCTTGTCCAGAGCATGACAAAATCGGGTGCAATAATTATATAGTAGTGGACTTACGAGAGGTACCATCAGGTGTTTCGAAAAGAGTAAGAATAGTCTGCTTCGCGCACGACACCCGCCACTACTATAAAGGTCAAAATCAGGAGGTGTTTCAATTGTATATACAGATCCTTCACTCTGTTATTCAAATATAATATTGAGCCTCCTCTCGATTATTCAATTAAAAATATAGATCTTTCATTCTGTTTCTGTTATTCAATTGTATATACAGATCCTTCACACTGTTATATAATTATAAATAAAATCTTCCACTCTGTTATTCAATTGTAAATACAGATGATCCTTTAATCTGTTAATAAAATGTAATACAGATCCTTCACTCTGTTATTCAAATATAATATTGACCCTCCTCTCGATTATTCAATTACAAATATAGATCTTTCATTCTGTTTCTGTTATTCAATTGTATACAGATCCTTCACACTGTTATATTATTATAAATAAAGATCTTCCACTCTGTTATTCAATTGTAAATACAGATGATCCTTTAATCTGTTAATAAAATGTAATACAGATTCAATCTGTACTTTCTCTTCAAAAAATATTAATAACTGAAATTCAGATCACCCACCCATTCTCTTTATTTCTGTGAAAAGATCGTTGTTTATTCGTTGTTGTTTATCGTCGGTCCGTCTGTCAACATTTGCTCGTAATCGCTCTAAAAACTAGAGTTTGAAATTTGGTATGTGTATACATATTCATAAAAAGAAGATCAAGTTCGAATTACAGCTATTTTCGATCATTAGAAGCAGAGTTATTGCCCTTGCCCCAAAATCTTGAATATTCTATTACTCTCTTAGTTTTCAACCGATTTTGATGAAACTTAAAATGGATGTTATTGGACCTAAATCGAAAGGTTTGAGAAAGTTTAGTTTACTCCTGATTAAAATTAAGGCTTTTTCATCAGTTTTGAGGAGTTATCGCCCTTTAACCTCTATACAGTTAGTGTTTCTATCAACATCACTTGTGTAAACGCTCTAAAAACTAAAATTCTTGATGGGATCAAATGAAATTTGGTATGTGTAAACATATTCATAAAAAGAAGATTAAGTTCGAATTTGAGCTATTTTCTACTGTTAGAAGCAGTTATTGAGAGTTATTGCCCTTGCCCCAAAGTCTTGAATATGCTATTAGTATCTTATTTTTCAACCAATTTTGATGAAACTTAAAATGGATGTCATTGGACCTTAATCGAAAGGTTTGAGAAAGTTTCTTTATTTATGATTCAAATACGTTTCCAGTTCGTAAAATATTTGTTCATGTTAGAACTGTTAGTAGCATATATACTTAATCCTTTACTATATAGATGAGAGATGAAAGATGAACAGCATATTTCGGATGTTGATTATACTATAAGATAGAGCTTTGAATCCAATCTTGTACTTGATTTGTAATGACCATTGCCTATAAAATACGGACAAACTAGAAACTTTTTTTCTATTTAAAATGCTTCTTTACATTACAAAGTCTCAAAGTAAAGAAAATGAGTAACTTTCATATGCGGATAAATCGGAATGTCACATGGCTGAAATTTAGAATGTAAACTGTGAGCACTAATATAATTGGCTTTGGACGACATTTCTATTTCAGAGAATAAAATACAACTTCTATAAAGGGTAGTGAACGTGCTCCATGAAACGGGCATAGTGTTACCATGTACAGCGATATCACCTCTTAAAATGAACAAAAAATCAAGTTTTCAAAATTTGTCAATAAGAGTATACATCGACGATGTAAACTCAATCAAACAGTATTTAAGTACAAAAAGTAATTTTCCATAAAATGACAGGTTGTTATAAAATTTGGTTTGTAAAAATTTTCAATTTTTTTTATTATATATAAGGTAGTTTTCTAGATTTATCAGATTACACTTGAATCTGTTGCTGAGATAAGTTGCCTAATGAATATAAACTCTTATTGACCAAGTTTGAGAATTTAGATTTTTTGACCATTCTAAGAGGTGGTATCGCTTAATATGTGTGTATGATTTCAGTCTTTCAGTAAATCTGAATCTATCTTGCTCTTTTTTCACGATAACTCTTAATGCATTTGCATTAGAAACAACTATATTTTTCACTTTCACCAAACAATTTACAAATATGTAAAAGCATACTGAAGAACGTAATAATATTCTCAAATAATAAGCACTTCAAATTCTTTTCATCTTTTAATTGCTCCTTAGTTTTTCAAACGTGGGGTTTCTTGGTATCTTCGGAATTTTTTGTCCTGTACTATTAGCTTTATGAAGTTTCTTTTTTTCACTTTCAATTTGTTAGAAATTGTTTAGAAAATTACTTAGAATATAGGCCTATGTTTTGTTTCCCTTAGAAAAAAGCATAGTATGGTACGAACAGTCCAGGATTATTTTTACATAAATATATAACCTGAAAATTGTTATCTTAGAGATACAGAATGAACTAAAAGTTATTTGGAAACATATTTGATGCAAGATACAGACTTGTTGAAAAGGCAATCATTTTAATTTAAGTTCTCTGAACAACTTAGTCAAATATAGATTTCATCTTAATAATTTCGAATTTCAAAACTATTCAATTCTAATATAGAACCGCCACTCTTTTATTCAAATATATAGATGTAGATACTTCACACTGTTATTCACTTTTCATATAGATCCGTCACTCTGTTATTCAAATACAGATATTATAGATCCTTCACTTTGTTATTCAAATACAGATATAGATCCTTCACTTTGTTATTCAAGAGAATAACTCATCTTAATTAATGTCAAATTTTAAAATTTTTCATGTCTGTTACCTTCATAAATATTTCATATTGTTTCAACAAAGAAAGAACATTTCTAATACATCATAAATATATTTTGCACATGGTTCTCAAAAATGTTTTCAGTGGTATATAGTTATATGAATATGGGTTGTTTTGTATCATTTTATTTACTTATATAGTATTTACCTTATTTATTGCTGAAATGTTTTGATTTCTTAAAAATAAATCAAATTACAAAATGGTTTCAAAGCCTTATCTGCATTACACATTGATTGAAAATCCTAAACAACATACACCATATTAAAAAAAAAGTTGTATGCATTTTCATCTGCCAGACAAAAACTGCCCCAAAAATCCTTATCTACAATGAAATTTAGTTCAAAAGTGCCAATACCTGCAGAGCAAAAATATAAGAGAGTAATGGTAAAAAAATAATGCAGAATTTACAAAGATTTCTAACAGAAATTTAAGAAATTTGTTTCAAGAATGATAACATTTGTTTAATGCACAACCATCCATTTGAATGAATAACTATCTTAAAATTTGGGCATTATCAACATACAATGTTACAACGGTTTTATATTATCACTGCGCTAGAAGATTTCTCATTCGATCTTAGAGACTGAATTTTACAACTTAAACTTAAAGCTACGGCATTTTATTAATTCGGTCACGAAGCAGATCTCGTTCTCGACATTTTGAATATAATATAAATAGTCTTCTCGAATAACCGAAATTTACGATAGATTGACAAAGATATCTTCATTGATATTTGCATGGATTTTAACCGGACATAATTCTAAAAATATTTGTAATTGTTTCAAATGGCCACGCTGCTTTTGAAAGCCAAGGTTGATAATATCTGGAGTGAAATGTTTTCCTCAACTGCAATGTAACCGATAAATGGTCACACGGCTTCGTGGTAGAGAATGAACAGCTATCGCCACCTAGTGGTTGAGACTCGGAGACTGTAGCGTGTGTTGCTTCGCGGAGCTATTATTTGATTTGAGCTCACGTTGCTGGATAAATTGAGGTCATGGAAGATCCATGGAAGACTCTCGCATTAGGCGAGTAGAATCTTAATTTTAAAGAGAGTCTAAATGATTCTAAGGTGAAACCGATATCTATGCACCAATGCACTTGCAAACTGAATCCAGATTTGCAGATATTTTAGCTTTCAATCAAGTTTCTGCAACATACTATTTTTATGAAAATCTCCCTTTTTGGAAGGCTGCCAATGACCTGATTAGCTCTTAACCTACTTTCTTGGCATACCTGCGGCGTAAACATTCCAGGGTGGCAAAAGTCAAATAATCACGTGGTGAAAAGAAAAATATCTCATTGGTCCAAACAATTTTCGACCATAGGACAATAACCTTTGATAAATAATATATCTATTTTATATAAATTGTTATCCCGTTATCGTACGACTCATCACTATTGTTATATGATAATTAGATAACGAGTACGCAATTTTAAAGTTATATTTTATAACAGATAATTAAATTTTATAATAGAATTCAATAATTCTTGTTTTAGGATCAATCATATTATTTTAAATATTTTTATTCATTTAATTAATTATTTTTTTTATTTTTTCTTAAATTTAATTCATTTATTCTTAAAATCTTTTTTTCAGATTTTTTTTTTTTAAATATTTTATAAAGTATTGTCCTAGATATGTATTTATATGAAATTGGAAGAATTAACAAAAAAAAAAAGAATATCTTTTAACGTTCCTTCCCGGATAAATATTGGTTGTAATCAAATATTTGGCATAAGTGTCATGTGGTTTGATAAACGTATCTTTAGTATACCAAAATATTGTACGTGTAAAACAGAGAAAATCTTAGGTAATTTCGACAATATTGTCAGGAGAGGAAGATGCTTGAGTTTACAAAGATTCATTAATATTATAGGGTTTATTAGTCCCTTAAAAGAATACTACCTCTAAGATTAAGCATACAATTCTAATTCCCAAACTTTGCTAATTGTTTTTATATATTTTATTTTATATAAACAATTATCGTCATATTTTATTATAACGTTAAAGAGGTTGGGTAACAGGCTTACGCCTATATTAAACCCCTCTTCATAATGCAGTGCAATACACAATGTTCATAATTACAAGTTGAAAAATAATTTCATTATTGAACTTACCTGGTGTTAAGAGTGAAGAAGTTCCTAAAAAACTTCTATATAAAGCACTGGCCAAGGTCACAAATAAAGAGATAAATGTTCAATACAAGATAAGGTGAAGTTAGCATAGTTAGTATTAAGTTAAAAAAACACCCACGAGTAATCTACAATAAACAAAAGTCTATAATATGAAAGTTTTCTTGTTACCAGTTCTAAAAGAAGAGAGTATGAATAGGTTCTGAAAAGATAAACATCTATATATAAGGATTAGAATATATTATACTTAATGAGCGGGTCAAGTATTATTGGATTCAATGGGATCTAGTCTACCATGGACCAGAAAATTACTAAGGTTTTTATTGCGCTTATAGGCAATTACAAGTCGTTTGGTATATACATTCGGAAATCTGTTCTGTAATTCACTGTAATACTGTTTGACGATGGATGAGGTTTTGGCAGCTGTATGATTAAAGGTGGCAACAAATGGAATCATTTGATTATCATGCTGTATGTTAAGTCCATTTGGAGCCACTGTTTGGAGTTGGTCCATCCAGTAGTTTTCTCTCTGTAATCGTTTGGTTTTTGGTTTGATAAGATCAGAGTCAGGAATTGATTCAATAGGCATGACAAGAAGGTCTTCAATGGAATGGTCAGGTAAATTAAAATGATGAGAAATTGGTCTATTTTTGCTATGAATTATATCAAAGCGATGGCCGCTAAATCGAGTTTGCAACGCGTTCTGGGTTTCGCCGACGTATTGTTTGTCACATTTTTTACACGAAATTAGGTAGATGATTTTTTTATCCGTACACGTGAGACGTTCTTTAATTTCAAATATTTTTCCGTTTTTTTTTATTTTGAAAATAATGAGACATATGAATATGTTCACAGGTGCGACACCGAGAACCTCTACATGGTATTGCGCCAAAGTTATTTATTGGAGGAGGGGGTTCATTAATTTTCAAAAGGTCCAAAACAGTGTCATTTTTAATTTTGCGCGAGAATCGTTTGGAATAGCCCCTCTCTCTTAATTTACAGAAAACTAGTCTACAAGCTGCATCAAAATCTTCTTCTTCTTCTGATTATTTAAAATTTCAAAATATTGGCAAAAATTTTCTAAAGACTCGGTCCAAATAATAAAAATATCGTCAAGAAATCTTCCATAGAAGAATGGTTCAAAAGGGGAAATGGAAGAAATTTCCAGTTCCCACTCAGCCATAAAGATATTTGCATAACTCGGCGCAAATCTTTTGCCCTGAAGTCTGGAGATAAATATTTTCATTAAAAACAAAGTCATTTCGCGTTAAACATAATTCCAAAAGTTCTAATATTTCTTTATCGGGTCTATCTACGCAGGGATTTCGAAGAAAGGCTTTTCGGACAGCGTCTAAACCGGTTTTATTATCAATATTGGTATACATACTTGTAATATCTAATGAGATAAATCTTGCGTGTGGAGGAACATTCAAGCTTTTAATTTTTTCAACAAAATCGGTGGTATCCTTAAGATATAACGGATGCTTACACGCTAATGGAAGTAAAAAATGGTCAATGTATGGTGTCATGCATGTCAACTTAATCACAACTTCAAGTAATATCCGAAAACTATTATAGTGTTTCAAAAAATATTTAGATTTAAGGATTTATCCGATTATACATACCTTAACCTGGTGTGATCCCAATATAATCCGACAAAGCTATAAAACTACAAGTAATTATTGAACAATAAAATCTTCAATAATTACTTGCATTTTCATGGATATTTTTTTGAGTTAAGTGTTGTATAGTTATCGAAATAAAAAAATTCCCTAATTTGGCTTTAACTTTGAGAGATGATTTTTATGCTCATCTAATTTTCTATATGGGAGTTACAGTCTAATTAAAATCAGACCCTAATTTCGTTTCGTTCGTTTTTTTTTTAAATCCGTTTTTTTAACCACTACATTAGGGTCTGAGAACGAGACGCTGTAACAAACGTTCACGTTAACTTTGACCTAACCTTAATGACCTTTGTTTTAACCAATCCGATCTTTGCCCTCTCCTGCGCTGGGATTTTGTTCTCGAACAATAGGTGCATTCTAGGATTCCTAAGTGCTGTAGACTAGTTTATTAGGTCATTTTTATCAAGGGTAGGTCAAAGTTAACGTGAACGTTTGTTATCGCGTCTCGTTCTCAGACCCTAATGTAGTGGTTAAAAAACCGGATTTAGAAAAAACGAACGAAACGAAATTAGGGTCTGATTTTAATTAGTCTGTGGGAGTTAGTAACTCTACCTAAATTATCTTTAAATTGTGCAGAATCTTGGAATAGGGAATTTAATAAGGATACCATTTATAAAACAGTAATTTCGAAGTATCTCAAACTCATTCCAAAAGTATTAAACCGTATAATCTATTGTAAGAAAAAATTCCAAAAAGAAAGGACTATACAAGAACCCGGTGATCCTCCAGAGAAAATATAAAAAATATTAGCTCTTGTTAGTTTCTGTTACGTTTTTGTTTTATTGGATTATGTTGGAAGTTAAATATATTAGAAGTAAAGTATTGGAAACATTATTCCGGTATTTTTTTTTAATTTGTCAATTTAACTAATTTTCCTTATTTGGAAATATTTGGATCGATTTTTTTACAATAAGTTATTTGATAAAATAAAATAACTGTAAATCTATTTGTTAGAGTGGGAACTAATCCAGCAAATCCTTTTAATTTGCAATTCTAACCAATACTTCCGTGAAAAAGGGCATTATCTTAACTTATGGTGAGAAAAAATACATGAAAGCGAGAAGGAACCGAAATCTCGTGAACAAAAAATATATGCACCAAAAACCTAGAACTTTTGTTTCATGGAGCTCATAAAAAAAGTTGAGGATCCCTAATCTTTGCAAAACTTCTCGTAATTGAGTCGAACGATTGATAGATAGATATGCTGCTAAATAAACCCAACAAAGTCATAGTGTATCGTACTTGAATCAAAGCAGAATTCATAGTTCTATTTGGTCAAGTCAGTTCAATTATCAATAAGGAATAAGTAGACTATAATATAATACAAAATATCTAAAGCGCTCTCAAAATACTTATGGTGCATTTTATTTGACACAAGGTGATCCAGTATAAATTTAACAACAACAACTAGAATTCCTTTTTCAGTCTAATGAGAAAATTTGATGGAAATTTCATTAACTCATTTTCCTACTATCTCAACCCAAATTTTATCTTTCAGGCAGTCTTATGGATCTCAGAGCTTAAAGCGATACTACGAATGAACAAAAAATCTAAATTTTCAAATTTGGTCAATAGGAGTATATATTCATCAGGGGACAAACCTAGTGGCATAACTGTTAAACAGATTACCTAAATAATCTGATAAATCCAGAAAACTATGTTTAAATACAATAATTGATAAATGTCTTAATCCAATTTAAGGCATTTATCAATAATAATCTGTAATTGTATGGAAAATTACATAGTTTTATGGGTTTATTTGATTCTGTTTGTATACTTTGGACACTGTTGATGAATATACTCTTATTGACCAAGTTTGAGAACTTAATTTTTTTGTTCATCCTAAGAGGTAGTGTCGCTTTAAAACAGAAACCATAGCAAATAATGCACTGAAAAAGTGCATAAAAGTCGTCGCCAAACTCGACAGAAAAGAGTTTAACTGTGCCTCAAGCAAAACGAAAACATTTAGAACATATTCTTTAAATGTCAATAAATTACGACGCAATATTAGTGCTATAGTGACATGTTGTTCGTAGCAATTATCATAGTTTTCAGAAATATATGGTTTGTATAGTTTGTAAACAGAAAATAAATGGTGTTCACATTCCTTGGTATATAATGGTCAACGTGATTTACCCCAGTTAGTGCCGCTGTCATGGTGCTTTGCTTTATGCAAAGGTGCATGTTATATACACAGGCGTGTAATTTACACACATGTACAATATACACCTGTTTATTACTCACACAGATGTACGCCACACATAGAGGTGCACATTATACACTTTGAGTACTTTAAAGGGCCATTCTGCTTTTTTGAAAAAAGTTTCCATTAATAAAAAAATAGCAAATGCTACCTGAGAGTATTTTTAAAGTATGCTTATTGTATCTCTATATCTTCTTGATCAAACTGAATTTGGTTTTAAAGGGTTAATTACAAACAGGGAGTACTTATTGTTAATTACGCAATTTGACCTAATTTTGGAGTTTGCCCTTTAAATGGCTCAATATTTCTAGCTGAAACCTTTTAAATACACAAGGGTGACATTTCTCTACAATATGGCGTTTATTTTACTCAAATCTGTTCAGTAGTTTGCTATCAGCGTCCAAAAAACATAACATACTTAAAAACCTTACGTAAGGTTTTTAAAAAATGTAGCATGTTTTTAGCGTTTAAAAATTAACGGTTTGATATTTTTAGTTAAATCTTTCAGATACATTAAAGGGCACATAGTTAAAGATTTTGGTGTAAAGTTTTCACAAATTTGAGCAAAAAAAATTTTTGACCTAAAAAAAATTCAGACTGTCCCTTTAAACGGTTTATATTACACAGTTGTGTACTTTTAGCAGTTAAGTAATTGACATGTACAGTGTGAAGACGATATATAAGTTCCACTATAATAACTGTTCCAAAGGACATTTGTTATGTAATATTTGCTCCAGTTGGAACTTTTACTGTTTGCAGCTAGATATGCTCCTTCGATTATACCTTGTTAAGCACGCTATCTTGAGTGTACCATTGTTGTTAGCTTTATGAATGCGAGACATGTGAGATCATCTGAGGTGGTCAGTATCAGCACTGCACTGATGAGGCCCGAAGGCAGAAATAGTACTTTGTTGATTACACGTCTTATATAATGTAGAAAGAAGTCAATGAATATGATGTGGTGTAACTTTCTATTGACAGAAATGTATGAATACTTGAAATCTTCAATGGTAATGATTGGATATACATAATGAGCTCGCAAAGGATGGCTTTGCCGTTTTCATTTTTCATCTTCATTACCCAATATTGAACAGAAAAGTATCACATAGTTTTATGTATAAAGATTGCTTTGTCTCAAATGGCCCAAACAAAAGTCGAAAAAGTCACCTCATCTTCGAGGCGGACAGACAGAAAATAAACTTCTTTTAACAATATTTGTTTATTTTGTTGACAAAAAGCTAAAAACAAACAAACATAACAAGGGACGAGTTTTTAAAAACAAGCAAATAACTTTTATTTATTATATAACACGATTTCCTCAACAACTTCCTCTCGAACAGTAATGTTTAAAGGGAGACGGTCTTCTTATATTATAACTGGTAGAACTCAATTTTATTCACTTCAAGGTAAATTGAAATCATGATTTTGTTCTCAAGAATTTGTACTATTGTTTAAAATTAAGTTTGCCAATTCAAAAAATGAAATGACTTCATCTCTTTCATTGGTCTCATGGCTTACTCGATCCTAATTTAACGGACTGTCCATCGACTTTTGATTCTACTAGCTTAACGGAGCTCTCTTCATTTATAGCACTATTTCGAACTCCGTCTTGGCTGTTTGAATTAACTTTTGAATTCGTATTTTCGTGGATGGAAGGGTCGGTTATTGAGTTTTTAGTTTTATCGTTAAAGTTCGAAGGATTACTTTCACAATTAATATTGCATTTGATTTGTCCTTCCTTAGCCTCGGAATTCACAATTTCATTGATAATGGTACTGTCCAATTTACGTTTTTTCGGAATATTCATTTCGCATTTTTCAGCTGGTCTTTTCTTGTCAGTTGGAATTTGGGATGGGACACAATTTGTGGTATTTAAAACAACTGGAGAATCAACAGAACTTTCAGTATTTTTATACGAATTCATTATTTTTCGAACTTCGTCTTTTTTTGTTCTCATAACGATTTCTCCTCGTTTTTCATTTCGGAACACTGGACTTAACGGACTGGTGGGACTGGTTGGGCTTAAAGAAGATATACTGCCACTGTTTGGACTGAGGGAACTAACACTTCCACTTCCACTGATTTTAATTTTTGAATCGTTTCGTTCATTGATTTGTTTCACAATAACGTCAATAGCTTTTTGTTTTTTAGTACGAACACTAAAATTGTCAATATCACCATTTCGTTTCGCAATATTAGTCACAATGGATGGAACAGGGGTAGTATTGTTATACATGTGTTGCTCCGTTGATACACATATTTTCAATTCGCAGTCAAGCGGGCAAGTAGTCGCATTGCTTTCATTTTTTTCTCTCATTTTCGCAACATCAGTTTTCAATTCGTCATTCGACACAATTTTTTTATTGTCAGTAACTTTCATATCAATGTTTTTCTTTTCCACCTCTTTTTCGCTAGAATTATTATTTCTAATGGAATTGTTTTCACTCTTCACCGCGTTGTTTAAATCATGGTCTGTAACACCACTGTTACCTTCCGTAAGCTTCTTGTCGTTTCCGACCACCGGTTGGGGTTTGTTCTCTAACGTTTTTATGGTAATGTCTTTTGCACTATCGATTTTACTATCACTCTGAATTGTTTTGTTGTTACTCTTATCCACTGCCTTTTCCTCTGCCTTTTTATTGCTCATCGAGTGTCCAGCTTCCCCGTCATTGCCACTTGATTTAATATATTTAGTTGGTTCACCCACAGCTAAGTCGCTTTTCTTCTGTTCAGCATCCGAACTAACAAGTGTTATATTTTCATTTGATTTCGATACCACCTTTTCGCTTTTAGAATTAGCGACATCCGGCATAACACTTGCTTTATTAACTGAAACGTCACATTTGTCAGAGACGATGGAGTCATCTTTAGTTCTATCTGCAACTTCTACGCAATTGTCCTTGCTTGTAGAGTTGACACCAAATTTGACGTTATTAGCGTCAGCAATATTTTGGCTACCAGTTTGTATTTTCTCAACTTTATGTTTTTCGCTTGACTGTTTTTCACCTTTTAACTTAAAACTTTCGTCAATTGAGATATTTTCATTTCGTTTATTGGCAGTTTTCTCAATATCCTTATTGACTCCACCATCACTTTGATAACTAGGACTCACTGTAACACTGCTTTGGTCGGTTGCACTGATTTGTCCAAGATCCGATCTTTCTACACTTAGTTTTGGCGATCCAATTTCAGGGGCCCCGATATTTATATTTTTGGTGGATTTTGAACTAACTGACTTTTCCACAGAAGTTTTTCCAATGGTGACCGGTTTCTTAGAATCATCTTTGGAGATGCTTGTAGACAAAGGTTTTGTTTTAATTTTAGAGCATTTTTGTTTTAGATACTCCCAATTTTTAAAATCTAGTTTCTTTTCAATAGGTTTTGTTTCGGATGACGAGGCTTTGTTTTGGATCAGTGTATTTCTTTTTGGATTCAGCCAACTCTTCTCTGGTTGTTTTCCAGAAGGTGTGACGGGCTCCGAAAGTTTGGTACCTTTCGATAACTCAAGGAGACCCATTACAGCATCCTCATCATCTAGTCTTTTCTGATATTCTGGTTTCTCCAACGGACTTGCAAGGGAAACTGGTATCTTTGGGTCAAGAGGAATATCAGAAATGCTGCTTGATGAAGTGATTTTGTTGGTTAACGCTGGCTGTAAAGAAGCTGTGGCAGTGGTTTGTAATGGTGGCAGTACTTTGTTTGATTTCTTGGCGATTTCTTTTGTAATTTGGGTCTGTGGTTGAGATTTGGATCTGTCTGTGTCTCTGCCGATTTGTTTTGTTAGATGTGAAGTTATGTCACTTTGCTTTGAATTTTGTTTTGGTGCGGCGGATTTTTGTTTTGCACTTGGATCTTCTTTTAAATTTGTCTTTCCAGCTTTAGGTGAAACTTTCTTTCGACCTTTATTGGATGATGTGATTTGTTTGGTTAGTGTGGATGACGGTTTTGACACAGTTGATTTTATTGTACTATTTGGAGTTGAAGGAGAAAATTTACTTGGACTGACTGTAGATATCTGATTTTGCATTAATTTGGTAGCGTTGGAGTTGGCAACAGGGGTATGCTTATTATTTACTTTGGGTGTATCATTTGATAAATGCGTATTAACCAGAGTTTTTTCTGATATGAATTTGTTTGGAGTCATTGTTTTGGTGGAAATAGTCTTGCGTGGTGATGCTGGGATGTTACTTGATAAAGTTTTTGTTTTTTCAACAACGGCATTGCTGGTTGTGAATTTCTTCTCAATCTCCAGTTCTTCGTCTGTTAAATGTGGTTTCCAAATTTTAAATTTCTTAGAAGAGTTGGTATTTGTTGATGCATCTGATGAATTATCAATTGCACCTTTACACTGATTGTCTGTACGATTGTTTTTCAAGGCTACGTGGGATTTGTTCGAATCGGGGGCGTTCGAGTTCTTGGTTTTCAATGAATCACAGTTTTTGGTTAGTTTATCGAGATGAGAAGACTTTTCTTGTTTTACAATCCAAGTCTTCTCGGGATCACATTTAGTTTTAGAAAGAACTGACTTTAAAATCACATCATTTAGTTTATTGTAGGGCATATGCATGTTAAAATCAACTTTGACGTCATTTGGATCCGTACACATTTCCGGTTTGACGGCATTAGTTTTGATGTTATTTCCGGGCCGAATAAGGGAATAGTTTTTCCTCTCTTTGGAACGTTTTGGTAACGAAACCACCTTCGATCGCACACTAACATCGTCACTAAAATCAAAAATGTCACCCTTCCGTTCGTTCTTTACATTGTTTGACACATTCGTGCAAGTTTTATCTATTTTAAGTAGCTTCATGGAGTCCACAATCTTTGTGTCATTTAATAACTGTGAATCGTTATGTTTGCTCTTTCTTGACGATTTTGAATAAATATCTAATTTAGATAGTTTGGGTTTCACAAAATGATCACTGAAGCGGGACAGTTTATGTTTACCATTCATTGGAGTTCGTGGTTTTATAAATATGCCCGATTTCTTTGAACGGGGTGAATCTTTCCATCTCATTCGCGGTCGCTCATCCACAGAAGAGTCACTGTCAGAATTATTGCGTTTAACACAATTTTCATTGACGTCACGAATAAAAGTGCACTTATCGGTAATTGCATTGTCCGTATCACTGTCATCGAAGTATTTAGGAGACCGAGCAGATCCTATTTTAATTGGCGATTCGGACGCTGTAAAGTCTAATAGATTGGCTAATTTCCTTTCCTGTCTCGCCTTACATTCACTTATACGACGTCTGCGACCTTCCGGTGTGGTGATGACGTTAGCAATTTTGGGTGGAGACTGACAGATCATATAAAACAATCTTAATGGTTCCGTCTGAAAAGAAAAATTCAAAATGTTGCGGAAAGATTGATTACACGAAAAAGATATAACTTAAGTTATTATTCATTCATGTCCTATTTCAAGAACAGAGTGAGAGGGTCAAAGTCATTTTGACATGTTAACCAAGGATATACTTTTCACTCAGGAAATCCGTTGTCTATTTTATTCTATGAGTCAACAACTTGCAAAATTCATTAATGATGCCGATGAACCATTCATATTAGATACATGGAATATGCAGTCATTGATCCTCAAATCCTCGTGGTGAAAAACCCCCCAGTTCATAGCCCCCATAGCTATGATAAGGCCGAGGTCAGGCGGGATTGATGAGCTGCGGGTATTGGGCAATAGGAGGGGGGATGTTTGCAGTATTAACATTGGTATAGCTGTCACCTACGAGTCTGGGTATGGACATCTGTTGATTATCAGTGTTTTAATACATTTACACGGTTTCACATACCCTAAAACCATTAAACAAGCTAAACTAAGTAAATTGTTCTTGAACACTAAGAAACCCTCCCGTATGTTCGCCCTGGATGACCCTGAACAAACATCAAACAATATGATAACTTACCCGTCTCCATGTATAGAGATTAGCGATATCATGCAGTGATAAATTATTTGATAATTCTACACGACTATGATAAAACTGAATCTGAAAAAAGAAAGATATAAAACCAAGTTCAAGTAATGTGGTTAAGAAAAATAGGGGTTGCTTCAATTGGTTGGAATTGGATGGTTGATGGTAAATTGAGTATCGTTTGTGGTCATTGCATGTTAGATGATACATCCTATGGATATCAATGACGTCATATAAACTCCTTTCCCTCAAATCTTAATTATACATAATTAGGTTTACTTACCTGAAATTTAGAAGGCACTGAAAACTTGACAGTAATAAATTTTTTAAGGTGGCCAACAGTTACACCACTTGGACATAATAAATATCTTTTATCGCTTATCTATAACAAAAAATTACAAAATAAATTCATTTATTACTGAGTTATTGGCATCATTAGAAGTTTTAAGTTTTAACAATTAGGAATTCGTTGATTTTTTCAGTTCATTTTTTGTCAGCAGGTTAATAGTCTTGCCATCCATAATCTGAGATTCTTTTTGAAAATGTATTTTGTAAAGATTTAACCCAGTTGCATAAATCGTTTTCGTCATTTAAAGAAATAATTGGATCATTTGATTGGTTGAATATTTAAAAACCCATTTCAGGAAATACATAAAAAATTCTACAGATCATGGATGGTAGTTGGAATCACCTTCAGAAAAAAATACGAAAAGAACCATTCAGATTTCTATTTCAATCAAATTTGTTTAATAAAAACAAGGTTTATTTTCAAATCTCTTCCAACAACGCCGTGTACTACATGGTATGCACTTTAAAATATGTATAGAATTAAAAGATGTCAAAAATACAAATCTTTTTATTCATATTTTTATAATTTTATGGGGATTTTCAGAAGTATATGATATGAGAAAGATTCTGTAAAATCATTTAATATTTACCTTTGCTTTCGAATATTCTGGAGGATGCCCACTGAAATGTAAAATAGAACTATCAAACATGTATCTCGAGGTATAAGGACATATTTATCCGTTTGTTCCAACATTTCAACGGAATGCAAAGTAAATACTAAAACTAAATCAATGGATAATTGTGAAATTGTACAACTGAATACAGAATGATTTGTCTCAAGTGAAGAGCGGTCCAAATAGCCTATGACAATTTTGCATAAACACCAAACATAAATGGTGTCGAGATATTTTTGCATTATTTTAGAAATTCACTTTCTACTTTAAACTATCTTTTTCTTGGTGGAAAAATCTGATAAAATTATTCTTACTTTGCACTGAGTTCTAGAACTAAACTGATTTGTTCTGCTTCAACCTCCTCAGATTTTTCCATACAAGCTTCACCACGATCTTCTAGAGTGGCATCTTCACATTCCTCAGGATGTTCAGCATAAAACTTTCTCCTGTTGGACATCTCAGACTCAAATAACCCCGGTACAAGTTTATATACCAAATCTTGTAGGGTTTTATCAGCTCTGTAATTCACAAATCAAGATATGTAACGACGTTTTAGTTATATAGCTTAGTTTTCTACTCCTGATCGAACAATGATGAATAAGATCTTTGAGTACCATAATCAAAGCATTGGAATATTCAATTCTACTCCACAACTGCAGACTTCTCACGCTACCCAATGCACAATTGTTCAGATCAGAAAAAGGTAGGTCTATCCGCCTTTGTTATACATTTAAAAGCCTTTGAGCAAAACAATACCATTTGACAGCTACTGGTCTTCGCGTTGTACAGACAGGATCAAAATACAACAGTAGACCAAGACGATAGTTTAGTATAATATAGATTATTAAAATACATGTACATTAAGTAACAATTAATGATTTAAAGATATGTTATTATTAGTCTTATACCTAAGATTTTCCAAAGGTTTTGTTTTATGAACCAGGACATCACAGAGTGGACACATCTTGCTGGTTTCTAGATATCTAACAATACATGTCCGGCAGTCTGAAATACAACCAAAATAAATCATGTTTTATGACGAACATAATAATATAAAGGTTATGTATGATACTTCATGTATACATACAATAATTTCAGAATTGTATTATATACAATTTTACATACATACAATTAGCTGAAATTCTCAGCGCAAACAGAATCATATAACAGTCTATAAACAATCTTTGGACTTTGTCTAAATAGATAATTATATCGCAAATGACATCGTACAATAATTATGATTCATGAAATTGATTGAGAAAAACAATGACCTTACGATAGATTTCATAAAATATACACCACGATATTTTCCCCCGATATATATACCGAATGCATTTACATTGTACAAAATTATGAATTGTAAATGTAATAGGGACAACATAACTTCAACATTTCACCAATCAAACAACAACGAAGGTAAGTGATCAATCATAACAGTTTTTATACATGTAAGGAACAAAATAATAATGAATCAGGTCCAAATATGATGGATAAAATATTGTATAAGTCTCCATAATCATATAAAAATCACATAATAAGCAGGAAAGATTAATTACAACAGAATGGTGTATAAATGGCATTCCAAAATATTTCAATTTTCTGTGTAGGTCTGAAAAGACATTTATGTCACCGTTCAGTTCAATCAAAGTACACGGAATTCGCGGATTCCCAATCAAAGGGAAATCAAAATTCATCTCGATGAGAACATTCAACTCATTGACAAAATACTGAGATGGGTTGTTATCAGATTCATTTTGTCGAAACTGAAACTTTTAAAATTAAAATAGAGGCATTCAACATTAAGCTGACTCACTTGTCATCAGTTATGTTTATCATCTGACTTTCATTAATCACAAATTTTTTCGATGCAGCATTATCTATTTCTTTCGTTTTTATCGCAAGACTTTATCAAGATGTTATCGTAATGTTGATCATGGGGATTTGTTAAAATCTAAACAAGTTATACTTACAGGAATGTAAACATTCTATAATAGTGGTGGCATCCACAAAATATCCACCACATAAAACACATAGTAGATGTGGATTTACATCCGTCACAGGTATCCGACCCTTCCTTAACATTTTATCTGGAAGTAGAGAAAATAAATACAGAACAAAGCATGAACAAAGAACATATTCGTAACAACCATAAGAAGATCTGAACAAACCGCTATCTGGATCCCAACTTTTGTCACTGAAATTACGCACATCCCAGTCTCTTTCGAGTATGAATGTGAATGAATGTAACAGTATACTAGTAATTTAATGAATATAAGCATTTGAAACATTTTAATTCAATTAAACAAATTCAATCAGGTTTGAATATTTAAGGGCATAGATCTAAATTGAGGCACCTTTGCCAAAGAAATATAGGCAAGGAAACTGGTCAACGATTAAATAAAAATGAATTTATATGTGACAATATATAATACTTTTGTTTCAGGCTATTGTAGAACTAGAAAAACAAATCAGGAACATTTTGATCAGCACTACAAACAGTGCTATGTAACTAAAAGCTTTTTTTTGTTAGTAAGCAAACGGTGTCAGATATATTCATACTTTTAATCAAATAAAACTGTGATATATCAGAAAATAACTATTTAGGATAACTTTTGAAACCATATTACTAATTTAAAACAGATCAAAAAACTTGACGATCTATATTATCCTGATCCAGAACCACATCACTAGAAATCACTAAGATTTAAAATCAGCATATCTTGAAACTTAACAATCGCTTTAACCCAGATCGATAACAATTGCAACGACGATTATTTATAATAGAAATATATATCATAATGAGTCAATAATTGTCTGGGATATTATGACTAACTGATAAATATATAGATATTAAATAGTTTTTCACATCAAGACTCAGTTGGATATCAACAGGATGTATCATCGTCTGTAAACAATGTTTATCATAATAAACAGAACAAAATCCTTCTTAAAAATTAAAATTCACAAAACAACAAAAGCAGGAAAATAAATTGTATACGTTTACATAATAGGAAAATCATTTTTGGGTAATATAATATTATACCTAGTAAAATTAATACATGTAGTTAGAATTATATGGAATTGAGAACACTTCCCACAGACATTTCAAAACGTTTTGTTAAAATCGTGGAGATGAAAAAAGAAAAGTAAAATGTATGTAGTTTTGTCGGAGAAAATATTGTGATGAAATAAATCACATTTATCTGTTAAAACATTATTACCACAAAGTTATTATACAGCTATAAATATAACAAAATATATGTATATATACATAAAATGCACTCAAATATAGATATGACTATGCACAAATATACATAATTGTACATAATAATATAGACAGTGCTTTGGGCACATATATAGATATACATGAGTGCACATAATCAAGTCATAATTATATAATATATGCACCTAAAACACACACCTATATATACGCCTATCTTTATTGAAATATACAATGGAAAATAAAAACTTAATTGATTTATTAACAATTTATCCATTGTGTTTTTTTTTATAGATTATTTATATAATTTTTACGCTGGAATCGTTTCACATCTTCTCTTAGAACGTTATCAAATCTTATCTTTAAAATGATTGTTGTTTTTTTTTATCATAATATCTCCGCACTTTCAATTTGAAAGAAAACACATGGCATAAAAGTCTTCTCAATACCTCTATTTTTTTTAACATATATGCATGTAGCCGAATATAAACAGTCAGCTTGGTTTCATAGTATTCATAACATATTTATCTTTTAAAGGGTCATGACCTGAAGCTGACTGACCTCAGACAACTGACCTTTGACCAGAGGCCAACAATGACCCCATCTGTTGTCAACAATGACACTGAGTTACAATGGTGGCTGTTGACAAGTTTAGAAATAATATTGTCACATGAGACTAACTATTATTGGCTTTATTTAACTAGAATGCTATTTTTGATACTATAAAATTCCCATTTCTTCATGTTTGTCCTCAATTAAATTGATATTATAATTAGATTTAGATATTTAATATCAATTTGTCCATTTTATATAATAATTTTTATAGTTCATAATCATATAGAGGCGTACATTTACATAAAATCACCGACAAAAGAATCACTACTTATTTTCACTTATACTTTCAATATAAATTGTTTTTTTCACGTATCAAAATTTATAATTATGATAGAATTCTATGGAATTATGTTGATATAATTTTACATAATCAATAAATGACTGTTTATATATTCTGTTATTGTCATTTTGTATTGTAATCAGTTTGTATACCGTTCTGTTAATTTGTATTATATGTTTATGCTTGTTATTCTGCACTGTCTTTTGCTTGTTATTCTGCACTGTCTTTAGCCACAAATTGTTAAAAATGATGCAAATAATCATGTTATACAATTAATGTTATTTATATATCAAGATCTAATAGACTGCTCTATAATTTAGAAATATCCATTTCTGCTTGACATTACTTTAACTCGCCCAGAAATACATAAATAACCATTATCGGTAGTATAATTAATTATCTGAGTTTTTATTGGACGTTGTCAAATATTGTAACCTGATTATTTTGTTATGGTCCAGATAAGACGTAGTTTATCATAAATCAATGCGTTGTGTTTTTTTCTTCAATCAAATTTACTATAAAATTGTGTATTTTAATTTTTAATTCGATCACGTTATTCTTAAGTAAGTATTGTCCGTTTGAATCACCACATCTGTCTGTTAGATTTTTAAAATAATTGACCCCGATCTAACTATTATATTCAATACTATGACTTTGATATTTAGTATGTAGTAATGATATACTTTTAAAATATTTCATTATATTACTCATCTTATATCATCAATCCAAAAACAACAGGCGCTCATATTTGACCTAATTAATAATGTTCCATTCATATTTCCTTTCAAAACAACATATCTTTAGATTGGAGTTTTTCTACAACGTTTTCCTCGTCATAAACTGAGTTCACAGCGACCAACTATTTCAATTTTTTTAAAAATCACACTTTCGGGGTGACTCATTCATTGTGAATTAACCCACTTCTCTTTTGAAAATAATAATAGTTAAATAAATTTCTAAATGATTTTCCGAAGAACATAATTTGAAAGAAATATCTTTTCAGTTTTGACTATGAAAAATTATAAATCAGAGATACTGATTGGATAACTAATGTTATATGACCTAGTTTCGAACGAATCAGAAAGCTAGAAATATGATAGAGTGATATTTTAAAAGATATGAAAAAGACACCTGTCTTTACATGGTTTTATTTTCACAATCTCTAAACCTATTTACATAACAACTAGTCGTGGAACACTGAACTAAACATTTATCAGTCAATTCACATTTACTTCACTAGGCAAATAGCTATAACGTTTAAGGTTTTTTTTTTACCCGAATACGTCAATGAATTTAATGCTCGGTAAGCAACGACTTAATACACTTTCATAATACTATACTGCTTCAAACACAAACCATTTAAAAGTTCACGTATAGAACTGTAATTTGCTTGAAACAAGAATTGTTCCACAGAAGGCGATATTTATCTGAATAAAGGTGCTTTAATTTGTTACTCTCATTTTGCTCTTACAAGAAAATGGAAACCTCGTCTTGGGAAATCTTGAAACAGTTAAAAACAGATGGTTTTTACTTCACTCATACTAAAATAAAAAATTATAAATCATTCGAATATTACTGTTGATATTTTTGATATAACAAGCAATCAAGGTGATGTATTTACGAATTACGATAAATTTTGTTACAAGTTTCAAGACAAACAACATTATTAAGTTTTCATCCATTGTCAATGCAGCGTGGTGTAAAGGGGGTTAATGAAAGTTGAATGAAACAATGATACCGATATTGCAGCCCAGTTAACAACCCGTCACAATTAAAAATGTAACATCCAGATTCCTTTGAATGAAATTCTAGAACTGGTGAATTAATGCTTTGGTCTAGAAAATAGAGACAGCGATAACGATCTTGAAATATTTGATCTTCCTGGTTATTCGGAAGTTCATCAGTACAAACTTTCTGTTTCGGAAATACTAGATACCCTACACACATTACGTAAGATTTATTTATATAAATATTCAATTATTAATCAATGGAATATAATTAGGCGGGGAGTCGATAAAAAATAAATGAATAAACAGATAGTTAATAAATAAACTTTGTTCATGTAGTCTCTTAGACTCATTATGCCAGTTCAATTGTTGATGAGATTATCTGCTGGTAGACAGTGTGAGAGACAGAATCCTGGGGGCAATGTGATGCTTTTTCAGAGAATCCGATCAATAGTCTAGATCAGAACTACATGTATCTAACTACAATACAAACTTATTTAGTTATAATTTGTTCTCGATATAGGTTGGAAGCGAACGTTAACTTGTCATCACTGGGTGCATTTGATCTACTTTTTACCAAATGTCGATCTACAACCATCTATTAGAGTTGTCAATGTCAGTACTAAGCTAATTTTCGAAATGAAATTGTTGTTATTGTTGACGAAAAAATCCTCTACATGTAATTATAATTTTCCAATGTTTAATTTCTTATATTTCTATCAAGTTACCCAACTCGCTATCTATGATCTGGAGAAGTTCTTCTTTACTTAATATTCGGTCAAAGTATGATCTGGTTGTAGTAAAAACATTTCACATAACCACACTAAATAATGAAACAACAACATAGATATTCTGACAATGTATGTCAACGTTCAACAATGAATGTCGATTTACTCATTTAGATATCTTTCTAAAATACAATGTATGACATGTTAAGTGTAGAAAAGTAAAAAAAATATATTATTACATATCGTCAATCGTTTCATAATTTTATTTCGTCTCATGATATTTCAGATATCTTATATAAATATTCCCACGAGTTCACGATACTTTTTGTGTAATAAAATTTAATTCTACAATCAATTACAATATAACTCCAAATGTTATGTTTTTCGTTTATTGTTGAAAAATTTAAATCCTTCAATTACTTTATAATTTTACCCCGGGTATTTGAGATTCGCATGTAGATATACGTTCAAAAAAGATTCACATATTTAAAATGTAAATTACAAGGAAGCAGAGAATTGTCAAAAGAAAGCCAATCTTGAGGGTTCAAATCAGTCGGTTATGCTGCCAAGTTGATGACGTCTTACGAATAGGAATGTGTACTGACGAAAACTAAAATTACGAATATACGAGCTGTAAGGCATTGAGTGATGATAATTTTAGCATGTATAAAAGTATTTTTCTTATCTTTGCTCGTCATTCAACACCCAAGTAAACAAAGTTCACGTAATCCTAGCTTTTAACATTTTCCTTGGCGATAGAGAAAAAATATGTGTGTAAATTCACAACAGAACAGTGTCTTGACTAGAGTAAATTGATAACATTAGTAACATTGTGAAAATAATCGACAATCTCGAGTTTTGAAACAAGCGATGGCGCTGAGAATTATTTGTCGCACGAACTCTTGATCATAACTTGTAAGAACTGTGGTAATGTAAAATCTACACTCAAGCACTGGAGTACTTGCGTCAAATGATGACCCCATTATTCGACTTGAAATGTATCTTACATTAATTCAATAACTTTATATATCGTAAGCTTATAAACACAAGTCCAACTCCCTAGAACACCTGATGTCACCTTTCTACCGGAGTCTCATTTGGTATACATGTATATGTATATAAATTACATTATAAATTACACTTTTGTAATAAGATTAATTACTAATTATATTGTAACAAAAACAATCTATTTATAATAAATCCAACTTAACGTACATGTACGGACCCAAAAATGTGATGATGATGATGATCCAGTACGAGCAACCATACAAATATTGTACTTTTGTTGGATATAGTGGACGTTGGAATATGACTTCACATTCATGTGACACGGAGAGATACTACTCAAATAAATCATATTATGATTTATAAACAGACAAAATAATCGAGAAAATATTAAGTCTAGATAACCAAGTCTATGTAGCCATTCAATTTCTACACCACGTGACTTCCATCCATTGTCCTCAACTCAATTAAATATCAAGTTAACAGCGAACAAAAGTCTCCCGTATCGGTTTTTAATTCAATAAGTTTAAATTTAACTTGAGGTGGGCGGTTTCTATGAAGATTGGTTATAAAATATAAAGATTTCTCGTTTAACAGTGGTGTTTGGTCGACTAGATCATTCACGAACACAATTGTGGATTTACATATTTGAAATAAAAATCTAATGTATTACTGTAAACGTTTTTGCAAGTTCCGAACCCATAATTCAATCATAATATGATATTATTATAATCAATTTCTCGTAGCGTATTTTTTTTAATTCGGTTACGAGTTCGAAATTTGTGACAACGATATAGGCTATTGGGTTACTACATGTATTATAAGGCAAGTTTCATGGGTTACATTGTAATATTGCGGCAAACTACATGAATTTCGAAACTTGCAGAGAAAATTATGACGTGAAGTGCCAACTGGGGAAAGGCCGTTAACACAGTACATTTTGCTGTATAAAGTGTAAAAGCGCCTTTAGAAGTTCCATTTCGTTATATCTGCAAATACGGTCGATATGATTTATGTGACGCGGGCGTCCGAGTGAGCACTTAATGTCTTAAAGTCTTAATTAGCCCTAGGTTTACATATCACATTTATTGGCTCTGATAACAATGGAATTTTACAATATGCAAACTTAGTATACCGTTCCTTACCATACCATGTTATCTTACTTTCATTGTGTGTTTAAGCAAAGTTGTGAATGCTCTTCCGAGATACACGCCGAAAAATTAATGTTCAATTAATGTTCTTTCCAACAATTTATCAATACCAATACTAAACGCATTGTTTTCATGACTTAAAATGAAATATAGAGACTAATAAATATTGTATGACCTTAACAAGGTCATTCGTTTTTACGTTCTACACATTTAACATTAAATACTTTGATTTGAACGTATTTTTAACTTTTGAAGTCGATTGTTTGCATCAATGGAAAAGCGTTTTCAAACAAACAATTTTGTTTTAAACCCAATGGAATACGACCTTTGTTGGCAATAACCTTTTACTCAAACGATAATAAATATACAAGAAAATCAGAGTGAGAAACTTCAATGAAATTACCATTGTTAATTTGAAATAAAACACATTATGAATCTCGACAAATCTTCATTACAATTCACCCATATTGACGACATAGGTTCTATAGCTGGTCTCCAACTCTTTCAATTAACTCATCACTTACATGTCTTCCCTTGTTGTTGTTTCTATTATTATTGGTACCTATATATATACACGTATATACTTGTTACTTATTGTTTGTACTCATTATTATATTCCTGATGACGGTGTGAGAACCACATTGAAATGTTGAAGTAATAAATATTCTAGAATTATCTATTCATAAAATTGTCTTATTTAACTCCTTTAAAGTCAATCTGTTCAATAACAACACAAAAAATATAATGTTACTTTCTAATGTAAAGCCAATTATATGATCTTAAACTACTCGGTTTATCATATTATACGATTTCATCTTAACCATTGTGAGGAGAATACAGAAAAGTCTCACTTATTTTCAATTTCTAGTTTGAATGCAACAAGTGGAACATCGAAGTATAAAAAGGCCCTAAAAAATTGGCGGACAAAATTATATAAATGACCTCGTGTTCATTAACAATCAGAATTTAAATTGGACTATACCTTACAGTGACAAAAAAAAATGATATAACGTAACCAGATATCAGTTCATAGTTCATGAAGTTATATTGCAAACAATATTGATTCTCACATACAAGTGATCAGTATTGATACGACATAAAGATAGGTAAATCCAGATAACTGATTATAAATGGTAGCAAATAGATGATTAGTTTTATAATCAATAATTACAAATACTGATTTTCCTCAACACTTGTGCCTATGTATTTCTATAACCAAAAGTGATAATTCATACCATAAAAGCTTGTTGAGATTATTTTGCGATGATAAGGTTTTTTTTTATTTCGATACTAGATTAATTCACACCATTCAAGGCTGGCGTCAATTCACTTTATCCCATAAAAAAGGTAAACATAAACAATCTTTCAACATGTAGCTATCCCTTCCAATATGTCTCTAAAGAAACGCAAAATGACATTTATGATATTTCTGTTAAAAATTGACATATATACATATATATTAAACTAATTAAATTTAAATATAAATCACTGAAAAATAGGCAGTTCTTAAAATCTTAAATCGCGAGTAAAATATATTAACCAAATCAAACTACATTGAAGGTCATTACTTTTTTTTAACGTACTGACATATAGGATACAGACTGTGTCACTGCGTCCATTTTAATGCTAATATGCAAAAAAGCTTGGTATGAAAACGCATCATGGGTTTATTTTACTCTGTCAATGTAAAATGCGTATTTTGTTTACGTCATTTACAGATTAATAGAATGTTGAAACTCAAACATCTACATATTCAACAATTGAAAGAAAAGTTAATTTATATATATAAGAAAAAAACACGATTACTCCCTATAACGGTTATTGCTAAGGTAGCATATATTAAGTACGTTACTTCACTCTACAAATATGCTTGTATACTACGTTTTGTTTCAGGGATCTTAAATGTTTATAACGCTAAGTTTTTATTTAAGGTTCAAGTTGGTTTTATCTAATACATATATTGGAAACTAAATTAATACACATAATCATAATTTTCAGCATACCAAAAATCAAGTTCATGGGGCTTTTATTTTTTGGTTTTCTGCTCTGGAAGCTCTGAACCATTGATGTTTCTGAACAGGATATAGGCGTTTCAGTGAATAGTTGTTACATCGTATGCCCTATATAAACTATATCTACAATCTACATCAGCTTGGTAAATACATATCGTTAAAGTTAATAATAATCTTAGCGTCAAAGTTAATATACTAGCCATTATTTAGTCACTAGTCATTATTTTAGACTAAATTCAAACCATCAACACTAAAATACCAAATATATTGGCGCTTGTCCAAACTTTCGCACTTTTCTTAATATAGGCCTACTATATTTTCTTTCAGTAAAAAAGTGTATGAGTTTTTTAAATCAAACTTTAGCTAGTGTACTAAAACTTCTCTCAATGTTAAACCGATTGAAAGCATGCTGTTTGGTATTAAGTGTTTAAGAGGAGTAGGCATGTATCGGACATTTTCATAATCAAATACAAGGAGATGTTCAGATTTCCCAAACAATTGGTTTCATTTACTATTTAAGAACATAATATCATTCAGCGCATCACATATCTTGTATTCTCAATATGCATAGTACCTGTTTATTTATTTTAAAGACGGGTACTCTTATTATTATAGTGTCTAATGAAGTAAACTATTTGATTGTTTTGTGTTTCAAATGAAGTCTCCATGTATTCTTAATCATTTTATTATATTCTTTTTGAATGATTTATTTAAAGAATCGTAAATGTGCAGGTATGTAGAGATTGAATACACAAATATAAGATTTTTTAACCTTCTTGATTGGTCAGTCGCAGTGATTCTACAAGTAACATTAATCTATATCATGGAAATGTGAGACAAACGGGTAATTTTCCATTCATATATTCTATTCTATTCATATATAAATTTGATAACGTTTGTTATGCATTTTGGTGGGGGAATTGGGATAAACCTACACAAATCTTAAGTATTCATAAAGTTTCTTAAAAACTTTTATTTGATCACAAAATAACAAAATATTCTTTACTATGAAATTTGTAAAAGACAAGCTAAAATAAGTCCAAGTGTTCAAGTCAAAAAGTACTGATTTATAACACTTCTTGTTAGTTTATGGTGTACATTTGTTAAAAATGTAAACTAAAATACAAAATGCGCTCGAAGTCTTAAACAAGTACAGTACCGTGCAATATATATTCGTACTAAGAAATAGGTAGCCCTTTTCTTTTTGGTTGTAACCCCTTCGTTCTACACGTTTATTAAACTTTGCTATTTCTGATATATAGCTTTTGGTTTCCCCCCTTTGTAATAATTTCCAAGCGATGTCTAAGTATGTAGGGTCGTAGAGCGAATTCAATGAAAACGCCATTTTGTACGAATATATATTGCACGGTACTGTATATACATATTATATATACATATATAAAAGGTTTCAACGTTTTAAACTAAATACTATTCTGGGCTACATATATATTTTAATAATAATAATAGTAGTTATAATAAATCACAATATCTGACTCTTTTACTATTCGTTATTATTAAAAGTAAATTAATCTTCATCAGAGGAAAGTGACAGAACTAATTTATGCAACTGAACTATAACGAATTGCTTCTGATTTTAAAGTCAACACAACACGTCATTTGGGAATATTGGGAGGTGATAACATAGTTCATCACAAAAAAAGATTTCTTAGCTCAGCCAACAGTAATAGTGTCTCCATTTAAATTCAAATCTATGAGTATCCATAATTATCAGTGCTTGAACGTAAAAAATACGAAAAATACGAGTATGCCTAAATATATATAGAAAACACATATACAGAAAATTAAAGATTAGGTAGGAGTAAAATTGAAGGAATAATGCGATTTTCGTGCAGTTACAGTACTCCTGGAAGCTATTTGCATTGTATATTCAAGGTCCAAATCGACTGTCGAAAATACTGAACGTCCCTTTAATATGATAGAACAAGCATATTATATTATTGTACATACGAAGTATGATATATACAAGAAATATGACGGTTTCCCATAATTTCACAAGATATCGTTTGTTTAAAAAGTTATTTGTGCAAATCTTTTAGTAACATGTAGTTGAAGAGGCTAACGAAATACCACGTCATCACATCACACTACGATTTTCTCGTCATCATACTTTTCATATTCCTTCAAACAAACATATTCCTACATAAAAACTTAAAATGGAAGGGAACATTAGATTTATCTGAAAGTTAAAATGAAAATTCAAGACACATATAAATATCTTTCTGTCAAGTTTCAAGTCGATTGCTCAACGACAAGAGGCCACCACTTGGTATTGATGTGCTGAGAGAAAGCAACCGATAAATGTGATAAATGTGATAAACGTCGTAGTCTTTCACAGTTTCGGAATAAAACCGATGAAATAATAAAATATGAATCAGTGTTTATCTGCACATATTAATGTAGATATTAATAAGAATCATATTTTACATATTAAGTAAGTACATTATACTACACACGTTGACATGTGCAAATCATAAGCCGCTTACATTATATCCCATACACACACTGTAATATGCAACGATCATAAAAAAAAGATATACACGTAAACGATGTACATAAAGGTGGGTTTATACAGAGCGCGAACGCGAACGCTAACACGAACACGAACGCGGTTTCTCGTCATGGAATGGTTTCATCATTTTATAGAGGGACCGTTCAAATAGAATGCGAACGCGAACGCGAACACATATTTGTTCGCGCGGTCGATCGCCGAGATTGCCCCAAGAGCGAATTTTTCAGAAAGTCGCGGCGGATTTCTTGCTATCAACCAATCAGCTTGTACCACCTCCCTTGCATCATTTCCTAAAATAGAAACTTGTGCACATGACCTTTCCAATTTGCTTGTAGGGTAAAAACAATGGATACAACGGAAGTTTTGATTTTAGAAGTTGAAAAGAATCCAATTTTGTATATAAATACAGAGCTATTATCTCCTCTGTGTCTGACTCTGCCTTAGCCATGATTCCAAAATGGCCATATGACCAAATTTTAACAACAAAAAAGGCGATCCGCATTGAAAGCCGTCGACGGTTTTCCGCGTTCGTGTTCGCGCTCTATTTGAATGACTGAACTGATGAAAAGTCTCGTTCGCGGTAGCGTTCGCAAAGGTCGAGTTCGCGTTCGCGCTCTGTATAAACCCACCTTAATCCATGCATAACAAACATAAATATCAAACAACAATATAAAATACTACACAGTTTAATATACAGAAAAGCGGAAATAACATTGACAAATTTGACAATTCATACATCCAGTATAATATTTCACAAATTACTAACTTATGTACTTGAACCACCTATTCCAAATATGACAGAGTCTGATGTGATTTCAGTTTAAAAGGCTAGGGGAGCTTAAAATAGTCCACAATGTATTGAACAAAACTGAAAAGGAACTTGTAAACTTAACTTCTTGAACTAAAATTAAACAAATTGAACAAAGAATAATGATGATGATGATGAAGATAACGATAGCTGAATTGAAGTAAGAAATGTTATAAATACTAATGAGAGAAATAAAACTAACAGAACTGAAATTGAACTAACGAGAGTTTAGATACAAAGTTAACAGAAACAGAAACACTGAACTGAATATAAAACAAATATAAAATACAAAACAAATATCGAACAGAAAGCTAGTTCGTTGAACCGAACCAACCATAATTAGAGAAACGCGAATTCTTGATTAGAAGCTGAAGATAAAGCTCAACCCGAACATACATTTATCTTGAAATATCAAATACAACCATCTGAAACAAACTGGATATACCAACGAACACGAAATGTCGTCGAAACAGAGATCGTAAAATATAACTACAACAGAAAAATCAGAAATTTAGTGAACGTGAAATAAAATTATACAATTTGAAATGATGTGAAGGGATGATTCAACAGAATAAACTCGAATGAAATCAACGTGAAATATAACTGAACCTAAACTAAGTAAACGTGAAATATAACAAACAAAACCTAAACGAAGTGAACGTGAAATATAATAAACTAAACCTAAACGAAGTGAACGTGAAATATAACAACCAAAACCTTAAAGAGTGAACATGAAATATAACAGAACAAACTTAAATAGTGTTAAGTAAAATATACAAGAACAAACTGAAAGAAAGTAAAGGCGGAATATTAAAAATAATGTGAACGTTAAAATATAAATGGACAAACTGAAGTGAACTAGAACCTAAATGAGCTTAAATAAACTGAATATGAAATATAACTGAACAAATATAAATCAAGTGAACGTGAAATACACGTAACCACAGAATATACTGAAATGAAATGCATTGAACGTAAAAACAGAAAAAGTTGAAATGAAACGAACAGAACGTGTCAAAACTGAAATACAAATTCTATGTTATTGAAAAAGGAAAAGGATTGGTAATTCTCAAATTTGAAATAATTAGCATTTCCCAGCTAGTTTAACTGAAATATTGTATACAGAAAACGAAAATTAACGGACGATATGCACATTAAGGATCATCTGTTTTTAGAAGTTTTTGAGAAAACCGACCCGATTCGGTCATTTTGGTTTTGTGGATTTTGTGATTTCAACCACAAATTATATTTGATTAACACTGAAATTTCGGTTTGTTCGAAATATGTACCCATAAAAAAATAGTAGCCTGTTAAGAACACCATACGAAAATCTATTATCATAACTTCTTAAGGACATGACAAATATAATATGTTTAAACGTTAAGAGGGAAAAAGAAATAGTCTAAGCTAGTTGATAATTTATTATTTTGTTACGCGTTATTTGTCTTAATTAGGCGGCGCAATTATGTCTGATGACCGAAATGGTTTAATGGATAGAATTCATACAAACGTACATTAATGTACTGGACGAATCGTTTTAAAAGTTTTGATTCGAGAGGACTTGTTGGAGCAAAATTTAATCTTGAGAGGACAAATTGACAAATAGTTTGAATTGAAGAGGAATAGTTGTAGCCAGAGGATAAAATAGTTTTGATTCCAGAAGATTCCTTACAGCCAGTGGGTAAAATAGTTTTGATTCGAGAAGATTAGCTATAGCCAGTGGATAAAATAGTTTGAATTCGAGAGGACTAGTTATAGTCAGTGGATTAGATAGTTTTGATTCGAGAAGACTAAATATAGCCAGTGGATTAAATAGTTTTGATCCGAGAAAATTAGCTATAGCCAGTGGATAAAATAGTTTGAATTCGAAAGGACTAGTTATAGTCAGTGGATTAGATAGTTTTGATCTGAGAAGACTAAATATAGCCAGTGGATTAAATCGTTTGAATTCGAGAAGACTTAATATAGCCAGTGGATTAAATAGTTTTGATTCGAGAAGACTAAATATAGCCAGTGGATTAAATAGTTTGAATTCGAGAAGACTAAATATAGCCAGTGGATTAAATAGTTTGAATTCGAGAAGACTAGCTATAGCCAGTGGATTAAATAGTTTGAATTCGAGAAGACTAAATATAGCCAGTGGATTAAATAGTTTTGATCCGAGAAAATTAGCTATAAAATAGTGGATAAAATAGTTTGTATTCAAGGGGACTATAGTTATAGCCAGTGGATAAAATAGTTTTGATTCGAGAGGACTAGCTATAGCCAGTGGATAAAATGGTTTTGATTCGAGAGGACTAGCTATAGCCAGTAGATTACATTTTTGGACCTACTCACAATAGTTAAGAACGAAGTACTTGTTTTTTGGACCTACTCATAAAGATTGGTAAAAGGGGAATGTTCAGTATTTCCGATGGTCGATTCTTGACTTGAATATACATACATAAACTACATAGAAGTACTAAAAAATGCACGAAAATAATGTTATTCCTTCAATTACATCCCTACCTTAACATTTATCCTTCATTTTCTGCATATGTCTTTTCTATATAACGCATAGTCTTGCTAAACGGCGAGTCGTAATTTTGGCTTTCAAACGCCGATATTTGTGGGTACACGACGTGTGTTTGAATGCTAAAATTTGGTAGAAGAGCTGTGAACAATATTTTTTTTGGTCGAAAAGTTAGTGAACATATCCCTTTCAAAACAAGGTTTTGGAAAGTTTTGGTAAACACATTCTTCCAGATATTGGTCCAAATATTTTCATTTATTTTAGCACCAAATTTACTTAAAATCTACTTTTAAGAACAAGATAGATTTGAGTACAAACACAAGGTGTTATTAAATTTTAGTAAGAAGATTGTCGTTTCTACTTTATATACAATAGTAGATACTGCCTAACAATTATAACAGATTTAATAATAACCAGTCCTAAAAAATTATTCACAACTACAAAATATTCAGAACAGTTTTCGTGGATTTGGCTCATTTGGATTATATTAGAATAGACCTTAAACTTAAAAAACATAACCGAAATGCCACGTAGCCATGCGTAGCCATCGATAAAGAGAAAATAAATGAATAAATATTTCTTGCTCATATCATATTAGAAAAAGTATTTTATAGCATAGAGGAATATGAGATTTTAAGTCCTCGAACAAATTTTTATAGAAGTAATTCTCCAATATGATAAACGTAAATATAACAGAAATGTGAAATATGGTATAATACACCGTCTAATAGGGTAGGGGTTAACTTTTTGGAAAGTTATATTACAATATTATATAACCGTATTCAATGCTTTACATTTCTTCAAAATGTATTAGTCTAAAAAATCAGAAATTTGGCTTATTATATAGTAATAATGGTATTATTAATTCAGAAATGATTTTTTCTATTTAGCCAAATTTAATATTTAGAACAAAATTCTGTGAATCTAAAATGTCGAAGATAAAATTCCAAGGCGATAATGCTTACGGCAATGTTTATTCTAAAATCTCAGTTTACGGCCTATAATCACTAAAAACGGACAAAGAAATCGTTGATAATCTCAATATAAGAACAAATTTTCAATATTTCTTTTTCGTTAGAAAACACATCAGAATTACCTCACAAATTTCTTTTTTCTCAATTACATGACCAAAGATTTAAAATTTGGCAAAAATCTGCGTTTTAAATGGATACAAATTACGATATTTGATATTGTCATATAATTTCAGTAGAAATCTTCTCAAAATCATTTGGTTTGATAACAAAGAAATAACAAAGTGTTAAGGAACAGCTGTCAAAGTTGACTGACCACGACTGTACAAGCTTCACAACTTAATAGCATTCAGTAAATAAAAGGTCTGAATATCCAACAGACGCCATTTTGAAAACTGTCTACAACACTAGAGAATGAGATTGTGAGTTAAATGCTCACGGCCACCTGACAACATTACAGCACCCACAAACATCAGAGATGCAACAAAAAATCATAAATTATAACTCACTTGATTTTCAATCTTCGACAATAATCACGGATCGTCCATTTTAATAATCCAAATTGCCGTAATGGCTGTCCTTAAAACGCAGCCAGCTAGCTGTATAGTTCAAATCTTGCTGGCCTACATTGATCACG
Organism: Lottia scabra; assembly: GCA_029955415.1. Classification (NCBI taxonomy): domain Eukaryota; kingdom Metazoa; phylum Mollusca; class Gastropoda; family Lottiidae; genus Lottia; species Lottia scabra. The sequence continues at coordinate 9,238,741 of JARJEI010000015.1, forward strand.
TGACGAACAACTGGCTCTATTATATATGAACACGCGCCGTGCGAGGTAAAATTTGAAACACGGCGGGTATTAATAATTTCGAGGTGATTTCGAGCTTTGATAATCTAATTTTTATGACCCGATTTAATCATTTTCTCATGTTAAACAATTAACAACTCGGAACATCGTTCTATATGGCGCGCAATCAACGCATTCCGCGAAGTAATATCGATGTGACATAACTCCACATTTTTTACCGTTGCGTGAAATTAGAGCAGAGGTATTCAAGAATTTATTACTATGTCATTTCTATTTTTAATGATTTCTTGGTTCTGTGCACTTGGTAGAATCACACAACCAGTAATTGAGGCCTATAGCTGCAGTGACAAATGCAATGCAATATTGCATAAGCTTTTATATGATAATCTATATGCCTGCAAACCAAGCCAAAATACATTAACTTTTAAGGCGGTAATTTTTATTGCGCGTTTTTTAAACGTATCAACACCCTTATGAATAATTCATACGCCTTCTACTTGACGATATTTGAGTGACATATAGTTTATTGTTGTGATATTTCGCCATAACTATGAACTTTATCGCATTGATAGAAAATTTACATTGTATTTTGTTTAACATTCTAAATTGCTTAGAATCATTAGAATTACTGGAATCATTCCATTGCCACCCGGAACAAAATTTTAATTAAACAATGTAATATAGCTTTAATAATAAACACATTATAATGGATTTTAGATAACCATTCCGGAAAATCTCACTTCTATAATTCGATTTTGGATCAAAATCTGTCTCAAATGATAACGAAATAATTCGAATTTTAATGTTGAATGTAAATATAGAATACATTTAACTAACTGTTAGACAGTTTTTCGATATTCATCTTTTGAATCTTGCTTCATGAAGCTAATATTAAAATCTATCCTCTATAATGCCAATTTCCCAAATCTTTAATTGACATAAAGCATATAAATTATGAATCTATTAATCACAAAATGTTCTATCAATTATTAAAGGTGCATGTTCCAAACAATGTTCCCATTTTATTTCATTTAGCAAGCATTCATTGTTAATTTCATACATAAAAATAAACATAAATTTAATCAAGGATTAGAATCTAAATTTGTTGTATTTATTTTTGAAGTTAATGAATGAAAGCTAAGCTATATAATAATTATGAAAAAAAAAGAAACAGTTATAGTCAATTATTGTGTTGAAATTTGAACTTTGAATATACGTCATATAAATTTATATTTAATAAAAGCAAGATATATGAAAAAAAAATTGACAAATAGAAGCTTCAATACAAATAGACATTTACTGCAACATTAACTATTTCATCCACCTAATAATAATCATATAAACTTTAAATAACATGCGCATGTGAAACTTTGATAAAATCATATTTTCAATTAATAAAAATGTACAATTTGTTTCTGTAACAAAATTACAATTTAAATTGAAATCTGAAAAAAATAAATTTTAATGTCTTGATTTAGCCCAATATCAAATTTGAAAGTAGCTCGTTGATTGATAAGTTTCGAGCTTTGATATTCATTTCGGGGAGTGGCAATTAAAAGATTATGTTCATAATGTTTTTAGTTCTATTACTGTTTAAGTTTCATTTTATACAAACGTATTCAAGTTTATGCAACCCGGAGGAGACTGTAAACTATTGTAAATTTCTGGAAGAGACTGTTTTACTTCGATTGTAAACTATTGTAAATTTCTGGAAGAGACTGTTTTACTTCGATTGTAAACTATTGTAAATTTCTGGAAGACTGTTTTACATCGATTGGAAACTATTGTAAAGTTTTACATCGATTGGAAACTATTGTAAAGTTTTACATCGATTGGAAACTATTGTAAAGTTTTACATCGATTGGAAACTATTGTAAATTTCTGGAAGACTGTTTTACTTCGATTGTAAACTATTGTAAAGTTTTACTTCGATTGTAAACTCTTGTAAATTTCTGGAAGACTGTTTTACTTCGATTGTAAACTATTGTAAATTTCTGGAAGACTGTTTTACTTCGATTGTAAACTATTGCAAATTTCTGGAAGACTGTTTTACTTTGATTGTAAACTATTGTAAATTTCTGGAAGATTGTTTTACTTTGATTGTAAACTATTGTAAATTTCTGGAAGAGACTTTCTTACTTCAATTGTACAATATTGTATATTTCTGGACACTGTTGTACTTTCATTGTAAAATATTATGTATTTCTTTCTTTAAAATAACTATTTTTCCTTTCATGTTAATTATTGTCTCTCTTTTTTATACAAAAGTCTAATGTCATGTCAATTTTTTCCATCGGTTGCCAGTATATCAAACATGTTGAAATGTTATATGTTTTACTTTATGTTTTATAAATCAAAAATTAAATTTTCATTTTCGAGATATATTTGATATTTAACAATACAAAGTAACACTAGAATGATGTATGTGACTTATACCTTATATTATAATGGTATATACCAAAATGATTCTAACTATTTGAAATTATTAAAGAAATTCTCATAGAAAGAATGAAATTTGTATTCAGCGTCTTACAGATAAACCGGTTTACTAAATTTCACATCATGATGCAAGTATTGTGAAGATCTGTGTTCAATATTTATTGTCTTTTTCATTGACTATTTTACAGACATTTAAAGGGAAATTTAACTTGCATACTTGGCCAGACTGATTTTTGAAAGGTTTAGTACAATAAAAGTGTGTTAATTGATTAATTATAAGTTCAAGTTTTTGGAATTGGGCAGTTTAATATTTTGTGGCTTTCACAGTTTTTCAGAGATATTATTTTACCCAAATCTATATATAATAATTTGCTATCACCAATCAAACACATAGCAAATTTTAAATTGTTTAAACCAACCGATTAACTAGTTTAAGTGTTCAATCATTAACTAAAAAAAAATTTCAAATCCAAACCTTCATATAGTGTATGGGGCACATTTTTTATTCAGATAATGCTTTATAAGTTTTATTCATTAAATCAAAACTATTTTCTGACCTCCAAGACATTTTTATATGTAGCAACTGAACAAGTAATAATTGCACCAATTATATGTCATTTTATGAAAGTCCAAGGATGACACTATTATTCCTTAAAATCATATAATATTTTTTTACAATCAGCTTGATATAAATCTTAGTAAAAAAAAAACTTTTTCTACAATTTTTAATTACAATATTTTATTACAATTCAAAGTGCTAATTGAAAATGTTTTCATATCGAGTGACTTCCTTCTGAAAGTTGCTAATGGCTATTGCTTTTTTTACATATTATTTTATAATTCACACATTTCTCTTATGATTTTTATTAAAAGCATAATTTATATTCTAAATTAACTTCCTCCATGTCAGTGATGCTGGTCGTAGATGCATGCTGAGGATCAAACCGTTCGGAAGATCCCCAATGGAAAAGAGAACGGAATAGGTAGGCTAATGCCGCTGTTTTGCAAAAGCAAGCCCCATATTTTACACGGTCGTTATTTGTCTTCGCTAGGCCAATTACGTTCAAAAATGCAGGACGTAAAACACAATTAATTTTATTTCTGAATTGACATGCAGTATTAAATCTGAAGCAATACATACGAACATGTACATCATAGCATATTATACATTTATCTGAACTTGGAGTAATCAAGATCTGAATAAACAGGTAAAGGGAGATAAGTGTAAATTGTAATTTTTATTTGAAGAACGAATATTTTCTTTTTTCATTATCTCGACTGAAGCTAAGTCCATTGAGACGGAGTCTTGAAAGATAAGCTAGTACTGATCAAAGTTACAATTTATTATCAAATAGAGATCAATCTGGGTGCACTCTTGCTATACGTGTATAAATATATAATTGATATACAAATATTCAAACAGTTTTCTATTTAGTTAAAGGGTCATTCTGCATTTTAAACAAAAATTTCCATTATCACAAAAATCGCAAATGTTACCTGAGAGTAGAGTTCTGAAGTATGTTTATTATATCTATGCATCTTTTTGATCAAATTGATTTTGTTTTTAAATGAATAATTACAAACAGGGAGTATTTATTATTAATAAGGCAATTTAACCAAGTTTTTGGGTTTGGCTTGATAATGGCTCAATATTTCTATTTGAAACCTTTTAAGTTATACAGGAGGGACATTTCGCTACAATTAGGCGTTTATTTTACTCACATCCGTTCAGTAGTTTTCTATCGGCGTCCAAAAAACATAACACACTTAAAAACCTTACGTAAGGTTTTTAAATATTTCAGAATGTTTTTTGCGTTTAAAAATTGCGTTTTTTATTTAACACTTTCAGACGCATCAAAGGACACATAGTTAAAGATTTTGGTGTAAAGTTTTCACAAATTTGAGCAAAAAAGAAATTTGACCTAAAAGAAATTAAGACTGCCCTTTTAACATACAGTGAAACATAAATTACACAAAAAAGAAATGTTTGTTCGTTGTCATTAAATTACGGAAATTGTGATCCAAAAAATATGAACAACAACGGGAAACTATTTTGTACTAAATTATGAACAGATACAAAGAGATCTTTAAAAACAATTCTGTTATTGAAAATTTAATCGCTTTTAAACATTTAATTAGATAGTAATCATTTTTGAAAATTATTAATTTTTTTATTTCTGAAGAAGGTAAAAAGTTTTTTTTTGAATTTTTGCACATATACTTTTATGTGAAATTGAATATCAGCACCAAGACTTTTAGTTTAAGAATGGCTCTACTTTGATAAAAATATTTTTTTTATTTTATTTAAGTATACCTTAAATAAAATAAAAATCCCCCTCAGAAATATTTGTCTAAATATTATCATCCTAGCACAAAATGAAAGGTCAAAATGTGTGCCCATGTTTGTTGTACATGTATTTCTACCAATTAAAAGACACTCTAATATTGTTTTCAGGTTGCTCATTTCATTTCTTTTAAAATTATGGAAAAACTCAATTTATTTGACCTTGTTCCGACAACATGCTATTTATTCATTTCATTCATTTTAAAATATTCATGACATTACTGTTAACTAATATTTACTGATTGAATCTAAAAAAAGAAAAGTTATCATTATCTTCTTTGAAAATATATTTACTGATAAATATTCTTAATATTATAGTACATACATATTAACATAAAAGTATTCTTGTAAATACATAATTTACTTACGAATATTCTTAATTTTAAAGGTTCTCTAAATTTTTCTAGCATTTTTTTTTATAATTTGCTTCTTTTTTTGAGGACCATCTGAAATATTATTTGTTTTTCATTTTCGACTATAAATTGTTTAAACAAAAATGTTTTGTTTTGTTATTTATTTTTTTTGAAAATTTTCAAAAATTACTATTTAGTGAATCTGATTTCATTTTAGATTCAACTAACTATTTACGAGTTCATTTTAATACCACAAAATTTATGTTTTTGGAGGTTAGACATTTTTGAAAACAATAGATTTAGATCTGACGAAATGAGTCTCTTACAATATCTGAAAGTTTTGGTGAAAAGTATCTTGCCGTTACTTTCTAAACTCCAAAACCACTTAAAAGATAAACATGGACATTTTAAGATAGCTATATTTATGGGATAATGTTGAAAACATCATGCAAGGATATCAGCACTTTGTAGTCTTAAAGTGTTGAAACTCTAACGTTCTGTATAAATCAGCTGAAAATTCAATGTGCGAAGCAGCATCTAAACAGAACTGTATCTGGAAACTTCAAATAGTTGGATCCTCAGGTGAAGACTGAATAAATTCTGATTTATGATTTAACGTCAACAGGTTAATGATATCAAATCACAAAGTCAATTTTAGTTAATTGATTTTGGACCCCTCCAAAAAACCTTTTTTTTCCCCAAAAATTCAAACATTTTCTTAGTCTTATCCATCATACACATCTTTTCTGTGCACCCTTGACGTATTATTGTGGGCATATATCACCGTGGAGGCTGGGCTTTATACAAATTTCAACCCCCTTCAAAGCCCTTCTCGACCCTACAAAAGTTTGAGGGCTTCATATTTTATTTTTTTCGCCCCAATTTTGTGTGGAAAAGATGTGTCATGAAGCGCTGGTTCGTTTGATATGCGAACGACCCATTTTTGAACACGTTCTGACAGTTTTATGTGCTTAAACGTGGATGCCTTTAGAAAAGGGTATTGACCCCCCTCCGGAGTTCGGTTCACAAGTTACCGTGGCGAAACTTCGCTCAAGCCTCGGTGGCGAAGCGGTTAGCGTGCTGGATCGTCCAGCAAAGGGTCCCGGGTTCGAGACCCCTCCTAGAAAACTTTTTTTTTCTCAAAAATTCAAACATTTTCTTGGTCTTATCCATCAGACACATCTTTTGTGTGCACCCTTGACGTATTATTGTGGGCATATATCACCGTGCAGCCCGGGCTTTATACAATTTTCAAAGCCCTTCCCGACCCTACAAATGTTTGAGGGGCCCTACAAGCTTCCTATATTATTTTTTTCGCCCCAATTTTGTGTGGAAAAGATGTGTCATGAAGCGCTGGTTCGTTTGATATGCGAACGACCCATTTTTGAACACGTTCTGACAGTTTTATGTGCTTAAACGTGGATGCCTTTAGAAAAGGGTATTGACCCCCCTCCGGAGTTCGGTTCACAAGTTACCGTGGCGAAACTTCGCTCAAGCCTCGGTGGCGAAGCGGTTAGCGTGCTGGATCGTCCAGCAAAGGGTCCCGGGTTCGAGACCCCTCCTAGAAAACTTTTTTTTTCTCAAAAATTCAAACATTTTCTTGGTCTTATCCATCAGACACATCTTTTGTGTGCACCCTTGACGTATTATTGTGGGCATATATCACCGTGCAGCCCGGGCTTTATACAATTTTCAAAGCCCTTCCCGACCCTACAAATGTTTGAGGGGCCCTACAAGCTTCCTATATTATTTTTTTCGCCCCAATTTTGTGTGGAAAAGATGTGTCATGAAGCGCTGGTTCGTTTGATATGCGAACGACCCATTTTTGAACACGTTCTGACAGTTTTATGTGCTTAAACGTGGATGCCTTTAGAAAAGGGTATTGACCCCCCTCCGGAGTTCGGTTCACAAGTTACCGTGGCGAAACTTCGCTCAAGCCTCGGTGGCGAAGCGGTTAGCGTGCTGGATCGTCCAGCAAAGGGTCCCGGGTTCGAGACCCCTCCTAGAAAACTTTTTTTTTCTCAAAAATTCAAACATTTTCTTGGTCTTATCCATCAGACACATCTTTTGTGTGCACCCTTGACGTATTATTGTGGGCATATATCACCGTGCAGCCCGGGCTTTATACAATTTTCAAAGCCCTTCCCGACCCTACAAATGTTTGAGGGGCCCTACAAGCTTCCTATATTATTTTTTCGCCCCAATTTTGTGTGGAAAAGATGTGTCATGAAGCGCTGGTTCGTTTGATATGCGAACGACCCATTTTTGAACACGTTCTGACAGTTTTATGTGCTTAAACGTGGATGCCTTTAGAAAAGGGTATTGACCCCCCTCCGGAGTTCGGTTCACAAGTTACCGTGGCGAAACTTCGCTCAAGCCTCGGTGGCGAAGCGGTTAGCGTGCTGGATCGTCCAGCAAAGGGTCCCGGGTTCGAGACCCCTCCTAGAAAACTTTTTTTTTCTCAAAAATTCAAACATTTTCTTGGTCTTATCCATCAGACACATCTTTTGTGTGCACCCTTGACGTATTATTGTGGGCATATATCACCGTGCAGCCCGGGCTTTATACAATTTTCAAAGCCCTTCCCGACCCTACAAATGTTTGAGGGGCCCTACAAGCTTCCTATATTATTTTTTTCGCCCCAATTTTGTGTGGAAAAGATGTGTCATGAAGCGCTGGTTCGTTTGATATGCGAACGACCCATTTTTGAACACGTTCTGACAGTTTTATGTGCTTAAACGTGGATGCCTTTAGAAAAGGGTATTGACCCCCCTCCGGAGTTCGGTTCACAAGTTACCGTGGCGAAACTTCGCTCAAGCCTCGGTGGCGAAGCGGTTAGCGTGCTGGATCGTCCAGCAAAGGGTCCCGGGTTCGAGACCCCTCCTAGAAAACTTTTTTTTTCTCAAAAATTCAAACATTTTCTTGGTCTTATCCATCAGACACATCTTTTGTGTGCACCCTTGACGTATTATTGTGGGCATATATCACCGTGCAGCCCGGGCTTTATACAATTTTCAAAGCCCTTCCCGACCCTACAAATGTTTGAGGGGCCCTACAAGCTTCCTATATTATTTTTTTCGCCCCAATTTTGTGTGGAAAAGATGTGTCATGAAGCGCTGGTTCGTTTGATATGCGAACGACCCATTTTTGAACACGTTCTGACAGTTTTATGTGCTTAAACGTGGATGCCTTTAGAAAAGGGTATTGACCCCCCTCCGGAGTTCGGTTCACAAGTTACCGTGGCGAAACTTCGCTCAAGCCTCGGTGGCGAAGCGGTTAGACACATCTTTTGTGTGCACCCTTGACGTATTATTGTGGGCATATATCACCGTGCAGCCCGGGCTTTATACAATTTTCAAAGCCCTTCCCGACCCTACAAATGTTTGAGGGGCCCTACAAGCTTCCTATATTATTTTTTTCGCCCCAATTTTGTGTGGAAAAGATGTGTCATGAAGCGCTGGTTCGTTTGATATGCGAACGACCCATTTTTGAACACGTTCTGACAGTTTTATGTGCTTAAACGTGGATGCCTTTAGAAAAGGGTATTGACCCCCCTCCGGAGTTCGGTTCACAAGTTACCGTGGCGAAACTTCGCTCAAGCCTCGGTGGCGAAGCGGTTAGCGTGTTGGATCGTCCAGCAAAGGGTCCCGGGTTCGAGACCCCTCCTAGAAAACTTTTTTTTTCTCAAAAATTCAAACATTTTCTTGGTCTTATCCATCAGACACATCTTTTGTGTGCACCCTTGACGTATTATTGTGGGCATATATCACCGTGCAGCCCGGGCTTTATACAATTTTCAAAGCCCTTCCCGACCCTACAAATGTTTGAGGGGCCCTACAAGCTTCCTATATTATTTTTTTCGCCCCAATTTTGTGTGGAAAAGATGTGTCATGAAGCGCTGGTTCGTTTGATATGCGAACGACCCATTTTTGAACACGTTCTGACAGTTTTATGTGCTTAAACGTGGATGCCTTTAGAAAAGGGTATTGACCCCCCTCCGGAGTTCGGTTCACAAGTTACCGTGGCGAAACTTCGCTCAAGCCTCGGTGGCGAAGCGGTTAGCGTGCTGGATCGTCCAGCAAAGGGTCCCGGGTTCGAGACCCCTCCTAGAAAACTTTTTTTTTCTCAAAAATTCAAACATTTTCTTGGTCTTATCCATCAGACACATCTTTTGTGTGCACCCTTGACGTATTATTGTGGGCATATATCACCGTGCAGCCCGGGCTTTATACAATTTTCAAAGCCCTTCCCGACCCTACAAATGTTTGAGGGGCCCTACAAGCTTCCTATATTATTTTTTTCGCCCCAATTTTGTGTGGAAAAGATGTGTCATGAAGCGCTGGTTCGTTTGATATGCGAACGACCCATTTTTGAACACGTTCTGACAGTTTTATGTGCTTAAACGTGGATGCCTTTAGAAAAGGGTATTGACCCCCCTCCGGAGTTCGGTTCACAAGTTACCGTGGCGAAACTTCGCTCAAGCCTCGGTGGCGAAGCGGTTAGCGTGCTGGATCGTCCAGCAAAGGGTCCCGGGTTCGAGACCCCTCCTAGAAAACTTTTTTTTTCTCAAAAATTCAAACATTTTCTTGGTCTTATCCATCAGACACATCTTTTGTGTGCACCCTTGACGTATTATTGTGGGCATATATCACCGTGCAGCCCGGGCTTTATACAATTTTCAAAGCCCTTCCCGACCCTACAAATGTTTGAGGGGCCCTACAAGCTTCCTATATTATTTTTTTCGCCCCAATTTTGTGTGGAAAAGATGTGTCATGAAGCGCTGGTTCGTTTGATATGCGAACGACCCATTTTTGAACACGTTCTGACAGTTTTATGTGCTTAAACGTGGATGCCTTTAGAAAAGGGTATTGACCCCCCTCCGGAGTTCGGTTCACAAGTTACCGTGGCGAAACTTCGCTCAAGCCTCGGTGGCGAAGCGGTTAGCGTGCTGGATCGTCCAGCAAAGGGTCCCGGGTTCGAGACCCCCCCTAGAAAACTTTTTTTTTCTCAAAAATTCAAACATTTTCTTGGTCTTATCCATCAGACACATCTTTTGTGTGCACCCTTGACGTATTATTGTGGGCATATATCACCGTGCAGCCCGGGCTTTATACAATTTTCAAAGCCCTTCCCGACCCTACAAATGTTTGAGGGCCCCTACAAGCTTCCTATATTATTTTTTCGCCCCAATTTTGTGTGGAAAAGATGTGTCATGAAGCGCTGGTTCGTTTGATATGCGAACGACCCATTTTTGAACACGTTCTGACAGTTTTATGTGCTTAAACGTGGATGCCTTTAGAAAAGGGTATTGACCCCCCTCCGGAGTTCGGTTCACAAGTTACCGTGGCGAAACTTCGCTCAAGCCTCGGTGGCGAAGCGGTTAGCGTGCTGGATCGTCCAGCAAAAGGTCCCGGGTTCGAGACCCCTCCTAGAAAACTTTTTTTTTCTCAAAAATTCAAACATTTTCTTGGTCTTATCCATCAGACACATCTTTTGTGTGCACCCTTGACGTATTATTGTGGGCATATATCACCGTGCAGCCCGGGCTTTATACAATTTTCAAAGCCCTTCCCGACCCTACAAATGTTTGAGGGGCCCTACAAGCTTCCTATATTATTTTTTTCGCCCCAATTTTGTGTGGAAAAGATGTGTCATGAAGCGCTGGTTCGTTTGATATGCGAACGACCCATTTTTGAACACGTTCTGACAGTTTTATGTGCTTAAACGTGGATGCCTTTAGAAAAGGGTATTGACCCCCCTCCGGAGTTCGGTTCACAAGTTACCGTGGCGAAACTTCGCTCAAGCCTCGGTGGCGAAGCGGTTAGCGTGCTGGATCGTCCAGCAAAGGGTCCCGGGTTCGAGACCCCTCCTAGAAAACTTTTTTTTTCTCAAAAATTCAAACATTTTCTTGGTCTTATCCATCAGACACATCTTTTGTGTGCACCCTTGACGTATTATTGTGGGCATATATCACCGTGCAGCCCGGGCTTTATACAATTTTCAAAGCCCTTCCCGACCCTACAAATGCTTGAGGGGCCCTACAAGCTTCCTATATTATTTTTTTCGCCCCAATTTTGTGTGGAAAAGATGTGTCATGAAGCGCTGGTTCGTTTGATATGCGAACGACCCATTTTTGAACACGTTCTGACAGTTTTATGTGCTTAAACGTGGATGCCTTTAGAAAAGGGTATTGACCCCCCTCCGGAGTTCGGTTCACAAGTTACCGTGGCGAAACTTCGCTCAAGCCTCGGTGGCGAAGCGGTTAGCGTGCTGGATCGTCCAGCAAAGGGTCCCGGGTTCGAGACCCCTCCTAGAAAACTTTTTTTTTCTCAAAAATTCAAACATTTTCTTGGTCTTATCCATCAGACACATCTTTTGTGTGCACCCTTGACGTATTATTGTGGGCATATATCACCGTGCAGCCCGGGCTTTATACAATTTTCAAAGCCCTTCCCGACCCTACAAATGTTTGAGGGGCCCTACAAGCTTCCTATATTATTTTTTTCGCCCCAATTTTGTGTGGAAAAGATGTGTCTTGAAGCGCTGGTTCGTTTGATATGCGAACGACCCATTTTTGAACACGTTCTGACAGTTTTATGTGCTTAAACGTGGATGCCTTTAGAAAAGGGTATTGACCCCCCTCCGGAGTTCGGTTCACAAGTTACCGTGGCGAAACTTCGCTCAAGCCTCGGTGGCGAAGCGGTTAGCGTGCTGGATCGTCCAGCAAAGGGTCCCGGGTTCGAGACCCCTCCTAGAAAACTTTTTTTTTCTCAAAAATTCAAACATTTTCTTGGTCTTATCCATCAGACACATCTTTTGTGTGCACCCTTGACGTATTATTGTGGGCATATATCACCGTGCAGCCCGGGCTTTATACAATTTTCAAAGCCCTTCCCGACCCTACAAATGTTTGAGGGGCCCTACAAGCTTCCTATATTATTTTTTTCGCCCCAATTTTGTGTGGAAAAGATGTGTCATGAAGCGCTGGTTCGTTTGATATGCGAACGACCCATTTTTGAACACGTTCTGACAGTTTTATGTGCTTAAACGTGGATGCCTTTAGAAAAGGGTATTGACCCCCCTCCGGAGTTCGGTTCACAAGTTACCGTGGCGAAACTTCGCTCAAGCCTCGGTGGCGAAGCGGTTAGCGTGCTGGATCGTCCAGCAAAGGGTCCCGGGTTCGAGACCCCTCCTAGAAAACTTTTTTTTTCTCAAAAATTCAAACATTTTCTTGGTCTTATCCATCAGACACATCTTTTGTGTGCACCCTTGACGTATTATTGTGGGCATATATCACCGTGCAGCCCGGGCTTTATACAATTTTCAAAGCCCTTCCCGACCCTACAAATGTTTGAGGGGCCCTACAAGCTTCCTATATTATTTTTTTCGCCCCAATTTTGTGTGGAAAAGATGTGTCATGAAGCGCTGGTTCGTTTGATATGCGAACGACCCATTTTTGAACACGTTCTGACAGTTTTATGTGCTTAAACGTGGATGCCTTTAGAAAAGGGTATTGACCCCCCTCCGGAGTTCGGTTCACAAGTTACCGTGGCGAAACTTCGCTCAAGCCTCGGTGGCGAAGCGGTTAGCGTGCTGGATCGTCCAGCAAAGGGTCCCGGGTTCGAGACCCCTCCTAGAAAACTTTTTTTTTCTCAAAAATTCAAACATTTTCTTGGTCTTATCCATCAGACACATCTTTTGTGTGCACCCTTGACGTATTATTGTGGGCATATATCACCGTGCAGCCCGGGCTTTATACAATTTTCAAAGCCCTTCCCGACCCTACAAATGTTTGAGGGGCCCTACAAGCTTCCTATATTATTTTTTTCGCCCCAATTTTGTGTGGAAAAGATGTGTCATGAAGCGCTGGTTCGTTTGATATGCGAACGACCCATTTTTGAACACGTTCTGACAGTTTTATGTGCTTAAACGTGGATGCCTTTAGAAAAGGGTATTGACCCCCCTCCGGAGTTCGGTTCACAAGTTACCGTGGCGAAACTTCGCTCAAGCCTCGGTGGCGAAGCGGTTAGACACATCTTTTGTGTGCACCCTTGACGTATTATTGTGGGCATATATCACCGTGCAGCCCGGGCTTTATACAATTTTCAAAGCCCTTCCCGACCCTACAAATGTTTGAGGGGCCCTACAAGCTTCCTATATTATTTTTTTCGCCCCAATTTTGTGTGGAAAAGATGTGTCATGAAGCGCTGGTTCGTTTGATATGCGAACGACCCATTTTTGAACACGTTCTGACAGTTTTATGTGCTTAAACGTGGATGCCTTTAGAAAAGGGTATTGACCCCCCTCCGGAGTTCGGTTCACAAGTTACCGTGGCGAAACTTCGCTCAAGCCTCGGTGGCGAAGCGGTTAGCGTGCTGGATCGTCCAGCAAAGGGTCCCGGGTTCGAGACCCCTCCTAGAAAACTTTTTTTTTCTCAAAAATTCAAACATTTTCTTGGTCTTATCCATCAGTCACATCTTTTGTGTGCACCCTTGACGTATTATTGTGGGCATATATCACCGTGCAGCCCGGGCTTTATACAATTTTCAAAGCCCTTCCCGACCCTACAAATGTTTGAGGGGCCCTACAAGCTTCCTATATTATTTTTTTCGCCCCAATTTTGTGTGGAAAAGATGTGTCATGAAGCGCTGGTTCGTTTGATATGCGAACGACCCATTTTTGAACACGTTCTGACAGTTTTATGTGCTTAAACGTGGATGCCTTTAGAAAAGGGTATTGACCCCCCTCCGGAGTTCGGTTCACAAGTTACCGTGGCGAAACTTCGCTCAAGCCTCGGTGGCGAAGCGGTTAGCGTGCTGGATCGTCCAGCAAAGGGTCCCGGGTTCGAGACCCCTCCTAGAAAACTTTTTTTTTCTCAAAAATTCAAACATTTTCTTGGTCTTATCCATCAGACACATCTTTTGTGTGCACCCTTGACGTATTATTGTGGGCATATATCACCGTGCAGCCCGGGCTTTATACAATTTTCAAAGCCCTTCCCGACCCTACAAATGTTTGAGGGGCCCTACAAGCTTCCTATATTATTTTTTTCGCCCCAATTTTGTGTGGAAAAGATGTGTCATGAAGCGCTGGTTCGTTTGATATGCGAACGACCCATTTTTGAACACGTTCTGACAGCTTTATGTGCTTAAACGTGGATGCCTTTAGAAAAGGGTATTGACCCCCCTCCGGAGTTCGGTTCACAAGTTACCGTGGCGAAACTTCGCTCAAGCCTCGGTGGCGAAGCGGTTAGCGTGCTGGATCGTCCAGCAAAGGGTCCCGGGTTCGAGACCCCTCCTAGAAAACTTTTTTTTTTCTCAAAAATTCAAACATTTTCTTGGTCTTATCCATCAGACACATCTTTTGTGTGCACCCTTGACGTATTATTGTGGGCATATATCACCGTGCAGCCCGGGCTTTATACAATTTTCAAAGCCCTTCCCGACCCTACAAATGTTTGAGGGGCCCTACAAGCTTCCTATATTGTTTTTTTCGCCCCAATTTTGTGTGGAAAAGATGTGTCATGAAGCGCTGGTTCGTTTGATATGCGAACGACCCATTTTTGAACACGTTCTGACAGTTTTATGTGCTTAAACGTGGATGCCTTTAGAAAAGGGTATTGACCCCCCTCCGGAGTTCGGTTCACAAGTTACCGTGGCGAAACTTCGCTCAAGCCTCGGTGGCGAAGCGGTTAGCGTGCTGGATCGTCCAGCAAAGGGTCCCGGGTTCGAGACCCCCCCTAGAAAACTTTTTTTTTCTCAAAAATTCAAACATTTTCTTGGTCTTATCCATCAGACACATCTTTTGTGTGCACCCTTGACGTATTATTGTGGGCATATATCACCGTGCAGCCCGGGCTTTATACAATTTTCAAAGCCCTTCCCGACCCTACAAATGTTTGAGGGGCCCTACAAGCTTCCTATATTATTTTTTCGCCCCAATTTTGTGTGGAAAAGATGTGTCATGAAGCGCTGGTTCGTTTGATATGCGAACGACCCATTTTTGAACACGTTCTGACAGTTTTATGTGCTTAAACGTGGATGCCTTTAGAAAAGGGTATTGACCCCCCTCCGGAGTTCGGTTCACAAGTTACCGTGGCGAAACTTCGCTCAAGCCTCGGTGGCGAAGCGGTTAGCGTGCTGGATCGTCCAGCAAAAGGTCCCGGGTTCGAGACCCCTCCTAGAAAACTTTTTTTTTCTCAAAAATTCAAACATTTTCTTGGTCTTATCCATCAGACACATCTTTTGTGTGCACCCTTGACGTATTATTGTGGGCATATATCACCGTGCAGCCCGGGCTTTATACAATTTTCAAAGCCCTTCCCGACCCTACAAATGTTTGAGGGGCCCTACAAGCTTCCTATATTATTTTTTTCGCCCCAATTTTGTGTGGAAAAGATGTGTCATGAAGCGCTGGTTCGTTTGATATGCGAACGACCCATTTTTGAACACGTTCTGACAGTTTTATGTGCTTAAACGTGGATGCCTTTAGAAAAGGGTATTGACCCCCCTCCGGAGTTCGGTACACAAGTTACCGTGGCGAAACTTCGCTCAAGCCTCGGTGGCGAAGCGGTTAGCGTGCTGGATCGTCCAGCAAAGGGTCCCGGGTTCGAGACCCCTCCTAGAAAACTTTTTTTTTCTCAAAAATTCAAACATTTTCTTGGTCTTATCCATCAGACACATCTTTTGTGTGCACCCTTGACGTATTATTGTGGGCATATATCACCGTGCAGCCCGGGCTTTATACAATTTTCAAAGCCCTTCCCGACCCTACAAATGTTTGAGGGGCCCTACAAGCTTCCTATATTATTTTTTTCGCCCCAATTTTGTGTGGAAAAGATGTGTCATGAAGCGCTGGTTCGTTTGATATGCGAACGACCCATTTTTGAACACGTTCTGACAGTTTTATGTGCTTAAACGTGGATGCCTTTAGAAAAGGGTATTGACCCCCCTCCGGAGTTCGGTTCACAAGTTACCGTGGCGAAACTTCGCTCAAGCCTCGGTGGCGAAGCGGTTAGCGTGCTGGATCGTCCAGCAAAGGGTCCCGGGTTCGAGACCCCTCCTAGAAAACTTTTTTTTTCTCAAAAATTCAAACATTTTCTTGGTCTTATCCATCAGACACATCTTTTGTGTGCACCCTTGACGTATTATTGTGGGCATATATCACCGTGCAGCCCGGGCTTTATACAATTTTCAAAGCCCTTCCCGACCCTAAAAATGTTTGAGGGGCCCTACAAGCTTCCTATATTATTTTTTCGCCCCAATTTTGTGTGGAAAAGATGTGTCATGAAGCGCTGGTTCGTTTGATATGCGAACGACCCATTTTTGAACACGTTCTGACAGTTTTATGTGCTTAAACGTGGATGCCTTTAGAAAAGGGTATTGACCCCCCTCCGGAGTTCGGTTCACAAGTTACCGTGGCGAAACTTCGCTCAAGCCTCGGTGGCGAAGCGGTTAGCGTGCTGGATCGTCCAGCAAAGGGTCCCGGGTTCGAGACCCCTCCTAGAAAACTTTTTTTTTCTCAAAAATTCAAACATTTTCTTGGTCTTATCCATCAGACACATCTTTTGTGTGCACCCTTGACGTATTATTGTGGGCATATATCACCGTGCAGCCCGGGCTTTATACAATTTTCAAAGCCCTTCCCGACCCTACAAATGTTTGAGGGGCCCTACAAGCTTCCTATATTATTTTTTCGCCCCAATTTTGTGTGGAAAAGATGTGTCATGAAGCGCTGGTTCGTTTGATATGCGAACGACCCATTTTTGAACACGTTCTGACAGTTTTATGTGCTTAAACGTGGATGCCTTTAGAAAAGGGTATTGACCCCCCTCCGGAGTTCGGTTCACAAGTTACCGTGGCGAAACTTCGCTCAAGCCTCGGTGGCGAAGCGGTTAGCGTGCTGGATCGTCCAGCAAAGGGTCCCGGGTTCGAGACCCCTCCTAGAAAACTTTTTTTTTCTCAAAAATTCAAACATTTTCTTGGTCTTATCCATCAGACACATCTTTTGTGTGCACACTTGACGTATTATTGTGGGCATATATCACCGTGCAGCCCGGGCTTTATACAATTTTCAAAGCCCTTCCCGACCCTACAAATGTTTGAGGGGCCCTACAAGCTTCCTATATTATTTTTTTCGCCCCAATTTTGTGTGGAAAAGATGTGTCATGAAGCGCTGGTTCGTTTGATATGCGAACGACCCATTTTTGAACACGTTCTGACAGTTTTATGTGCTTAAACGTGGATGCCTTTAGAAAAGGGTATTGACCCCCCTCCGGAGTTCGGTTCACAAGTTACCGTGGCGAAACTTCGCTCAAGCCTCGGTGGCGAAGCGGTTAGCGTGCTGGATCGTCCAGCAAAGGGTCCCGGGTTCGAGACCCCTCCTAGAAAACTTTTTTTTTCTCAAAAATTCAAACATTTTCTTGGTCTTATCCATCAGTCACATCTTTTGTGTGCACCCTTGACGTATTATTGTGGGCATATATCACCGTGCAGCCCGGGCTTTATACAATTTTCAAAGCCCTTCCCGACCCTACAAATGTTTGAGGGGCCCTACAAGCTTCCTATATTATTTTTTTCGCCCCAATTTTGTGTGGAAAAGATGTGTCATGAAGCGCTGGTTCGTTTGATATGCGAACGACCCATTTTTGAACACGTTCTGACAGTTTTATGTGCTTAAACGTGGATGCCTTTAGAAAAGGGTATTGACCCCCCTCCGGAGTTCGGTTCACAAGTTACCGTGGCGAAACTTCGCTCAAGCCTCGGTGGCGAAGCGGTTAGCGTGCTGGATCGTCCAGCAAAGGGTCCCGGGTTCGAGACCCCTCCTAGAAATCTTTTTTTTTCTCAAAAATTCAAACATTTTCTTGGTCTTATCCATCAGACACATCTTTTGTGTGCACCCTTGACGTATTATTGTGGGCATATATCACCGTGCAGCCCGGGCTTTATACAATTTTCAAAGCCCTTCCCGACCCTACAAATGTTTGAGGGGCCCTACAAGCTTCCTATATTATTTTTTCGCCCCAATTTTGTGTGGAAAAGATGTGTCATGAAGCGCTGGTTCGTTTGATATGCGAACGACCCATTTTTGAACACGTTCTGACAGTTTTATGTGCTTAAACGTGGATGCCTTTAGAAAAGGGTATTGACCCCCCTCCGGAGTTCGGTTCACAAGTTACCGTGGCGAAACTTCGCTCAAGCCTCGGTGGCGAAGCGGTTAGCGTGCTGGATCGTCCAGCAAAGGGTCCCGGGTTCGAGACCCCTCCTAGAAAACTTTTTTTTTCTCAAAAATTCAAACATTTTCTTGGTCTTATCCATCAGACACATCTTTTGTGTGCACCCTTGACGTATTATTGTGGGCATATATCACCGTGCAGCCCGGGCTTTATACAATTTTCAAAGCCCTTCCCGACCCTACAAATGTTTGAGGGGCCCTACAAGCTTCCTATATTATTTTTTTCGCCCCAATTTTGTGTGGAAAAGATGTGTCATGAAGCGCTGGTTCGTTTGATATGCGAACGACCCATTTTTGAACACGTTCTGACAGTTTTATGTGCTTAAACGTGGATGCCTTTAGAAAAGGGTATTGACCCCCCTCCGGAGTTCGGTTCACAAGTTACCGTGGCGAAACTTCGCTCAAGCCTCGGTGGCGAAGCGGTTAGCGTGCTGGATCGTCCAGCAAAGGGTCCCGGGTTCGAGACCCCTCCTAGAAAACTTTTTTTTCTCTCAAAAATTCAAACATTTTCTTGGTCTTATCCATCAGACACATCTTTTGTGTGCACCCTTGACGTATTATTGTGGGCATATATCACCGTGCAGCCCGGGCTTTATACAATTTTCAAAGCCCTTCCCGACCCTACAAATGTTTGAGGGGCCCTACGAGCTTCCTATATTATTTTTTTCGCCCCAATTTTGTGTGGAAAAGATGTGTCATGAAGCGCTGGTTCGTTTGATATGCGAACGACCCATTTTTGAACACGTTCTGACAGTTTTATGTGCTTAAACGTGGATGCCTTTAGAAAAGGGTATTGACCCCCCTCCGGAGTTCGGTTCACAAGTTACCGTGGCGAAACTTCGCTCAAGCCTCGGTGGCGAAGCGGTTAGCGTGCTGGATCGTCCAGCAAAGGGTCCCGGGTTCGAGACCCCTCCTAGAAAACTTTTTTTTTCTCAAAAATTCAAACATTTTCTTGGTCTTATCCATCAGACACATCTTTTGTGTGCACCCTTGACGTATTATTGTGGGCATATATCACCGTGCAGCCCGGGCTTTATACAATTTTCAAAGCCCTTCCCGACCCTACAAATGTTTGAGGGGCCCTACAAGCTTCCTATATTATTTTTTTCGCCCCAATTTTGTGTGGAAAAGATGTGTCATGAAGCGCTGGTTCGTTTGATATGCGAACGACCCATTTTTGAACACGTTCTGACAGTTTTATGTGCTTAAACGTGGATGCCTTTAGAAAAGGGTATTGACCCCCCTCCGGAGTTCGGTTCACAAGTTACCGTGGCGAAACTTCGCTCAAGCCTCGGTGGCGAAGCGGTTAGCGTGCTGGATCGTCCAGCAAAGGGTCCCGGGTTCGAGACCCCTCCTAGAAAACTTTTTTTTTCTCAAAAATTCAAACATTTTCTTGGTCTTATCCATCAGACACATCTTTTGTGTGCACCCTTGACGTATTATTGTGGGCATATATCACCGTGCAGCCCGGGCTTTATACAATTTTCAAAGCCCTTCCCGACCCTACAAATGTTTGAGGGGCCCTACAAGCTTCCTATATTATTTTTTTCGCCCCAATTTTGTGTGGAAAAGATGTGTCATGAAGCGCTGGTTCGTTTGATATGCGAACGACCCATTTTTGAACACGTTCTGACAGTTTTATGTGCTTAAACGTGGATGCCTTTAGAAAAGGGTATTGACCCCCCTCCGGAGTTCGGTTCACAAGTTACCGTGGCGAAACTTCGCTCAAGCCTCGGTGGCGAAGCGGTTAGCGTGCTGGATCGTCCAGCAAAGGGTCTCGGGTTCGAGACCCCTCCTAGAAAACTTTTTTTTCTCTCAAAAATTCAAACATTTTCTTGGTCTTATCCATCAGACACATCTTTTGTGTGCACCCTTGACGTATTATTGTGGGCATATATCACCGTGCAGCCCGGGCTTTATACAATTTTCAAAGCCCTTCCCGACCCTACAAATGTTTGAGGGGCCCTACGAGCTTCCTATATTATTTTTTTCGCCCCAATTTTGTGTGGAAAAGATGTGTCATGAAGCGCTGGTTCGTTTGATATGCGAACGACCCATTTTTGAACACGTTCTGACAGTTTTATGTGCTTAAACGTGGATGCCTTTAGAAAAGGGTATTGACCCCCCTCCAGAGTTCGGTTCACAAGTTACCGTGGCGAAACTTCGCTCAAGCCTCGGTGGCGAAGCGGTTAGCGTGCTGGATCGTCCAGCAAAGGGTCCCGGGTTCGAGACCCCTCCTAGAAAACTTTTTTTTTCTCAAAAATTCAAACATTTTCTTGGTCTTATCCATCAGACACATCTTTTGTGTGCACCCTTGACGTATTATTGTGGGCATATATCACCGTGCAGCCCGGGCTTTATACAATTTTCAAAGCCCTTCCCGACCCTACAAATGTTTGAGGGGCCCTACAAGCTTCCTATATTATTTTTTTCGCCCCAATTTTGTGTGGAAAAGATGTGTCATGAAGCGCTGGTTCGTTTGATATGCGAACGACCCATTTTTGAACACGTTCTGACAGTTTTATGTGCTTAAACGTGGATGCCTTTAGAAAAGGGTATTGACCCCCCTCCGGAGTTCGGTTCACAAGTTACCGTGGCGAAACTTCGCTCAAGCCTCGGTGGCGAAGCGGTTAGCGTGCTGGATCGTCCAGCAAAGGGTCCCGGGTTCGAGACCCCTCCTAGAAAACTTTTTTTTCTCTCAAAAATTCAAACATTTTCTTGGTCTTATCCATCAGACACATCTTTTGTGTGCACCCTTGACGTATTATTGTGGGCATATATCACCGTGCAGCCCGGGCTTTATACAATTTTCAAAGCCCTTCCCGACCCTACAAATGTTTGAGGGGCCCTACGAGCTTCCTATATTATTTTTTTCGCCCCAATTTTGTGTGGAAAAGATGTGTCATGAAGCGCTGGTTCGTTTGATATGCGAACGACCCATTTTTGAACACGTTCTGACAGTTTTATGTGCTTAAACGTGGATGCCTTTAGAAAAGGGTATTGACCCCCCTCCGGAGTTCGGTTCACAAGTTACCGTGGCGAAACTTCGCTCAAGCCTCGGTGGCGAAGCGGTTAGCGTGCTGGATCGTCCAGCAAAGGGTCCCGGGTTCGAGACCCCTCCTAGAAAACTTTTTTTTTCTCAAAAATTCAAACATTTTCTTGGTCTTATCCATCAGACACATCTTTTGTGTGCACCCTTGACGTATTATTGTGGGCATATATCACCGTGCAGCCCGGGCTTTATACAATTTTCAAAGCCCTTCCCGACCCTACAAATGTTTGAGGGGCCCTACGAGCTTCCTATATTATTTTTTTCGCCCCAATTTTGTGTGGAAAAGATGTGTCATGAAGCGCTGGTTCGTTTGATATGCGAACGACCCATTTTTGAACACGTTCTGACAGTTTTATGTGCTTAAACGTGGATGCCTTTAGAAAAGGGTATTGACCCCCCTCCGGAGTTCGGTTCACAAGTTACCGTGGCGAAACTTCGCTCAAGCCTCGGTGGCGAAGCGGTTAGCGTGCTGGATCGTCCAGCAAAGGGTCCCGGGTTCGAGACCCCTCCTAGAAAACTTTTTTTTTCTCAAAAATTCAAACATTTTCTTGGTCTTATCCATCAGACACATCTTTTGTGTGCACCCTTGACGTATTATTGTGGGCATATATCACCGTGCAGCCCGGGCTTTATACAATTTTCAAAGCCCTTCCCGACCCTACAAATGTTTGAGGGGCCCTACAAGCTTCCTATATTATTTTTTTCGCCCCAATTTTGTGTGGAAAAGATGTGTCATGAAGCGCTGGTTCGTTTGATATGCGAACGACCCATTTTTGAACACGTTCTGACAGTTTTATGTGCTTAAACGTGGATGCCTTTAGAAAAGGGTATTGACCCCCCTCCGGAGTTCGGTTCACAAGTTACCGTGGCGAAACTTCGCTCAAGCCTCGGTGGCGAAGCGGTTAGCGTGCTGGATCGTCCAGCAAAGGGTCCCGGGTTCGAGACCCCTCCTAGAAAACTTTTTTTTCTCTCAAAAATTCAAACATTTTCTTGGTCTTATCCATCAGACACATCTTTTGTGTGCACCCTTGACGTATTATTGTGGGCATATATCACCGTGCAGCCCGGGCTTTATACAATTTTCAAAGCCCTTCCCGACCCTACAAATGTTTGAGGGGCCCTACGAGCTTCCTATATTATTTTTTTCGCCCCAATTTTGTGTGGAAAAGATGTGTCATGAAGCGCTGGTTCGTTTGATATGCGAACGACCCATTTTTGAACACGTTCTGACAGTTTTATGTGCTTAAACGTGGATGCCTTTAGAAAAGGGTATTGACCCCCCTCCGGAGTTCGGTTCACAAGTTACCGTGGCGAAACTTCGCTCAAGCCTCGGTGGCGAAGCGGTTAGCGTGCTGGATCGTCCAGCAAAGGGTCCCGGGTTCGAGACCCCTCCTAGAAAACTTTTTTTTTCTCAAAAATTCAAACATTTTCTTGGTCTTATCCATCAGACACATCTTTTGTGTGCACCCTTGACGTATTATTGTGGGCATATATCACCGTGCAGCCCGGGCTTTATACAATTTTCAAAGCCCTTCCCGACCCTACAAATGTTTGAGGGGCCCTACGAGCTTCCTATATTATTTTTTTCGCCCCAATTTTGTGTGGAAAAGATGTGTCATGAAGCGCTGGTTCGTTTGATATGCGAACGACCCATTTTTGAACACGTTCTGACAGTTTTATGTGCTTAAACGTGGATGCCTTTAGAAAAGGGTATTGACCCCCCTCCGGAGTTCGGTTCACAAGTTACCGTGGCGAAACTTCGCTCAAGCCTCGGTGGCGAAGCGGTTAGCGTGCTGGATCGTCCAGCAAAGGGTCCCGGGTTCGAGACCCCTCCTAGAAAACTTTTTTTTTCTCAAAAATTCAAACATTTTCTTGGTCTTATCCATCAGACACATCTTTTGTGTGCACCCTTGACGTATTATTGTGGGCATATATCACCGTGCAGCCCGGGCTTTATACAATTTTCAAAGCCCTTCCCGACCCTACAAATGTTTGAGGGGCCCTACAAGCTTCCTATATTATTTTTTTCGCCCCAATTTTGTGTGGAAAAGATGTGTCATGAAGCGCTGGTTCGTTTGATATGCGAACGACCCATTTTTGAACACGTTCTGACAGTTTTATGTGCTTAAACGTGGATGCCTTTAGAAAAGGGTATTGACCCCCCTCCGGAGTTCGGTTCACAAGTTACCGTGGCGAAACTTCGCTCAAGCCTCGGTGGCGAAGCGGTTAGCGTGCTGGATCGTCCAGCAAAGGGTCCCGGGTTCGAGACCCCTCCTAGAAAACTTTTTTTTTCTCAAAAATTCAAACATTTTCTTGGTCTTATCCATCAGACACATCTTTTGTGTGCACCCTTGACGTATTATTGTGGGCATATATCACCGTGCAGCCCGGGCTTTATACAATTTTCAAAGCCCTTCCCGACCCTACAAATGTTTGAGGGGCCCTACAAGCTTCCTATATTATTTTTTTCGCCCCAATTTTGTGTGGAAAAGATGTGTCATGAAGCGCTGGTTCGTTTGATATGCGAACGACCCATTTTTGAACACGTTCTGACAGTTTTATGTGCTTAAACGTGGATGCCTTTAGAAAAGGGTATTGACCCCCCTCCGGAGTTCGGTTCACAAGTTACCGTGGCGAAACTTCGCTCAAGCCTCGGTGGCGAAGCGGTTAGCGTGCTGGATCGTCCAGCAAAGGGTCCCGGGTTCGAGACCCCTCCTAGAAAACTTTTTTTTTCTCAAAAATTCAAACATTTTCTTGGTCTTATCCATCAGACACATCTTTTGTGTGCACCCTTGACGTATTATTGTGGGCATATATCACCGTGCAGCCCGGGCTTTATACAATTTTCAAAGCCCTTCCCGACCCTACAAATGTTTGAGGGGCCCTACGAGCTTCCTATATTATTTTTTTCGCCCCAATTTTGTGTGGAAAAGATGTGTCATGAAGCGCTGGTTCGTTTGATATGCGAACGACCCATTTTTGAACACGTTCTGACAGTTTTATGTGCTTAAACGTGGATGCCTTTAGAAAAGGGTATTGACCCCCCTCCGGAGTTCGGTTCACAAGTTACCGTGGCGAAACTTCGCTCAAGCCTCGGTGGCGAAGCGGTTAGCGTGCTGGATCGTCCAGCAAAGGGTCCCGGGTTCGAGACCCCTCCTAGAAAACTTTTTTTTTCTCAAAAATTCAAACATTTTCTTGGTCTTATCCATCAGACACATCTTTTGTGTGCACCCTTGACGTATTATTGTGGGCATATATCACCGTGCAGCCCGGGCTTTATACAATTTTCAAAGCCCTTCCCGACCCTACAAATGTTTGAGGGGCCCTACAAGCTTCCTATATTATTTTTTTCGCCCCAATTTTGTGTGGAAAAGATGTGTCATGAAGCGCTGGTTCGTTTGATATGCGAACGACCCATTTTTGAACACGTTCTGACAGTTTTATGTGCTTAAACGTGGATGCCTTTAGAAAAGGGTATTGACCCCCCTCCGGAGTTCGGTTCACAAGTTACCGTGGCGAAACTTCGCTCAAGCCTCGGTGGCGAAGCGGTTAGCGTGCTGGATCGTCCAGCAAAGGGTCCCGGGTTCGAGACCCCTCCTAGAAAACTTTTTTTTCTCTCAAAAATTCAAACATTTTCTTGGTCTTATCCATCAGACACATCTTTTGTGTGCACCCTTGACGTATTATTGTGGGCATATATCACCGTGCAGCCCGGGCTTTATACAATTTTCAAAGCCCTTCCCGACCCTACAAATGTTTGAGGGGCCCTACGAGCTTCCTATATTATTTTTTTCGCCCCAATTTTGTGTGGAAAAGATGTGTCATGAAGCGCTGGTTCGTTTGATATGCGAACGACCCATTTTTGAACACGTTCTGACAGTTTTATGTGCTTAAACGTGGATGCCTTTAGAAAAGGGTATTGACCCCCCTCCGGAGTTCGGTTCACAAGTTACCGTGGCGAAACTTCGCTCAAGCCTCGGTGGCGAAGCGGTTAGCGTGCTGGATCGTCCAGCAAAGGGTCCCGGGTTCGAGACCCCTCCTAGAAAACTTTTTTTTTCTCAAAAATTCAAACATTTTCTTGGTCTTATCCATCAGACACATCTTTTGTGTGCACCCTTGACGTATTATTGTGGGCATATATCACCGTGCAGCCCGGGCTTTATACAATTTTCAAAGCCCTTCCCGACCCTACAAATGTTTGAGGGGCCCTACAAGCTTCCTATATTATTTTTTTCGCCCCAATTTTGTGTGGAAAAGATGTGTCATGAAGCGCTGGTTCGTTTGATATGCGAACGACCCATTTTTGAACACGTTCTGACAGTTTTATGTGCTTAAACGTGGATGCCTTTAGAAAAGGGTATTGACCCCCCTCCGGAGTTCGGTTCACAAGTTACCGTGGCGAAACTTCGCTCAAGCCTCGGTGGCGAAGCGGTTAGCGTGCTGGATCGTCCAGCAAAGGGTCCCGGGTTCGAGACCCCTCCTAGAAAACTTTTTTTTCTCTCAAAAATTCAAACATTTTCTTGGTCTTATCCATCAGACACATCTTTTGTGTGCACCCTTGACGTATTATTGTGGGCATATATCACCGTGCAGCCCGGGCTTTATACAATTTTCAAAGCCCTTCCCGACCCTACAAATGTTTGAGGGGCCCTACGAGCTTCCTATATTATTTTTTTCGCCCCAATTTTGTGTGGAAAAGATGTGTCATGAAGCGCTGGTTCGTTTGATATGCGAACGACCCATTTTTGAACACGTTCTGACAGTTTTATGTGCTTAAACGTGGATGCCTTTAGAAAAGGGTATTGACCCCCCTCCGGAGTTCGGTTCACAAGTTACCGTGGCGAAACTTCGCTCAAGCCTCGGTGGCGAAGCGGTTAGCGTGCTGGATCGTCCAGCAAAGGGTCCCGGGTTCGAGACCCCTCCTAGAAAACTTTTTTTTTCTCAAAAATTCAAACATTTTCTTGGTCTTATCCATCAGACACATCTTTTGTGTGCACCCTTGACGTATTATTGTGGGCATATATCACCGTGCAGCCCGGGCTTTATACAATTTTCAAAGCCCTTCCCGACCCTACAAATGTTTGAGGGGCCCTACGAGCTTCCTATATTATTTTTTTCGCCCCAATTTTGTGTGGAAAAGATGTGTCATGAAGCGCTGGTTCGTTTGATATGCGAACGACCCATTTTTGAACACGTTCTGACAGTTTTATGTGCTTAAACGTGGATGCCTTTAGAAAAGGGTATTGACCCCCCTCCGGAGTTCGGTTCACAAGTTACCGTGGCGAAACTTCGCTCAAGCCTCGGTGGCGAAGCGGTTAGCGTGCTGGATCGTCCAGCAAAGGGTCCCGGGTTCGAGACCCCTCCTAGAAAACTTTCTTTTTCTCAAAAATTCAAACATTTTCTTGGTCTTATCCATCAGACACATCTTTTGTGTGCACCCTTGACGTATTATTGTGGGCATATATCACCGTGCAGCCCGGGCTTTATACAATTTTCAAAGCCCTTCCCGACCCTACAAATGTTTGAGGGGCCCTACAAGCTTCCTATATTATTTTTTTCGCCCCAATTTTGTGTGGAAAAGATGTGTCATGAAGCGCTGGTTCGTTTGATATGCGAACGACCCATTTTTGAACACGTTCTGACAGTTTTATGTGCTTAAACGTGGATGCCTTTAGAAAAGGGTATTGACCCCCCTCCGGAGTTCGGTTCACAAGTTACCGTGGCGAAACTTCGCTCAAGCCTCGGTGGCGAAGCGGTTAGCGTGCTGGATCGTCCAGCAAAGGGTCCCGGGTTCGAGACCCCTCCTAGAAAACTTTTTTTTCTCTCAAAAATTCAAACATTTTCTTGGTCTTATCCATCAGACACATCTTTTGTGTGCACCCTTGACGTATTATTGTGGGCATATATCACCGTGCAGCCCGGGCTTTATACAATTTTCAAAGCCCTTCCCGACCCTACAAATGTTTGAGGGGCCCTACGAGCTTCCTATATTATTTTTTTCGCCCCAATTTTGTGTGGAAAAGATGTGTCATGAAGCGCTGGTTCGTTTGATATGCGAACGACCCATTTTTGAACACGTTCTGACAGTTTTATGTGCTTAAACGTGGATGCCTTTAGAAAAGGGTATTGACCCCCCTCCGGAGTTCGGTTCACAAGTTACCGTGGCGAAACTTCGCTCAAGCCTCGGTGGCGAAGCGGTTAGCGTGCTGGATCGTCCAGCAAAGGGTCCCGGGTTCGAGACCCCTCCTAGAAAACTTTTTTTTTCTCAAAAATTCAAACATTTTCTTGGTCTTATCCATCAGACACATCTTTTGTGTGCACCCTTGACGTATTATTGTGGGCATATATCACCGTGCAGCCCGGGCTTTATACAATTTTCAAAGCCCTTCCCGACCCTACAAATGTTTGAGGGGCCCTACAAGCTTCCTATATTATTTTTTTCGCCCCAATTTTGTGTGGAAAAGATGTGTCATGAAGCGCTGGTTCGTTTGATATGCGAACGACCCATTTTTGAACACGTTCTGACAGTTTTATGTGCTTAAACGTGGATGCCTTTAGAAAAGGGTATTGACCCCCCTCCGGAGTTCGGTTCACAAGTTACCGTGGCGAAACTTCGCTCAAGCCTCGGTGGCGAAGCGGTTAGCGTGCTGGATCGTCCAGCAAAGGGTCCCGGGTTCGAGACCCCTCCTAGAAAACTTTTTTTTCTCTCAAAAATTCAAACATTTTCTTGGTCTTATCCATCAGACACATCTTTTGTGTGCACCCTTGACGTATTATTGTGGGCATATATCACCGTGCAGCCCGGGCTTTATACAATTTTCAAAGCCCTTCCCGACCCTACAAATGTTTGAGGGGCCCTACGAGCTTCCTATATTATTTTTTTTCGCCCCAATTTTGTGTGGAAAAGATGTGTCATGAAGCGCTGGTTCGTTTGATATGCGAACGACCCATTTTTGAACACGTTCTGACAGTTTTATGTGCTTAAACGTGGATGCCTTTAGAAAAGGGTATTGACCCCCCTCCGGAGTTCGGTTCACAAGTTACCGTGGCGAAACTTCGCTCAAGCCTCGGTGGCGAAGCGGTTAGCGTGCTGGATCGTCCAGCAAAGGGTCCCGGGTTCGAGACCCCTCCTAGAAAACTTTTTTTTTCTCAAAAATTCAAACATTTTCTTGGTCTTATCCATCAGACACATCTTTTGTGTGCACCCTTGACGTATTATTGTGGGCATATATCACCGTGCAGCCCGGGCTTTATACAATTTTCAAAGCCCTTCCCGACCCTACAAATGTTTGAGGGGCCCTACGAGCTTCCTATATTATTTTTTTCGCCCCAATTTTGTGTGGAAAAGATGTGTCATGAAGCGCTGGTTCGTTTGATATGCGAACGACCCATTTTTGAACACGTTCTGACAGTTTTATGTGCTTAAACGTGGATGCCTTTAGAAAAGGGTATTGACCCCCCTCCGGAGTTCGGTTCACAAGTTACCGTGGCGAAACTTCGCTCAAGCCTCGGTGGCGAAGCGGTTAGCGTGCTGGATCGTCCAGCAAAGGGTCCCGGGTTCGAGACCCCTCCTAGAAAACTTTTTTTTCTCTCAAAAATTCAAACATTTTCTTGGTCTTATCCATCAGACACATCTTTTGTGTGCACCCTTGACGTATTATTGTGGGCATATATCACCGTGCAGCCTGGGCTTTATACAATTTTCAAAGCCCTTCCCGACCCTACAAATGTTTGAGGGGCCCTACGAGCTTCCTATATTATTTTTTTCGCCCCAATTTTGTGTGGAAAAGATGTGTCATGAAGCGCTGGTTCGTTTGATATGCGAACGACCCATTTTTGAACACGTTCTGACAGTTTTATGTGCTTAAACGTGGATGCCTTTAGAAAAGGGTATTGACCCCCCTCCGGAGTTCGGTTCACAAGTTACCGTGGCGAAACTTCGCTCAAGCCTCGGTGGCGAAGCGGTTAGCGTGCTGGATCGTCCAGCAAAGGATCCCGGGTTCGAGACCCCTCCTAGAAAACTTTTTTTTTCTCAAAAATTCAAACATTTTCTTGGTCTTATCCATCAGACACATCTTTTGTGTGCACCCTTGACGTATTATTGTGGGCATATATCACCGTGCAGCCCGGGCTTTATACAATTTTCAAAGCCCTTCCCGACCCTACAAATGTTTGAGGGGCCCTACAAGCTTCCTATATTATTTTTTTCGCCCCAATTTTGTGTGGAAAAGATGTGTCATGAAGCGCTGGTTCGTTTGATATGCGAACGACCCATTTTTGAACACGTTCTGACAGTTTTATGTGCTTAAACGTGGATGCCTTTAGAAAAGGGTATTGACCCCCCTCCGGAGTTCGGTTCACAAGTTACCGTGGCGAAACTTCGCTCAAGCCTCGGTGGCGAAGCGGTTAGCGTGCTGGATCGTCCAGCAAAGGGTCCCGGGTTCGAGACCCCTCCTAGAAAACTTTTTTTTCTCTCAAAAATTCAAACATTTTCTTGGTCTTATCCATCAGACACATCTTTTGTGTGCACCCTTGACGTATTATTGTGGGCATATATCACCGTGCAGCCCGGGCTTTATACAATTTTCAAAGCCCTTCCCGACCCTACAAATGTTTGAGGGGCCCTACGAGCTTCCTATATTATTTTTTTCGCCCCAATTTTGTGTGGAAAAGATGTGTCATGAAGCGCTGGTTCGTTTGATATGCGAACGACCCATTTTTGAACACGTTCTGACAGTTTTATGTGCTTAAACGTGGATGCCTTTAGAAAAGGGTATTGACCCCCCTCCGGAGTTCGGTTCACAAGTTACCGTGGCGAAACTTCGCTCAAGCCTCGGTGGCGAAGCGGTTAGCGTGCTGGATCGTCCAGCAAAGGGTCCCGGGTTCGAGACCCCTCCTAGAAAACTTTTTTTTTCTCAAAAATTCAAACATTTTCTTGGTCTTATCCATCAGACACATCTTTTGTGTGCACCCTTGACGTATTATTGTGGGCATATATCACCGTGCAGCCCGGGCTTTATACAATTTTCAAAGCCCTTCCCGACCCTACAAATGTTTGAGGGGCCCTACAAGCTTCCTATATTATTTTTTTCGCCCCAATTTTGTGTGGAAAAGATGTGTCATGAAGCGCTGGTTCGTTTGATATGCGAACGACCCATTTTTGAACACGTTCTGACAGTTTTATGTGCTTAAACGTGGATGCCTTTAGAAAAGGGTATTGACCCCCCTCCGGAGTTCGGTTCACAAGTTACCGTGGCGAAACTTCGCTCAAGCCTCGGTGGCGAAGCGGTTAGCGTGCTGGATCGTCCAGCAAAGGGTCCCGGGTTCGAGACCCCTCCTAGAAAACTTTTTTTTCTCTCAAAAATTCAAACATTTTCTTGGTCTTATCCATCAGACACATCTTTTGTGTGCACCCTTGACGTATTATTGTGGGCATATATCACCGTGCAGCCCGGGCTTTATACAATTTTCAAAGCCCTTCCCGACCCTACAAATGTTTGAGGGGCCCTACGAGCTTCCTATATTATTTTTTTCGCCCCAATTTTGTGTGGAAAAGATGTGTCATGAAGCGCTGGTTCGTTTGATATGCGAACGACCCATTTTTGAACACGTTCTGACAGTTTTATGTGCTTAAACGTGGATGCCTTTAGAAAAGGGTATTGACCCCCCTCCGGAGTTCGGTTCACAAGTTACCGTGGCGAAACTTCGCTCAAGCCTCGGTGGCGAAGCGGTTAGCGTGCTGGATCGTCCAGCAAAGGGTCCCGGGTTCGAGACCCCTCCTAGAAAACTTTTTTTTCTCTCAAAAATTCAAACATTTTCTTGGTCTTATCCATCAGACACATCTTTTGTGTGCACCCTTGACGTATTATTGTGGGCATATATCACCGTGCAGCCCGGGCTTTATACAATTTTCAAAGCCCTTCCCGACCCTACAAATGTTTGAGGGGCCCTACGAGCTTCCTATATTATTTTTTTCGCCCCAATTTTGTGTGGAAAAGATGTGTCATGAAGCGCTGGTTCGTTTGATATGCGAACGACCCATTTTTGAACACGTTCTGACAGTTTTATGTGCTTAAACGTGGATGCCTTTAGAAAAGGGTATTGACCCCCCTCCGGAGTTCGGTTCACAAGTTACCGTGGCGAAACTTCGCTCAAGCCTCGGTGGCGAAGCGGTTAGCGTGCTGGATCGTCCAGCAAAGGGTCCCGGGTTCGAGACCCCTCCTAGAAAACTTTTTTTTCTCTCAAAAATTCAAACATTTTCTTGGTCTTATCCATCAGACACATCTTTTGTGTGCACCCTTGACGTATTATTGTGGGCATATATCACCGTGCAGCCCGGGCTTTATACAATTTTCAAAGCCCTTCCCGACCCTACAAATGTTTGAGGGGCCCTACGAGCTTCCTATATTATTTTTTCGCCCCAATTTTGTGTGGAAAAGATGTGTCATGAAGCGCTGGTTCGTTTGATATGCGAACGACCCATTTTTGAACACGTTCTGACAGTTTTATGTGCTTAAACGTGGATGCCTTTAGAAAAGGGTATTGACCCCCCTCCGGAGTTCGGTTCACAAGTTACCGTGGCGAAACTTCGCTCAAGCCTCGGTGGCGAAGCGGTTAGCGTGCTGGATCGTCCAGCAAAGGGTCCCGGGTTCGAGACCCCTCCTAGAAAACTTTTTTTTTCTCAAAAATTCAAACATTTTCTTGGTCTTATCCATCAGACACATCTTTTGTGTGCACCCTTGACGTATTATTGTGGGCATATATCACCGTGCAGCCCGGGCTTTATACAATTTTCAAAGCCCTTCCCGACCCTACAAATGTTTGAGGGGCCCTACGAGCTTCCTATATTATTTTTTCGCCCCAATTTTGTGTGGAAAAGATGTGTCATGAAGCGCTGGTTCGTTTGATATGCGAACGACCCATTTTTGAACACGTTCTGACAGTTTTATGTGCTTAAACGTGGATGCCTTTAGAAAAGGGTATTGACCCCCCTCCGGAGTTCGGTTCACAAGTTACCGTGGCGAAACTTCGCTCAAGCCTCGGTGGCGAAGCGGTTAGCGTGCTGGATCGTCCAGCAAAGGGTCCCGGGTTCGAGACCCCTCCTAGAAAACTTTTTTTTTCTCAAAAATTCAAACATTTTCTTGGTCTTATCCATCAGACACATCTTTTGTGTGCACCCTTGACGTATTATTGTGGGCATATATCACCGTGCAGCCCGGGCTTTATACAATTTTCAAAGCCCTTCCCGACCCTACAAATGTTTGAGGGGCCCTACAAGCTTCCTATATTATTTTTTTCGCCCCAATTTTGTGTGGAAAAGATGTGTCATGAAGCGCTGGTTCGTTTGATATGCGAACGACCCATTTTTGAACACGTTCTGACAGTTTTATGTGCTTAAACGTGG
This sequence comes from Lottia scabra, assembly GCA_029955415.1. NCBI lineage: Eukaryota > Metazoa > Mollusca > Gastropoda > Lottiidae > Lottia > Lottia scabra. The sequence goes on from JARJEI010000015.1 coordinate 9,271,584, forward strand.
ATGCCTTTAGAAAAGGGTATTGACCCCCCTCCGGAGTTCGGTTCACAAGTTACCGTGGCGAAACTTCGCTCAAGCCTCGGTGGCGAAGCGGTTAGCGTGCTGGATCGTCCAGCAAAGGGTCCCGGGTTCGAGACCCCTCCTAGAAAACTTTTTTTTCTCTCAAAAATTCAAACATTTTCTTGGTCTTATCCATCAGACACATCTTTTGTGTGCACCCTTGACGTATTATTGTGGGCATATATCACCGTGCAGCCCGGGCTTTATACAATTTTCAAAGCCCTTCCCGACCCTACAAATGTTTGAGGGGCCCTACGAGCTTCCTATATTATTTTTTTCGCCCCAATTTTGTGTGGAAAAGATGTGTCATGAAGCGCTGGTTCGTTTGATATGCGAACGACCCATTTTTGAACACGTTCTGACAGTTTTATGTGCTTAAACGTGGATGCCTTTAGAAAAGGGTATTGACCCCCCTCCGGAGTTCGGTTCACAAGTTACCGTGGCGAAACTTCGCTCAAGCCTCGGTGGCGAAGCGGTTAGCGTGCTGGATCGTCCAGCAAAGGGTCCCGGGTTCGAGACCCCTCCTAGAAAACTTTTTTTTTCTCAAAAATTCAAACATTTTCTTGGTCTTATCCATCAGACACATCTTTTGTGTGCACCCTTGACGTATTATTGTGGGCATATATCACCGTGCAGCCCGGGCTTTATACAATTTTCAAAGCCCTTCCCGACCCTACAAATGTTTGAGGGGCCCTACAAGCTTCCTATATTATTTTTTTCGCCCCAATTTTGTGTGGAAAAGATGTGTCATGAAGCGCTGGTTCGTTTGATATGCGAACGACCCATTTTTGAACACGTTCTGACAGTTTTATGTGCTTAAACGTGGATGCCTTTAGAAAAGGGTATTGACCCCCCTCCGGAGTTCGGTTCACAAGTTACCGTGGCGAAACTTCGCTCAAGCCTCGGTGGCGAAGCGGTTAGCGTGCTGGATCGTCCAGCAAAGGGTCCCGGGTTCGAGACCCCTCCTAGAAAACTTTTTTTTCTCTCAAAAATTCAAACATTTTCTTGGTCTTATCCATCAGACACATCTTTTGTGTGCACCCTTGACGTATTATTGTGGGCATATATCACCGTGCAGCCCGGGCTTTATACAATTTTCAAAGCCCTTCCCGACCCTACAAATGTTTGAGGGGCCCTACGAGCTTCCTATATTATTTTTTTCGCCCCAATTTTGTGTGGAAAAGATGTGTCATGAAGCGCTGGTTCGTTTGATATGCGAACGACCCATTTTTGAACACGTTCTGACAGTTTTATGTGCTTAAACGTGGATGCCTTTAGAAAAGGGTATTGACCCCCCTCCGGAGTTCGGTTCACAAGTTACCGTGGCGAAACTTCGCTCAAGCCTCGGTGGCGAAGCGGTTAGCGTGCTGGATCGTCCAGCAAAGGGTCCCGGGTTCGAGACCCCTCCTAGAAAACTTTTTTTTTCTCAAAAATTCAAACATTTTCTTGGTCTTATCCATCAGACACATCTTTTGTGTGCACCCTTGACGTATTATTGTGGGCATATATCACCGTGCAGCCCGGGCTTTATACAATTTTCAAAGCCCTTCCCGACCCTACAAATGTTTGAGGGGCCCTACAAGCTTCCTATATTATTTTTTTCGCCCCAATTTTGTGTGGAAAAGATGTGTCATGAAGCGCTGGTTCGTTTGATATGCGAACGACCCATTTTTGAACACGTTCTGACAGTTTTATGTGCTTAAACGTGGATGCCTTTAGAAAAGGGTATTGACCCCCCTCCGGAGTTCGGTTCACAAGTTACCGTGGCGAAACTTCGCTCAAGCCTCGGTGGCGAAGCGGTTAGCGTGCTGGATCGTCCAGCAAAGGGTCCCGGGTTCGAGACCCCTCCTAGAAAACTTTTTTTTTCTCAAAAATTCAAACATTTTCTTGGTCTTATCCATCAGACACATCTTTTGTGTGCACCCTTGACGTATTATTGTGGGCATATATCACCGTGCAGCCCGGGCTTTATACAATTTTCAAAGCCCTTCCCGACCCTACAAATGTTTGAGGGGCCCTACAAGCTTCCTATATTATTTTTTTCGCCCCAATTTTGTGTGGAAAAGATGTGTCATGAAGCGCTGGTTCGTTTGATATGCGAACGACCCATTTTTGAACACGTTCTGACAGTTTTATGTGCTTAAACGTGGATGCCTTTAGAAAAGGGTATTGACCCCCCTCCGGAGTTCGGTTCACAAGTTACCGTGGCGAAACTTCGCTCAAGCCTCGGTGGCGAAGCGGTTAGCGTGCTGGATCGTCCAGCAAAGGGTCCCGGGTTCGAGACCCCTCCTAGAAAACTTTTTTTTCTCTCAAAAATTCAAACATTTTCTTGGTCTTATCCATCAGACACATCTTTTGTGTGCACCCTTGACGTATTATTGTGGGCATATATCACCGTGCAGCCCGGGCTTTATACAATTTTCAAAGCCCTTCCCGACCCTACAAATGTTTGAGGGGCCCTACGAGCTTCCTATATTATTTTTTTCGCCCCAATTTTGTGTGGAAAAGATGTGTCATGAAGCGCTGGTTCGTTTGATATGCGAACGACCCATTTTTGAACACGTTCTGACAGTTTTATGTGCTTAAACGTGGATGCCTTTAGAAAAGGGTATTGACCCCCCTCCGGAGTTCGGTTCACAAGTTACCGTGGCGAAACTTCGCTCAAGCCTCGGTGGCGAAGCGGTTAGCGTGCTGGATCGTCCAGCAAAGGGTCCCGGGTTCGAGACCCCTCCTAGAAAACTTTTTTTTTCTCAAAAATTCAAACATTTTCTTGGTCTTATCCATCAGACACATCTTTTGTGTGCACCCTTGACGTATTATTGTGGGCATATATCACCGTGCAGCCCGGGCTTTATACAATTTTCAAAGCCCTTCCCGACCCTACAAATGTTTGAGGGGCCCTACAAGCTTCCTATATTATTTTTTTCGCCCCAATTTTGTGTGGAAAAGATGTGTCATGAAGCGCTGGTTCGTTTGATATGCGAACGACCCATTTTTGAACACGTTCTGACAGTTTTATGTGCTTAAACGTGGATGCCTTTAGAAAAGGGTATTGACCCCCCTCCGGAGTTCGGTTCACAAGTTACCGTGGCGAAACTTCGCTCAAGCCTCGGTGGCGAAGCGGTTAGCGTGCTGGATCGTCCAGCAAAGGGTCCCGGGTTCGAGACCCCTCCTAGAAAACTTTTTTTTCTCTCAAAAATTCAAACATTTTCTTGGTCTTATCCATCAGACACATCTTTTGTGTGCACCCTTGACGTATTATTGTGGGCATATATCACCGTGCAGCCCGGGCTTTATACAATTTTCAAAGCCCTTCCCGACCCTACAAATGTTTGAGGGGCCCTACGAGCTTCCTATATTATTTTTTTCGCCCCAATTTTGTGTGGAAAAGATGTGTCATGAAGCGCTGGTTCGTTTGATATGCGAACGACCCATTTTTGAACACGTTCTGACAGTTTTATGTGCTTAAACGTGGATGCCTTTAGAAAAGGGTATTGACCCCCCTCCGGAGTTCGGTTCACAAGTTACCGTGGCGAAACTTCGCTCAAGCCTCGGTGGCGAAGCGGTTAGCGTGCTGGATCGTCCAGCAAAGGGTCCCCGGGTTCGAGACCCCTCCTAGAAAACTTTTTTTTTCTCAAAAATTCAAACATTTTCTTGGTCTTATCCATCAGACACATCTTTTGTGTGCACCCTTGACGTATTATTGTGGGCATATATCACCGTGCAGCCCGGGCTTTATACAATTTTCAAAGCCTCTTCCCGACCCTACAAATGTTTGAGGGGCCCTACAAGCTTCCTATATTATTTTTTTCGCCCCAATTTTGTGTGGAAAAGATGTGTCATGAAGCGCTGGTTCGTTTGATATGCGAACGACCCATTTTGAACACGTTCTGACAGTTTTATGTGCTTAAACGTGGATGCCTTTAGAAAAGGGTATTGGACCCCCCTCCGGAGTTCGGTTCACAAGTTACCGTGGCGAAACTTCGCTCAAGCCTCGGTGGCGAAGCGGTTAGCGTGCTGGATCGTCCAGCAAAGGGTCCCGGGTTCGAGACCCCTCCTAGAAAACTTTTTTTTCTCTCAAAAATTCAAACATTTTCTTGGTCTTATCCATCAGACACATCTTTTGTGTGCACCCTTGACGTATTATTGTGGGCATATATCACCGTGCAGCCCGGGCTTTATACAATTTTCAAAGCCCCTTCCCGACCCTACAAATGTTTGAGGGGCCCTACGAGCTTCCTATATTATTTTTTTCGCCCCAATTTTGTGTGGAAAAGATGTGTCATGAAGCGCTGGTTCGTTTGATATGCGAACGACCCATTTTTGAACACGTTCTGACAGTTTTATGTGCTTAAACGTGGATGCCTTTAGAAAAGGGTATTGACCCCCCTCCGGAGTTCGGTTCACAAGTTACCGTGGCGAAACTTCGCTCAAGCCTCGGTGGCGAAGCGGTTAGCGTGCTGGATCGTCAGCAAAGGGTCCCGGGTTCGAGACCCCTCCTAGAAAACTTTTTTTTTCTCAAAAATTCAAACATTTTCTTGGTCTTATCCATCAGACACATCTTTTGTGTGCACCCTTGACGTATTATTGTGGGCATATATCACCGTGCAGCCCGGCTTTATACAATTTTCAAAGCCCTTCCCGACCCTACAAATGTTTGAGGGGCCCTACAAGCTTCCTATATTATTTTTTTCGCCCCAATTTTGTGTGGAAAAGATGTGTCATGAAGCGCTGGTTCGTTTGATATGCGAACGACCCATTTTTGAACACGTTCTGACAGTTTTATGTGCTTAAACGTGGATGCCTTTAGAAAAGGGTATTGACCCCCCTCCGGAGTTCGGTTCACAAGTTACCGTGGCGAAACTTCGCTCAAGCCTCGGTGGCGAAGCGGTTAGCGTGCTGGATCGTCCAGCAAAGGGTCCCGGGTTCGAGACCCCTCCTAGAAAACTTTTTTTTCTCTCAAAAATTCAAACATTTTCTTGGTCTTATCCATCAGACACATCTTTTGTGTGCACCCTTGACGTATTATTGTGGGCATATATCACCGTGCAGCCCGGGCTTTATACAATTTTCAAAGCCCTTCCCGACCCTACAAATGTTTGAGGGGCCCTACGAGCTTCCTATATTATTTTTTTCGCCCCAATTTTGTGTGGAAAAGATGTGTCATGAAGCGCTGGTTCGTTTGATATGCGAACGACCCATTTTTGAACACGTTCTGACAGTTTTATGTGCTTAAACGTGGATGCCTTTAGAAAAGGGTATTGACCCCCCTCCGGAGTTCGGTTCACAAGTTACCGTGGCGAAACTTCGCTCAAGCCTCGGTGGCGAAGCGGTTAGCGTGCTGGATCGTCCAGCAAAGGGTCCCGGGTTCGAGACCCCTCCTAGAAAACTTTTTTTTCTCTCAAAAATTCAAACATTTTCTTGGTCTTATCCATCAGACACATCTTTTGTGTGCACCCTTGACGTATTATTGTGGGCATATATCACCGTGCAGCCCGGGCTTTATACAATTTTCAAAGCCCTTCCCGACCCTACAAATGTTTGAGGGGCCCTACGAGCTTCCTATATTATTTTTTTCGCCCCAATTTTGTGTGGAAAAGATGTGTCATGAAGCGCTGGTTCGTTTGATATGCGAACGACCCATTTTTGAACACGTTCTGACAGTTTTATGTGCTTAAACGTGGATGCCTTTAGAAAAGGGTATTGACCCCCCTCCGGAGTTCGGTTCACAAGTTACCGTGGCGAAACTTCGCTCAAGCCTCGGTGGCGAAGCGGTTAGCGTGCTGGATCGTCCAGCAAAGGGTCCCGGGTTCGAGACCCCTCCTAGAAAACTTTTTTTTCTCTCAAAAATTCAAACATTTTCTTGGTCTTATCCATCAGACACATCTTTTGTGTGCACCCTTGACGTATTATTGTGGGCATATATCACCGTGCAGCCCGGGCTTTATACAATTTTCAAAGCCCTTCCCGACCCTACAAATGTTTGAGGGGCCCTACGAGCTTCCTATATTATTTTTTTCGCCCCAATTTTGTGTGGAAAAGATGTGTCATGAAGCGCTGGTTCGTTTGATATGCGAACGACCCATTTTTGAACACGTTCTGACAGTTTTATGTGCTTAAACGTGGATGCCTTTAGAAAAGGGTATTGACCCCCCTCCGGAGTTCGGTTCACAAGTTACCGTGGCGAAACTTCGCTCAAGCCTCGGTGGCGAAGCGGTTAGCGTGCTGGATCGTCCAGCAAAGGGTCCCGGGTTCGAGACCCCTCCTAGAAAACTTTTTTTTTCTCAAAAATTCAAACATTTTCTTGGTCTTATCCATCAGACACATCTTTTGTGTGCACCCTTGACGTATTATTGTGGGCATATATCACCGTGCAGCCCGGGCTTTATACAATTTTCAAAGCCCTTCCCGACCCTACAAATGTTTGAGGGGCCCTACAAGCTTCCTATATTATTTTTTTCGCCCCAATTTTGTGTGGAAAAGATGTGTCATGAAGCGCTGGTTCGTTTGATATGCGAACGACCCATTTTTGAACACGTTCTGACAGTTTTATGTGCTTAAACGTGGATGCCTTTAGAAAAGGGTATTGACCCCCCTCCGGAGTTCGGTTCACAAGTTACCGTGGCGAAACTTCGCTCAAGCCTCGGTGGCGAAGCGGTTAGCGTGCTGGATCGTCCAGCAAAGGGTCCCGGGTTCGAGACCCCTCCTAGAAAACTTTTTTTTCTCTCAAAAATTCAAACATTTTCTTGGTCTTATCCATCAGACACATCTTTTGTGTGCACCCTTGACGTATTATTGTGGGCATATATCACCGTGCAGCCCGGGCTTTATACAATTTTCAAAGCCCTTCCCGACCCTACAAATGTTTGAGGGGCCCTACGAGCTTCCTATATTATTTTTTTCGCCCCAATTTTGTGTGGAAAAGATGTGTCATGAAGCGCTGGTTCGTTTGATATGCGAACGACCCATTTTTGAACACGTTCTGACAGTTTTATGTGCTTAAACGTGGATGCCTTTAGAAAAGGGTATTGACCCCCCTCCGGAGTTCGGTTCACAAGTTACCGTGGCGAAACTTCGCTCAAGCCTCGGTGGCGAAGCGGTTAGCGTGCTGGATCGTCCAGCAAAGGGTCCCGGGTTCGAGACCCCTCCTAGAAAACTTTTTTTTCTCTCAAAAATTCAAACATTTTCTTGGTCTTATCCATCAGACACATCTTTTGTGTGCACCCTTGACGTATTATTGTGGGCATATATCACCGTGCAGCCCGGGCTTTATACAATTTTCAAAGCCCTTCCCGACCCTACAAATGTTTGAGGGGCCCTACGAGCTTCCTATATTATTTTTTTCGCCCCAATTTTGTGTGGAAAAGATGTGTCATGAAGCGCTGGTTCGTTTGATATGCGAACGACCCATTTTTGAACACGTTCTGACAGTTTTATGTGCTTAAACGTGGATGCCTTTAGAAAAGGGTATTGACCCCCCTCCGGAGTTCGGTTCACAAGTTACCGTGGCGAAACTTCGCTCAAGCCTCGGTGGCGAAGCGGTTAGCGTGCTGGATCGTCCAGCAAAGGGTCCCGGGTTCGAGACCCCTCCTAGAAAACTTTTTTTTTCTCAAAAATTCAAACATTTTCTTGGTCTTATCCATCAGACACATCTTTTGTGTGCACCCTTGACGTATTATTGTGGGCATATATCACCGTGCAGCCCGGGCTTTATACAATTTTCAAAGCCCTTCCCGACCCTACAAATGTTTGAGGGGCCCTACAAGCTTCCTATATTATTTTTTTCGCCCCAATTTTGTGTGGAAAAGATGTGTCATGAAGCGCTGGTTCGTTTGATATGCGAACGACCCATTTTTGAACACGTTCTGACAGTTTTATGTGCTTAAACGTGGATGCCTTTAGAAAAGGGTATTGACCCCCCTCCGGAGTTCGGTTCACAAGTTACCGTGGCGAAACTTCGCTCAAGCCTCGGTGGCGAAGCGGTTAGCGTGCTGGATCGTCCAGCAAAGGGTCCCGGGTTCGAGACCCCTCCTAGAAAACTTTTTTTTCTCTCAAAAATTCAAACATTTTCTTGGTCTTATCCATCAGACACATCTTTTGTGTGCACCCTTGACGTATTATTGTGGGCATATATCACCGTGCAGCCCGGGCTTTATACAATTTTCAAAGCCCTTCCCGACCCTACAAATGTTTGAGGGGCCCTACGAGCTTCCTATATTATTTTTTTCGCCCCAATTTTGTGTGGAAAAGATGTGTCATGAAGCGCTGGTTCGTTTGATATGCGAACGACCCATTTTTGAACACGTTCTGACAGTTTTATGTGCTTAAACGTGGATGCCTTTAGAAAAGGGTATTGACCCCCCTCCGGAGTTCGGTTCACAAGTTACCGTGGCGAAACTTCGCTCAAGCCTCGGTGGCGAAGCGGTTAGCGTGCTGGATCGTCCAGCAAAGGGTCCCGGGTTCGAGACCCCTCCTAGAAAACTTTTTTTTTCTCAAAAATTCAAACATTTTCTTGGTCTTATCCATCAGACACATCTTTTGTGTGCACCCTTGACGTATTATTGTGGGCATATATCACCGTGCAGCCCGGGCTTTATACAATTTTCAAAGCCCTTCCCGACCCTACAAATGTTTGAGGGGCCCTACAAGCTTCCTCTATTATTTTTTTCGCCCCAATTTTGTGTGGAAAAGATGTGTCATGAAGCGCTGGTTCGTTTGATATGCGAACGACCCATTTTTGAACACGTTCTGACAGTTTTATGTGCTTAAACGTGGATGCCTTTAGAAAAGGGTATTGACCCCCCTCCGGAGTTCGGTTCACAAGTTACCGTGGCGAAACTTCGCTCAAGCCTCGGTGGCGAAGCGGTTAGCGTGCTGGATCGTCCAGCAAAGGGTCCCGGGTTCGAGACCCCTCCTAGAAAACTTTTTTTTCTCTCAAAAATTCAAACATTTTCTTGGTCTTATCCATCAGACACATCTTTTGTGTGCACCCTTGACGTATTATTGTGGGCATATATCACCGTGCAGCCCGGGCTTTATACAATTTTCAAAGCCCTTCCCGACCCTACAAATGTTTGAGGGGCCCTACGAGCTTCCTATATTATTTTTTTCGCCCCAATTTTGTGTGGAAAAGATGTGTCATGAAGCGCTGGTTCGTTTGATATGCGAACGACCCATTTTTGAACACGTTCTGACAGTTTTATGTGCTTAAACGTGGATGCCTTTAGAAAAGGGTATTGACCCCCCTCCGGAGTTCGGTTCACAAGTTACCGTGGCGAAACTTCGCTCAAGCCTCGGTGGCGAAGCGGTTAGCGTGCTGGATCGTCCAGCAAAGGGTCCCGGGTTCGAGACCCCTCCTAGAAAACTTTTTTTTCTCTCAAAAATTCAAACATTTTCTTGGTCTTATCCATCAGACACATCTTTTGTGTGCACCCTTGACGTATTATTGTGGGCATATATCACCGTGCAGCCCGGGCTTTATACAATTTTCAAAGCCCTTCCCGACCCTACAAATGTTTGAGGGGCCCTACGAGCTTCCTATATTATTTTTTTCGCCCCAATTTTGTGTGGAAAAGATGTGTCATGAAGCGCTGGTTCGTTTGATATGCGAACGACCCATTTTTGAACACGTTCTGACAGTTTTATGTGCTTAAACGTGGATGCCTTTAGAAAAGGGTATTGACCCCCCTCCGGAGTTCGGTTCACAAGTTACCGTGGCGAAACTTCGCTCAAGCCTCGGTGGCGAAGCGGTTAGCGTGCTGGATCGTCCAGCAAAGGGTCCCGGGTTCGAGACCCCTCCTAGAAAACTTTTTTTTCTCTCAAAAATTCAAACATTTTCTTGGTCTTATCCATCAGACACATCTTTTGTGTGCACCCTTGACGTATTATTGTGGGCATATATCACCGTGCAGCCCGGGCTTTATACAATTTTCAAAGCCCTTCCCGACCCTACAAATGTTTGAGGGGCCCTACGAGCTTCCTATATTATTTTTTTCGCCCCAATTTTGTGTGGAAAAGATGTGTCATGAAGCGCTGGTTCGTTTGATATGCGAACGACCCATTTTTGAACACGTTCTGACAGTTTTATGTGCTTAAACGTGGATGCCTTTAGAAAAGGGTATTGACCCCCCTCCGGAGTTCGGTTCACAAGTTACCGTGGCGAAACTTCGCTCAAGCCTCGGTGGCGAAGCGGTTAGCGTGCTGGATCGTCCAGCAAAGGGTCCCGGGTTCGAGACCCCTCCTAGAAAACTTTTTTTTTCTCAAAAATTCAAACATTTTCTTGGTCTTATCCATCAGACACATCTTTTGTGTGCACCCTTGACGTATTATTGTGGGCATATATCACCGTGCAGCCCGGGCTTTATACAATTTTCAAAGCCCTTCCCGACCCTACAAATGTTTGAGGGGCCCTACAAGCTTCCTCTATTATTTTTTTCGCCCCAATTTTGTGTGGAAAAGATGTGTCATGAAGCGCTGGTTCGTTTGATATGCGAACGACCCATTTTTGAACACGTTCTGACAGTTTTATGTGCTTAAACGTGGATGCCTTTAGAAAAGGGTATTGACCCCCCTCCGGAGTTCGGTTCACAAGTTACCGTGGCGAAACTTCGCTCAAGCCTCGGTGGCGAAGCGGTTAGCGTGCTGGATCGTCCAGCAAAGGGTCCCGGGTTCGAGACCCCTCCTAGAAAACTTTTTTTTCTCTCAAAAATTCAAACATTTTCTTGGTCTTATCCATCAGACACATCTTTTGTGTGCACCCTTGACGTATTATTGTGGGCATATATCACCGTGCAGCCCGGGCTTTATACAATTTTCAAAGCCCTTCCCGACCCTACAAATGTTTGAGGGGCCCTACGAGCTTCCTATATTATTTTTTTCGCCCCAATTTTGTGTGGAAAAGATGTGTCATGAAGCGCTGGTTCGTTTGATATGCGAACGACCCATTTTTGAACACGTTCTGACAGTTTTATGTGCTTAAACGTGGATGCCTTTAGAAAAGGGTATTGACCCCCCTCCGGAGTTCGGTTCACAAGTTACCGTGGCGAAACTTCGCTCAAGCCTCGGTGGCGAAGCGGTTAGCGTGCTGGATCGTCCAGCAAAGGGTCCCGGGTTCGAGACCCCTCCTAGAAAACTTTTTTTTCTCTCAAAAATTCAAACATTTTCTTGGTCTTATCCATCAGACACATCTTTTGTGTGCACCCTTGACGTATTATTGTGGGCATATATCACCGTGCAGCCCGGGCTTTATACAATTTTCAAAGCCCTTCCCGACCCTACAAATGTTTGAGGGGCCCTACGAGCTTCCTATATTATTTTTTTCGCCCCAATTTTGTGTGGAAAAGATGTGTCATGAAGCGCTGGTTCGTTTGATATGCGAACGACCCATTTTTGAACACGTTCTGACAGTTTTATGTGCTTAAACGTGGATGCCTTTAGAAAAGGGTATTGACCCCCCTCCGGAGTTCGGTTCACAAGTTACCGTGGCGAAACTTCGCTCAAGCCTCGGTGGCGAAGCGGTTAGCGTGCTGGATCGTCCAGCAAAGGGTCCCGGGTTCGAGACCCCTCCTAGAAAACTTTTTTTTTCTCAAAAATTCAAACATTTTCTTGGTCTTATCCATCAGACACATCTTTTGTGTGCACCCTTGACGTATTATTGTGGGCATATATCACCGTGCAGCCCGGGCTTTATACAATTTTCAAAGCCCTTCCCGACCCTACAAATGTTTGAGGGGCCCTACAAGCTTCCTATATTATTTTTTTCGCCCCAATTTTGTGTGGAAAAGATGTGTCATGAAGCGCTGGTTCGTTTGATATGCGAACGACCCATTTTTGAACACGTTCTGACAGTTTTATGTGCTTAAACGTGGATGCCTTTAGAAAAGGGTATTGACCCCCCTCCGGAGTTCGGTTCACAAGTTACCGTGGCGAAACTTCGCTCAAGCCTCGGTGGCGAAGCGGTTAGCGTGCTGGATCGTCCAGCAAAGGGTCCCGGGTTCGAGACCCCTCCTAGAAAACTTTTTTTTCTCTCAAAAATTCAAACATTTTCTTGGTCTTATCCATCAGACACATCTTTTGTGTGCACCCTTGACGTATTATTGTGGGCATATATCACCGTGCAGCCCGGGCTTTATACAATTTTCAAAGCCCTTCCCGACCCTACAAATGTTTGAGGGGCCCTACGAGCTTCCTATATTATTTTTTTCGCCCCAATTTTGTGTGGAAAAGATGTGTCATGAAGCGCTGGTTCGTTTGATATGCGAACGACCCATTTTTGAACACGTTCTGACAGTTTTATGTGCTTAAACGTGGATGCCTTTAGAAAAGGGTATTGACCCCCCTCCGGAGTTCGGTTCACAAGTTACCGTGGCGAAACTTCGCTCAAGCCTCGGTGGCGAAGCGGTTAGCGTGCTGGATCGTCCAGCAAAGGGTCCCGGGTTCGAGACCCCTCCTAGAAAACTTTTTTTTTCTCAAAAATTCAAACATTTTCTTGGTCTTATCCATCAGACACATCTTTTGTGTGCACCCTTGACGTATTATTGTGGGCATATATCACCGTGCAGCCCGGGCTTTATACAATTTTCAAAGCCCTTCCCGACCCTACAAATGTTTGAGGGGCCCTACAAGCTTCCTATATTATTTTTTTCGCCCCAATTTTGTGTGGAAAAGATGTGTCATGAAGCGCTGGTTCGTTTGATATGCGAACGACCCATTTTTGAACACGTTCTGACAGTTTTATGTGCTTAAACGTGGATGCCTTTAGAAAAGGGTATTGACCCCCCTCCGGAGTTCGGTTCACAAGTTACCGTGGCGAAACTTCGCTCAAGCCTCGGTGGCGAAGCGGTTAGCGTGCTGGATCGTCCAGCAAAGGGTCCCGGGTTCGAGACCCCTCCTAGAAAACTTTTTTTTCTCTCAAAAATTCAAACATTTTCTTGGTCTTATCCATCAGACACATCTTTTGTGTGCACCCTTGACGTATTATTGTGGGCATATATCACCGTGCAGCCCGGGCTTTATACAATTTTCAAAGCCCTTCCCGACCCTACAAATGTTTGAGGGGCCCTACGAGCTTCCTATATTATTTTTTTCGCCCCAATTTTGTGTGGAAAAGATGTGTCATGAAGCGCTGGTTCGTTTGATATGCGAACGACCCATTTTTGAACACGTTCTGACAGTTTTATGTGCTTAAACGTGGATGCCTTTAGAAAAGGGTATTGACCCCCCTCCGGAGTTCGGTTCACAAGTTACCGTGGCGAAACTTCGCTCAAGCCTCGGTGGCGAAGCGGTTAGCGTGCTGGATCGTCCAGCAAAGGGTCCCGGGTTCGAGACCCCTCCTAGAAAACTTTTTTTTTCTCAAAAATTCAAACATTTTCTTGGTCTTATCCATCAGACACATCTTTTGTGTGCACCCTTGACGTATTATTGTGGGCATATATCACCGTGCAGCCCGGGCTTTATACAATTTTCAAAGCCCTTCCCGACCCTACAAATGTTTGAGGGGCCCTACAAGCTTCCTATATTATTTTTTTCGCCCCAATTTTGTGTGGAAAAGATGTGTCATGAAGCGCTGGTTCGTTTGATATGCGAACGACCCATTTTTGAACACGTTCTGACAGTTTTATGTGCTTAAACGTGGATGCCTTTAGAAAAGGGTATTGACCCCCCTCCGGAGTTCGGTTCACAAGTTACCGTGGCGAAACTTCGCTCAAGCCTCGGTGGCGAAGCGGTTAGCGTGCTGGATCGTCCAGCAAAGGGTCCCGGGTTCGAGACCCCTCCTAGAAAACTTTTTTTTCTCTCAAAAATTCAAACATTTTCTTGGTCTTATCCATCAGACACATCTTTTGTGTGCACCCTTGACGTATTATTGTGGGCATATATCACCGTGCAGCCCGGGCTTTATACAATTTTCAAAGCCCTTCCCGACCCTACAAATGTTTGAGGGGCCCTACGAGCTTCCTATATTATTTTTTTCGCCCCAATTTTGTGTGGAAAAGATGTGTCATGAAGCGCTGGTTCGTTTGATATGCGAACGACCCATTTTTGAACACGTTCTGACAGTTTTATGTGCTTAAACGTGGATGCCTTTAGAAAAGGGTATTGACCCCCCTCCGGAGTTCGGTTCACAAGTTACCGTGGCGAAACTTCGCTCAAGCCTCGGTGGCGAAGCGGTTAGCGTGCTGGATCGTCCAGCAAAGGGTCCCGGGTTCGAGACCCCTCCTAGAAAACTTTTTTTTCTCTCAAAAATTCAAACATTTTCTTGGTCTTATCCATCAGACACATCTTTTGTGTGCACCCTTGACGTATTATTGTGGGCATATATCACCGTGCAGCCCGGGCTTTATACAATTTTCAAAGCCCTTCCCGACCCTACAAATGTTTGAGGGGCCCTACGAGCTTCCTATATTATTTTTTTCGCCCCAATTTTGTGTGGAAAAGATGTGTCATGAAGCGCTGGTTCGTTTGATATGCGAACGACCCATTTTTGAACACGTTCTGACAGTTTTATGTGCTTAAACGTGGATGCCTTTAGAAAAGGGTATTGACCCCCCTCCGGAGTTCGGTTCACAAGTTACCGTGGCGAAACTTCGCTCAAGCCTCGGTGGCGAAGCGGTTAGCGTGCTGGATCGTCCAGCAAAGGGTCCCGGGTTCGAGACCCCTCCTAGAAAACTTTTTTTTCTCTCAAAAATTCAAACATTTTCTTGGTCTTATCCATCAGACACATCTTTTGTGTGCACCCTTGACGTATTATTGTGGGCATATATCACCGTGCAGCCCGGGCTTTATACAATTTTCAAAGCCCTTCCCGACCCTACAAATGTTTGAGGGGCCCTACGAGCTTCCTATATTATTTTTTTCGCCCCAATTTTGTGTGGAAAAGATGTGTCATGAAGCGCTGGTTCGTTTGATATGCGAACGACCCATTTTTGAACACGTTCTGACAGTTTTATGTGCTTAAACGTGGATGCCTTTAGAAAAGGGTATTGACCCCCCTCCGGAGTTCGGTTCACAAGTTACCGTGGCGAAACTTCGCTCAAGCCTCGGTGGCGAAGCGGTTAGCGTGCTGGATCGTCCAGCAAAGGGTCCCGGGTTCGAGACCCCTCCTAGAAAACTTTTTTTTTCTCAAAAATTCAAACATTTTCTTGGTCTTATCCATCAGACACATCTTTTGTGTGCACCCTTGACGTATTATTGTGGGCATATATCACCGTGCAGCCCGGGCTTTATACAATTTTCAAAGCCCTTCCCGACCCTACAAATGTTTGAGGGGCCCTACGAGCTTCCTATATTATTTTTTTCGCCCCAATTTTGTGTGGAAAAGATGTGTCATGAAGCGCTGGTTCGTTTGATATGCGAACGACCCATTTTTGAACACGTTCTGACAGTTTTATGTGCTTAAACGTGGATGCCTTTAGAAAAGGGTATTGACCCCCCTCCGGAGTTCGGTTCACAAGTTACCGTGGCGAAACTTCGCTCAAGCCTCGGTGGCGAAGCGGTTAGCGTGCTGGATCGTCCAGCAAAGGGTCCCGGGTTCGAGACCCCTCCTAGAAAACTTTTTTTTTCTCAAAAATTCAAACATTTTCTTGGTCTTATCCATCAGACACATCTTTTGTGTGCACCCTTGACGTATTATTGTGGGCATATATCACCGTGCAGCCCGGGCTTTATACAATTTTCAAAGCCCTTCCCGACCCTACAAATGTTTGAGGGGCCCTACAAGCTTCCTATATTATTTTTTTCGCCCCAATTTTGTGTGGAAAAGATGTGTCATGAAGCGCTGGTTCGTTTGATATGCGAACGACCCATTTTTGAACACGTTCTGACAGTTTTATGTGCTTAAACGTGGATGCCTTTAGAAAAGGGTATTGACCCCCCTCCGGAGTTCGGTTCACAAGTTACCGTGGCGAAACTTCGCTCAAGCCTCGGTGGCGAAGCGGTTAGCGTGCTGGATCGTCCAGCAAAGGGTCCCGGGTTCGAGACCCCTCCTAGAAAACTTTTTTTTCTCTCAAAAATTCAAACATTTTCTTGGTCTTATCCATCAGACACATCTTTTGTGTGCACCCTTGACGTATTATTGTGGGCATATATCACCGTGCAGCCCGGGCTTTATACAATTTTCAAAGCCCTTCCCGACCCTACAAATGTTTGAGGGGCCCTACGAGCTTCCTATATTATTTTTTTCGCCCCAATTTTGTGTGGAAAAGATGTGTCATGAAGCGCTGGTTCGTTTGATATGCGAACGACCCATTTTTGAACACGTTCTGACAGTTTTATGTGCTTAAACGTGGATGCCTTTAGAAAAGGGTATTGACCCCCCTCCGGAGTTCGGTTCACAAGTTACCGTGGCGAAACTTCGCTCAAGCCTCGGTGGCGAAGCGGTTAGCGTGCTGGATCGTCCAGCAAAGGGTCCCGGGTTCGAGACCCCTCCTAGAAAACTTTTTTTTCTCTCAAAAATTCAAACATTTTCTTGGTCTTATCCATCAGACACATCTTTTGTGTGCACCCTTGACGTATTATTGTGGGCATATATCACCGTGCAGCCCGGGCTTTATACAATTTTCAAAGCCCTTCCCGACCCTACAAATGTTTGAGGGGCCCTACGAGCTTCCTATATTATTTTTTTCGCCCCAATTTTGTGTGGAAAAGATGTGTCATGAAGCGCTGGTTCGTTTGATATGCGAACGACCCATTTTTGAACACGTTCTGACAGTTTTATGTGCTTAAACGTGGATGCCTTTAGAAAAGGGTATTGACCCCCCTCCGGAGTTCGGTTCACAAGTTACCGTGGCGAAACTTCGCTCAAGCCTCGGTGGCGAAGCGGTTAGCGTGCTGGATCGTCCAGCAAAGGGTCCCGGGTTCGAGACCCCTCCTAGAAAACTTTTTTTTCTCTCAAAAATTCAAACATTTTCTTGGTCTTATCCATCAGACACATCTTTTGTGTGCACCCTTGACGTATTATTGTGGGCATATATCACCGTGCAGCCCGGGCTTTATACAATTTTCAAAGCCCTTCCCGACCCTACAAATGTTTGAGGGGCCCTACGAGCTTCCTATATTATTTTTTTCGCCCCAATTTTGTGTGGAAAAGATGTGTCATGAAGCGCTGGTTCGTTTGATATGCGAACGACCCATTTTTGAACACGTTCTGACAGTTTTATGTGCTTAAACGTGGATGCCTTTAGAAAAGGGTATTGACCCCCCTCCGGAGTTCGGTTCACAAGTTACCGTGGCGAAACTTCGCTCAAGCCTCGGTGGCGAAGCGGTTAGCGTGCTGGATCGTCCAGCAAAGGGTCCCGGGTTCGAGACCCCTCCTAGAAAACTTTTTTTTTCTCAAAAATTCAAACATTTTCTTGGTCTTATCCATCAGACACATCTTTTGTGTGCACCCTTGACGTATTATTGTGGGCATATATCACCGTGCAGCCCGGGCTTTATACAATTTTCAAAGCCCTTCCCGACCCTACAAATGTTTGAGGGGCCCTACAAGCTTCCTATATTATTTTTTTCGCCCCAATTTTGTGTGGAAAAGATGTGTCATGAAGCGCTGGTTCGTTTGATATGCGAACGACCCATTTTTGAACACGTTCTGACAGTTTTATGTGCTTAAACGTGGATGCCTTTAGAAAAGGGTATTGACCCCCCTCCGGAGTTCGGTTCACAAGTTACCGTGGCGAAACTTCGCTCAAGCCTCGGTGGCGAAGCGGTTAGCGTGCTGGATCGTCCAGCAAAGGGTCCCGGGTTCGAGACCCCTCCTAGAAAACTTTTTTTTCTCTCAAAAATTCAAACATTTTCTTGGTCTTATCCATCAGACACATCTTTTGTGTGCACCCTTGACGTATTATTGTGGGCATATATCACCGTGCAGCCCGGGCTTTATACAATTTTCAAAGCCCTTCCCGACCCTACAAATGTTTGAGGGGCCCTACGAGCTTCCTATATTATTTTTTTCGCCCCAATTTTGTGTGGAAAAGATGTGTCATGAAGCGCTGGTTCGTTTGATATGCGAACGACCCATTTTTGAACACGTTCTGACAGTTTTATGTGCTTAAACGTGGATGCCTTTAGAAAAGGGTATTGACCCCCCTCCGGAGTTCGGTTCACAAGTTACCGTGGCGAAACTTCGCTCAAGCCTCGGTGGCGAAGCGGTTAGCGTGCTGGATCGTCCAGCAAAGGGTCCCGGGTTCGAGACCCCTCCTAGAAAACTTTTTTTTTCTCAAAAATTCAAACATTTTCTTGGTCTTATCCATCAGACACATCTTTTGTGTGCACCCTTGACGTATTATTGTGGGCATATATCACCGTGCAGCCCGGGCTTTATACAATTTTCAAAGCCCTTCCCGACCCTACAAATGTTTGAGGGGCCCTACAAGCTTCCTATATTATTTTTTTCGCCCCAATTTTGTGTGGAAAAGATGTGTCATGAAGCGCTGGTTCGTTTGATATGCGAACGACCCATTTTTGAACACGTTCTGACAGTTTTATGTGCTTAAACGTGGATGCCTTTAGAAAAGGGTATTGACCCCCCTCCGGAGTTCGGTTCACAAGTTACCGTGGCGAAACTTCGCTCAAGCCTCGGTGGCGAAGCGGTTAGCGTGCTGGATCGTCCAGCAAAGGGTCCCGGGTTCGAGACCCCTCCTAGAAAACTTTTTTTTCTCTCAAAAATTCAAACATTTTCTTGGTCTTATCCATCAGACACATCTTTTGTGTGCACCCTTGACGTATTATTGTGGGCATATATCACCGTGCAGCCCGGGCTTTATACAATTTTCAAAGCCCTTCCCGACCCTACAAATGTTTGAGGGGCCCTACGAGCTTCCTATATTATTTTTTTCGCCCCAATTTTGTGTGGAAAAGATGTGTCATGAAGCGCTGGTTCGTTTGATATGCGAACGACCCATTTTTGAACACGTTCTGACAGTTTTATGTGCTTAAACGTGGATGCCTTTAGAAAAGGGTATTGACCCCCCTCCGGAGTTCGGTTCACAAGTTACCGTGGCGAAACTTCGCTCAAGCCTCGGTGGCGAAGCGGTTAGCGTGCTGGATCGTCCAGCAAAGGGTCCCGGGTTCGAGACCCCTCCTAGAAAACTTTTTTTTCTCTCAAAAATTCAAACATTTTCTTGGTCTTATCCATCAGACACATCTTTTGTGTGCACCCTTGACGTATTATTGTGGGCATATATCACCGTGCAGCCCGGGCTTTATACAATTTTCAAAGCCCTTCCCGACCCTACAAATGTTTGAGGGGCCCTACGAGCTTCCTATATTATTTTTTTCGCCCCAATTTTGTGTGGAAAAGATGTGTCATGAAGCGCTGGTTCGTTTGATATGCGAACGACCCATTTTTGAACACGTTCTGACAGTTTTATGTGCTTAAACGTGGATGCCTTTAGAAAAGGGTATTGACCCCCCTCCGGAGTTCGGTTCACAAGTTACCGTGGCGAAACTTCGCTCAAGCCTCGGTGGCGAAGCGGTTAGCGTGCTGGATCGTCCAGCAAAGGGTCCCGGGTTCGAGACCCCTCCTAGAAAACTTTTTTTTTCTCAAAAATTCAAACATTTTCTTGGTCTTATCCATCAGACACATCTTTTGTGTGCACCCTTGACGTATTATTGTGGGCATATATCACCGTGCAGCCCGGGCTTTATACAATTTTCAAAGCCCTTCCCGACCCTACAAATGTTTGAGGGGCCCTACGAGCTTCCTATATTATTTTTTTCGCCCCAATTTTGTGTGGAAAAGATGTGTCATGAAGCGCTGGTTCGTTTGATATGCGAACGACCCATTTTTGAACACGTTCTGACAGTTTTATGTGCTTAAACGTGGATGCCTTTAGAAAAGGGTATTGACCCCCCTCCGGAGTTCGGTTCACAAGTTACCGTGGCGAAACTTCGCTCAAGCCTCGGTGGCGAAGCGGTTAGCGTGCTGGATCGTCCAGCAAAGGGTCCCGGGTTCGAGACCCCTCCTAGAAAACTTTTTTTTCTCTCAAAAATTCAAACATTTTCTTGGTCTTATCCATCAGACACATCTTTTGTGTGCACCCTTGACGTATTATTGTGGGCATATATCACCGTGCAGCCCGGGCTTTATACAATTTTCAAAGCCCTTCCCGACCCTACAAATGTTTGAGGGGCCCTACGAGCTTCCTATATTATTTTTTTCGCCCCAATTTTGTGTGGAAAAGATGTGTCATGAAGCGCTGGTTCGTTTGATATGCGAACGACCCATTTTTGAACACGTTCTGACAGTTTTATGTGCTTAAACGTGGATGCCTTTAGAAAAGGGTATTGACCCCCCTCCGGAGTTCGGTTCACAAGTTACCGTGGCGAAACTTCGCTCAAGCCTCGGTGGCGAAGCGGTTAGCGTGCTGGATCGTCCAGCAAAGGGTCCCGGGTTCGAGACCCCTCCTAGAAAACTTTTTTTTCTCTCAAAAATTCAAACATTTTCTTGGTCTTATCCATCAGACACATCTTTTGTGTGCACCCTTGACGTATTATTGTGGGCATATATCACCGTGCAGCCCGGGCTTTATACAATTTTCAAAGCCCTTCCCGACCCTACAAATGTTTGAGGGGCCCTACGAGCTTCCTATATTATTTTTTTCGCCCCAATTTTGTGTGGAAAAGATGTGTCATGAAGCGCTGGTTCGTTTGATATGCGAACGACCCATTTTTGAACACGTTCTGACAGTTTTATGTGCTTAAACGTGGATGCCTTTAGAAAAGGGTATTGACCCCCCTCCGGAGTTCGGTTCACAAGTTACCGTGGCGAAACTTCGCTCAAGCCTCGGTGGCGAAGCGGTTAGCGTGCTGGATCGTCCAGCAAAGGGTCCCGGGTTCGAGACCCCTCCTAGAAAACTTTTTTTTTCTCAAAAATTCAAACATTTTCTTGGTCTTATCCATCAGACACATCTTTTGTGTGCACCCTTGACGTATTATTGTGGGCATATATCACCGTGCAGCCCGGGCTTTATACAATTTTCAAAGCCCTTCCCGACCCTACAAATGTTTGAGGGGCCCTACAAGCTTCCTATATTATTTTTTTCGCCCCAATTTTGTGTGGAAAAGATGTGTCATGAAGCGCTGGTTCGTTTGATATGCGAACGACCCATTTTTGAACACGTTCTGACAGTTTTATGTGCTTAAACGTGGATGCCTTTAGAAAAGGGTATTGACCCCCCTCCGGAGTTCGGTTCACAAGTTACCGTGGCGAAACTTCGCTCAAGCCTCGGTGGCGAAGCGGTTAGCGTGCTGGATCGTCCAGCAAAGGGTCCCGGGTTCGAGACCCCTCCTAGAAAACTTTTTTTTCTCTCAAAAATTCAAACATTTTCTTGGTCTTATCCATCAGACACATCTTTTGTGTGCACCCTTGACGTATTATTGTGGGCATATATCACCGTGCAGCCCGGGCTTTATACAATTTTCAAAGCCCTTCCCGACCCTACAAATGTTTGAGGGGCCCTACGAGCTTCCTATATTATTTTTTTCGCCCCAATTTTGTGTGGAAAAGATGTGTCATGAAGCGCTGGTTCGTTTGATATGCGAACGACCCATTTTTGAACACGTTCTGACAGTTTTATGTGCTTAAACGTGGATGCCTTTAGAAAAGGGTATTGACCCCCCTCCGGAGTTCGGTTCACAAGTTACCGTGGCGAAACTTCGCTCAAGCCTCGGTGGCGAAGCGGTTAGCGTGCTGGATCGTCCAGCAAAGGGTCCCGGGTTCGAGACCCCTCCTAGAAAACTTTTTTTTTCTCAAAAATTCAAACATTTTCTTGGTCTTATCCATCAGACACATCTTTTGTGTGCACCCTTGACGTATTATTGTGGGCATATATCACCGTGCAGCCCGGGCTTTATACAATTTTCAAAGCCCTTCCCGACCCTACAAATGTTTGAGGGGCCCTACGAGCTTCCTATATTATTTTTTTCGCCCCAATTTTGTGTGGAAAAGATGTGTCATGAAGCGCTGGTTCGTTTGATATGCGAACGACCCATTTTTGAACACGTTCTGACAGTTTTATGTGCTTAAACGTGGATGCCTTTAGAAAAGGGTATTGACCCCCCTCCGGAGTTCGGTTCACAAGTTACCGTGGCGAAACTTCGCTCAAGCCTCGGTGGCGAAGCGGTTAGCGTGCTGGATCGTCCAGCAAAGGGTCCCGGGTTCGAGACCCCTCCTAGAAAACTTTTTTTTTCTCAAAAATTCAAACATTTTCTTGGTCTTATCCATCAGACACATCTTTTGTGTGCACCCTTGACGTATTATTGTGGGCATATATCACCGTGCAGCCCGGGCTTTATACAATTTTCAAAGCCCTTCCCGACCCTACAAATGTTTGAGGGGCCCTACAAGCTTCCTATATTATTTTTTTCGCCCCAATTTTGTGTGGAAAAGATGTGTCATGAAGCGCTGGTTCGTTTGATATGCGAACGACCCATTTTTGAACACGTTCTGACAGTTTTATGTGCTTAAACGTGGATGCCTTTAGAAAAGGGTATTGACCCCCCTCCGGAGTTCGGTTCACAAGTTACCGTGGCGAAACTTCGCTCAAGCCTCGGTGGCGAAGCGGTTAGCGTGCTGGATCGTCCAGCAAAGGGTCCCGGGTTCGAGACCCCTCCTAGAAAACTTTTTTTTCTCTCAAAAATTCAAACATTTTCTTGGTCTTATCCATCAGACACATCTTTTGTGTGCACCCTTGACGTATTATTGTGGGCATATATCACCGTGCAGCCCGGGCTTTATACAATTTTCAAAGCCCTTCCCGACCCTACAAATGTTTGAGGGGCCCTACAAGCTTCCTATATTATTTTTTTCGCCCCAATTTTGTGTGGAAAAGATGTGTCATGAAGCGCTGGTTCGTTTGATATGCGAACGACCCATTTTTGAACACGTTCTGACAGTTTTATGTGCTTAAACGTGGATGCCTTTAGAAAAGGGTATTGACCCCCCTCCGGAGTTCGGTTCACAAGTTACCGTGGCGAAACTTCGCTCAAGCCTCGGTGGCGAAGCGGTTAGCGTGCTGGATCGTCCAGCAAAGGGTCCCGGGTTCGAGACCCCTCCTAGAAAACTTTTTTTTCTCTCAAAAATTCAAACATTTTCTTGGTCTTATCCATCAGACACATCTTTTGTGTGCACCCTTGACGTATTATTGTGGGCATATATCACCGTGCAGCCCGGGCTTTATACAATTTTCAAAGCCCTTCCCGACCCTACAAATGTTTGAGGGGCCCTACGAGCTTCCTATATTATTTTTTTCGCCCCAATTTTGTGTGGAAAAGATGTGTCATGAAGCGCTGGTTCGTTTGATATGCGAACGACCCATTTTTGAACACGTTCTGACAGTTTTATGTGCTTAAACGTGGATGCCTTTAGAAAAGGGTATTGACCCCCCTCCGGAGTTCGGTTCACAAGTTACCGTGGCGAAACTTCGCTCAAGCCTCGGTGGCGAAGCGGTTAGCGTGCTGGATCGTCCAGCAAAGGGTCCCGGGTTCGAGACCCCTCCTAGAAAACTTTTTTTTCTCTCAAAAATTCAAACATTTTCTTGGTCTTATCCATCAGACACATCTTTTGTGTGCACCCTTGACGTATTATTGTGGGCATATATCACCGTGCAGCCCGGGCTTTATACAATTTTCAAAGCCCTTCCCGACCCTACAAATGTTTGAGGGGCCCTACGAGCTTCCTATATTATTTTTTTCGCCCCAATTTTGTGTGGAAAAGATGTGTCATGAAGCGCTGGTTCGTTTGATATGCGAACGACCCATTTTTGAACACGTTCTGACAGTTTTATGTGCTTAAACGTGGATGCCTTTAGAAAAGGGTATTGACCCCCCTCCGGAGTTCGGTTCACAAGTTACCGTGGCGAAACTTCGCTCAAGCCTCGGTGGCGAAGCGGTTAGTGTGCTGGATCGTCCAGCAAAGGGTCCCGGGTTCGAGACCCCTCCTAGAAAACTTTTTTTTTCTCAAAAATTCAAACATTTTCTTGGTCTTATCCATCAGACACATCTTTTGTGTGCACCCTTGACGTATTATTGTGGGCATATATCACCGTGCAGCCCGGGCTTTATACAATTTTCAAAGCCCTTCCCGACCCTACAAATGTTTGAGGGGCCCTACAAGCTTCCTATATTATTTTTTTCGCCCCAATTTTGTGTGGAAAAGATGTGTCATGAAGCGCTGGTTCGTTTGATATGCGAACGACCCATTTTTGAACACGTTCTGACAGTTTTATGTGCTTAAACGTGGATGCCTTTAGAAAAGGGTATTGACCCCCCTCCGGAGTTCGGTTCACAAGTTACCGTGGCGAAACTTCGCTCAAGCCTCGGTGGCGAAGCGGTTAGCGTGCTGGATCGTCCAGCAAAGGGTCCCGGGTTCGAGACCCCTCCTAGAAAACTTTTTTTTCTCTCAAAAATTCAAACATTTTCTTGGTCTTATCCATCAGACACATCTTTTGTGTGCACCCTTGACGTATTATTGTGGGCATATATCACCGTGCAGCCCGGGCTTTATACAATTTTCAAAGCCCTTCCCGACCCTACAAATGTTTGAGGGGCCCTACGAGCTTCCTATATTATTTTTTTCGCCCCAATTTTGTGTGGAAAAGATGTGTCATGAAGCGCTGGTTCGTTTGATATGCGAACGACCCATTTTTGAACACGTTCTGACAGTTTTATGTGCTTAAACGTGGATGCCTTTAGAAAAGGGTATTGACCCCCCTCCGGAGTTCGGTTCACAAGTTACCGTGGCGAAACTTCGCTCAAGCCTCGGTGGCGAAGCGGTTAGCGTGCTGGATCGTCCAGCAAAGGGTCCCGGGTTCGAGACCCCTCCTAGAAAACTTTTTTTTTCTCAAAAATTCAAACATTTTCTTGGTCTTATCCATCAGACACATCTTTTGTGTGCACCCTTGACGTATTATTGTGGGCATATATCACCGTGCAGCCCGGGCTTTATACAATTTTCAAAGCCCTTCCCGACCCTACAAATGTTTGAGGGGCCCTACGAGCTTCCTATATTATTTTTTTCGCCCCAATTTTGTGTGGAAAAGATGTGTCATGAAGCGCTGGTTCGTTTGATATGCGAACGACCCATTTTTGAACACGTTCTGACAGTTTTATGTGCTTAAACGTGGATGCCTTTAGAAAAGGGTATTGACCCCCCTCCGGAGTTCGGTTCACAAGTTACCGTGGCGAAACTTCGCTCAAGCCTCGGTGGCGAAGCGGTTAGCGTGCTGGATCGTCCAGCAAAGGGTCCCGGGTTCGAGACCCCTCCTAGAAAACTTTTTTTTTCTCAAAAATTCAAACATTTTCTTGGTCTTATCCATCAGACACATCTTTTGTGTGCACCCTTGACGTATTATTGTGGGCATATATCACCGTGCAGCCCGGGCTTTATACAATTTTCAAAGCCCTTCCCGACCCTACAAATGTTTGAGGGGCCCTACAAGCTTCCTATATTATTTTTTTCGCCCCAATTTTGTGTGGAAAAGATGTGTCATGAAGCGCTGGTTCGTTTGATATGCGAACGACCCATTTTTGAACACGTTCTGACAGTTTTATGTGCTTAAACGTGGATGCCTTTAGAAAAGGGTATTGACCCCCCTCCGGAGTTCGGTTCACAAGTTACCGTGGCGAAACTTCGCTCAAGCCTCGGTGGCGAAGCGGTTAGCGTGCTGGATCGTCCAGCAAAGGGTCCCGGGTTCGAGACCCCTCCTAGAAAACTTTTTTTTCTCTCAAAAATTCAAACATTTTCTTGGTCTTATCCATCAGACACATCTTTTGTGTGCACCCTTGACGTATTATTGTGGGCATATATCACCGTGCAGCCCGGGCTTTATACAATTTTCAAAGCCCTTCCCGACCCTACAAATGTTTGAGGGGCCCTACAAGCTTCCTATATTATTTTTTTCGCCCCAATTTTGTGTGGAAAAGATGTGTCATGAAGCGCTGGTTCGTTTGATATGCGAACGACCCATTTTTGAACACGTTCTGACAGTTTTATGTGCTTAAACGTGGATGCCTTTAGAAAAGGGTATTGACCCCCCTCCGGAGTTCGGTTCACAAGTTACCGTGGCGAAACTTCGCTCAAGCCTCGGTGGCGAAGCGGTTAGCGTGCTGGATCGTCCAGCAAAGGGTCCCGGGTTCGAGACCCCTCCTAGAAAACTTTTTTTTCTCTCAAAAATTCAAACATTTTCTTGGTCTTATCCATCAGACACATCTTTTGTGTGCACCCTTGACGTATTATTGTGGGCATATATCACCGTGCAGCCCGGGCTTTATACAATTTTCAAAGCCCTTCCCGACCCTACAAATGTTTGAGGGGCCCTACGAGCTTCCTATATTATTTTTTTCGCCCCAATTTTGTGTGGAAAAGATGTGTCATGAAGCGCTGGTTCGTTTGATATGCGAACGACCCATTTTTGAACACGTTCTGACAGTTTTATGTGCTTAAACGTGGATGCCTTTAGAAAAGGGTATTGACCCCCCTCCGGAGTTCGGTTCACAAGTTACCGTGGCGAAACTTCGCTCAAGCCTCGGTGGCGAAGCGGTTAGCGTGCTGGATCGTCCAGCAAAGGGTCCCGGGTTCGAGACCCCTCCTAGAAAACTTTTTTTTCTCTCAAAAATTCAAACATTTTCTTGGTCTTATCCATCAGACACATCTTTTGTGTGCACCCTTGACGTATTATTGTGGGCATATATCACCGTGCAGCCCGGGCTTTATACAATTTTCAAAGCCCTTCCCGACCCTACAAATGTTTGAGGGGCCCTACGAGCTTCCTATATTATTTTTTTCGCCCCAATTTTGTGTGGAAAAGATGTGTCATGAAGCGCTGGTTCGTTTGATATGCGAACGACCCATTTTTGAACACGTTCTGACAGTTTTATGTGCTTAAACGTGGATGCCTTTAGAAAAGGGTATTGACCCCCCTCCGGAGTTCGGTTCACAAGTTACCGTGGCGAAACTTCGCTCAAGCCTCGGTGGCGAAGCGGTTAGCGTGCTGGATCGTCCAGCAAAGGGTCCCGGGTTCGAGACCCCTCCTAGAAAACTTTTTTTTTCTCAAAAATTCAAACATTTTCTTGGTCTTATCCATCAGACACATCTTTTGTGTGCACCCTTGACGTATTATTGTGGGCATATATCACCGTGCAGCCCGGGCTTTATACAATTTTCAAAGCCCTTCCCGACCCTACAAATGTTTGAGGGGCCCTACAAGCTTCCTATATTATTTTTTTCGCCCCAATTTTGTGTGGAAAAGATGTGTCATGAAGCGCTGGTTCGTTTGATATGCGAACGACCCATTTTTGAACACGTTCTGACAGTTTTATGTGCTTAAACGTGGATGCCTTTAGAAAAGGGTATTGACCCCCCTCCGGAGTTCGGTTCACAAGTTACCGTGGCGAAACTTCGCTCAAGCCTCGGTGGCGAAGCGGTTAGCGTGCTAGATCGTCCAGCAAAGGGTCCCGGGTTCGAGACCCCTCCTAGAAAACTTTTTTTTCTCTCAAAAATTCAAACATTTTCTTGGTCTTATCCATCAGACACATCTTTTGTGTGCACCCTTGACGTATTATTGTGGGCATATATCACCGTGCAGCCCGGGCTTTATACAATTTTCAAAGCCCTTCCCGACCCTACAAATGTTTGAGGGGCCCTACGAGCTTCCTATATTATTTTTTTCGCCCCAATTTTGTGTGGAAAAGATGTGTCATGAAGCGCTGGTTCGTTTGATATGCGAACGACCCATTTTTGAACACGTTCTGACAGTTTTATGTGCTTAAACGTGGATGCCTTTAGAAAAGGGTATTGACCCCCCTCCGGAGTTCGGTTCACAAGTTACCGTGGCGAAACTTCGCTCAAGCCTCGGTGGCGAAGCGGTTAGCGTGCTGGATCGTCCAGCAAAGGGTCCCGGGTTCGAGACCCCTCCTAGAAAACTTTTTTTTTCTCAAAAATTCAAACATTTTCTTGGTCTTATCCATCAGACACATCTTTTGTGTGCACCCTTGACGTATTATTGTGGGCATATATCACCGTGCAGCCCGGGCTTTATACAATTTTCAAAGCCCTTCCCGACCCTACAAATGTTTGAGGGGCCCTACGAGCTTCCTATATTATTTTTTTCGCCCCAATTTTGTGTGGAAAAGATGTGTCATGAAGCGCTGGTTCGTTTGATATGCGAACGACCCATTTTTGAACACGTTCTGACAGTTTTATGTGCTTAAACGTGGATGCCTTTAGAAAAGGGTATTGACCCCCCTCCGGAGTTCGGTTCACAAGTTACCGTGGCGAAACTTCGCTCAAGCCTCGGTGGCGAAGCGGTTAGCGTGCTGGATCGTCCAGCAAAGGGTCCCGGGTTCGAGACCCCTCCTAGAAAACTTTTTTTTTCTCAAAAATTCAAACATTTTCTTGGTCTTATCCATCAGACACATCTTTTGTGTGCACCCTTGACGTATTATTGTGGGCATATATCACCGTGCAGCCCGGGCTTTATACAATTTTCAAAGCCCTTCCCGACCCTACAAATGTTTGAGGGGCCCTACAAGCTTCCTATATTATTTTTTTCGCCCCAATTTTGTGTGGAAAAGATGTGTCATGAAGCGCTGGTTCGTTTGATATGCGAACGACCCATTTTTGAACACGTTCTGACAGTTTTATGTGCTTAAACGTGGATGCCTTTAGAAAAGGGTATTGACCCCCCTCCGGAGTTCGGTTCACAAGTTACCGTGGCGAAACTTCGCTCAAGCCTCGGTGGCGAAGCGGTTAGCGTGCTGGATCGTCCAGCAAAGGGTCCCGGGTTCGAGACCCCTCCTAGAAAACTTTTTTTTCTCTCAAAAATTCAAACATTTTCTTGGTCTTATCCATCAGACACATCTTTTGTGTGCACCCTTGACGTATTATTGTGGGCATATATCACCGTGCAGCCCGGGCTTTATACAATTTTCAAAGCCCTTCCCGACCCTACAAATGTTTGAGGGGCCCTACAAGCTTCCTATATTATTTTTTTCGCCCCAATTTTGTGTGGAAAAGATGTGTCATGAAGCGCTGGTTCGTTTGATATGCGAACGACCCATTTTTGAACACGTTCTGACAGTTTTATGTGCTTAAACGTGGATGCCTTTAGAAAAGGGTATTGACCCCCCTCCGGAGTTCGGTTCACAAGTTACCGTGGCGAAACTTCGCTCAAGCCTCGGTGGCGAAGCGGTTAGCGTGCTGGATCGTCCAGCAAAGGGTCCCGGGTTCGAGACCCCTCCTAGAAAACTTTTTTTTCTCTCAAAAATTCAAACATTTTCTTGGTCTTATCCATCAGACACATCTTTTGTGTGCACCCTTGACGTATTATTGTGGGCATATATCACCGTGCAGCCCGGGCTTTATACAATTTTCAAAGCCCTTCCCGACCCTACAAATGTTTGAGGGGCCCTACGAGCTTCCTATATTATTTTTTTCGCCCCAATTTTGTGTGGAAAAGATGTGTCATGAAGCGCTGGTTCGTTTGATATGCGAACGACCCATTTTTGAACACGTTCTGACAGTTTTATGTGCTTAAACGTGGATGCCTTTAGAAAAGGGTATTGACCCCCCTCCGGAGTTCGGTTCACAAGTTACCGTGGCGAAACTTCGCTCAAGCCTCGGTGGCGAAGCGGTTAGCGTGCTGGATCGTCCAGCAAAGGGTCCCGGGTTCGAGACCCCTCCTAGAAAACTTTTTTTTTCTCAAAAATTCAAACATTTTCTTGGTCTTATCCATCAGACACATCTTTTGTGTGCACCCTTGACGTATTATTGTGGGCATATATCACCGTGCAGCCCGGGCTTTATACAATTTTCAAAGCCCTTCCCGACCCTACAAATGTTTGAGGGGCCCTACAAGCTTCCTATATTATTTTTTTCGCCCCAATTTTGTGTGGAAAAGATGTGTCATGAAGCGCTGGTTCGTTTGATATGCGAACGACCCATTTTTGAACACGTTCTGACAGTTTTATGTGCTTAAACGTGGATGCCTTTAGAAAAGGGTATTGACCCCCCTCCGGAGTTCGGTTCACAAGTTACCGTGGCGAAACTTCGCTCAAGCCTCGGTGGCGAAGCGGTTAGCGTGCTGGATCGTCCAGCAAAGGGTCCCGGGTTCGAGACCCCTCCTAGAAAACTTTTTTTTCTCTCAAAAATTCAAACATTTTCTTGGTCTTATCCATCAGACACATCTTTTGTTTGCACCCTTGACGTATTATTGTGGGCATATATCACCGTGCAGCCCGGGCTTTATACAATTTTCAAAGCCCTTCCCGACCCTACAAATGTTTGAGGGGCCCTACAAGCTTCCTATATTATTTTTTTCGCCCCAATTTTGTGTGGAAAAGATGTGTCATGAAGCGCTGGTTCGTTTGATATGCGAACGACCCATTTTTGAACACGTTCTGACAGTTTTATGTGCTTAAACGTGGATGCCTTTAGAAAAGGGTATTGACCCCCCTCCGGAGTTCGGTTCACAAGTTACCGTGGCGAAACTTCGCTCAAGCCTCGGTGGCGAAGCGGTTAGCGTGCTGGATCGTCCAGCAAAGGGTCCCGGGTTCGAGACCCCTCCTAGAAAACTTTTTTTTCTCTCAAAAATTCAAACATTTTCTTGGTCTTATCCATCAGACACATCTTTTGTGTGCACCCTTGACGTATTATTGTGGGCATATATCACCGTGCAGCCCGGGCTTTATACAATTTTCAAAGCCCTTCCCGACCCTACAAATGTTTGAGGGGCCCTACGAGCTTCCTATATTATTTTTTTCGCCCCAATTTTGTGTGGAAAAGATGTGTCATGAAGCGCTGGTTCGTTTGATATGCGAACGACCCATTTTTGAACACGTTCTGACAGTTTTATGTGCTTAAACGTGGATGCCTTTAGAAAAGGGTATTGACCCCCCTCCGGAGTTCGGTTCACAAGTTACCGTGGCGAAACTTCGCTCAAGCCTCGGTGGCGAAGCGGTTAGCGTGCTGGATCGTCCAGCAAAGGGTCCCGGGTTCGAGACCCCTCCTAGAAAACTTTTTTTTCTCTCAAAAATTCAAACATTTTCTTGGTCTTATCCATCAGACACATCTTTTGTGTGCACCCTTGACGTATTATTGTGGGCATATATCACCGTGCAGCCCGGGCTTTATACAATTTTCAAAGCCCTTCCCGACCCTACAAATGTTTGAGGGGCCCTACGAGCTTCCTATATTATTTTTTTCGCCCCAATTTTGTGTGGAAAAGATGTGTCATGAAGCGCTGGTTCGTTTGATATGCGAACGACCCATTTTTGAACACGTTCTGACAGTTTTATGTGCTTAAACGTGGATGCCTTTAGAAAAGGGTATTGACCCCCCTCCGGAGTTCGGTTCACAAGTTACCGTGGCGAAACTTCGCTCAAGCCTCGGTGGCGAAGCGGTTAGCGTGCTGGATCGTCCAGCAAAGGGTCCCGGGTTCGAGACCCCTCCTAGAAAACTTTTTTTTTCTCAAAAATTCAAACATTTTCTTGGTCTTATCCATCAGACACATCTTTTGTGTGCACCCTTGACGTATTATTGTGGGCATATATCACCGTGCAGCCCGGGCTTTATACAATTTTCAAAGCCCTTCCCGACCCTACAAATGTTTGAGGGGCCCTACAAGCTTCCTATATTATTTTTTTCGCCCCAATTTTGTGTGGAAAAGATGTGTCATGAAGCGCTGGTTCGTTTGATATGCGAACGACCCATTTTTGAACACGTTCTGACAGTTTTATGTGCTTAAACGTGGATGCCTTTAGAAAAGGTATTGACCCCCCTCCGGAGTTCGGTTCACAAGTTACCGTGGCGAAACTTCGCTCAAGCCTCGGTGGCGAAGCGGTTAGCGTGCTGGATCGTCCAGCAAAGGGTCCCGGGTTCGAGACCCCTCCTAGAAAACTTTTTTTTCTCTCAAAAATTCAAACATTTTCTTGGTCTTATCCATCAGACACATCTTTTGTGTGCACCCTTGACGTATTATTGTGGGCATATATCACCGTGCAGCCCGGGCTTTATACAATTTTCAAAGCCCTTCCCGACCCTACAAATGTTTGAGGGGCCCTACGAGCTTCCTATATTATTTTTTTCGCCCCAATTTTGTGTGGAAAAGATGTGTCATGAAGCGCTGGTTCGTTTGATATGCGAACGACCCATTTTTGAACACTTTCTGACAGTTTTATGTGCTTAAACGTGGATGCCTTTAGAAAAGGGTATTGACCCCCCTCCGGAGTTCGGTTCACAAGTTACCGTGGCGAAACTTCGCTCAAGCCTCGGTGGCGAAGCGGTTAGCGTGCTGGATCGTCCAGCAAAGGGTCCCGGGTTCGAGACCCCTCCTAGAAAACTTTTTTTTTCTCAAAAATTCAAACATTTTCTTGGTCTTATCCATCAGACACATCTTTTGTGTGCACCCTTGACGTATTATTGTGGGCATATATCACCGTGCAGCCCGGGCTTTATACAATTTTCAAAGCCCTTCCCGACCCTACAAATGTTTGAGGGGCCCTACAAGCTTCCTATATTATTTTTTTCGCCCCAATTTTGTGTGGAAAAGATGTGTCATGAAGCGCTGGTTCGTTTGATATGCGAACGACCCATTTTTGAACACGTTCTGACAGTTTTATGTGCTTAAACGTGGATGCCTTTAGAAAAGGGTATTGACCCCCCTCCGGAGTTCGGTTCACAAGTTACCGTGGCGAAACTTCGCTCAAGCCTCGGTGGCGAAGCGGTTAGCGTGCTGGATCGTCCAGCAAAGGGTCCCGGGTTCGAGACCCCTCCTAGAAAACTTTTTTTTCTCTCAAAAATTCAAACATTTTCTTGGTCTTATCCATCAGACACATCTTTTGTGTGCACCCTTGACGTATTATTGTGGGCATATATCACCGTGCAGCCCGGGCTTTATACAATTTTCAAAGCCCTTCCCGACCCTACAAATGTTTGAGGGGCCCTACAAGCTTCCTATATTATTTTTTTCGCCCCAATTTTGTGTGGAAAAGATGTGTCATGAAGCGCTGGTTCGTTTGATATGCGAACGACCCATTTTTGAACACGTTCTGACAGTTTTATGTGCTTAAACGTGGATGCCTTTAGAAAAGGGTATTGACCCCCCTCCGGAGTTCGGTTCACAAGTTACCGTGGCGAAACTTCGCTCAAGCCTCGGTGGCGAAGCGGTTAGCGTGCTGGATCGTCCAGCAAAGGGTCCCGGGTTCGAGACCCCTCCTAGAAAACTTTTTTTTCTCTCAAAAATTCAAACATTTTCTTGGTCTTATCCATCAGACACATCTTTTGTGTGCACCCTTGACGTATTATTGTGGGCATATATCACCGTGCAGCCCGGGCTTTATACAATTTTCAAAGCCCTTCCCGACCCTACAAATGTTTGAGGGGCCCTACGAGCTTCCTATATTATTTTTTTCGCCCCAATTTTGTGTGGAAAAGATGTGTCATGAAGCGCTGGTTCGTTTGATATGCGAACGACCCATTTTTGAACACGTTCTGACAGTTTTATGTGCTTAAACGTGGATGCCTTTAGAAAAGGGTATTGACCCCCCTCCGGAGTTCGGTTCACAAGTTACCGTGGCGAAACTTCGCTCAAGCCTCGGTGGCGAAGCGGTTAGCGTGCTGGATCGTCCAGCAAAGGGTCCCGGGTTCGAGACCCCTCCTAGAAAACTTTTTTTTTCTCAAAAATTCAAACATTTTCTTGGTCTTATCCATCAGACACATCTTTTGTGTGCACCCTTGACGTATTATTGTGGGCATATATCACCGTGCAGCCCGGGCTTTATACAATTTTCAAAGCCCTTCCCGACCCTACAAATGTTTGAGGGGCCCTACAAGCTTCCTATATTATTTTTTTCGCCCCAATTTTGTGTGGAAAAGATGTGTCATGAAGCGCTGGTTCGTTTGATATGCGAACGACCCATTTTTGAACACGTTCTGACAGTTTTATGTGCTTAAACGTGGATGCCTTTAGAAAAGGGTATTGACCCCCCTCCGGAGTTCGGTTCACAAGTTACCGTGGCGAAACTTCGCTCAAGCCTCGGTGGCGAAGCGGTTAGCGTGCTGGATCGTCCAGCAAAGGGTCCCGGGTTCGAGACCCCTCCTAGAAAACTTTTTTTTCTCTCAAAAATTCAAACATTTTCTTGGTCTTATCCATCAGACACATCTTTTGTGTGCACCCTTGACGTATTATTGTGGGCATATATCACCGTGCAGCCCGGGCTTTATACAATTTTCAAAGCCCTTCCCGACCCTACAAATGTTTGAGGGGCCCTACAAGCTTCCTATATTATTTTTTTCGCCCCAATTTTGTGTGGAAAAGATGTGTCATGAAGCGCTGGTTCGTTTGATATGCGAACGACCCATTTTTGAACACGTTCTGACAGTTTTATGTGCTTAAACGTGGATGCCTTTAGAAAAGGGTATTGACCCCCCTCCGGAGTTCGGTTCACAAGTTACCGTGGCGAAACTTCGCTCAAGCCTCGGTGGCGAAGCGGTTAGCGTGCTGGATCGTCCAGCAAAGGGTCCCGGGTTCGAGACCCCTCCTAGAAAACTTTTTTTTCTCTCAAAAATTCAAACATTTTCTTGGTCTTATCCATCAGACACATCTTTTGTGTGCACCCTTGACGTATTATTGTGGGCATATATCACCGTGCAGCCCGGGCTTTATACAATTTTCAAAGCCCTTCCCGACCCTACAAATGTTTGAGGGGCCCTACGAGCTTCCTATATTATTTTTTTCGCCCCAATTTTGTGTGGAAAAGATGTGTCATGAAGCGCTGGTTCGTTTGATATGCGAACGACCCATTTTTGAACACGTTCTGACAGTTTTATGTGCTTAAACGTGGATGCCTTTAGAAAAGGGTATTGACCCCCCTCCGGAGTTCGGTTCACAAGTTACCGTGGCGAAACTTCGCTCAAGCCTCGGTGGCGAAGCGGTTAGCGTGCTGGATCGTCCAGCAAAGGGTCCCGGGTTCGAGACCCCTCCTAGAAAACTTTTTTTTTCTCAAAAATTCAAACATTTTCTTGGTCTTATCCATCAGACACATCTTTTGTGTGCACCCTTGACGTATTATTGTGGGCATATATCACCGTGCAGCCCGGGCTTTATACAATTTTCAAAGCCCTTCCCGACCCTACAAATGTTTGAGGGGCCCTACAAGCTTCCTATATTATTTTTTTCGCCCCAATTTTGTGTGGAAAAGATGTGTCATGAAGCGCTGGTTCGTTTGATATGCGAACGACCCATTTTTGAACACGTTCTGACAGTTTTATGTGCTTAAACGTGGATGCCTTTAGAAAAGGGTATTGACCCCCCTCCGGAGTTCGGTTCACAAGTTACCGTGGCGAAACTTCGCTCAAGCCTCGGTGGCGAAGCGGTTAGCGTGCTGGATCGTCCAGCAAAGGGTCCCGGGTTCGAGACCCCTCCTAGAAAACTTTTTTTTCTCTCAAAAATTCAAACATTTTCTTGGTCTTATCCATCAGACACATCTTTTGTGTGCACCCTTGACGTATTATTGTGGGCATATATCACCGTGCAGCCCGGGCTTTATACAATTTTCAAAGCCCTTCCCGACCCTACAAATGTTTGAGGGGCCCTACGAGCTTCCTATATTATTTTTTTCGCCCCAATTTTGTGTGGAAAAGATGTGTCATGAAGCGCTGGTTCGTTTGATATGCGAACGACCCATTTTTGAACACGTTCTGACAGTTTTATGTGCTTAAACGTGGATGCCTTTAGAAAAGGGTATTGACCCCCCTCCGGAGTTCGGTTCACAAGTTACCGTGGCGAAACTTCGCTCAAGCCTCGGTGGCGAAGCGGTTAGCGTGCTGGATCGTCCAGCAAAGGGTCCCGGGTTCGAGACCCCTCCTAGAAAACTTTTTTTTTCTCAAAAATTCAAACATTTTCTTGGTCTTATCCATCAGACACATCTTTTGTGTGCACCCTTGACGTATTATTGTGGGCATATATCACCGTGCAGCCCGGGCTTTATACAATTTTCAAAGCCCTTCCCGACCCTACAAATGTTTGAGGGGCCCTACGAGCTTCCTATATTATTTTTTTCGCCCCAATTTTGTGTGGAAAAGATGTGTCATGAAGCGCTGGTTCGTTTGATATGCGAACGACCCATTTTTGAACACGTTCTGACAGTTTTATGTGCTTAAACGTGGATGCCTTTAGAAAAGGGTATTGACCCCCCTCCGGAGTTCGGTTCACAAGTTACCGTGGCGAAACTTCGCTCAAGCCTCGGTGGCGAAGCGGTTAGCGTGCTGGATCGTCCAGCAAAGGGTCCCGGGTTCGAGACCCCTCCTAGAAAACTTTTTTTTCTCTCAAAAATTCAAACATTTTCTTGGTCTTATCCATCAGACACATCTTTTGTGTGCACCCTTGACGTATTATTGTGGGCATATATCACCGTGCAGCCCGGGCTTTATACAATTTTCAAAGCCCTTCCCGACCCTACAAATGTTTGAGGGGCCCTACGAGCTTCCTATATTATTTTTTTCGCCCCAATTTTGTGTGGAAAAGATGTGTCATGAAGCGCTGGTTCGTTTGATATGCGAACGACCCATTTTTGAACACGTTCTGACAGTTTTATGTGCTTAAACGTGGATGCCTTTAGAAAAGGGTATTGACCCCCCTCCGGAGTTCGGTTCACAAGTTACCGTGGCGAAACTTCGCTCAAGCCTCGGTGGCGAAGCGGTTAGCGTGCTGGATCGTCCAGCAAAGGGTCCCGGGTTCGAGACCCCTCCTAGAAAACTTTTTTTTTCTCAAAAATTCAAACATTTTCTTGGTCTTATCCATCAGACACATCTTTTGTGTGCACCCTTGACGTATTATTGTGGGCATATATCACCGTGCAGCCCGGGCTTTATACAATTTTCAAAGCCCTTCCCGACCCTACAAATGTTTGAGGGGCCCTACAAGCTTCCTATATTATTTTTTTCGCCCCAATTTTGTGTGGAAAAGATGTGTCATGAAGCGCTGGTTCGTTTGATATGCGAACGACCCATTTTTGAACACGTTCTGACAGTTTTATGTGCTTAAACGTGGATGCCTTTAGAAAAGGGTATTGACCCCCCTCCGGAGTTCGGTTCACAAGTTACCGTGGCGAAACTTCGCTCAAGCCTCGGTGGCGAAGCGGTTAGCGTGCTGGATCGTCCAGCAAAGGGTCCCGGGTTCGAGACCCCTCCTAGAAAACTTTTTTTTCTCTCAAAAATTCAAACATTTTCTTGGTCTTATCCATCAGACACATCTTTTGTGTGCACCCTTGACGTATTATTGTGGGCATATATCACCGTGCAGCCCGGGCTTTATACAATTTTCAAAGCCCTTCCCGACCCTACAAATGTTTGAGGGGCCCTACGAGCTTCCTATATTATTTTTTTCGCCCCAATTTTGTGTGGAAAAGATGTGTCATGAAGCGCTGGTTCGTTTGATATGCGAACGACCCATTTTTGAACACGTTCTGACAGTTTTATGTGCTTAAACGTGGATGCCTTTAGAAAAGGGTATTGACCCCCCTCCGGAGTTCGGTTCACAAGTTACCGTGGCGAAACTTCGCTCAAGCCTCGGTGGCGAAGCGGTTAGCGTGCTGGATCGTCCAGCAAAGGGTCCCGGGTTCGAGACCCCTCCTAGAAAACTTTTTTTTCTCTCAAAAATTCAAACATTTTCTTGGTCTTATCCATCAGACACATCTTTTGTGTGCACCCTTGACGTATTATTGTGGGCATATATCACCGTGCAGCCCGGGCTTTATACAATTTTCAAAGCCCTTCCCGACCCTACAAATGTTTGAGGGGCCCTACGAGCTTCCTATATTATTTTTTTCGCCCCAATTTTGTGTGGAAAAGATGTGTCATGAAGCGCTGGTTCGTTTGATATGCGAACGACCCATTTTTGAACACGTTCTGACAGTTTTATGTGCTTAAACGTGGATGCCTTTAGAAAAGGGTATTGACCCCCCTCCGGAGTTCGGTTCACAAGTTACCGTGGCGAAACTTCGCTCAAGCCTCGGTGGCGAAGCGGTTAGCGTGCTGGATCGTCCAGCAAAGGGTCCCGGGTTCGAGACCCCTCCTAGAAAACTTTTTTTTTCTCAAAAATTCAAACATTTTCTTGGTCTTATCCATCAGACACATCTTTTGTGTGCACCCTTGACGTATTATTGTGGGCATATATCACCGTGCAGCCCGGGCTTTATACAATTTTCAAAGCCCTTCCCGACCCTACAAATGTTTGAGGGGCCCTACAAGCTTCCTATATTATTTTTTTCGCCCCAATTTTGTGTGGAAAAGATGTGTCATGAAGCGCTGGTTCGTTTGATATGCGAACGACCCATTTTTGAACACGTTCTGACAGTTTTATGTGCTTAAACGTGGATGCCTTTAGAAAAGGGTATTGACCCCCCTCCGGAGTTCGGTTCACAAGTTACCGTGGCGAAACTTCGCTCAAGCCTCGGTGGCGAAGCGGTTAGCGTGCTGGATCGTCCAGCAAAGGGTCCCGGGTTCGAGACC
This sequence comes from Lottia scabra, assembly GCA_029955415.1. NCBI lineage: Eukaryota > Metazoa > Mollusca > Gastropoda > Lottiidae > Lottia > Lottia scabra. Next base: position 9,310,138 of record JARJEI010000015.1, read on the forward strand.
CCTCCTAGAAAACTTTTTTTTCTCTCAAAAATTCAAACATTTTCTTGGTCTTATCCATCAGACACATCTTTTGTGTGCACCCTTGACGTATTATTGTGGGCATATATCACCGTGCAGCCCGGGCTTTATACAATTTTCAAAGCCCTTCCCGACCCTACAAATGTTTGAGGGGCCCTACGAGCTTCCTATATTATTTTTTTCGCCCCAATTTTGTGTGGAAAAGATGTGTCATGAAGCGCTGGTTCGTTTGATATGCGAACGACCCATTTTTGAACACGTTCTGACAGTTTTATGTGCTTAAACGTGGATGCCTTTAGAAAAGGGTATTGACCCCCCTCCGGAGTTCGGTTCACAAGTTACCGTGGCGAAACTTCGCTCAAGCCTCGGTGGCGAAGCGGTTAGCGTGCTGGATCGTCCAGCAAAGGGTCCCGGGTTCGAGACCCCTCCTAGAAAACTTTTTTTTCTCTCAAAAATTCAAACATTTTCTTGGTCTTATCCATCAGACACATCTTTTGTGTGCACCCTTGACGTATTATTGTGGGCATATATCACCGTGCAGCCCGGGCTTTATACAATTTTCAAAGCCCTTCCCGACCCTACAAATGTTTGAGGGGCCCTACGAGCTTCCTATATTATTTTTTTCGCCCCAATTTTGTGTGGAAAAGATGTGTCATGAAGCGCTGGTTCGTTTGATATGCGAACGACCCATTTTTGAACACGTTCTGACAGTTTTATGTGCTTAAACGTGGATGCCTTTAGAAAAGGGTATTGACCCCCCTCCGGAGTTCGGTTCACAAGTTACCGTGGCGAAACTTCGCTCAAGCCTCGGTGGCGAAGCGGTTAGCGTGCTGGATCGTCCAGCAAAGGGTCCCGGGTTCGAGACCCCTCCTAGAAAACTTTTTTTTTCTCAAAAATTCAAACATTTTCTTGGTCTTATCCATCAGACACATCTTTTGTGTGCACCCTTGACGTATTATTGTGGGCATATATCACCGTGCAGCCCGGGCTTTATACAATTTTCAAAGCCCTTCCCGACCCTACAAATGTTTGAGGGGCCCTACAAGCTTCCTATATTATTTTTTTCGCCCCAATTTTGTGTGGAAAAGATGTGTCATGAAGCGCTGGTTCGTTTGATATGCGAACGACCCATTTTTGAACACGTTCTGACAGTTTTATGTGCTTAAACGTGGATGCCTTTAGAAAAGGGTATTGACCCCCCTCCGGAGTTCGGTTCACAAGTTACCGTGGCGAAACTTCGCTCAAGCCTCGGTGGCGAAGCGGTTAGCGTGCTGGATCGTCCAGCAAAGGGTCCCGGGTTCGAGACCCCTCCTAGAAAACTTTTTTTTCTCTCAAAAATTCAAACATTTTCTTGGTCTTATCCATCAGACACATCTTTTGTGTGCACCCTTGACGTATTATTGTGGGCATATATCACCGTGCAGCCCGGGCTTTATACAATTTTCAAAGCCCTTCCCGACCCTACAAATGTTTGAGGGGCCCTACGAGCTTCCTATATTATTTTTTTCGCCCCAATTTTGTGTGGAAAAGATGTGTCATGAAGCGCTGGTTCGTTTGATATGCGAACGACCCATTTTTGAACACGTTCTGACAGTTTTATGTGCTTAAACGTGGATGCCTTTAGAAAAGGGTATTGACCCCCCTCCGGAGTTCGGTTCACAAGTTACCGTGGCGAAACTTCGCTCAAGCCTCGGTGGCGAAGCGGTTAGCGTGCTGGATCGTCCAGCAAAGGGTCCCGGGTTCGAGACCCCTCCTAGAAAACTTTTTTTTCTCTCAAAAATTCAAACATTTTCTTGGTCTTATCCATCAGACACATCTTTTGTGTGCACCCTTGACGTATTATTGTGGGCATATATCACCGTGCAGCCCGGGCTTTATACAATTTTCAAAGCCCTTCCCGACCCTACAAATGTTTGAGGGGCCCTACGAGCTTCCTATATTATTTTTTTCGCCCCAATTTTGTGTGGAAAAGATGTGTCATGAAGCGCTGGTTCGTTTGATATGCGAACGACCCATTTTTGAACACGTTCTGACAGTTTTATGTGCTTAAACGTGGATGCCTTTAGAAAAGGGTATTGACCCCCCTCCGGAGTTCGGTTCACAAGTTACCGTGGCGAAACTTCGCTCAAGCCTCGGTGGCGAAGCGGTTAGCGTGCTGGATCGTCCAGCAAAGGGTCCCGGGTTCGAGACCCCTCCTAGAAAACTTTTTTTTTCTCAAAAATTCAAACATTTTCTTGGTCTTATCCATCAGACACATCTTTTGTGTGCACCCTTGACGTATTATTGTGGGCATATATCACCGTGCAGCCCGGGCTTTATACAATTTTCAAAGCCCTTCCCGACCCTACAAATGTTTGAGGGGCCCTACAAGCTTCCTATATTATTTTTTTCGCCCCAATTTTGTGTGGAAAAGATGTGTCATGAAGCGCTGGTTCGTTTGATATGCGAACGACCCATTTTTGAACACGTTCTGACAGTTTTATGTGCTTAAACGTGGATGCCTTTAGAAAAGGGTATTGACCCCCCTCCGGAGTTCGGTTCACAAGTTACCGTGGCGAAACTTCGCTCAAGCCTCGGTGGCGAAGCGGTTAGCGTGCTGGATCGTCCAGCAAAGGGTCCCGGGTTCGAGACCCCTCCTAGAAAACTTTTTTTTCTCTCAAAAATTCAAACATTTTCTTGGTCTTATCCATCAGACACATCTTTTGTGTGCACCCTTGACGTATTATTGTGGGCATATATCACCGTGCAGCCCGGGCTTTATACAATTTTCAAAGCCCTTCCCGACCCTACAAATGTTTGAGGGGCCCTACGAGCTTCCTATATTATTTTTTTCGCCCCAATTTTGTGTGGAAAAGATGTGTCATGAAGCGCTGGTTCGTTTGATATGCGAACGACCCATTTTTGAACACGTTCTGACAGTTTTATGTGCTTAAACGTGGATGCCTTTAGAAAAGGGTATTGACCCCCCTCCGGAGTTCGGTTCACAAGTTACCGTGGCGAAACTTCGCTCAAGCCTCGGTGGCGAAGCGGTTAGCGTGCTGGATCGTCCAGCAAAGGGTCCCGGGTTCGAGACCCCTCCTAGAAAACTTTTTTTTCTCTCAAAAATTCAAACATTTTCTTGGTCTTATCCATCAGACACATCTTTTGTGTGCACCCTTGACGTATTATTGTGGGCATATATCACCGTGCAGCCCGGGCTTTATACAATTTTCAAAGCCCTTCCCGACCCTACAAATGTTTGAGGGGCCCTACGAGCTTCCTATATTATTTTTTTCGCCCCAATTTTGTGTGGAAAAGATGTGTCATGAAGCGCTGGTTCGTTTGATATGCGAACGACCCATTTTTGAACACGTTCTGACAGTTTTATGTGCTTAAACGTGGATGCCTTTAGAAAAGGGTATTGACCCCCCTCCGGAGTTCGGTTCACAAGTTACCGTGGCGAAACTTCGCTCAAGCCTCGGTGGCGAAGCGGTTAGCGTGCTGGATCGTCCAGCAAAGGGTCCCGGGTTCGAGACCCCTCCTAGAAAACTTTTTTTTTCTCAAAAATTCAAACATTTTCTTGGTCTTATCCATCAGACACATCTTTTGTGTGCACCCTTGACGTATTATTGTGGGCATATATCACCGTGCAGCCCGGGCTTTATACAATTTTCAAAGCCCTTCCCGACCCTACAAATGTTTGAGGGGCCCTACAAGCTTCCTATATTATTTTGTTCGCCCCAATTTTGTGTGGAAAAGATGTGTCATGAAGCGCTGGTTCGTTTGATATGCGAACGACCCATTTTTGAACACGTTCTGACAGTTTTATGTGCTTAAACGTGGATGCCTTTAGAAAAGGGTATTGACCCCCCTCCGGAGTTCGGTTCACAAGTTACCGTGGCGAAACTTCGCTCAAGCCTCGGTGGCGAAGCGGTTAGCGTGCTGGATCGTCCAGCAAAGGGTCCCGGGTTCGAGACCCCTCCTAGAAAACTTTTTTTTCTCTCAAAAATTCAAACATTTTCTTGGTCTTATCCATCAGACACATCTTTTGTGTGCACCCTTGACGTATTATTGTGGGCATATATCACCGTGCAGCCCGGGCTTTATACAATTTTCAAAGCCCTTCCCGACCCTACAAATGTTTGAGGGGCCCTACGAGCTTCCTATATTATTTTTTCGCCCCAATTTTGTGTGGAAAAGATGTGTCATGAAGCGCTGGTTCGTTTGATATGCGAACGACCCATTTTTGAACACGTTCTGACAGTTTTATGTGCTTAAACGTGGATGCCTTTAGAAAAGGGTATTGACCCCCCTCCGGAGTTCGGTTCACAAGTTACCGTGGCGAAACTTCGCTCAAGCCTCGGTGGCGAAGCGGTTAGCGTGCTGGATCGTCCAGCAAAGGGTCCCGGGTTCGAGACCCCTCCTAGAAAACTTTTTTTTTCTCAAAAATTCAAACATTTTCTTGGTCTTATCCATCAGACACATCTTTTGTGTGCACCCTTGACGTATTATTGTGGGCATATATCACCGTGCAGCCCGGGCTTTATACAATTTTCAAAGCCCTTCCCGACCCTACAAATGTTTGAGGGGCCCTACAAGCTTCCTATATTATTTTTTTCGCCCCGATTTTGTGTGGAAAAGATGTGTCATGAAGCGCTGGTTCGTTTGATATGCGAACGACCCATTTTTGAACACGTTCTGACAGTTTTATGTGCTTAAACGTGGATGCCTTTAGAAAAGGGTATTGACCCCCCTCCGGAGTTCGGTTCACAAGTTACCGTGGCGAAACTTCGCTCAAGCCTCGGTGGCGAAGCGGTTAGCGTGCTGGATCGTCCAGCAAAGGGTCCCGGGTTCGAGACCCCTCCTAGAAAACTTTTTTTTCTCTCAAAAATTCAAACATTTTCTTGGTCTTATCCATCAGACACATCTTTTGTGTGCACCCTTGACGTATTATTGTGGGCATATATCACCGTGCAGCCCGGGCTTTATACAATTTTCAAAGCCCTTCCCGACCCTACAAATGTTTGAGGGGCCCTACGAGCTTCCTATATTATTTTTTTCGCCCCAATTTTGTGTGGAAAAGATGTGTCATGAAGCGCTGGTTCGTTTGATATGCGAACGACCCATTTTTGAACACGTTCTGACAGTTTTATGTGCTTAAACGTGGATGCCTTTAGAAAAGGGTATTGACCCCCCTCCGGAGTTCGGTTCACAAGTTACCGTGGCGAAACTTCGCTCAAGCCTCGGTGGCGAAGCGGTTAGCGTGCTGGATCGTCCAGCAAAGGGTCCCGGGTTCGAGACCCCTCCTAGAAAACTTTTTTTTCTCTCAAAAATTCAAACATTTTCTTGGTCTTATCCATCAGACACATCTTTTGTGTGCACCCTTGACGTATTATTGTGGGCATATATCACCGTGCAGCCCGGGCTTTATACAATTTTCAAAGCCCTTCCCGATCCTACAAATGTTTGAGGGGCCCTACGAGCTTCCTATATTATTTTTTTCGCCCCAATTTTGTGTGGAAAAGATGTGTCATGAAGCGCTGGTTCGTTTGATATGCGAACGACCCATTTTTGAACACGTTCTGACAGTTTTATGTGCTTAAACGTGGATGCCTTTAGAAAAGGGTATTGACCCCCCTCCGGAGTTCGGTTCACAAGTTACCGTGGCGAAACTTCGCTCAAGCCTCGGTGGCGAAGCGGTTAGCGTGCTGGATCGTCCAGCAAAGGGTCCCGGGTTCGAGACCCCTCCTAGAAAACTTTTTTTTTCTCAAAAATTCAAACATTTTCTTGGTCTTATCCATCAGACACATCTTTTGTGTGCACCCTTGACGTATTATTGTGGGCATATATCACCGTGCAGCCCGGGCTTTATACAATTTTCAAAGCCCTTCCCGACCCTACAAATGTTTGAGGGGCCCTACAAGCTTCCTATATTATTTTTTTCGCCCCAATTTTGTGTGGAAAAGATGTGTCATGAAGCGCTGGTTCGTTTGATATGCGAACGACCCATTTTTGAACACGTTCTGACAGTTTTATGTGCTTAAACGTGGATGCCTTTAGAAAAGGGTATTGACCCCCCTCCGGAGTTCGGTTCACAAGTTACCGTGGCGAAACTTCGCTCAAGCCTCGGTGGCGAAGCGGTTAGCGTGCTGGATCGTCCAGCAAAGGGTCCCGGGTTCGAGACCCCTCCTAGAAAACTTTTTTTTCTCTCAAAAATTCAAACATTTTCTTGGTCTTATCCATCAGACACATCTTTTGTGTGCACCCTTGACGTATTATTGTGGGCATATATCACCGTGCAGCCCGGGCTTTATACAATTTTCAAAGCCCTTCCCGACCCTACAAATGTTTGAGGGGCCCTACGAGCTTCCTATATTATTTTTTTCGCCCCAATTTTGTGTGGAAAAGATGTGTCATGAAGCGCTGGTTCGTTTGATATGCGAACGACCCATTTTTGAACACGTTCTGACAGTTTTATGTGCTTAAACGTGGATGCCTTTAGAAAAGGGTATTGACCCCCCTCCGGAGTTCGGTTCACAAGTTACCGTGGCGAAACTTCGCTCAAGCCTCGGTGGCGAAGCGGTTAGCGTGCTGGATCGTCCAGCAAAGGGTCCCGGGTTCGAGACCCCTCCTAGAAAACTTTTTTTTCTCTCAAAAATTCAAACATTTTCTTGGTCTTATCCATCAGACACATCTTTTGTGTGCACCCTTGACGTATTATTGTGGGCATATATCACCGTGCAGCCCGGGCTTTATACAATTTTCAAAGCCCTTCCCGACCCTACAAATGTTTGAGGGGCCCTACAAGCTTCCTATATTATTTTTTTCGCCCCAATTTTGTGTGGAAAAGATGTGTCATGAAGCGCTGGTTCGTTTGATATGCGAACGACCCATTTTTGAACACGTTCTGACAGTTTTATGTGCTTAAACGTGGATGCCTTTAGAAAAGGGTATTGACCCCCCTCCGGAGTTCGGTTCACAAGTTACCGTGGCGAAACTTCGCTCAAGCCTCGGTGGCGAAGCGGTTAGCGTGCTGGATCGTCCAGCAAAGGGTCCCGGGTTCGAGACCCCTCCTAGAAAACTTTTTTTTCTCTCAAAAATTCAAACATTTTCTTGGTCTTATCCATCAGACACATCTTTTGTGTGCACCCTTGACGTATTATTGTGGGCATATATCACCGTGCAGCCCGGGCTTTATACAATTTTCAAAGCCCTTCCCGACCCTACAAATGTTTGAGGGGCCCTACGAGCTTCCTATATTATTTTTTTCGCCCCAATTTTGTGTGGAAAAGATGTGTCATGAAGCGCTGGTTCGTTTGATATGCGAACGACCCATTTTTGAACACGTTCTGACAGTTTTATGTGCTTAAACGTGGATGCCTTTAGAAAAGGGTATTGACCCCCCTCCGGAGTTCGGTTCACAAGTTACCGTGGCGAAACTTCGCTCAAGCCTCGGTGGCGAAGCGGTTAGCGTGCTGGATCGTCCAGCAAAGGGTCCCGGGTTCGAGACCCCTCCTAGAAAACTTTTTTTTCTCTCAAAAATTCAAACATTTTCTTGGTCTTATCCATCAGACACATCTTTTGTGTGCACCCTTGACGTATTATTGTGGGCATATATCACCGTGCAGCCCGGGCTTTATACAATTTTCAAAGCCCTTCCCGACCCTACAAATGTTTGAGGGGCCCTACGAGCTTCCTATATTATTTTTTTCGCCCCAATTTTGTGTGGAAAAGATGTGTCATGAAGCGCTGGTTCGTTTGATATGCGAACGACCCATTTTTGAACACGTTCTGACAGTTTTATGTGCTTAAACGTGGATGCCTTTAGAAAAGGGTATTGACCCCCCTCCGGAGTTCGGTTCACAAGTTACCGTGGCGAAACTTCGCTCAAGCCTCGGTGGCGAAGCGGTTAGCGTGCTGGATCGTCCAGCAAAGGGTCCCGGGTTCGAGACCCCTCCTAGAAAACTTTTTTTTTCTCAAAAATTCAAACATTTTCTTGGTCTTATCCATCAGACACATCTTTTGTGTGCACCCTTGACGTATTATTGTGGGCATATATCACCGTGCAGCCCGGGCTTTATACAATTTTCAAAGCCCTTCCCGACCCTACAAATGTTTGAGGGGCCCTACAAGCTTCCTATATTATTTTTTTCGCCCCAATTTTGTGTGGAAAAGATGTGTCATGAAGCGCTGGTTCGTTTGATATGCGAACGACCCATTTTTGAACACGTTCTGACAGTTTTATGTGCTTAAACGTGGATGCCTTTAGAAAAGGGTATTGACCCCCCTCCGGAGTTCGGTTCACAAGTTACCGTGGCGAAACTTCGCTCAAGCCTCGGTGGCGAAGCGGTTAGCGTGCTGGATCGTCCAGCAAAGGGTCCCGGGTTCGAGACCCCTCCTAGAAAACTTTTTTTTCTCTCAAAAATTCAAACATTTTCTTGGTCTTATCCATCAGACACATCTTTTGTGTGCACCCTTGACGTATTATTGTGGGCATATATCACCGTGCAGCCCGGGCTTTATACAATTTTCAAAGCCCTTCCCGACCCTACAAATGTTTGAGGGGCCCTACGAGCTTCCTATATTATTTTTTTCGCCCCAATTTTGTGTGGAAAAGATGTGTCATGAAGCGCTGGTTCGTTTGATATGCGAACGACCCATTTTTGAACACGTTCTGACAGTTTTATGTGCTTAAACGTGGATGCCTTTAGAAAAGGGTATTGACCCCCCTCCGGAGTTCGGTTCACAAGTTACCGTGGCGAAACTTCGCTCAAGCCTCGGTGGCGAAGCGGTTAGCGTGCTGGATCGTCCAGCAAAGGGTCCCGGGTTCGAGACCCCTCCTAGAAAACTTTTTTTTCTCTCAAAAATTCAAACATTTTCTTGGTCTTATCCATCAGACACATCTTTTGTGTGCACCCTTGACGTATTATTGTGGGCATATATCACCGTGCAGCCCGGGCTTTATACAATTTTCAAAGCCCTTCCCGACCCTACAAATGTTTGAGGGGCCCTACGAGCTTCCTATATTATTTTTTTCGCCCCAATTTTGTGTGGAAAAGATGTGTCATGAAGCGCTGGTTCGTTTGATATGCGAACGACCCATTTTTGAACACGTTCTGACAGTTTTATGTGCTTAAACGTGGATGCCTTTAGAAAAGGGTATTGACCCCCCTCCGGAGTTCGGTTCACAAGTTACCGTGGCGAAACTTCGCTCAAGCCTCGGTGGCGAAGCGGTTAGCGTGCTGGATCGTCCAGCAAAGGGTCCCGGGTTCGAGACCCCTCCTAGAAAACTTTTTTTTTCTCAAAAATTCAAACATTTTCTTGGTCTTATCCATCAGACACATCTTTTGTGTGCACCCTTGACGTATTATTGTGGGCATATATCACCGTGCAGCCCGGGCTTTATACAATTTTCAAAGCCCTTCCCGACCCTACAAATGTTTGAGGGGCCCTACAAGCTTCCTATATTATTTTTTTCGCCCCAATTTTGTGTGGAAAAGATGTGTCATGAAGCGCTGGTTCGTTTGATATGCGAACGACCCATTTTTGAACACGTTCTGACAGTTTTATGTGCTTAAACGTGGATGCCTTTAGAAAAGGGTATTGACCCCCCTCCGGAGTTCGGTTCACAAGTTACCGTGGCGAAACTTCGCTCAAGCCTCGGTGGCGAAGCGGTTAGCGTGCTGGATCGTCCAGCAAAGGGTCCCGGGTTCGAGACCCCTCCTAGAAAACTTTTTTTTCTCTCAAAAATTCAAACATTTTCTTGGTCTTATCCATCAGACACATCTTTTGTGTGCACCCTTGACGTATTATTGTGGGCATATATCACCGTGCAGCCCGGGCTTTATACAATTTTCAAAGCCCTTCCCGACCCTACAAATGTTTGAGGGGCCCTACGAGCTTCCTATATTATTTTTTTCGCCCCAATTTTGTGTGGAAAAGATGTGTCATGAAGCGCTGGTTCGTTTGATATGCGAACGACCCATTTTTGAACACGTTCTGACAGTTTTATGTGCTTAAACGTGGATGCCTTTAGAAAAGGGTATTGACCCCCCTCCGGAGTTCGGTTCACAAGTTACCGTGGCGAAACTTCGCTCAAGCCTCGGTGGCGAAGCGGTTAGCGTGCTGGATCGTCCAGCAAAGGGTCCCGGGTTCGAGACCCCTCCTAGAAAACTTTTTTTTCTCTCAAAAATTCAAACATTTTCTTGGTCTTATCCATCAGACACATCTTTTGTGTGCACCCTTGACGTATTATTGTGGGCATATATCACCGTGCAGCCCGGGCTTTATACAATTTTCAAAGCCCTTCCCGACCCTACAAATGTTTGAGGGGCCCTACAAGCTTCCTATATTATTTTTTTCGCCCCAATTTTGTGTGGAAAAGATGTGTCATGAAGCGCTGGTTCGTTTGATATGCGAACGACCCATTTTTGAACACGTTCTGACAGTTTTATGTGCTTAAACGTGGATGCCTTTAGAAAAGGGTATTGACCCCCCTCCGGAGTTCGGTTCACAAGTTACCGTGGCGAAACTTCGCTCAAGCCTCGGTGGCGAAGCGGTTAGCGTGCTGGATCGTCCAGCAAAGGGTCCCGGGTTCGAGACCCCTCCTAGAAAACTTTTTTTTCTCTCAAAAATTCAAACATTTTCTTGGTCTTATCCATCAGACACATCTTTTGTGTGCACCCTTGACGTATTATTGTGGGCATATATCACCGTGCAGCCCGGGCTTTATACAATTTTCAAAGCCCTTCCCGACCCTACAAATGTTTGAGGGGCCCTACGAGCTTCCTATATTATTTTTTTCGCCCCAATTTTGTGTGGAAAAGATGTGTCATGAAGCGCTGGTTCGTTTGATATGCGAACGACCCATTTTTGAACACGTTCTGACAGTTTTATGTGCTTAAACGTGGATGCCTTTAGAAAAGGGTATTGACCCCCCTCCGGAGTTCGGTTCACAAGTTACCGTGGCGAAACTTCGCTCAAGCCTCGGTGGCGAAGCGGTTAGCGTGCTGGATCGTCCAGCAAAGGGTCCCGGGTTCGAGACCCCTCCTAGAAAACTTTTTTTTCTCTCAAAAATTCAAACATTTTCTTGGTCTTATCCATCAGACACATCTTTTGTGTGCACCCTTGACGTATTATTGTGGGCATATATCACCGTGCAGCCCGGGCTTTATACAATTTTCAAAGCCCTTCCCGACCCTACAAATGTTTGAGGGGCCCTACGAGCTTCCTATATTATTTTTTTCGCCCCAATTTTGTGTGGAAAAGATGTGTCATGAAGCGCTGGTTCGTTTGATATGCGAACGACCCATTTTTGAACACGTTCTGACAGTTTTATGTGCTTAAACGTGGATGCCTTTAGAAAAGGGTATTGACCCCCCTCCGGAGTTCGGTTCACAAGTTACCGTGGCGAAACTTCGCTCAAGCCTCGGTGGCGAAGCGGTTAGCGTGCTGGATCGTCCAGCAAAGGGTCCCGGGTTCGAGACCCCTCCTAGAAAACTTTTTTTTTCTCAAAAATTCAAACATTTTCTTGGTCTTATCCATCAGACACATCTTTTGTGTGCACCCTTGACGTATTATTGTGGGCATATATCACCGTGCAGCCCGGGCTTTATACAATTTTCAAAGCCCTTCCCGACCCTACAAATGTTTGAGGGGCCCTACAAGCTTCCTATATTATTTTTTTCGCCCCAATTTTGTGTGGAAAAGATGTGTCATGAAGCGCTGGTTCGTTTGATATGCGAACGACCCATTTTTGAACACGTTCTGACAGTTTTATGTGCTTAAACGTGGATGCCTTTAGAAAAGGGTATTGACCCCCCTCCGGAGTTCGGTTCACAAGTTACCGTGGCGAAACTTCGCTCAAGCCTCGGTGGCGAAGCGGTTAGCGTGCTGGATCGTCCAGCAAAGGGTCCCGGGTTCGAGACCCCTCCTAGAAAACTTTTTTTTCTCTCAAAAATTCAAACATTTTCTTGGTCTTATCCATCAGACACATCTTTTGTGTGCACCCTTGACGTATTATTGTGGGCATATATCACCGTGCAGCCCGGGCTTTATACAATTTTCAAAGCCCTTCCCGACCCTACAAATGTTTGAGGGGCCCTACGAGCTTCCTATATTATTTTTTTCGCCCCAATTTTGTGTGGAAAAGATGTGTCATGAAGCGCTGGTTCGTTTGATATGCGAACGACCCATTTTTGAACACGTTCTGACAGTTTTATGTGCTTAAACGTGGATGCCTTTAGAAAAGGGTATTGACCCCCCTCCGGAGTTCGGTTCACAAGTTACCGTGGCGAAACTTCGCTCAAGCCTCGGTGGCGAAGCGGTTAGCGTGCTGGATCGTCCAGCAAAGGGTCCCGGGTTCGAGACCCCTCCTAGAAAACTTTTTTTTCTCTCAAAAATTCAAACATTTTCTTGGTCTTATCCATCAGACACATCTTTTGTGTGCACCCTTGACGTATTATTGTGGGCATATATCACCGTGCAGCCCGGGCTTTATACAATTTTCAAAGCCCTTCCCGACCCTACAAATGTTTGAGGGGCCCTACGAGCTTCCTATATTATTTTTTTCGCCCCAATTTTGTGTGGAAAAGATGTGTCATGAAGCGCTGGTTCGTTTGATATGCGAACGACCCATTTTTGAACACGTTCTGACAGTTTTATGTGCTTAAACGTGGATGCCTTTAGAAAAGGGTATTGACCCCCCTCCGGAGTTCGGTTCACAAGTTACCGTGGCGAAACTTCGCTCAAGCCTCGGTGGCGAAGCGGTTAGCGTGCTGGATCGTCCAGCAAAGGGTCCCGGGTTCGAGACCCCTCCTAGAAAACTTTTTTTTTCTCAAAAATTCAAACATTTTCTTGGTCTTATCCATCAGACACATCTTTTGTGTGCACCCTTGACGTATTATTGTGGGCATATATCACCGTGCAGCCCGGGCTTTATACAATTTTCAAAGCCCTTCCCGACCCTACAAATGTTTGAGGGGCCCTACAAGCTTCCTATATTATTTTTTTCGCCCCAATTTTGTGTGGAAAAGATGTGTCATGAAGCGCTGGTTCGTTTGATATGCGAACGACCCATTTTTGAACACGTTCTGACAGTTTTATGTGCTTAAACGTGGATGCCTTTAGAAAAGGGTATTGACCCCCCTCCGGAGTTCGGTTCACAAGTTACCGTGGCGAAACTTCGCTCAAGCCTCGGTGGCGAAGCGGTTAGCGTGCTGGATCGTCCAGCAAAGGGTCCCGGGTTCGAGACCCCTCCTAGAAAACTTTTTTTTCTCTCAAAAATTCAAACATTTTCTTGGTCTTATCCATCAGACACATCTTTTGTGTGCACCCTTGACGTATTATTGTGGGCATATATCACCGTGCAGCCCGGGCTTTATACAATTTTCAAAGCCCTTCCCGACCCTACAAATGTTTGAGGGGCCCTACGAGCTTCCTATATTATTTTTTTCGCCCCAATTTTGTGTGGAAAAGATGTGTCATGAAGCGCTGGTTCGTTTGATATGCGAACGACCCATTTTTGAACACGTTCTGACAGTTTTATGTGCTTAAACGTGGATGCCTTTAGAAAAGGGTATTGACCCCCCTCCGGAGTTCGGTTCACAAGTTACCGTGGCGAAACTTCGCTCAAGCCTCGGTGGCGAAGCGGTTAGCGTGCTGGATCGTCCAGCAAAGGGTCCCGGGTTCGAGACCCCTCCTAGAAAACTTTTTTTTTCTCAAAAATTCAAACATTTTCTTGGTCTTATCCATCAGACACATCTTTTGTGTGCACCCTTGACGTATTATTGTGGGCATATATCACCGTGCAGCCCGGGCTTTATACAATTTTCAAAGCCCTTCCCGACCCTACAAATGTTTGAGGGGCCCTACAAGCTTCCTATATTATTTTTTTCGCCCCAATTTTGTGTGGAAAAGATGTGTCATGAAGCGCTGGTTCGTTTGATATGCGAACGACCCATTTTTGAACACGTTCTGACAGTTTTATGTGCTTAAACGTGGATGCCTTTAGAAAAGGGTATTGACCCCCCTCCGGAGTTCGGTTCACAAGTTACCGTGGCGAAACTTCGCTCAAGCCTCGGTGGCGAAGCGGTTAGCGTGCTGGATCGTCCAGCAAAGGGTCCCGGGTTCGAGACCCCTCCTAGAAAACTTTTTTTTCTCTCAAAAATTCAAACATTTTCTTGGTCTTATCCATCAGACACATCTTTTGTGTGCACCCTTGACGTATTATTGTGGGCATATATCACCGTGCAGCCCGGGCTTTATACAATTTTCAAAGCCCTTCCCGACCCTACAAATGTTTGAGGGGCCCTACGAGCTTCCTATATTATTTTTTTCGCCCCAATTTTGTGTGGAAAAGATGTGTCATGAAGCGCTGGTTCGTTTGATATGCGAACGACCCATTTTTGAACACGTTCTGACAGTTTTATGTGCTTAAACGTGGATGCCTTTAGAAAAGGGTATTGACCCCCCTCCGGAGTTCGGTTCACAAGTTACCGTGGCGAAACTTCGCTCAAGCCTCGGTGGCGAAGCGGTTAGCGTGCTGGATCGTCCAGCAAAGGGTCCCGGGTTCGAGACCCCTCCTAGAAAACTTTTTTTTCTCTCAAAAATTCAAACATTTTCTTGGTCTTATCCATCAGACACATCTTTTGTGTGCACCCTTGACGTATTATTGTGGGCATATATCACCGTGCAGCCCGGGCTTTATACAATTTTCAAAGCCCTTCCCGACCCTACAAATGTTTGAGGGGCCCTACGAGCTTCCTATATTATTTTTTTCGCCCCAATTTTGTGTGGAAAAGATGTGTCATGAAGCGCTGGTTCGTTTGATATGCGAACGACCCATTTTTGAACACGTTCTGACAGTTTTATGTGCTTAAACGTGGATGCCTTTAGAAAAGGGTATTGACCCCCCTCCGGAGTTCGGTTCACAAGTTACCGTGGCGAAACTTCGCTCAAGCCTCGGTGGCGAAGCGGTTAGCGTGCTGGATCGTCCAGCAAAGGGTCCCGGGTTCGAGACCCCTCCTAGAAAACTTTTTTTTTCTCAAAAATTCAAACATTTTCTTGGTCTTATCCATCAGACACATCTTTTGTGTGCACCCTTGACGTATTATTGTGGGCATATATCACCGTGCAGCCCGGGCTTTATACAATTTTCAAAGCCCTTCCCGACCCTACAAATGTTTGAGGGGCCCTACAAGCTTCCTATATTATTTTTTTCGCCCCAATTTTGTGTGGAAAAGATGTGTCATGAAGCGCTGGTTCGTTTGATATGCGAACGACCCATTTTTGAACACGTTCTGACAGTTTTATGTGCTTAAACGTGGATGCCTTTAGAAAAGGGTATTGACCCCCCTCCGGAGTTCGGTTCACAAGTTACCGTGGCGAAACTTCGCTCAAGCCTCGGTGGCGAAGCGGTTAGCGTGCTGGATCGTCCAGCAAAGGGTCCCGGGTTCGAGACCCCTCCTAGAAAACTTTTTTTTTCTCAAAAATTCAAACATTTTCTTGGTCTTATCCATCAGACACATCTTTTGTGTGCACCCTTGACGTATTATTGTGGGCATATATCACCGTGCAGCCCGGGCTTTATACAATTTTCAAAGCCCTTCCCGACCCTACAAATGTTTGAGGGGCCCTACGAGCTTCCTATATTATTTTTTTCGCCCCAATTTTGTGTGGAAAAGATGTGTCATGAAGCGCTGGTTCGTTTGATATGCGAACGACCCATTTTTGAACACGTTCTGACAGTTTTATGTGCTTAAACGTGGATGCCTTTAGAAAAGGGTATTGACCCCCCTCCGGAGTTCGGTTCACAAGTTACCGTGGCGAAACTTCGCTCAAGCCTCGGTGGCGAAGCGGTTAGCGTGCTGGATCGTCCAGCAAAGGGAAAAGATGTGTCATGAAGCGCTGGTTCGTTTGATATGCGAACGACCCATTTTTGAACACGTTCTGACAGTTTTATGTGCTTAAACGTGGATGCCTTTAGAAAAGGGTATTGACCCCCCTCCGGAGTTCGGTTCACAAGTTACCGTGGCGAAACTTCGCTCAAGCCTCGGTGGCGAAGCGGTTAGCGTGCTGGATCGTCCAGCAAAGGGTCCCGGGTTCGAGACCCCTCCTAGAAAACTTTTTTTTCTCTCAAAAATTCAAACATTTTCTTGGTCTTATCCATCAGACACATCTTTTGTGTGCACCCTTGACGTATTATTGTGGGCATATATCACCGTGCAGCCCGGGCTTTATACAATTTTCAAAGCCCTTCC
Organism: Lottia scabra; assembly: GCA_029955415.1. Lineage (NCBI taxonomy): Eukaryota > Metazoa > Mollusca > Gastropoda > Lottiidae > Lottia > Lottia scabra. The sequence goes on from JARJEI010000015.1 coordinate 9,326,394, forward strand.
CGACCCTACAAATGTTTGAGGGGCCCTACGAGCTTCCTATATTATTTTTTTCGCCCCAATTTTGTGTGGAAAAGATGTGTCATGAAGCGCTGGTTCGTTTGATATGCGAACGACCCATTTTTGAACACGTTCTGACAGTTTTATGTGCTTAAACGTGGATGCCTTTAGAAAAGGGTATTGACCCCCCTCCGGAGTTCGGTTCACAAGTTACCGTGGCGAAACTTCGCTCAAGCCTCGGTGGCGAAGCGGTTAGCGTGCTGGATCGTCCAGCAAAGGGTCCCGGGTTCGAGACCCCTCCTAGAAAACTTTTTTTTTCTCAAAAATTCAAACATTTTCTTGGTCTTATCCATCAGACACATCTTTTGTGTGCACCCTTGACGTATTATTGTGGGCATATATCACCGTGCAGCCCGGGCTTTATACAATTTTCAAAGCCCTTCCCGACCCTACAAATGTTTGAGGGGCCCTACAAGCTTCCTATATTATTTTTTTCGCCCCAATTTTGTGTGGAAAAGATGTGTCATGAAGCGCTGGTTCGTTTGATATGCGAACGACCCATTTTTGAACACGTTCTGACAGTTTTATGTGCTTAAACGTGGATGCCTTTAGAAAAGGGTATTGACCCCCCTCCGGAGTTCGGTTCACAAGTTACCGTGGCGAAACTTCGCTCAAGCCTCGGTGGCGAAGCGGTTAGCGTGCTGGATCGTCCAGCAAAGGGTCCCGGGTTCGAGACCCCTCCTAGAAAACTTTTTTTTCTCTCAAAAATTCAAACATTTTCTTGGTCTTATCCATCAGACACATCTTTTGTGTGCACCCTTGACGTATTATTGTGGGCATATATCACCGTGCAGCCCGGGCTTTATACAATTTTCAAAGCCCTTCCCGACCCTACAAATGTTTGAGGGGCCCTACGAGCTTCCTATATTATTTTTTTCGCCCCAATTTTGTGTGGAAAAGATGTGTCATGAAGCGCTGGTTCGTTTGATATGCGAACGACCCATTTTTGAACACGTTCTGACAGTTTTATGTGCTTAAACGTGGATGCCTTTAGAAAAGGGTATTGACCCCCCTCCGGAGTTCGGTTCACAAGTTACCGTGGCGAAACTTCGCTCAAGCCTCGGTGGCGAAGCGGTTAGCGTGCTGGATCGTCCAGCAAAGGGTCCCGGGTTCGAGACCCCTCCTAGAAAACGTTTTTTTCTCTCAAAAATTCAAACATTTTCTTGGTCTTATCCATCAGACACATCTTTTGTGTGCACCCTTGACGTATTATTGTGGGCATATATCACCGTGCAGCCCGGGCTTTATACAATTTTCAAAGCCCTTCCCGACCCTACAAATGTTTGAGGGGCCCTACGAGCTTCCTATATTATTTTTTTCGCCCCAATTTTGTGTGGAAAAGATGTGTCATGAAGCGCTGGTTCGTTTGATATGCGAACGACCCATTTTTGAACACGTTCTGACAGTTTTATGTGCTTAAACGTGGATGCCTTTAGAAAAGGGTATTGACCCCCCTCCGGAGTTCGGTTCACAAGTTACCGTGGCGAAACTTCGCTCAAGCCTCGGTGGCGAAGCGGTTAGCGTGCTGGATCGTCCAGCAAAGGGTCCCGGGTTCGAGACCCCTCCTAGAAAACTTTTTTTTTCTCAAAAATTCAAACATTTTCTTGGTCTTATCCATCAGACACATCTTTTGTGTGCACCCTTGACGTATTATTGTGGGCATATATCACCGTGCAGCCCGGGCTTTATACAATTTTCAAAGCCCTTCCCGACCCTACAAATGTTTGAGGGGCCCTACAAGCTTCCTATATTATTTTTTTCGCCCCAATTTTGTGTGGAAAAGATGTGTCATGAAGCGCTGGTTCGTTTGATATGCGAACGACCCATTTTTGAACACGTTCTGACAGTTTTATGTGCTTAAACGTGGATGCCTTTAGAAAAGGGTATTGACCCCCCTCCGGAGTTCGGTTCACAAGTTACCGTGGCGAAACTTCGCTCAAGCCTCGGTGGCGAAGCGGTTAGCGTGCTGGATCGTCCAGCAAAGGGTCCCGGGTTCGAGACCCCTCCTAGAAAACTTTTTTTTCTCTCAAAAATTCAAACATTTTCTTGGTCTTATCCATCAGACACATCTTTTGTGTGCACCCTTGACGTATTATTGTGGGCATATATCACCGTGCAGCCCGGGCTTTATACAATTTTCAAAGCCCTTCCCGACCCTACAAATGTTTGAGGGGCCCTACGAGCTTCCTATATTATTTTTTTCGCCCCAATTTTGTGTGGAAAAGATGTGTCATGAAGCGCTGGTTCGTTTGATATGCGAACGACCCATTTTTGAACACGTTCTGACAGTTTTATGTGCTTAAACGTGGATGCCTTTAGAAAAGGGTATTGACCCCCCTCCGGAGTTCGGTTCACAAGTTACCGTGGCGAAACTTCGCTCAAGCCTCGGTGGCGAAGCGGTTAGCGTGCTGGATCGTCCAGCAAAGGGTCCCGGGTTCGAGACCCCTCCTAGAAAACTTTTTTTTTCTCAAAAATTCAAACATTTTCTTGGTCTTATCCATCAGACACATCTTTTGTGTGCACCCTTGACGTATTATTGTGGGCATATATCACCGTGCAGCCCGGGCTTTATACAATTTTCAAAGCCCTTCCCGACCCTACAAATGTTTGAGGGGCCCTACAAGCTTCCTATATTATTTTTTTCGCCCCAATTTTGTGTGGAAAAGATGTGTCATGAAGCGCTGGTTCGTTTGATATGCGAACGACCCATTTTTGAACACGTTCTGACAGTTTTATGTGCTTAAACGTGGATGCCTTTAGAAAAGGGTATTGACCCCCCTCCGGAGTTCGGTTCACAAGTTACCGTGGCGAAACTTCGCTCAAGCCTCGGTGGCGAAGCGGTTAGCGTGCTGGATCGTCCAGCAAAGGGTCCCGGGTTCGAGACCCCTCCTAGAAAACTTTTTTTTCTCTCAAAAATTCAAACATTTTCTTGGTCTTATCCATCAGACACATCTTTTGTGTGCACCCTTGACGTATTATTGTGGGCATATATCACCGTGCAGCCCGGGCTTTATACAATTTTCAAAGCCCTTCCCGACCCTACAAATGTTTGAGGGGCCCTACGAGCTTCCTATATTATTTTTTTCGCCCCAATTTTGTGTGGAAAAGATGTGTCATGAAGCGCTGGTTCGTTTGATATGCGAACGACCCATTTTTGAACACGTTCTGACAGTTTTATGTGCTTAAACGTGGATGCCTTTAGAAAAGGGTATTGACCCCCCTCCGGAGTTCGGTTCACAAGTTACCGTGGCGAAACTTCGCTCAAGCCTCGGTGGCGAAGCGGTTAGCGTGCTGGATCGTCCAGCAAAGGGTCCCGGGTTCGAGACCCCTCCTAGAAAACTTTTTTTTCTCTCAAAAATTCAAACATTTTCTTGGTCTTATCCATCAGACACATCTTTTGTGTGCACCCTTGACGTATTATTGTGGGCATATATCACCGTGCAGCCCGGGCTTTATACAATTTTCAAAGCCCTTCCCGACCCTACAAATGTTTGAGGGGCCCTACGAGCTTCCTATATTATTTTTTTCGCCCCAATTTTGTGTGGAAAAGATGTGTCATGAAGCGCTGGTTCGTTTGATATGCGAACGACCCATTTTTGAACACGTTCTGACAGTTTTATGTGCTTAAAACGTGGATGCCTTTAGAAAAGGGTATTGACCCCCCTCCGGAGTTCGGTTCACAAGTTACCGTGGCGAAACTTCGCTCAAGCCTCGGTGGCGAAGCGGTTAGCGTGCTGGATCGTCCAGCAAAGGGTCCCGGGTTCGAGACCCCTCCTAGAAAACTTTTTTTTTCTCAAAAATTCAAACATTTTCTTGGTCTTATCCATCAGACACATCTTTTGTGTGCACCCTTGACGTATTATTGTGGGCATATATCACCGTGCAGCCCGGGCTTTATACAATTTTCAAAGCCCTTCCCGACCCTACAAATGTTTGAGGGGCCCTACAAGCTTCCTATATTATTTTTTTCGCCCCAATTTTGTGTGGAAAAGATGTGTCATGAAGCGCTGGTTCGTTTGATATGCGAACGACCCATTTTTGAACACGTTCTGACAGTTTTATGTGCTTAAACGTGGATGCCTTTAGAAAAGGGTATTGACCCCCCTCCGGAGTTCGGTTCACAAGTTACCGTGGCGAAACTTCGCTCAAGCCTCGGTGGCGAAGCGGTTAGCGTGCTGGATCGTCCAGCAAAGGGTCCCGGGTTCGAGACCCCTCCTAGAAAACTTTTTTTTCTCTCAAAAATTCAAACATTTTCTTGGTCTTATCCATCAGACACATCTTTTGTGTGCACCCTTGACGTATTATTGTGGGCATATATCACCGTGCAGCCCGGGCTTTATACAATTTTCAAAGCCCTTCCCGACCCTACAAATGTTTGAGGGGCCCTACGAGCTTCCTATATTATTTTTTTCGCCCCAATTTTGTGTGGAAAAGATGTGTCATGAAGCGCTGGTTCGTTTGATATGCGAACGACCCATTTTTGAACACGTTCTGACAGTTTTATGTGCTTAAACGTGGATGCCTTTAGAAAAGGGTATTGACCCCCCTCCGGAGTTCGGTTCACAAGTTACCGTGGCGAAACTTCGCTCAAGCCTCGGTGGCGAAGCGGTTAGCGTGCTGGATCGTCCAGCAAAGGGTCCCGGGTTCGAGACCCCTCCTAGAAAACTTTTTTTTTCTCAAAAATTCAAACATTTTCTTGGTCTTATCCATCAGACACATCTTTTGTGTGCACCCTTGACGTATTATTGTGGGCATATATCACCGTGCAGCCCGGGCTTTATACAATTTTCAAAGCCCTTCCCGACCCTACAAATGTTTGAGGGGCCCTACAAGCTTCCTATATTATTTTTTTCGCCCCAATTTTGTGTGGAAAAGATGTGTCATGAAGCGCTGGTTCGTTTGATATGCGAACGACCCATTTTTGAACACGTTCTGACAGTTTTATGTGCTTAAACGTGGATGCCTTTAGAAAAGGGTATTGACCCCCCTCCGGAGTTCGGTTCACAAGTTACCGTGGCGAAACTTCGCTCAAGCCTCGGTGGCGAAGCGGTTAGCGTGCTGGATCGTCCAGCAAAGGGTCCCGGGTTCGAGACCCCTCCTAGAAAACTTTTTTTTCTCTCAAAAATTCAAACATTTTCTTGGTCTTATCCATCAGACACATCTTTTGTGTGCACCCTTGACGTATTATTGTGGGCATATATCACCGTGCAGCCCGGGCTTTATACAATTTTCAAAGCCCTTCCCGACCCTACAAATGTTTGAGGGGCCCTACGAGCTTCCTATATTATTTTTTTCGCCCCAATTTTGTGTGGAAAAGATGTGTCATGAAGCGCTGGTTCGTTTGATATGCGAACGACCCATTTTTGAACACGTTCTGACAGTTTTATGTGCTTAAACGTGGATGCCTTTAGAAAAGGGTATTGACCCCCCTCCGGAGTTCGGTTCACAAGTTACCGTGGCGAAACTTCGCTCAAGCCTCGGTGGCGAAGCGGTTAGCGTGCTGGATCGTCCAGCAAAGGGTCCCGGGTTCGAGACCCCTCCTAGAAAACTTTTTTTTTCTCAAAAATTCAAACATTTTCTTGGTCTTATCCATCAGACACATCTTTTGTGTGCACCCTTGACGTATTATTGTGGGCATATATCACCGTGCAGCCCGGGCTTTATACAATTTTCAAAGCCCTTCCCGACCCTACAAATGTTTGAGGGGCCCTACAAGCTTCCTATATTATTTTTTTCGCCCCAATTTTGTGTGGAAAAGATGTGTCATGAAGCGCTGGTTCGTTTGATATGCGAACGACCCATTTTTGAACACGTTCTGACAGTTTTATGTGCTTAAACGTGGATGCCTTTAGAAAAGGGTATTGACCCCCCTCCGGAGTTCGGTTCACAAGTTACCGTGGCGAAACTTCGCTCAAGCCTCGGTGGCGAAGCGGTTAGCGTGCTGGATCGTCCAGCAAAGGGTCCCGGGTTCGAGACCCCTCCTAGAAAACTTTTTTTTCTCTCAAAAATTCAAACATTTTCTTGGTCTTATCCATCAGACACATCTTTTGTGTGCACCCTTGACGTATTATTGTGGGCATATATCACCGTGCAGCCCGGGCTTTATACAATTTTCAAAGCCCTTCCCGACCCTACAAATGTTTGAGGGGCCCTACGAGCTTCCTATATTATTTTTTTCGCCCCAATTTTGTGTGGAAAAGATGTGTCATGAAGCGCTGGTTCGTTTGATATGCGAACGACCCATTTTTGAACACGTTCTGACAGTTTTATGTGCTTAAACGTGGATGCCTTTAGAAAAGGGTATTGACCCCCCTCCGGAGTTCGGTTCACAAGTTACCGTGGCGAAACTTCGCTCAAGCCTCGGTGGCGAAGCGGTTAGCGTGCTGGATCGTCCAGCAAAGGGTCCCGGGTTCGAGACCCCTCCTAGAAAACGTTTTTTTCTCTCAAAAATTCAAACATTTTCTTGGTCTTATCCATCAGACACATCTTTTGTGTGCACCCTTGACGTATTATTGTGGGCATATATCACCGTGCAGCCCGGGCTTTATACAATTTTCAAAGCCCTTCCCGACCCTACAAATGTTTGAGGGGCCCTACGAGCTTCCTATATTATTTTTTTCGCCCCAATTTTGTGTGGAAAAGATGTGTCATGAAGCGCTGGTTCGTTTGATATGCGAACGACCCATTTTTGAACACGTTCTGACAGTTTTATGTGCTTAAACGTGGATGCCTTTAGAAAAGGGTATTGACCCCCCTCCGGAGTTCGGTTCACAAGTTACCGTGGCGAAACTTCGCTCAAGCCTCGGTGGCGAAGCGGTTAGCGTGCTGGATCGTCCAGCAAAGGGTCCCGGGTTCGAGACCCCTCCTAGAAAACTTTTTTTTTCTCAAAAATTCAAACATTTTCTTGGTCTTATCCATCAGACACATCTTTTGTGTGCACCCTTGACGTATTATTGTGGGCATATATCACCGTGCAGCCCGGGCTTTATACAATTTTCAAAGCCCTTCCCGACCCTACAAATGTTTGAGGGGCCCTACAAGCTTCCTATATTATTTTTTTCGCCCCAATTTTGTGTGGAAAAGATGTGTCATGAAGCGCTGGTTCGTTTGATATGCGAACGACCCATTTTTGAACACGTTCTGACAGTTTTATGTGCTTAAACGTGGATGCCTTTAGAAAAGGGTATTGACCCCCCTCCGGAGTTCGGTTCACAAGTTACCGTGGCGAAACTTCGCTCAAGCCTCGGTGGCGAAGCGGTTAGCGTGCTGGATCGTCCAGCAAAGGGTCCCGGGTTCGAGACCCCTCCTAGAAAACTTTTTTTTCTCTCAAAAATTCAAACATTTTCTTGGTCTTATCCATCAGACACATCTTTTGTGTGCACCCTTGACGTATTATTGTGGGCATATATCACCGTGCAGCCCGGGCTTTATACAATTTTCAAAGCCCTTCCCGACCCTACAAATGTTTGAGGGGCCCTACGAGCTTCCTATATTATTTTTTTCGCCCCAATTTTGTGTGGAAAAGATGTGTCATGAAGCGCTGGTTCGTTTGATATGCGAACGACCCATTTTTGAACACGTTCTGACAGTTTTATGTGCTTAAACGTGGATGCCTTTAGAAAAGGGTATTGACCCCCCTCCGGAGTTCGGTTCACAAGTTACCGTGGCGAAACTTCGCTCAAGCCTCGGTGGCGAAGCGGTTAGCGTGCTGGATCGTCCAGCAAAGGGTCCCGGGTTCGAGACCCCTCCTAGAAAACTTTTTTTTTCTCAAAAATTCAAACATTTTCTTGGTCTTATCCATCAGACACATCTTTTGTGTGCACCCTTGACGTATTATTGTGGGCATATATCACCGTGCAGCCCGGGCTTTATACAATTTTCAAAGCCCTTCCCGACCCTACAAATGTTTGAGGGGCCCTACAAGCTTCCTATATTATTTTTTTCGCCCCAATTTTGTGTGGAAAAGATGTGTCATGAAGCGCTGGTTCGTTTGATATGCGAACGACCCATTTTTGAACACGTTCTGACAGTTTTATGTGCTTAAACGTGGATGCCTTTAGAAAAGGGTATTGACCCCCCTCCGGAGTTCGGTTCACAAGTTACCGTGGCGAAACTTCGCTCAAGCCTCGGTGGCGAAGCGGTTAGCGTGCTGGATCGTCCAGCAAAGGGTCCCGGGTTCGAGACCCCTCCTAGAAAACTTTTTTTTCTCTCAAAAATTCAAACATTTTCTTGGTCTTATCCATCAGACACATCTTTTGTGTGCACCCTTGACGTATTATTGTGGGCATATATCACCGTGCAGCCCGGGCTTTATACAATTTTCAAAGCCCTTCCCGACCCTACAAATGTTTGAGGGGCCCTACGAGCTTCCTATATTATTTTTTTCGCCCCAATTTTGTGTGGAAAAGATGTGTCATGAAGCGCTGGTTCGTTTGATATGCGAACGACCCATTTTTGAACACGTTCTGACAGTTTTATGTGCTTAAACGTGGATGCCTTTAGAAAAGGGTATTGACCCCCCTCCGGAGTTCGGTTCACAAGTTACCGTGGCGAAACTTCGCTCAAGCCTCGGTGGCGAAGCGGTTAGCGTGCTGGATCGTCCAGCAAAGGGTCCCGGGTTCGAGACCCCTCCTAGAAAACTTTTTTTTTCTCAAAAATTCAAACATTTTCTTGGTCTTATCCATCAGACACATCTTTTGTGTGCACCCTTGACGTATTATTGTGGGCATATATCACCGTGCAGCCCGGGCTTTATACAATTTTCAAAGCCCTTCCCGACCCTACAAATGTTTGAGGGGCCCTACAAGCTTCCTATATTATTTTTTTCGCCCCAATTTTGTGTGGAAAAGATGTGTCATGAAGCGCTGGTTCGTTTGATATGCGAACGACCCATTTTTGAACACGTTCTGACAGTTTTATGTGCTTAAACGTGGATGCCTTTAGAAAAGGGTATTGACCCCCCTCCGGAGTTCGGTTCACAAGTTACCGTGGCGAAACTTCGCTCAAGCCTCGGTGGCGAAGCGGTTAGCGTGCTGGATCGTCCAGCAAAGGGTCCCGGGTTCGAGACCCCTCCTAGAAAACTTTTTTTTTCTCAAAAATTCAAACATTTTCTTGGTCTTATCCATCAGACACATCTTTTGTGTGCACCCTTGACGTATTATTGTGGGCATATATCACCGTGCAGCCCGGGCTTTATACAATTTTCAAAGCCCTTCCCGACCCTACAAATGTTTGAGGGGCCCTACAAGCTTCCTATATTATTTTTTTCGCCCCAATTTTGTGTGGAAAAGATGTGTCATGAAGCGCTGGTTCGTTTGATATGCGAACGACCCATTTTTGAACACGTTCTGACAGTTTTATGTGCTTAAACGTGGATGCCTTTAGAAAAGGGTATTGACCCCCCTCCGGAGTTCGGTTCACAAGTTACCGTGGCGAAACTTCGCTCAAGCCTCGGTGGCGAAGCGGTTAGCGTGCTGGATCGTCCAGCAAAGGGTCCCGGGTTCGAGACCCCTCCTAGAAAACTTTTTTTTTCTCAAAAATTCAAACATTTTCTTGGTCTTATCCATCAGACACATCTTTTGTGTGCACCCTTGACGTATTATTGTGGGCATATATCACCGTGCAGCCCGGGCTTTATACAATTTTCAAAGCCCTTCCCGACCCTACAAATGTTTGAGGGGCCCTACAAGCTTCCTATATTATTTTTTTCGCCCCAATTTTGTGTGGAAAAGATGTGTCATGAAGCGCTGGTTCGTTTGATATGCGAACGACCCATTTTTGAACACGTTCTGACAGTTTTATGTGCTTAAACGTGGATGCCTTTAGAAAAGGGTATTGACCCCCCTCCGGAGTTCGGTTCACAAGTTACCGTGGCGAAACTTCGCTCAAGCCTCGGTGGCGAAGCGGTTAGCGTGCTGGATCGTCCAGCAAAGGGTCCCGGGTTCGAGACCCCTCCTAGAAAACTTTTTTTTTCTCAAAAATTCAAACATTTTCTTGGTCTTATCCATCAGACACATCTTTTGTGTGCACCCTTGACGTATTATTGTGGGCATATATCACCGTGCAGCCCGGGCTTTATACAATTTTCAAAGCCCTTCCCGACCCTACAAATGTTTGAGGGGCCCTACAAGCTTCCTATATTATTTTTTTCGCCCCAATTTTGTGTGGAAAAGATGTGTCATGAAGCGCTGGTTCGTTTGATATGCGAACGACCCATTTTTGAACACGTTCTGACAGTTTTATGTGCTTAAACGTGGATGCCTTTAGAAAAGGGTATTGACCCCCCTCCGGAGTTCGGTTCACAAGTTACCGTGGCGAAACTTCGCTCAAGCCTCGGTGGCGAAGCGGTTAGCGTGCTGGATCGTCCAGCAAAGGGTCCCGGGTTCGAGACCCCTCCTAGAAAACTTTTTTTTTCTCAAAAATTCAAACATTTTCTTGGTCTTATCCATCAGACACATCTTTTGTGTGCACCCTTGACGTATTATTGTGGGCATATATCACCGTGCAGCCCGGGCTTTATACAATTTTCAAAGCCCTTCCCGACCCTACAAATGTTTGAGGGGCCCTACAAGCTTCCTATATTATTTTTTTCGCCCCAATTTTGTGTGGAAAAGATGTGTCATGAAGCGCTGGTTCGTTTGATATGCGAACGACCCATTTTTGAACACGTTCTGACAGTTTTATGTGCTTAAACGTGGATGCCTTTAGAAAAGGGTATTGACCCCCCTCCGGAGTTCGGTTCACAAGTTACCGTGGCGAAACTTCGCTCAAGCCTCGGTGGCGAAGCGGTTAGCGTGCTGGATCGTCCAGCAAAGGGTCCCGGGTTCGAGACCCCTCCTAGAAAACTTTTTTTTTCTCAAAAATTCAAACATTTTCTTGGTCTTATCCATCAGACACATCTTTTGTGTGCACCCTTGACGTATTATTGTGGGCATATATCACCGTGCAGCCCGGGCTTTATACAATTTTCAAAGCCCTTCCCGACCCTACAAATGTTTGAGGGGCCCTACAAGCTTCCTATATTATTTTTTTCGCCCCAATTTTGTGTGGAAAAGATGTGTCATGAAGCGCTGGTTCGTTTGATATGCGAACGACCCATTTTTGAACACGTTCTGACAGTTTTATGTGCTTAAACGTGGATGCCTTTAGAAAAGGGTATTGACCCCCCTCCGGAGTTCGGTTCACAAGTTACCGTGGCGAAACTTCGCTCAAGCCTCGGTGGCGAAGCGGTTAGCGTGCTGGATCGTCCAGCAAAGGGTCCCGGGTTCGAGACCCCTCCTAGAAAACTTTTTTTTCTCTCAAAAATTCAAACATTTTCTTGGTCTTATCCATCAGACACATCTTTTGTGTGCACCCTTGACGTATTATTGTGGGCATATATCACCGTGCAGCCCGGGCTTTATACAATTTTCAAAGCCCTTCCCGACCCTACAAATGTTTGAGGGGCCCTACGAGCTTCCTATATTATTTTTTTCGCCCCAATTTTGTGTGGAAAAGATGTGTCATGAAGCGCTGGTTCGTTTGATATGCGAACGACCCATTTTTGAACACGTTCTGACAGTTTTATGTGCTTAAACGTGGATGCCTTTAGAAAAGGGTATTGACCCCCCTCCGGAGTTCGGTTCACAAGTTACCGTGGCGAAACTTCGCTCAAGCCTCGGTGGCGAAGCGGTTAGCGTGCTGGATCGTCCAGCAAAGGGTCCCGGGTTCGAGACCCCTCCTAGAAAACTTTTTTTTTCTCAAAAATTCAAACATTTTCTTGGTCTTATCCATCAGACACATCTTTTGTGTGCACCCTTGACGTATTATTGTGGGCATATATCACCGTGCAGCCCGGGCTTTATACAATTTTCAAAGCCCTTCCCGACCCTACAAATGTTTGAGGGGCCCTACAAGCTTCCTATATTATTTTTTTCGCCCCAATTTTGTGTGGAAAAGATGTGTCATGAAGCGCTGGTTCGTTTGATATGCGAACGACCCATTTTTGAACACGTTCTGACAGTTTTATGTGCTTAAACGTGGATGCCTTTAGAAAAGGGTATTGACCCCCCTCCGGAGTTCGGTTCACAAGTTACCGTGGCGAAACTTCGCTCAAGCCTCGGTGGCGAAGCGGTTAGCGTGCTGGATCGTCCAGCAAAGGGTCCCGGGTTCGAGACCCCTCCTAGAAAACTTTTTTTTCTCTCAAAAATTCAAACATTTTCTTGGTCTTATCCATCAGACACATCTTTTGTGTGCACCCTTGACGTATTATTGTGGGCATATATCACCGTGCAGCCCGGGCTTTATACAATTTTCAAAGCCCTTCCCGACCCTACAAATGTTTGAGGGGCCCTACGAGCTTCCTATATTATTTTTTTCGCCCCAATTTTGTGTGGAAAAGATGTGTCATGAAGCGCTGGTTCGTTTGATATGCGAACGACCCATTTTTGAACACGTTCTGACAGTTTTATGTGCTTAAACGTGGATGCCTTTAGAAAAGGGTATTGACCCCCCTCCGGAGTTCGGTTCACAAGTTACCGTGGCGAAACTTCGCTCAAGCCTCGGTGGCGAAGCGGTTAGCGTGCTGGATCGTCCAGCAAAGGGTCCCGGGTTCGAGACCCCTCCTAGAAAACTTTTTTTTCTCTCAAAAATTCAAACATTTTCTTGGTCTTATCCATCAGACACATCTTTTGTGTGCACCCTTGACGTATTATTGTGGGCATATATCACCGTGCAGCCCGGGCTTTATACAATTTTCAAAGCCCTTCCCGACCCTACAAATGTTTGAGGGGCCCTACGAGCTTCCTATATTATTTTTTTCGCCCCAATTTTGTGTGGAAAAGATGTGTCATGAAGCGCTGGTTCGTTTGATATGCGAACGACCCATTTTTGAACACGTTCTGACAGTTTTATGTGCTTAAACGTGGATGCCTTTAGAAAAGGGTATTGACCCCCCTCCGGAGTTCGGTTCACAAGTTACCGTGGCGAAACTTCGCTCAAGCCTCGGTGGCGAAGCGGTTAGCGTGCTGGATCGTCCAGCAAAGGGTCCCGGGTTCGAGACCCCTCCTAGAAAACTTTTTTTTCTCTCAAAAATTCAAAAATTTTCTTGGTCTTATCCATCAGACACATCTTTTGTGTGCACCCTTGACGTATTATTGTGGGCATATATCACCGTGCAGCCCGGGCTTTATACAATTTTCAAAGCCCTTCCCGACCCTACAAATGTTTGAGGGGCCCTACGAGCTTCCTATATTATTTTTTTCGCCCCAATTTTGTGTGGAAAAGATGTGTCATGAAGCGCTGGTTCGTTTGATATGCGAACGACCCATTTTTGAACACGTTCTGACAGTTTTATGTGCTTAAACGTGGATGCCTTTAGAAAAGGGTATTGACCCCCCTCCGGAGTTCGGTTCACAAGTTACCGTGGCGAAACTTCGCTCAAGCCTCGGTGGCGAAGCGGTTAGCGTGCTGGATCGTCCAGCAAAGGGTCCCGGGTTCGAGACCCCTCCTAGAAAACTTTTTTTTTCTCAAAAATTCAAACATTTTCTTGGTCTTATCCATCAGACACATCTTTTGTGTGCACCCTTGACGTATTATTGTGGGCATATATCACCGTGCAGCCCGGGCTTTATACAATTTTCAAAGCCCTTCCCGACCCTACAAATGTTTGAGGGGCCCTACAAGCTTCCTATATTATTTTTTTCGCCCCAATTTTGTGTGGAAAAGATGTGTCATGAAGCGCTGGTTCGTTTGATATGCGAACGACCCATTTTTGAACACGTTCTGACAGTTTTATGTGCTTAAACGTGGATGCCTTTAGAAAAGGGTATTGACCCCCCTCCGGAGTTCGGTTCACAAGTTACCGTGGCGAAACTTCGCTCAAGCCTCGGTGGCGAAGCGGTTAGCGTGCTGGATCGTCCAGCAAAGGGTCCCGGGTTCGAGACCCCTCCTAGAAAACTTTTTTTTCTCTCAAAAATTCAAACATTTTCTTGGTCTTATCCATCAGACACATCTTTTGTGTGCACCCTTGACGTATTATTGTGGGCATATATCACCGTGCAGCCCGGGCTTTATACAATTTTCAAAGCCCTTCCCGACCCTACAAATGTTTGAGGGGCCCTACGAGCTTCCTATATTATTTTTTTCGCCCCAATTTTGTGTGGAAAAGATGTGTCATGAAGCGCTGGTTCGTTTGATATGCGAACGACCCATTTTTGAACACGTTCTGACAGTTTTATGTGCTTAAACGTGGATGCCTTTAGAAAAGGGTATTGACCCCCCTCCGGAGTTCGGTTCACAAGTTACCGTGGCGAAACTTCGCTCAAGCCTCGGTGGCGAAGCGGTTAGCGTGCTGGATCGTCCAGCAAAGGGTCCCGGGTTCGAGACCCCTCCTAGAAAACTTTTTTTTTCTCAAAAATTCAAACATTTTCTTGGTCTTATCCATCAGACACATCTTTTGTGTGCACCCTTGACGTATTATTGTGGGCATATATCACCGTGCAGCCCGGGCTTTATACAATTTTCAAAGCCCTTCCCGACCCTACAAATGTTTGAGGGGCCCTACAAGCTTCCTATATTATTTTTTTCGCCCCAATTTTGTGTGGAAAAGATGTGTCATGAAGCGCTGGTTCGTTTGATATGCGAACGACCCATTTTTGAACACGTTCTGACAGTTTTATGTGCTTAAACGTGGATGCCTTTAGAAAAGGGTATTGACCCCCCTCCGGAGTTCGGTTCACAAGTTACCGTGGCGAAACTTCGCTCAAGCCTCGGTGGCGAAGCGGTTAGCGTGCTGGATCGTCCAGCAAAGGGTCCCGGGTTCGAGACCCCTCCTAGAAAACTTTTTTTTCTCTCAAAAATTCAAACATTTTCTTGGTCTTATCCATCAGACACATCTTTTGTGTGCACCCTTGACGTATTATTGTGGGCATATATCACCGTGCAGCCCGGGCTTTATACAATTTTCAAAGCCCTTCCCGACCCTACAAATGTTTGAGGGGCCCTACGAGCTTCCTATATTATTTTTTTCGCCCCAATTTTGTGTGGAAAAGATGTGTCATGAAGCGCTGGTTCGTTTGATATGCGAACGACCCATTTTTGAACACGTTCTGACAGTTTTATGTGCTTAAACGTGGATGCCTTTAGAAAAGGGTATTGACCCCCCTCCGGAGTTCGGTTCACAAGTTACCGTGGCGAAACTTCGCTCAAGCCTCGGTGGCGAAGCGGTTAGCGTGCTGGATCGTCCAGCAAAGGGTCCCGGGTTCGAGACCCCTCCTAGAAAACTTTTTTTTCTCTCAAAAATTCAAACATTTTCTTGGTCTTATCCATCAGACACATCTTTTGTGTGCACCCTTGACGTATTATTGTGGGCATATATCACCGTGCAGCCCGGGCTTTATACAATTTTCAAAGCCCTTCCCGACCCTACAAATGTTTGAGGGGCCCTACGAGCTTCCTATATTATTTTTTTCGCCCCAATTTTGTGTGGAAAAGATGTGTCATGAAGCGCTGGTTCGTTTGATATGCGAACGACCCATTTTTGAACACGTTCTGACAGTTTTATGTGCTTAAACGTGGATGCCTTTAGAAAAGGGTATTGACCCCCCTCCGGAGTTCGGTTCACAAGTTACCGTGGCGAAACTTCGCTCAAGCCTCGGTGGCGAAGCGGTTAGCGTGCTGGATCGTCCAGCAAAGGGTCCCGGGTTCGAGACCCCTCCTAGAAAACTTTTTTTTCTCTCAAAAATTCAAACATTTTCTTGGTCTTATCCATCAGACACATCTTTTGTGTGCACCCTTGACGTATTATTGTGGGCATATATCACCGTGCAGCCCGGGCTTTATACAATTTTCAAAGCCCTTCCCGACCCTACAAATGTTTGAGGGGCCCTACGAGCTTCCTATATTATTTTTTTCGCCCCAATTTTGTGTGGAAAAGATGTGTCATGAAGCGCTGGTTCGTTTGATATGCGAACGACCCATTTTTGAACACGTTCTGACAGTTTTATGTGCTTAAACGTGGATGCCTTTAGAAAAGGGTATTGACCCCCCTCCGGAGTTCGGTTCACAAGTTACCGTGGCGAAACTTCGCTCAAGCCTCGGTGGCGAAGCGGTTAGCGTGCTGGATCGTCCAGCAAAGGGTCCCGGGTTCGAGACCCCTCCTAGAAAACTTTTTTTTTCTCAAAAATTCAAACATTTTCTTGGTCTTATCCATCAGACACATCTTTTGTGTGCACCCTTGACGTATTATTGTGGGCATATATCACCGTGCAGCCCGGGCTTTATACAATTTTCAAAGCCCTTCCCGACCCTACAAATGTTTGAGGGGCCCTACAAGCTTCCTATATTATTTTTTTCGCCCCAATTTTGTGTGGAAAAGATGTGTCATGAAGCGCTGGTTCGTTTGATATGCGAACGACCCATTTTTGAACACGTTCTGACAGTTTTATGTGCTTAAACGTGGATGCCTTTAGAAAAGGGTATTGACCCCCCTCCGGAGTTCGGTTCACAAGTTACCGTGGCGAAACTTCGCTCAAGCCTCGGTGGCGAAGCGGTTAGCGTGCTGGATCGTCCAGCAAAGGGTCCCGGGTTCGAGACCCCTCCTAGAAAACTTTTTTTTCTCTCAAAAATTCAAACATTTTCTTGGTCTTATCCATCAGACACATCTTTTGTGTGCACCCTTGACGTATTATTGTGGGCATATATCACCGTGCAGCCCGGGCTTTATACAATTTTCAAAGCCCTTCCCGACCCTACAAATGTTTGAGGGGCCCTACGAGCTTCCTATATTATTTTTTTCGCCCCAATTTTGTGTGGAAAAGATGTGTCATGAAGCGCTGGTTCGTTTGATATGCGAACGACCCATTTTTGAACACGTTCTGACAGTTTTATGTGCTTAAACGTGGATGCCTTTAGAAAAGGGTATTGACCCCCCTCCGGAGTTCGGTTCACAAGTTACCGTGGCGAAACTTCGCTCAAGCCTCGGTGGCGAAGCGGTTAGCGTGCTGGATCGTCCAGCAAAGGGTCCCGGGTTCGAGACCCCTCCTAGAAAACTTTTTTTTTCTCAAAAATTCAAACATTTTCTTGGTCTTATCCATCAGACACATCTTTTGTGTGCACCCTTGACGTATTATTGTGGGCATATATCACCGTGCAGCCCGGGCTTTATACAATTTTCAAAGCCCTTCCCGACCCTACAAATGTTTGAGGGGCCCTACAAGCTTCCTATATTATTTTTTTCGCCCCAATTTTGTGTGGAAAAGATGTGTCATGAAGCGCTGGTTCGTTTGATATGCGAACGACCCATTTTTGAACACGTTCTGACAGTTTTATGTGCTTAAACGTGGATGCCTTTAGAAAAGGGTATTGACCCCCCTCCGGAGTTCGGTTCACAAGTTACCGTGGCGAAACTTCGCTCAAGCCTCGGTGGCGAAGCGGTTAGCGTGCTGGATCGTCCAGCAAAGGGTCCCGGGTTCGAGACCCCTCCTAGAAAACTTTTTTTTTCTCAAAAATTCAAACATTTTCTTGGTCTTATCCATCAGACACATCTTTTGTGTGCACCCTTGACGTATTATTGTGGGCATATATCACCGTGCAGCCCGGGCTTTATACAATTTTCAAAGCCCTTCCCGACCCTACAAATGTTTGAGGGGCCCTACAAGCTTCCTATATTATTTTTTTCGCCCCAATTTTGTGTGGAAAAGATGTGTCATGAAGCGCTGGTTCGTTTGATATGCGAACGACCCATTTTTGAACACGTTCTGACAGTTTTATGTGCTTAAACGTGGATGCCTTTAGAAAAGGGTATTGACCCCCCTCCGGAGTTCGGTTCACAAGTTACCGTGGCGAAACTTCGCTCAAGCCTCGGTGGCGAAGCGGTTAGCGTGCTGGATCGTCCAGCAAAGGGTCCCGGGTTCGAGACCCCTCCTAGAAAACTTTTTTTTTCTCAAAAATTCAAACATTTTCTTGGTCTTATCCATCAGACACATCTTTTGTGTGCACCCTTGACGTATTATTGTGGGCATATATCACCGTGCAGCCCGGGCTTTATACAATTTTCAAAGCCCTTCCCGACCCTACAAATGTTTGAGGGGCCCTACAAGCTTCCTATATTATTTTTTTCGCCCCAATTTTGTGTGGAAAAGATGTGTCATGAAGCGCTGGTTCGTTTGATATGCGAACGACCCATTTTTGAACACGTTCTGACAGTTTTATGTGCTTAAACGTGGATGCCTTTAGAAAAGGGTATTGACCCCCCTCCGGAGTTCGGTTCACAAGTTACCGTGGCGAAACTTCGCTCAAGCCTCGGTGGCGAAGCGGTTAGCGTGCTGGATCGTCCAGCAAAGGGTCCCGGGTTCGAGACCCCTCCTAGAAAACTTTTTTTTTCTCAAAAATTCAAACATTTTCTTGGTCTTATCCATCAGACACATCTTTTGTGTGCACCCTTGACGTATTATTGTGGGCATATATCACCGTGCAGCCCGGGCTTTATACAATTTTCAAAGCCCTTCCCGACCCTACAAATGTTTGAGGGGCCCTACAAGCTTCCTATATTATTTTTTTCGCCCCAATTTTGTGTGGAAAAGATGTGTCATGAAGCGCTGGTTCGTTTGATATGCGAACGACCCATTTTTGAACACGTTCTGACAGTTTTATGTGCTTAAACGTGGATGCCTTTAGAAAAGGGTATTGACCCCCCTCCGGAGTTCGGTTCACAAGTTACCGTGGCGAAACTTCGCTCAAGCCTCGGTGGCGAAGCGGTTAGCGTGCTGGATCGTCCAGCAAAGGGTCCCGGGTTCGAGACCCCTCCTAGAAAACTTTTTTTTCTCTCAAAAATTCAAACATTTTCTTGGTCTTATCCATCAGACACATCTTTTGTGTGCACCCTTGACGTATTATTGTGGGCATATATCACCGTGCAGCCCGGGCTTTATACAATTTTCAAAGCCCTTCCCGACCCTACAAATGTTTGAGGGGCCCTACGAGCTTCCTATATTATTTTTTTCGCCCCAATTTTGTGTGGAAAAGATGTGTCATGAAGCGCTGGTTCGTTTGATATGCGAACGACCCATTTTTGAACACGTTCTGACAGTTTTATGTGCTTAAACGTGGATGCCTTTAGAAAAGGGTATTGACCCCCCTCCGGAGTTCGGTTCACAAGTTACCGTGGCGAAACTTCGCTCAAGCCTCGGTGGCGAAGCGGTTAGCGTGCTGGATCGTCCAGCAAAGGGTCCCGGGTTCGAGACCCCTCCTAGAAAACTTTTTTTTTCTCAAAAATTCAAACATTTTCTTGGTCTTATCCATCAGACACATCTTTTGTGTGCACCCTTGACGTATTATTGTGGGCATATATCACCGTGCAGCCCGGGCTTTATACAATTTTCAAAGCCCTTCCCGACCCTACAAATGTTTGAGGGGCCCTACAAGCTTCCTATATTATTTTTTTCGCCCCAATTTTGTGTGGAAAAGATGTGTCATGAAGCGCTGGTTCGTTTGATATGCGAACGACCCATTTTTGAACACGTTCTGACAGTTTTATGTGCTTAAACGTGGATGCCTTTAGAAAAGGGTATTGACCCCCCTCCGGAGTTCGGTTCACAAGTTACCGTGGCGAAACTTCGCTCAAGCCTCGGTGGCGAAGCGGTTAGCGTGCTGGATCGTCCAGCAAAGGGTCCCGGGTTCGAGACCCCTCCTAGAAAACTTTTTTTTTCTCAAAAATTCAAACATTTTCTTGGTCTTATCCATCAGACACATCTTTTGTGTGCACCCTTGACGTATTATTGTGGGCATATATCACCGTGCAGCCCGGGCTTTATACAATTTTCAAAGCCCTTCCCGACCCTACAAATGTTTGAGGGGCCCTACAAGCTTCCTATATTATTTTTTTCGCCCCAATTTTGTGTGGAAAAGATGTGTCATGAAGCGCTGGTTCGTTTGATATGCGAACGACCCATTTTTGAACACGTTCTGACAGTTTTATGTGCTTAAACGTGGATGCCTTTAGAAAAGGGTATTGACCCCCCTCCGGAGTTCGGTTCACAAGTTACCGTGGCGAAACTTCGCTCAAGCCTCGGTGGCGAAGCGGTTAGCGTGCTGGATCGTCCAGCAAAGGGTCCCGGGTTCGAGACCCCTCCTAGAAAACTTTTTTTTCTCTCAAAAATTCAAACATTTTCTTGGTCTTATCCATCAGACACATCTTTTGTGTGCACCCTTGACGTATTATTGTGGGCATATATCACCGTGCAGCCCGGGCTTTATACAATTTTCAAAGCCCTTCCCGACCCTACAAATGTTTGAGGGGCCCTACGAGCTTCCTATATTATTTTTTTCGCCCCAATTTTGTGTGGAAAAGATGTGTCATGAAGCGCTGGTTCGTTTGATATGCGAACGACCCATTTTTGAACACGTTCTGACAGTTTTATGTGCTTAAACGTGGATGCCTTTAGAAAAGGGTATTGACCCCCCTCCGGAGTTCGGTTCACAAGTTACCGTGGCGAAACTTCGCTCAAGCCTCGGTGGCGAAGCGGTTAGCGTGCTGGATCGTCCAGCAAAGGGTCCCGGGTTCGAGACCCCTCCTAGAAAACTTTTTTTTTCTCAAAAATTCAAACATTTTCTTGGTCTTATCCATCAGACACATCTTTTGTGTGCACCCTTGACGTATTATTGTGGGCATATATCACCGTGCAGCCCGGGCTTTATACAATTTTCAAAGCCCTTCCCGACCCTACAAATGTTTGAGGGGCCCTACAAGCTTCCTATATTATTTTTTTCGCCCCAATTTTGTGTGGAAAAGATGTGTCATGAAGCGCTGGTTCGTTTGATATGCGAACGACCCATTTTTGAACACGTTCTGACAGTTTTATGTGCTTAAACGTGGATGCCTTTAGAAAAGGGTATTGACCCCCCTCCGGAGTTCGGTTCACAAGTTACCGTGGCGAAACTTCGCTCAAGCCTCGGTGGCGAAGCGGTTAGCGTGCTGGATCGTCCAGCAAAGGGTCCCGGGTTCGAGACCCCTCCTAGAAAACTTTTTTTTCTCTCAAAAATTCAAACATTTTCTTGGTCTTATCCATCAGACACATCTTTTGTGTGCACCCTTGACGTATTATTGTGGGCATATATCACCGTGCAGCCCGGGCTTTATACAATTTTCAAAGCCCTTCCCGACCCTACAAATGTTTGAGGGGCCCTACGAGCTTCCTATATTATTTTTTTCGCCCCAATTTTGTGTGGAAAAGATGTGTCATGAAGCGCTGGTTCGTTTGATATGCGAACGACCCATTTTTGAACACGTTCTGACAGTTTTATGTGCTTAAACGTGGATGCCTTTAGAAAAGGGTATTGACCCCCCTCCGGAGTTCGGTTCACAAGTTACCGTGGCGAAACTTCGCTCAAGCCTCGGTGGCGAAGCGGTTAGCGTGCTGGATCGTCCAGCAAAGGGTCCCGGGTTCGAGACCCCTCCTAGAAAACTTTTTTTTCTCTCAAAAATTCAAACATTTTCTTGGTCTTATCCATCAGACACATCTTTTGTGTGCACCCTTGACGTATTATTGTGGGCATATATCACCGTGCAGCCCGGGCTTTATACAATTTTCAAAGCCCTTCCCGACCCTACAAATGTTTGAGGGGCCCTACGAGCTTCCTATATTATTTTTTTCGCCCCAATTTTGTGTGGAAAAGATGTGTCATGAAGCGCTGGTTCGTTTGATATGCGAACGACCCATTTTTGAACACGTTCTGACAGTTTTATGTGCTTAAACGTGGATGCCTTTAGAAAAGGGTATTGACCCCCCTCCGGAGTTCGGTTCACAAGTTACCGTGGCGAAACTTCGCTCAAGCCTCGGTGGCGAAGCGGTTAGCGTGCTGGATCGTCCAGCAAAGGGTCCCGGGTTCGAGACCCCTCCTAGAAAACTTTTTTTTTCTCAAAAATTCAAACATTTTCTTGGTCTTATCCATCAGACACATCTTTTGTGTGCACCCTTGACGTATTATTGTGGGCATATATCACCGTGCAGCCCGGGCTTTATACAATTTTCAAAGCCCTTCCCGACCCTACAAATGTTTGAGGGGCCCTACAAGCTTCCTATATTATTTTTTTCGCCCCAATTTTGTGTGGAAAAGATGTGTCATGAAGCGCTGGTTCGTTTGATATGCGAACGACCCATTTTTGAACACGTTCTGACAGTTTTATGTGCTTAAACGTGGATGCCTTTAGAAAAGGGTATTGACCCCCCTCCGGAGTTCGGTTCACAAGTTACCGTGGCGAAACTTCGCTCAAGCCTCGGTGGCGAAGCGGTTAGCGTGCTGGATCGTCCAGCAAAGGGTCCCGGGTTCGAGACCCCTCCTAGAAAACTTTTTTTTCTCTCAAAAATTCAAACATTTTCTTGGTCTTATCCATCAGACACATCTTTTGTGTGCACCCTTGACGTATTATTGTGGGCATATATCACCGTGCAGCCCGGGCTTTATACAATTTTCAAAGCCCTTCCCGACCCTACAAATGTTTGAGGGGCCCTACGAGCTTCCTATATTATTTTTTTCGCCCCAATTTTGTGTGGAAAAGATGTGTCATGAAGCGCTGGTTCGTTTGATATGCGAACGACCCATTTTTGAACACGTTCTGACAGTTTTATGTGCTTAAACGTGGATGCCTTTAGAAAAGGGTATTGACCCCCCTCCGGAGTTCGGTTCACAAGTTACCGTGGCGAAACTTCGCTCAAGCCTCGGTGGCGAAGCGGTTAGCGTGCTGGATCGTCCAGCAAAGGGTCCCGGGTTCGAGACCCCTCCTAGAAAACTTTTTTTTTCTCAAAAATTCAAACATTTTCTTGGTCTTATCCATCAGACACATCTTTTGTGTGCACCCTTGACGTATTATTGTGGGCATATATCACCGTGCAGCCCGGGCTTTATACAATTTTCAAAGCCCTTCCCGACCCTACAAATGTTTGAGGGGCCCTACAAGCTTCCTATATTATTTTTTTCGCCCCAATTTTGTGTGGAAAAGATGTGTCATGAAGCGCTGGTTCGTTTGATATGCGAACGACCCATTTTTGAACACGTTCTGACAGTTTTATGTGCTTAAACGTGGATGCCTTTAGAAAAGGGTATTGACCCCCCTCCGGAGTTCGGTTCA
Organism: Lottia scabra; assembly: GCA_029955415.1. Taxonomy (NCBI): domain Eukaryota; kingdom Metazoa; phylum Mollusca; class Gastropoda; family Lottiidae; genus Lottia; species Lottia scabra. The sequence continues at coordinate 9,349,555 of JARJEI010000015.1, forward strand.
CAAGTTACCGTGGCGAAACTTCGCTCAAGCCTCGGTGGCAAAGCGGTTAGCGTGCTGGATCGTCCAGCAAAGGGTCCCGGGTTCGAGACCCCTCCTAGAAAACTTTTTTTTCTCTCAAAAATTCAAACATTTTCTTGGTCTTATCCATCAGACACATCTTTTGTGTGCACCCTTGACGTATTATTGTGGGCATATATCACCGTGCAGCCCGGGCTTTATACAATTTTCAAAGCCCTTCCCGACCCTACAAATGTTTGAGGGGCCCTACGAGCTTCCTATATTATTTTTTTCGCCCCAATTTTGTGTGGAAAAGATGTGTCATGAAGCGCTGGTTCGTTTGATATGCGAACGACCCATTTTTGAACACGTTCTGACAGTTTTATGTGCTTAAACGTGGATGCCTTTAGAAAAGGGTATTGACCCCCCTCCGGAGTTCGGTTCACAAGTTACCGTGGCGAAACTTCGCTCAAGCCTCGGTGGCGAAGCGGTTAGCGTGCTGGATCGTCCAGCAAAGGGTCCCGGGTTCGAGACCCCTCCTAGAAAACTTTTTTTTCTCTCAAAAATTCAAACATTTTCTTGGTCTTATCCATCAGACACATCTTTTGTGTGCACCCTTGACGTATTATTGTGGGCATATATCACCGTGCAGCCCGGGCTTTATACAATTTTCAAAGCCCTTCCCGACCCTACAAATGTTTGAGGGGCCCTACGAGCTTCCTATATTATTTTTTTCGCCCCAATTTTGTGTGGAAAAGATGTGTCATGAAGCGCTGGTTCGTTTGATATGCGAACGACCCATTTTTGAACACGTTCTGACAGTTTTATGTGCTTAAACGTGGATGCCTTTAGAAAAGGGTATTGACCCCCCTCCGGAGTTCGGTTCACAAGTTACCGTGGCGAAACTTCGCTCAAGCCTCGGTGGCGAAGCGGTTAGCGTGCTGGATCGTCCAGCAAAGGGTCCCGGGTTCGAGACCCCTCCTAGAAAACTTTTTTTTTCTCAAAAATTCAAACATTTTCTTGGTCTTATCCATCAGACACATCTTTTGTGTGCACCCTTGACGTATTATTGTGGGCATATATCACCGTGCAGCCCGGGCTTTATACAATTTTCAAAGCCCTTCCCGACCCTACAAATGTTTGAGGGGCCCTACGAGCTTCCTATATTATTTTTTTCGCCCCAATTTTGTGTGGAAAAGATGTGTCATGAAGCGCTGGTTCGTTTGATATGCGAACGACCCATTTTTGAACACGTTCTGACAGTTTTATGTGCTTAAACGTGGATGCCTTTAGAAAAGGGTATTGACCCCCCTCCGGAGTTCGGTTCACAAGTTACCGTGGCGAAACTTCGCTCAAGCCTCGGTGGCGAAGCGGTTAGCGTGCTGGATCGTCCAGCAAAGGGTCCCGGGTTCGAGACCCCTCCTAGAAAACTTTTTTTTCTCTCAAAAATTCAAACATTTTCTTGGTCTTATCCATCAGACACATCTTTTGTGTGCACCCTTGACGTATTATTGTGGGCATATATCACCGTGCAGCCCGGGCTTTATACAATTTTCAAAGCCCTTCCCGACCCTACAAATGTTTGAGGGGCCCTACAAGCTTCCTATATTATTTTTTTCGCCCCAATTTTGTGTGGAAAAGATGTGTCATGAAGCGCTGGTTCGTTTGATATGCGAACGACCCATTTTTGAACACGTTCTGACAGTTTTATGTGCTTAAACGTGGATGCCTTTAGAAAAGGGTATTGACCCCCCTCCGGAGTTCGGTTCACAAGTTACCGTGGCGAAACTTCGCTCAAGCCTCGGTGGCGAAGCGGTTAGCGTGCTGGATCGTCCAGCAAAGGGTCCCGGGTTCGAGACCCCTCCTAGAAAACTTTTTTTTCTCTCAAAAATTCAAACATTTTCTTGGTCTTATCCATCAGACACATCTTTTGTGTGCACCCTTGACGTATTATTGTGGGCATATATCACCGTGCAGCCCGGGCTTTATACAATTTTCAAAGCCCTTCCCGACCCTACAAATGTTTGAGGGGCCCTACGAGCTTCCTATATTATTTTTTTCGCCCCAATTTTGTGTGGAAAAGATGTGTCATGAAGCGCTGGTTCGTTTGATATGCGAACGACCCATTTTTGAACACGTTCTGACAGTTTTATGTGCTTAAACGTGGATGCCTTTAGAAAAGGGTATTGACCCCCCTCCGGAGTTCGGTTCACAAGTTACCGTGGCGAAACTTCGCTCAAGCCTCGGTGGCGAAGCGGTTAGCGTGCTGGATCGTCCAGCAAAGGGTCCCGGGTTCGAGACCCCTCCTAGAAAACTTTTTTTTTCTCAAAAATTCAAACATTTTCTTGGTCTTATCCATCAGACACATCTTTTGTGTGCACCCTTGACGTATTATTGTGGGCATATATCACCGTGCAGCCCGGGCTTTATACAATTTTCAAAGCCCTTCCCGACCCTACAAATGTTTGAGGGGCCCTACGAGCTTCCTATATTATTTTTTTCGCCCCAATTTTGTGTGGAAAAGATGTGTCATGAAGCGCTGGTTCGTTTGATATGCGAACGACCCATTTTTGAACACGTTCTGACAGTTTTATGTGCTTAAACGTGGATGCCTTTAGAAAAGGGTATTGACCCCCCTCCGGAGTTCGGTTCACAAGTTACCGTGGCGAAACTTCGCTCAAGCCTCGGTGGCGAAGCGGTTAGCGTGCTGGATCGTCCAGCAAAGGGTCCCGGGTTCGAGACCCCTCCTAGAAAACTTTTTTTTCTCTCAAAAATTCAAACATTTTCTTGGTCTTATCCATCAGACACATCTTTTGTGTGCACCCTTGACGTATTATTGTGGGCATATATCACCGTGCAGCCCGGGCTTTATACAATTTTCAAAGCCCTTCCCGACCCTACAAATGTTTGAGGGGCCCTACAAGCTTCCTATATTATTTTTTTCGCCCCAATTTTGTGTGGAAAAGATGTGTCATGAAGCGCTGGTTCGTTTGATATGCGAACGACCCATTTTTGAACACGTTCTGACAGTTTTATGTGCTTAAACGTGGATGCCTTTAGAAAAGGGTATTGACCCCCCTCCGGAGTTCGGTTCACAAGTTACCGTGGCGAAACTTCGCTCAAGCCTCGGTGGCGAAGCGGTTAGCGTGCTGGATCGTCCAGCAAAGGGTCCCGGGTTCGAGACCCCTCCTAGAAAACTTTTTTTTCTCTCAAAAATTCAAACATTTTCTTGGTCTTATCCATCAGACACATCTTTTGTGTGCACCCTTGACGTATTATTGTGGGCATATATCACCGTGCAGCCCGGGCTTTATACAATTTTCAAAGCCCTTCCCGACCCTACAAATGTTTGAGGGGCCCTACGAGCTTCCTATATTATTTTTTTCGCCCCAATTTTGTGTGGAAAAGATGTGTCATGAAGCGCTGGTTCGTTTGATATGCGAACGACCCATTTTTGAACACGTTCTGACAGTTTTATGTGCTTAAACGTGGATGCCTTTAGAAAAGGGTATTGACCCCCCTCCGGAGTTCGGTTCACAAGTTACCGTGGCGAAACTTCGCTCAAGCCTCGGTGGCGAAGCGGTTAGCGTGCTGGATCGTCCAGCAAAGGGTCCCGGGTTCGAGACCCCTCCTAGAAAACTTTTTTTTTCTCAAAAATTCAAACATTTTCTTGGTCTTATCCATCAGACACATCTTTTGTGTGCACCCTTGACGTATTATTGTGGGCATATATCACCGTGCAGCCCGGGCTTTATACAATTTTCAAAGCCCTTCCCGACCCTACAAATGTTTGAGGGGCCCTACAAGCTTCCTATATTATTTTTTTCGCCCCAATTTTGTGTGGAAAAGATGTGTCATGAAGCGCTGGTTCGTTTGATATGCGAACGACCCATTTTTGAACACGTTCTGACAGTTTTATGTGCTTAAACGTGGATGCCTTTAGAAAAGGGTATTGACCCCCCTCCGGAGTTCGGTTCACAAGTTACCGTGGCGAAACTTCGCTCAAGCCTCGGTGGCGAAGCGGTTAGCGTGCTGGATCGTCCAGCAAAGGGTCCCGGGTTCGAGACCCCTCCTAGAAAACTTTTTTTTCTCTCAAAAATTCAAACATTTTCTTGGTCTTATCCATCAGACACATCTTTTGTGTGCACCCTTGACGTATTATTGTGGGCATATATCACCGTGCAGCCCGGGCTTTATACAATTTTCAAAGCCCTTCCCGACCCTACAAATGTTTGAGGGGCCCTACGAGCTTCCTATATTATTTTTTTCGCCCCAATTTTGTGTGGAAAAGATGTGTCATGAAGCGCTGGTTCGTTTGATATGCGAACGACCCATTTTTGAACACGTTCTGACAGTTTTATGTGCTTAAACGTGGATGCCTTTAGAAAAGGGTATTGACCCCCCTCCGGAGTTCGGTTCACAAGTTACCGTGGCGAAACTTCGCTCAAGCCTCGGTGGCGAAGCGGTTAGCGTGCTGGATCGTCCAGCAAAGGGTCCCGGGTTCGAGACCCCTCCTAGAAAACTTTTTTTTCTCTCAAAAATTCAAACATTTTCTTGGTCTTATCCATCAGACACATCTTTTGTGTGCACCCTTGACGTATTATTGTGGGCATATATCACCGTGCAGCCCGGGCTTTATACAATTTTCAAAGCCCTTCCCGACCCTACAAATGTTTGAGGGGCCCTACGAGCTTCCTATATTATTTTTTTCGCCCCAATTTTGTGTGGAAAAGATGTGTCATGAAGCGCTGGTTCGTTTGATATGCGAACGACCCATTTTTGAACACGTTCTGACAGTTTTATGTGCTTAAACGTGGATGCCTTTAGAAAAGGGTATTGACCCCCCTCCGGAGTTCGGTTCACAAGTTACCGTGGCGAAACTTCGCTCAAGCCTCGGTGGCGAAGCGGTTAGCGTGCTGGATCGTCCAGCAAAGGGTCCCGGGTTCGAGACCCCTCCTAGAAAACTTTTTTTTCTCTCAAAAATTCAAACATTTTCTTGGTCTTATCCATCAGACACATCTTTTGTGTGCACCCTTGACGTATTATTGTGGGCATATATCACCGTGCAGCCCGGGCTTTATACAATTTTCAAAGCCCTTCCCGACCCTACAAATGTTTGAGGGGCCCTACGAGCTTCCTATATTATTTTTTTCGCCCCAATTTTGTGTGGAAAAGATGTGTCATGAAGCGCTGGTTCGTTTGATATGCGAACGACCCATTTTTGAACACGTTCTGACAGTTTTATGTGCTTAAACGTGGATGCCTTTAGAAAAGGGTATTGACCCCCCTCCGGAGTTCGGTTCACAAGTTACCGTGGCGAAACTTCGCTCAAGCCTCGGTGGCGAAGCGGTTAGCGTGCTGGATCGTCCAGCAAAGGGTCCCGGGTTCGAGACCCCTCCTAGAAAACTTTTTTTTTCTCAAAAATTCAAACATTTTCTTGGTCTTATCCATCAGACACATCTTTTGTGTGCACCCTTGACGTATTATTGTGGGCATATATCACCGTGCAGCCCGGGCTTTATACAATTTTCAAAGCCCTTCCCGACCCTACAAATGTTTGAGGGGCCCTACGAGCTTCCTATATTATTTTTTTCGCCCCAATTTTGTGTGGAAAAGATGTGTCATGAAGCGCTGGTTCGTTTGATATGCGAACGACCCATTTTTGAACACGTTCTGACAGTTTTATGTGCTTAAACGTGGATGCCTTTAGAAAAGGGTATTGACCCCCCTCCGGAGTTCGGTTCACAAGTTACCGTGGCGAAACTTCGCTCAAGCCTCGGTGGCGAAGCGGTTAGCGTGCTGGATCGTCCAGCAAAGGGTCCCGGGTTCGAGACCCCTCCTAGAAAACTTTTTTTTCTCTCAAAAATTCAAACATTTTCTTGGTCTTATCCATCAGACACATCTTTTGTGTGCACCCTTGACGTATTATTGTGGGCATATATCACCGTGCAGCCCGGGCTTTATACAATTTTCAAAGCCCTTCCCGACCCTACAAATGTTTGAGGGGCCCTACGAGCTTCCTATATTATTTTTTTCGCCCCAATTTTGTGTGGAAAAGATGTGTCATGAAGCGCTGGTTCGTTTGATATGCGAACGACCCATTTTTGAACACGTTCTGACAGTTTTATGTGCTTAAACGTGGATGCCTTTAGAAAAGGGTATTGACCCCCCTCCGGAGTTCGGTTCACAAGTTACCGTGGCGAAACTTCGCTCAAGCCTCGGTGGCGAAGCGGTTAGCGTGCTGGATCGTCCAGCAAAGGGTCCCGGGTTCGAGACCCCTCCTAGAAAACTTTTTTTTCTCTCAAAAATTCAAACATTTTCTTGGTCTTATCCATCAGACACATCTTTTGTGTGCACCCTTGACGTATTATTGTGGGCATATATCACCGTGCAGCCCGGGCTTTATACAATTTTCAAAGCCCTTCCCGACCCTACAAATGTTTGAGGGGCCCTACGAGCTTCCTATATTATTTTTTTCGCCCCAATTTTGTGTGGAAAAGATGTGTCATGAAGCGCTGGTTCGTTTGATATGCGAACGACCCATTTTTGAACACGTTCTGACAGTTTTATGTGCTTAAACGTGGATGCCTTTAGAAAAGGGTATTGACCCCCCTCCGGAGTTCGGTTCACAAGTTACCGTGGCGAAACTTCGCTCAAGCCTCGGTGGCGAAGCGGTTAGCGTGCTGGATCGTCCAGCAAAGGGTCCCGGGTTCGAGACCCCTCCTAGAAAACTTTTTTTTCTCTCAAAAATTCAAACATTTTCTTGGTCTTATCCATCAGACACATCTTTTGTGTGCACCCTTGACGTATTATTGTGGGCATATATCACCGTGCAGCCCGGGCTTTATACAATTTTCAAAGCCCTTCCCGACCCTACAAATGTTTGAGGGGCCCTACGAGCTTCCTATATTATTTTTTTCGCCCCAATTTTGTGTGGAAAAGATGTGTCATGAAGCGCTGGTTCGTTTGATATGCGAACGACCCATTTTTGAACACGTTCTGACAGTTTTATGTGCTTAAACGTGGATGCCTTTAGAAAAGGGTATTGACCCCCCTCCGGAGTTCGGTTCACAAGTTACCGTGGCGAAACTTCGCTCAAGCCTCGGTGGCGAAGCGGTTAGCGTGCTGGATCGTCCAGCAAAGGGTCCCGGGTTCGAGACCCCTCCTAGAAAACTTTTTTTTTCTCAAAAATTCAAACATTTTCTTGGTCTTATCCATCAGACACATCTTTTGTGTGCACCCTTGACGTATTATTGTGGGCATATATCACCGTGCAGCCCGGGCTTTATACAATTTTCAAAGCCCTTCCCGACCCTACAAATGTTTGAGGGGCCCTACGAGCTTCCTATATTATTTTTTTCGCCCCAATTTTGTGTGGAAAAGATGTGTCATGAAGCGCTGGTTCGTTTGATATGCGAACGACCCATTTTTGAACACGTTCTGACAGTTTTATGTGCTTAAACGTGGATGCCTTTAGAAAAGGGTATTGACCCCCCTCCGGAGTTCGGTTCACAAGTTACCGTGGCGAAACTTCGCTCAAGCCTCGGTGGCGAAGCGGTTAGCGTGCTGGATCGTCCAGCAAAGGGTCCCGGGTTCGAGACCCCTCCTAGAAAACTTTTTTTTCTCTCAAAAATTCAAACATTTTCTTGGTCTTATCCATCAGACACATCTTTTGTGTGCACCCTTGACGTATTATTGTGGGCATATATCACCGTGCAGCCCGGGCTTTATACAATTTTCAAAGCCCTTCCCGACCCTACAAATGTTTGAGGGGCCCTACGAGCTTCCTATATTATTTTTTTCGCCCCAATTTTGTGTGGAAAAGATGTGTCATGAAGCGCTGGTTCGTTTGATATGCGAACGACCCATTTTTGAACACGTTCTGACAGTTTTATGTGCTTAAACGTGGATGCCTTTAGAAAAGGGTATTGACCCCCCTCCGGAGTTCGGTTCACAAGTTACCGTGGCGAAACTTCGCTCAAGCCTCGGTGGCGAAGCGGTTAGCGTGCTGGATCGTCCAGCAAAGGGTCCCGGGTTCGAGACCCCTCCTAGAAAACTTTTTTTTCTCTCAAAAATTCAAACATTTTCTTGGTCTTATCCATCAGACACATCTTTTGTGTGCACCCTTGACGTATTATTGTGGGCATATATCACCGTGCAGCCCGGGCTTTATACAATTTTCAAAGCCCTTCCCGACCCTACAAATGTTTGAGGGGCCCTACGAGCTTCCTATATTATTTTTTTCGCCCCAATTTTGTGTGGAAAAGATGTGTCATGAAGCGCTGGTTCGTTTGATATGCGAACGACCCATTTTTGAACACGTTCTGACAGTTTTATGTGCTTAAACGTGGATGCCTTTAGAAAAGGGTATTGACCCCCCTCCGGAGTTCGGTTCACAAGTTACCGTGGCGAAACTTCGCTCAAGCCTCGGTGGCGAAGCGGTTAGCGTGCTGGATCGTCCAGCAAAGGGTCCCGGGTTCGAGACCCCTCCTAGAAAACTTTTTTTTTCTCAAAAATTCAAACATTTTCTTGGTCTTATCCATCAGACACATCTTTTGTGTGCACCCTTGACGTATTATTGTGGGCATATATCACCGTGCAGCCCGGGCTTTATACAATTTTCAAAGCCCTTCCCGACCCTACAAATGTTTGAGGGGCCCTACGAGCTTCCTATATTATTTTTTTCGCCCCAATTTTGTGTGGAAAAGATGTGTCATGAAGCGCTGGTTCGTTTGATATGCGAACGACCCATTTTTGAACACGTTCTGACAGTTTTATGTGCTTAAACGTGGATGCCTTTAGAAAAGGGTATTGACCCCCCTCCGGAGTTCGGTTCACAAGTTACCGTGGCGAAACTTCGCTCAAGCCTCGGTGGCGAAGCGGTTAGCGTGCTGGATCGTCCAGCAAAGGGTCCCGGGTTCGAGACCCCTCCTAGAAAACTTTTTTTTCTCTCAAAAATTCAAACATTTTCTTGGTCTTATCCATCAGACACATCTTTTGTGTGCACCCTTGACGTATTATTGTGGGCATATATCACCGTGCAGCCCGGGCTTTATACAATTTTCAAAGCCCTTCCCGACCCTACAAATGTTTGAGGGGCCCTACGAGCTTCCTATATTATTTTTTTCGCCCCAATTTTGTGTGGAAAAGATGTGTCATGAAGCGCTGGTTCGTTTGATATGCGAACGACCCATTTTTGAACACGTTTTTTTTTTTTTTTTTTTTTTTTTTTAAAGTCCATACTAGGTCAGAACATGGATAATTGACCATAGGTTTTGTATTGAAGTAGGTCATGCGGCCCCATCAGCTGATCAAATTTTACATTGACTTGTTAAGCGCCCCGTAAAATGGATTATCAATGGTATGTTGTATATTGACTATGAAATATCAATAAAAGTCAAACCAATTAAAACATTGTTGAGTTGACATGTGTATATTTCCATTTTAATTACTCATAGATTAGAAGCTGAAACTCATAGATTTTTTAAGCTGTGACACATATATTTAAGCTGTGGCTGATAGATTTGAAGCCGTGACACATCTATTGATAGCAATCACACAAAGATTAAACGTGGTGGCTCATAGATTTGAAACAGTAACTCGTAGATTTGAAACCATTACTCATAGATTTAAAGCTGTCACTCATAAGAGTAATGCAGCGGACACACTAATAGGCGAATTTTCACGGCGAATGGTTCGTGCGAGTCGATCGGCAGTAAAATTCGCAAGAGTCCCCTTGTGTCCAGTGCTCCGACATCAAGCATGTTTGATAATATACTCATAGATTTAATGAAGTCCCAGCGAATACAATTCGCCTAGTGTGTCCGCTGCATAGACCATAGGGTGTTTGTCAGGGGGCCATGGCACATGAGAATGTATAGTCTACTACGCACACGGCCATCGGTAAATCAGAGTCCAGGGCTGGACTAGAGGATGTATATCAATTTTTCTCTATCCCAAATTGTATTTAATTATTTTTTGCTGTGTAAGGTCAGTTGCTTGTGGTCAAATGCATCTGACCTCCTAATGATAAGGAGGCACTCTCAACGGCAGGTTTTGTCTGACTAAGGAGGCACAAGACAACCACCCTTTTTAGGGCGATTTTGTTAACAAATATCTAGTTTCTAGATGATGGTAGATAATAAGGTAAATAAATCAAAAAGAAGTTCTGAATCTTACATTTTTATTTCCACCTTTAATATAGATATTGAATATTATGATAAAGGATAAATGATGCTATCTAAAAATAATTCTAATGGTTATTTTACATAAAATGTTACAGAATTTTACACTTTCTTAGAAAATATTATACTCAATATTTACTTCAACATACTGATTCTAACATTTTTAAATAGTACAAGATTGCCATACAAAATAGGTTCCTTGACGTCCTATCTTTGAATTGGTCACTAGAACTTCTGGGTCCGCTTCATAGCAATAACTTAGTCTAAGTCTGATATTCGACTTGAGATGGTCTTACTAAATCGTGCATAAACTAAGTCAACTTAAGGCTTTAAGCACAAAATGGATCTTCAGTACAAGGCTAGGAACCGGGCCCAGGGTTTGCCTCCTACCCTTTACAATCTAGCACCCATTCTCTAACATGAAGTACCTATTCTATTAACTACAACTTAATATTAAAAAACAGAAGATCTTTCCATAATAAATAACAATTATAGTCAAATAGTAAATTTCTTAGCACCAATCTGCCATTATTTTGATTCTTATCCTATGGTTTTCTATGGAGGGAAATGCCAACATTTTCTTTTTTTTCTTCACAAATTGGTCAGATTAAAAAAAATACCAATTTTGCAGAGCAACCCATTCTGATAATGAATTCTGATCAGTGACAAGAGTCGTTTATTGTCAAGGAGATTTTCAGATCACATTTAGCCAAAAACATCTGGTTCTCATAAAGTGTTAGCATTACCCCCCGTTAAAACGCATTTTTTTGGTGGCATTGTCTGTATACAATATTAAATGCTACTTTGATGTAAATGCATTTATAAAACATCATTTTTAAAGTTAATGTTATTCTAATGAGCAAACACTTTAAGAGACTTTTTTGTTTTGGTTTATTTGATGCTTCAGTGGTTAAATTTTAAGTTGATCAATATATTTTGATGATTTTTTTAATGATATATAAACTGCAATAAATACACCCTTAATCTAGTCAGACAGTAAAAGTTATAAAAAAATTTCTTTTACAATTAAATAACAACTAACAATTGCATGTCTACATTTATTTGGCTCCTACTAATTTCTTGAGAGCTGGCGTGTCAAATGATTTGGGTCGTTCAATAGGCAAACCAAAGGCTCTATCCCAGATTAGAGATGCGGTACAACCTAGAGCTCTAGACACTCCAAATAACACTGTATAGTAGTTCATTTCTTTCATGTTGAAATACTGAAAAATAAATTTTATGAAATTATAAAATGTATTAACAGACAATACTTAATGATAAAGAAAATTTTATCTTTTTTCTTAATTTCTGTCTTAATTTGGCAAAAGACAGATCTCTATCACGCAATCAACATGAGTTAATTTCATATCTTATTTTGGTTTATTTTTCTTATTTACCAGTTGTCTTTATAACAGTTTTCTTTTTCAAGGTGTGTCAATAATATGCTCTTGTCGAATAAAATACTAAGACAGTGAACTTACTTGTAACAATACACCACTGTGGGCATCTACATTGGGCCATGGGTTCTTAGCTTTTCCTTGTTCTAATAATATATCGGGCACCACTTTATATAATTGAGCCACAAGTTTAAATAATGGATCATTAGGTAAATGTTTCAAGGCAAACTCTCGTTGACACATATATCTAGGATCTGTTTTACGTAATACAGCATGGCCATAACCTGGTACAACCTGTAAACAAATACATACATGTAGTAAAGACGATACATTTAGTAAAGAGGACACAGGATAGTAAAGATTTCTACCTTTGTATTTTTGATTAACCAGATGAAGTTAACTTCGTGTAACCTATATGAATTTTTAAAAAAAAGTTCTTAAAGAGATCATAATTATAATAGAGGTAAAATTCTTTGAAATAAGCTTACTACGTATTTTTCAAAAATATGAACACTTTTAAATGAAATCATTAAACATAATTACCTGTCCAGATTTGAGTGTATTCCAAATAAAATCATGCATTTGTTGATCAGTGACTTCTCCTCCTAATTGTTCTTGTAATTTAGTTAACCATACTAATACTTCCTATAAATAAACACAGCACTGGACAGTTGAAATATTTCTAGTAACCGAGAGACACAATGTTATAGTAAGCTAGGCCGTCACTTCTGAATAGAAAACTTGACTTCAATTCACATGATTTTCACATTGTGATATTTCAACAGATAGTAGCTGTACCAACAGGGTTGGGAGAACATTAAGCTCTTGAAATAATTAATGCCTTCCAGGTCCAGAAGAACTATTTCTTTTCCTTAATTTCAAATGTATACTATACATTGTATAGTACAACTCCATAAATTTCAGGCAAAAATGCAGGCATAATTATCAGTTGTTAAAAAGCGCTAAATTAAATTGAAATAATGTACCTGATTGGCTAAACCATGTAATGGACCAGCTAAACCATTAATACCTGCTGAGAAACTGAGATATGGGTCTGACAGGGCACTACCAACAAGATGTGTTGTATGGGCACTCACATTACCACCCTCATGGTCACTGTAAATAACAAACATTTGTCATCAACTCTTAATGATTACCGGTACTGATTGTTTTATCAGGATATCCTTATATAGCATTTTTCAACATCCAGATAAAGGTTTATGGTTAGATTTGTATCATTATTACAAGACAAAGTCATTCTAAGACTATCAATGCTATTTTATGCTATATTACAATTTGCATCAAAATAATAAGTAAAATTTGGTTTAACATCAAATATCTGCCCTTAGTATCTTGTATGATATATCAAATTAAATTTCATATGAAGCTAACCTGTGAATTGACAAATACATTCTCATTAATTCTGAGAAGAGAGGATCTTCAAAACCTAACATATGAGAGAAATTCTGACTCCAATCTTTTTTGGGATCAATAGCACAAGGTGTTGAACCATCTCGATATAAGTTCCGGTAGATAACAGCTGCCAGGGTAGGTAATTTAGCTATTAAGTCCATAGAATCTTCATACACATACTATAGTTAAACAAAAATCACAATCAGAATAGAATCTTAGGAAGGAAACTAATTCTGATTAACATATCTGATCGAAATCATATATAATACAAGATGAACAAGGGCAACGACTCTATTAGAATAACACAAGCTATCAAATCAAAAAACATTAGTTTTAAAGAAGTTAAAAAAAAAATTACGGTACTTGAAATGATAATATGAAAGCTCATTTATTACAGACATGAATAGTACGGTAGTTATAAATTTACTAACCTCCCAATATTTTGACTTGTTGACACCTTCAGCGTAAGCTTTAGCGAATTTACTTTCAGAGTTTAAGGCTGTAATTGCTGCACTGAACTGTGACATAGGATGTAAATTGGTAGGAAAGTTATTTAACATTGTAATGACATGGTTTGGTATAGAAGCTCTCTGGTTCCATTCCTGTCAATGAAATAAAAGATGAATAAGCTTAAAGTGTATCAGTCTTAAAAACAAATAGAGGTCTACGTTCTAATTCTACAACTCACCATTTTTTGTTAACTTATGCAACCCCCGAATAAACTGACATATATTTACCTCCCACATTCCTATCTTAATCACTTAAACTAATGACATTGCTAAAAGCAAGAGGAATGTATTATGCTATGCATTCTGACAATATTCAGTAGACACCACACTTACATTAGTGATGGCTTCTGCTTGTGCTTGTGTTGGAACTTCGCCTGTAACCAGCAACCAAAATAATCCTTCTGGTAGAGGTTCTTCTCCTTTACCACCAGCAGTAGGTAACAACTTCTGACATTCTGGGATGCTGTAACCACGAAATCGGATTCCCTCATCAGGATCCAAAACAGAGGTCTCTGTCACCAATCCTCTAATACCTCTCATACCACCATACATCTGTCAATGAAAATAAATAAGAGTTATTAAATAAGGTTACAGATAGAATAACACCAGAAATTGTAAGGTTACGGTACATGAATTTTGGCTAGTCTTCTGGTGCCTTATTAATATTCTCAGATGCAATAACAATGACGTCAGTATATTGGTATCTGCATGTTACAGTGTTAACAGAGTCATACAGATAACAATCTGAAGTGCTGCAATATTTTTGTATTTTATGAAGATCTTTGCTCCAAATTTTAATCAGAAAGTAACTCTGAAGAGACAAAGAGCTGGTTCAACAAATACCACCATATCTCTATATTTTTCATAATAATGTAGAATGACTTATTTACCATATCAACAGTAACTTCTCCCACTTTAGTTGAGCCAAACTGTTTACGAAATTCTTTAACTTCATTTTGTTTCTTTGGGATGTTATCTGCTAAAAAATCTTTTAAATTCTAAAAAAAAAGCAATGTTTTAATTAGCAATAGGTACGGAGATAATTCAAATGTTTGCTTAAAAGAAATAAAAAAAATGTTTCTGGTATAAATAAGTGAATGCTTATAAAAAAAAATAATATCAGTTTGTGTACAGATTTCACATGTACGGATGTGAATAATAAGAATTACATTAGTACGTACCGTAGTTGTGGTTGCATGTCGCACACCCCCAGCACTGGACAACAGCACATTCTAAAAAATACAAAAAAGATAATTGATTACATATAAGACTTAAAAGAATAAGTTTAAAACATGGAATTATTTACTTGAAAAGAGCAGAAAAATTCATTGATACAACAAAGCTACCTAATTGACCTAATAAATTAACTTGCATGGTAAAACAAAAAATATGTCTCATTAAAAAAACTTTACCGTATAACTATTTAACAATATATTAAGCTTACCGACTAACTACATATTTTTGATATTATAAGTAGGATTGGATTGGATTGGTCACGGATGAGATAAAAAAAAATCTCTGAGGTATAAGCTTAACCACTAGAGCTTATAATAATATGTTGTCAAGTCAAGCATGAACTATCAAGGTCAATAACAAGATTGCCTTATTGGCTTGCATCAAATGGACCCTGTTTTGACCAAAATGGCTCCTGAATTTCTAGAGATTTCTATCTGATGAATTTAGTCCTTTTATATATAGCTATAATGTTATTGTTTGTTAAATTTCTCAAATAAATAATAAAGGAAATATAAAAAAATATGTTTTGGGGCCATTTTGACATTTTCTAGGGGCCAATTTGACAATTTTTCAGGGGCCAGGTTGACTATGACCCACAAAGGCAAACCATTCAAGACTCAAGTCAATATTCAAAAACTTGGACTTTGGACTTCAACTGCTTTTTAGCAATGAAATATTTAATATCACTTGTGTATTAAGCTTACCCTTCTTAGCTGAAATATATTATAATATTGTCAAGAGATTGTAAAGGAATGTGTACCTAAAACAGCTCTTGACAGAACCACTTCCTATTTCAAGTACGGTTACAGTAACACTTACCAGTCAAAGACAGAAGTACAGCAGGTGGAAAGACACCTCAGCTCAGTTTTTAGTTTTACATTGCACAACCAGACCAAGCAAGCGGACAATCACCATAATCATTGTCATTGATTGGTAAAGTAATAAAGACACAAGCCAAATATAATAGAAGAATATAAGTGATCAGCAGAGTTATGAAGATTTAAGTGTGACTTTAAAATTGCAGTTACCGGTTCTGGATTTTGTATTTGTTGCCAAGTTGGTTGGTTGACAAATCAATGACACTCCTACTACAATCGGCTACAACTTTACATCACATGATGCCTTTTGAAGACAAGCGTTCGGCATAAAAGTTTGCGGGGTTAAAATCACACATGGGTTAAAATTAAAAAAAATTGCAAAAATATTACCTTGTTGGTTTGTAAAAGACGAAAAGCGACAGGACGTACGACTGACATGATTTCAAGGTGGAAATGTCGACAGCGACTCACAACACGAGAGAGCTCTAACATGTGACGTCACGCTATTATTAAAATGCATTGTGGGAATTAGTCCGAAGAACTATGCTAAGAACGTCCTTTGTAATCCGGAACAACCGAAGAACAACTGGAATAAATTATTTTGTAGTGAGCAAAAATTTGGTAACATAAAGCCTAAATAAGCCTCGGTGTTATTATAGAGCCTACTAAACTAAGAACTCAAGTCATTAATAACAGTAAGAGTTATTTAATTGACTACCATAATAATCATCTTTCTAATCTTTTCGTTTATGACAATCGAGAGTTGTTACTTCCGTTTAGTCGGGATTGTCAAGCATAAAATTTATCGTGAGGTAACGTGTAGAGTTCTCGGGCACTTGCTTGCAGACGAAACTTTCTTATGAATTGATTGAAGGAAATTTATACTTATTTTGTCAAAAGAAAGATTACAGTTCATAATTCATATGCAATTGGAGTATATGCACACATTCAGAAGAACCAACCAACCATTTATTATAGATTGTCAGTGTTTTTTTAGGCTACTACTGATCATTCTCTTCATTCAGTGAAAACTTGATGAAGTTGAAAATTGTGTTGTTGGTGGTGATGATATAGGCCTAGATTACTAAAACTTTGTTTTTTTGTAACAATTAATACTCTTACTAGAATAGTAAGCAGTTGGCATACCCTATTATATATAAGTCTAAGTCTATTTAATTTACCCCAGTAGTATAGTTAAGTAGGCTTAATCTATCAGATAACCTATTGGCCTTCTATTAAGTATTGGCCTGTTGACGTTGATGGTAGCCAATTTTAGTATAGGCCTATATATAAAGAAATGATGACAACATTCATCGTGATGATTGTGGTTGCCCTCTGCATGGTTACATACACCAGGGCAACCCTTGGCAAAGGTGATAAGAAAATAAAAGAAAAAACAGGTTTATCAGATGAAACTGTTGTTGATAGAGGCTTAGTAAAAGAAAAGGTCAAATGGAAAGATATCACTAAAGAGCATACATCATATTGTGAAGCGACAAAAGACATTAAACAATTTCCAGGCAATGTTCTGGGGTATGTGACACCATGGAATAACCATGGCTATGACACTGCTAAAATTTTTGGTGGAAAATTTGAATTCATTAGTCCAGTTTGGTTGCAAATTCATAGAAAACCTGGTGGTCAGTATGATATGGGTGGTGCTCATGACATTGATAAGGGATGGATGAAAGACGTGAAGAAAGACAGAAAGACAAAAATTCTACCAAGAATATTATTTGAAAGATGGTCAAGCAATGATTATAAAGCTTTGTTTACCAATGAGGATGTTGTTGAAGACTGTATAAATTTTATACTGAACTTCCTCAAAAAGAACAAGTTTGATGGTATGGTTTTAGAAATTTGGTCCTCTCTTGGTGGTACTAATCGGAAAGAACTCCTCCATTTTATTAATCATGTTGCAGATTTTTTTCACGATGCCAAGAAAACATTTATTTTGGTTATTCCACCACCAATTTATGCAGGAAACAATCCTGGACTGATATCGAAGGCAAATTTTGATGAGTTTTCAGATAAGATTGATGGATTTAGTTTAATGACTTATGATTATTCATCTGTTGTAAACCCTGGCCCTAATGCTCCAATAGATTGGGTTAGGAGATGTGTGGAAATATTGGTGCCAGATGTCAACTCTGAATTAAGGAAAAAGATTCTGTTAGGTCTGAATTTTTATGGTTATCGGTTCTCCAATTCAGGTGAGGTGGAAGCAATTGTTGGAGCAACCTATATCGAGACATTGAAACTGAAAAAGCCAAAATTAGTATGGCACGAAGATCACAAAGAACATTCTATGATTGTGAAAAAAGATATAGGAAAAGACGATGTGTGGTTTCCAACTTTAAAATCCATTCAAGAAAGACTTGACTTGGCTAGAGAACTAAATACTGGTATATCCATTTGGGAAATTGGTCAAGGACTGGATTATTTCTTTGATTTGCTTTAAAACTTGTTACATTACCAATCTTTGTTTGATGAGCTTTATAAATACAACAAAGTTACTCATAATTGTGAATTAGATATGGGAATGAATGCTTTGGGATGGCTAATGGTAATGTCATTAAAGGGATTCGAAAGAGGTTTTCTAGCCTTTTTGTGTGTATGAAAGACACTTCTAACATCTATTTGGTGCAGTCAAAATTCTCATTGGGTGCCTGTGTTTCCTGTTATTCATATTAAACGGGAAGTGACGTCTGTGTCTTGAAATAAGTCAGACTGGATGATCAGGTACAGGGCATTATAAATACATGTTGTTACAACGATATGACGTTATTAGATAAATGTTGTTACAGCGATATCATATAAGTCATAGCGTTGTGACAACATGTATTTATAATGCCCTGTACCTGATCATCCAGTCTGACTTATTTCAAGACACAGACGTCACTTCCCGTTTTTCTTTCTGGAATAACAGGAACCACGGGCACCCAATAATGAGAATTTTGAATGCACAAAATAGATGTTTAAAGTGTCTTTCATACACACAAAAAGGCTAGAAAACCTCTTTCGAATCCCTTTAAATTTGCCAATACTCATACTACATGTAGTTTAGTTTTAAATCCTGTTAAAAATTTATAGTTGAAATTTAGGACCAAAGAATTGATTATGTTTTAATTGTAACCATTATGTGCTTTATGATATTTCTATGCAAATCCACTTCAGATTGTTATTGAAATTATGTATAACTGGTCTATCATGGGTATCATTTTGTATATTATTCATTGTTGTTAATTGGGTGTTATGTTAGAGTTATCTATAGATAATGTTATTAAATTGTGTTAAATGAAAACCTGTCATAATTCTATATAATTATCACTATCCATAATCAACCTCAACTTACTGCAGACTTACTGTAATAAAAAAAAACAAGCATGCAGCATGTGTGCATTGAAAGACTTTGACCAAAACAGCTTCATAAGCCTATTTATTTCAAACTACCAAGAGATCTTAAAGCTTTAATTGACTGTATTGCCCCAAAGTATGTGATGCATTTTCTATGGACCACTGAAAGGATCATATCATTGAAAGCAGGAAATCTGCACTCACTGTGCAACCAAACCACAAATAGCCCGAACCACCACAGATTATTATTTATAACATAAAACAATTTTTATTCATGAGTGCAACTAAAAAAGCTTAATGAAATTTTTATTTGTGTAAAATATAATACAATAAAATTCACTTTGAATAAGGAAGAAATACTGAGACTACTCTATATCATTAAAACTGAATTGAAATGTATATGTACAAAACTAAAATTCTAAAACCTAAACTACCATAATATGAACAATAAATTAATATTTTGTATGAAAAAATATTAGCCTTAACCCAACTAAAAAGAATATATGTACAAACAAAAGATACATATAACACGATCAGTTGCAATTCAGATAGTGGGTAAAAAATCTATTTATTATTGGCTGTTTTCATATTCAACTGAAGAGCTATAAATTCTGCTAGTCTTACTATTATTTTTAGCTTGAAATTTAACAAGAATATTGATTTAAGTCCAATCAAATGCACAGTTTAGCATTATGTTCCTAAAATGGTCTCTAACAAATTTTTTCTATCTGAAAGACGAATAATTAGTTTTAGAAAATAGGAAATACTCTTCTAATAGAATTTATTGAAAATTTCATGCTTATAATTATAGCAAATACAGTTACCTATATACCAGTCCTAATTACAAAACTATTTACAAATTATTATACATATAAATTGTAAGCCATAAAGAAATTGATTCAGCATCTGAATACAGGGCAGAAAACTTGAGGTTATTCACAATCTTTAGTATATTGTTTCTCCTTATGAAGTGGATTTCTGTGGTTTCATAAAAAAAGGCCTATAGGTTACCGATGGCAAGAGATATGGAGGTTATGGTCATAAAGTATTTTATTTGAAAATATTGAGCAAATTTAGATTTATAAGAAAGATATTAATGAAAAATCAGAGTAATTTGACCTAGATAACCACACTTTTGAAACTTTTGATTGATAGACTTCAGAAAATTGGACTAGTGCAAACATTTATTATCAGGTACATCTTGCTCAATAAATGCAACAAAAATTGGTTTTATAGAAGAACAGTTACATGAAACCATGCTAAAATTTCACATACAAAACAACAATTTAGCAAGGATAAAGATCACAATGAGTAACATTTATAACACAATTTAATGGTTTACTAAGTCTTGCTTTGTGATGAAAATATTTTTTAGTACATTAGCATACCATTAAATTAAGTCATTCTATAACATACACAAAATAATGGTCCTGAAAAAGGCAAAAAGAGTTGACTATTTTCAATTAAAAAAAAAAACAGTACCCTTTTAATAAGAGAAATGAAGTTTTAGACACCTGGACCAAGTAAGGTCAGCAAAAAACTTTTTTTAAATGGTTTTACTAACTTTTTAGCTAATTTCATTAGATCGATTCGCATCCAATATATTATGTATTCATTATTCGTTATATCCTGGTCAACCTTTATGTACCAATACCTTTTCTAACATTTAACAAATCTATCCAAAATTGCAATTTGCATTCCATTCCAACTCGTAACATTACTTAGGAAAATTTTAAAATTGAAAGACTAAAGGGGTAAATTCCAGATTTATTACTTAAAATAACACAACCATCTAGGCTGGTCATTGAGTCCATAAAACAACCGTTTTGGTTCATCAGTTAGTCCATAAAACAACCATAATTGATTGGATAATTTGCCTTAAACCACACAGTAACAACCACTTTGATTGGCTCCTCCACCACTTCCTACGGTGATACCTTTATTATCTGTTTCCCATAAACCTGGTGTTTGTATAATCTGTAAATAAAACTAATGTTATAGTATTTACATTAATGTGTAACTACATTACATATAATTGACATTGTTAATAACATAATTGTACTTCTACTTTATATGTCAATCACAACATTCTCTTTAATAGGACAACTAATGCCATGATGGTTCATACCCTCAAAGGTCAACTTAAAGCACATAGTTTGCTTTAATTAGCAATGTGTAGTCATCTAAACATTTGTTTACTGGTTGATAGACTTTTATTTTAGTTCCAGAAACACTCCGCGGCCCCTGCTTCCACAGTGCATTTTTGTCTAATTAAAAGAAAACAATACATTCGATTTTAATTCAGAAAATTGATACAGACATAGCTGGTATTAGTCACTATCTGCTGGTAAAGCAGATATTAAGACTATTATAGAATTTAAGTCATATTTAGAGCTCCTACAATAAAAATTACCTTTTCTACTAATTCTTCAAATGCACACTGGACCCCTTCTTTAGTTTTAGCACTAGCTTCTATAAATAACATGTGATGTTTTCTGGCGAACTTTAACCCTTCATCTTTACTCACTTCTCTCTTTTCCTATAAATTAAAGTGTGAATATATATAAAAATAAAAAATAAAAGTTATACACTCTATAACTAATGATGAAAAGAAATGCCATGGGGTAAAAAATTATGAAGATAATACCAGGACAGCTAAATTTCAATTTAAAATAAGTTTCCTAGACAAGGGACATGAAATATGACATCAACCTTAAGGACTCATGATTTTTTAAGCTAGTTTTGATCTATATTCCTTCTCTCCTGAGATTATTCACATAGATACCACATAAATATAACTTACTTTGTCTATTTTATTACCAACTAACATTTGCACCATATCATGTTTAGTAGAGAATGTTTCTAATTCATTTAACCATGCATCTAACTTACTAAATGACTGTTTACTACATACATCATATACTGAAATAAAATTATATCATATACTAATGACAAATGTTTACTACTAACATCAAATACTAAAATTATATCATATAATGTTTACTGCTATCTGAAATGAAATATCATATACTAAAATACACAAATAAAATAACTGAACTAATAATCATTAAACTGATCTCAAATGAATCGGAACAGAAACATGGTAATAATGATATAATTAAACAAATGATTAATTTTGAGAATAACTAACAAGAGTGAGAATATTAAACTTACCTAATATGACTCCCTGTGCTCCTCTGTAATAACTTGGTGTAAGTGTGCGAAATCTCTCTTGACCAGCAGTGTCCTATAATTATTAAAAACCCATTTTTACAATTCAATAAAGAGGCACAAACAAATAATTTTTCAATGGCTGAGTTAATTTCTCAACAGTTTATAGAATTGTTACAGAAAAAAATATGCCTGTCCTTTTAGGGAATAAGTTCAGACTAACTCATAATTCACGCCCTTAATAAAAAAAAATTCTTACCCAAATTGCTAATTTGGCTTTATTTCCATCTACAGCTAATGTTTTCACTTTAAAATCAACACCTACAAAGAAATTGTTTTTTATTATTTCCCCAGAAAATATAATTTTAAAGAGAGATCCTATTATGGTGACAGTCCTTTCTTTAAAATCTTTCAGGAAATGTATGCACTGTATACTGTAAAAGTAGAGAAATATAATTGGGAGCTGGTGTTGAAAATGAATCTCAGCATGTTTATAAGATATATAACATGTGGTGTCTGACCTTTGATATTCATACTGAGTTATAACAGTAGAATTATGTTGATGTAGTCATTAGTTATAGTCTGCAGTGAAAACTTGAACTGAAAAAACCTTACGAGGAGGACTACTTATTACTTTGAGGAATGTTCAAACAAGGCTAGAAAATCACTTTTGAATCCCTTAAAGATTTTGTTTACTATGATTTATGTAACCATTGAGTTAAGCTGGTATAACTAAGTTCTATTTCCACTGTTTCATGACCAAAGACAAATCAATAATTACCTATTGTTGCTGCCTGCTCAGGATCAAAGGTATCATCAGTAAACCGCAATAATAAACTGAAAAACATATATCAACAAATTTGAACTGAAATATTTTCAAGCCGCAATGACATTTGGCCTATTATTTTTTTATGAATTAAAATATTTAAAGGGGAATATTCAGTATTTTCAAGGATTGATTTGGGCCTTAAATTTATGTAAATAGACTTCAGATTCAACGGAACTGCCCAAAAATAACACAACCCCTTCAATTATACCCGTACCTTAAAACTTATCTTTCATTTTCTGTATATATGATATGTGCTTTCTATATAAGTCATAGTCTAACTAAATGATGAGTCGTAGTTTTGACTTTCAAACGTTGATATTTATGGATACACAGGAATTTGAAGGCTAAAATTTTGAGGGAGAGTTTGGAACATTATTACGGATTAGATTAGCTAAAAAAATTCCCGTTTCTGAGACTTAAAGTTTTTATTGAACAGTTAGTGAACATATCCCTTTAACTCAAAATAGTTCTGAGGGTCTTTGGGTTGATGAAAATGACAACTGCTAAAAAATATTAATTTGGAAATAGAGGGGAATTTTCAGTCTGAAATGTGGGTCAGTTTCACATGAAATTTCTATCATTCAAAAAAAAAAAAATCTGATTCTCCCCCAGCCATATACGTTTAAATAGCTATCAGAGGCTGGGGCAAGAGTTCGCATGTTTTGGACTACCACTAGTCCAGAGGAACCGTCCAGCGAGTATAATAGGCTATTAGTATTGTTCTCAATTTACTAATTAATCATAATGTTTTGCTCAGTCTTGGAATGAAACTAAAAATCCAGTTCTCTTCTGGAGATGAAAGATGTATATAAACTAACAATTCATTAGTAATGAAGCTTATGGTTATGTTAATATGCGCAGTAGGTCACTGTCCTGTAATCACATAAACCCGTACTAGCCTAATAGTAATAATACTAATAACTAAAACTTCATAAAAATATTTCGTTTGTTTACATATTTTACCTTGATTTTCCAACCCCACTTTCACCTATGATCAATATTTTAAGAGTTGTTATCACCTCTCTTTCATCCATTCTGAAAGTTATGATAAATTTACTGATTTATTTGTAGAAACTAGTCTGAAAGCTGGGTGAAAGTCAAAATTTTGGTTGAAAGACGATTATTTTTACTCTACAGAAATGGCGTAAACATCAGCTCGTGTGTACACGTCATCATTTTTTGCGTTGTTATATTGAATGTATCGAAAATTTTCATTGGATAAATGAACTTCCGGGGTGTAGCCATTTGCTGAAAATGGCGGATGATTTAATTTTGTAAACAAACTAAAAATTGTCATTTAATTTTTCAATATTTTCGACGATTTTGATGCCCCTATTCAACAGGTTCTTCATAGGAAAACTACCCAACACAAGGTTATTAACTTTGTCTAAATCTAACCCCCTTTTGTTTACAGTTACAACAGAGTCTCAGTCATTATTGTCGTACAACTGTGCTAGCCTAACTGTGTCACTTTTAAAATTAAAGTACTCTACGACTACACTCTACAGACTCATCATGAACATGGTCCCTAGCCTAACCCCTTCCTTTGCTATTTGAATATAATTATATGATCAATGATAGATAGGCCTAGTCTGATTCAACCTCCTTTTGTCTTTTTAATACTTAGTTAGAATTATTTATTAATTATTAAGTTTACTCTACACTGCCACTGGCAACTGGCACTGCAGTCTCATCATGGTCCAAACCTTCATTATTCTTTTTCACTAAATTATACAAGTCAAATGGCCTACTTATGAACTGTGTCTGTGGCACCTATTTTTCTCATGAAATCTTTAATTTCTCATTGCCTACGGTACCTTAATTTAATTCTATTTCAGATGGATAATTTAACACAGTTACTGACTCTCAAAAACAACAGAAGTACACAGAAACAGACAGTAACACAAAACTTCAGAAAACCTGCAGATAATTATTTTAATTCACTTAAAGAATTACATAGGAAAGCTGATGGTACAATGTTTTTTGTAACTTAATCTGTTTTTTGTTACAGTACTGTTCACAGAGCTGTCCTTGTCATTTTTTAACACTGTCTTATCTGCTCTTAATATAAATTTATTGGATAGTTTCTGTAAAAGCCTTTGTCTAATTGTATAGTTGTAACTGTAAATAATTGTATGTTTGACAATATAGACCTTTGTATAAATTTTTCAGCTGAAAGAGTAAAACTTATAGAAGCCAATGAAGATTTGAAAACTATTGCACATAGTAAGTTATTTTGTTAGGCTTATTACTGCTCTTTTTGTAGATAAATTAACTGTGTCTGTAATTAACTTTCAATTTCACTTTGGTTGATTTTTTCTTTTAAATTTATTATTGAATGAATTATATATTCATTCAAATAAAAGTAATATATATGATAATTTTGAATTCAATAAAATGTTTTAAAATTCAGAGTGTATGAATTTTTAAGACAATGATAACACCCTCTGTTAACCTTAATGTAAATTATTTTTTAAGCTGACACAATGAGATCTGTTTATTTTTTTTTTTTAGAAAAGAAAGTAGAGTTAGAAGAGTTAGAAAATGAGTTGTGTATATTATTACAAGAAATACAAATTAAAGATGAAGAGAAGAAACAGGTCTCTGAATGTTTGACATCATCAATATCAGATAAAGAATACATGAAACAAAGTACGTTCATCCTTAACTTGTAGTAGCGCTCATTTTCTATTGTTTGTTTTGATAAATTGTTCAAAGCTCACAGATACAGATATCCATCAGCAATCAATTACAAAATGGCAGCCAGACAATATTGACTTGGGAATCACTGGTGAAAAATTTAATTTTTTTTAGACACCGTGTATAATGTGTACCCCTTGTTTGACAGGTACTTTTCAGGGTAAAAAAGTGCACACTGTACACATAAATATAAGATAATTCTGTTTAGTTGAAAGTGAATAAGCTTATCTGTTACTCTATGGTTATATTCTGCTATAAATGAATTTGAGAGGAAAGCATCACCACCATATGGTTGGTGGTGTTCTATTGCAATTTATTTAGATTATACAGATTAACTATCTGTAGAAACCTTATTGAAGACTTTAATGTCTTACAATGATGTACAATGTAATTGTAATTGATTTGTTTTATCAAATATTTTGCTTATTGTAGAAATTGAGTCTGTAGAACAACAATCAAATGAGAAATTAAGTGATTTACAGAAAACTGACAAATTATTTCAAGAAAGACTTGGTTTAAAGTTTAAAAGTACTACAGGTAATTGTGATTGTAAAGAATTTTTTTAATTAAATATATTTATATACGTATCTAGATATCATTAGTATAGTCATTTATTTCCATATCAAGTTAAAATGAATTGTCTCTATTTGTTTGTTGCCATAAGGCATTGACTATTGTAATAGTACAGATATTCATTATTTATTTCAGATCAAGAATTAGAGATTATTTTTACTAATATTAATCCTAAAGATACATCATTACTTTTTTCTTTTACTGTTAAATTTGTTGATGTTAAATATAAAGGTGAGGCAGTCTATTTAGTTAATTAGTATGAGTTATTTATTTAGTTCAGCCATTTGAATACTAGAGACCAGTATACATGTTTCAAATTGGAAACTATGCGCTTTTATAGACTGGAGCTTAAGGCATACAGCTTTCTTTTTTCTGATACTTAGAGTGTTTCAAAGATTGAAAGTTAATAGCTATGATCATTGTGGGTCTCAATACTGATCAATTTCCAATGTTAAGTACTCATTATGATATTTAGGAAAAATATAAGAAGGTAATTTTTCATATGCATTTAAATTTAATTCTGAATTTACTTTTGCTGTTTTTTAGTTTCCAATGCCCAGCCAGAAATAGAAGATTTAAATATTCTGACTCAGAGATTAAATGAAACCAACAGTTTTCGTTCATTTATAATAGCAGTGAGAAAATATTATCAAAAGAGATATTCAGAGAAATTTTGAACACTGTTACTGTCTTCAAGATCAGAATGGAATTTCAAGCTAGTAGGGTTTTCTGGAGTCCTGAAAACTTTCCATGACAATATTCATGGAATTTCAGGTGGTTCCAGTTGATCAATATTATAGATGTAACATGCCCTACCATTTTTGTTATCTTTAAGTGTATAGAAGTTAGTGCTTTTGAAATTTGTTTCTCTTTGTCTATTCTTTATATTCATTGATATCAACTAATAATGAGATTTATTTATTTGTTTATTGTCATTGCATGCAAGTAATTTAAATCGTTACAGCATCAGAAATCAACCTAGAGTAAATTCAGATTGCAATAGATCATCACTTTAATCATTTATTTGATGCAAAAATCAAATTAAAAATATGCAAAACGTGACATTAGGAAACGGTTTTCATTCTGAAATCTGAGTTGTTCATTGTAACACAATTTTTTATGTACCTATATATTTAACATGTTCAAGATATTTTTTGTTGTGTCACTCTTATTTCTTTATTTTCTTATTCTTTTCTTTTTCTCTGTCCTATTGTATTGATATGAATATATCTGTAGTTGTGAATATTATATAAAGAATTATTCTGAAATTATCAGTGTTTTCCAATCAATTTTACCGTTGACAGTAAGAATAGTTGGATAGTGGATTTGGATACCGGTATTTGACTTGAATAAAAAGATGCAAGTCTGACCCATCAAAAAAAATAATGAAAGTCATCAGCCTCTAAAACAGATAAGATGATTGTGATTGTTGTTGCCAATAATTTATAATGCTTTGAAAATAGTTGGAAGTGAAAATAGAACTGACCACAATTCAATAACATGTTTATTACAATATAAACTGCATGTTATAGTTTATTAAACATGTAAATTCACTGTGTTCTGAAGCTTGAATACTGTCCCTTTAATCTTAAAAACAGTAGCTTGTTGCAAACAATAATATTTCTGTTAGGAAACTTATTCTATTATTTTGTAACAACCTAATATGAATTCCAGAAATGTTTATCTAGTACTATAAAGTTCAGATGAAGAGATAAATTGTTTTAAAGCTTGATTTGATAACGATATTGAGGCTCCATTCAACACGCTTGTTTCTAACTATATCCATTAATCCAGACCACAAATAATTATTCTACAGGCAAAATATAATGAATGATTACAGTGCATGTCCTACATGTATAAGTTAATTCATTACAGTAAAGATTTAATTTGAAAACTTTAAAGCCTGATTATGGTCATCGATTCCTAACAGAATAATATTCTTATTTATTTCAAATTAGGCTAAATGTGTTGGCGTTGCAATTACATTTAGCATGGCTTCAGAAAATTGTCCTGAAACATTTAGCCACACAGCAAGGATATTATCTTCAGATGAGATAGAAAAGTTACAGAATGATACCCAACTAGTTACAGAGTTCAAACAAAACAAGTTTGAAAAAGAAGCTCAGAAAAATTGGGACCTCTTTTATAAAAGAAATACCACAAAGTTTTTTAAAGATAGACATTGGACAACTAGGGAATTTACAGAACTTTTGAACAATAGTAAAAAGGTAAATATTGTTTGTTTACAACGAGAGTGTCAGTAAGTTTTGGAAAATCCTGTGAAATATAAGTTAGAGTTAAAATTAGGGAGATCAAATTAAAAGTTCTGGGTAGGCTACAACTGAAAGTTGTAACTTGCTTTCACGGTGGATGATATGGTATCTCGTTTGAAGGTGAAAACCATGGTTAGTTGCATGTTTGCTAACCCTGTGTAGGACAAACTTACTGTTATGATCTGTATTTTGTAGAATGACCAGTTGGTGATATTTGAAGTTGGATGTGGTGTGGGTAATTTTATGTTTCCTCTATTACAAGAAGATTCCAGTTTATATTTTTATTCTTGTGATTTCTCTCAAAGAGCTGTTGATTTTGTAAAGGTAAGAAAAAGCATCTGTTTGAAAAGTCTGTAAAAATCTTCCTTATTAAATTATATAAATGACCTTATATGTTTAAATATTGTTATTTTATTTTATAAAAAAAAGACAACACTACCAGGAGAGTATTGTAAAAATGATTGTAGGAACATAAATAACAATAACAATAACAAAAAACTTATACATTGTTTCAATGTGATATAACACAAGATAATATAAATATTTTGTTATTATGGGAGAATGAATTGTATAATAAAGATAGATGTACAATGTTTCAATGTGATATAACACAATATGATATAAATATTTTGTTATTGTAGGAGAATGAATTGTATAATAAAGATAGATGTTCAATGTTTCAATGTGATATAACACAAGTTAATATAAATATTTTGTTATTGTAGGAGAATGAATTGTATAATAAAGATAGATGTACAATGTTTCAATGTGATATAACACAATATGATATAAATATTTTGTTATTGTAGGAGAATGAATTGTATAATAAAGATAGATGTTCAATGTTTCAATGTGATATAACACAAGTTAATATAAATATTTTGTTATTGTAGGAGAATGAATTGTATAATAAAGATAGATGTACAATGTTTCAATGTGATATAACACAATATGATATAAATATTTTGTTATTGTAGGAGAATGAATTGTATAATAAAGATAGATGTTCAATGTTTCAATGTGATATAACACAAGTTAATATAAATATTTTGTTATTGTAGGAGAATGAATTGTATAATAAAGATAGATGTACAGTGTTTCAATGTGATATAACACAATATTATATAAGTTTTTTGTTATTGTAGGAGAATGAATTGTATAATAAAGATAGATGTACAATGTTTCAATGTGATATAACACAAGATAATATAAATATTTTGTTATTGTAGGAGAATGAATTGTATAATAAAGATAGATGTACAATGTTTCAATGTGATATAACACAATATGATATAAGTATTTTGGTATTGTAGGAGAATGAATTGTATAATAAAGATAGATGTACAGTGTTTCAATGTGATATAACACAAGATAATATAAATATTTTGGTATTGTAGGAGAATGAATTGTATAATAAAGATAGATGTACAGTGTTTCAATGTGATATAACACAAGATAATATTAACAGTACAGTCAGTGATAATTCAGTTGATGTAGCTACCATGATATTTGTATTATCAGCTATTCATCCTGATAAAATGGTTCAAGCTTTGCAGAAAATATTCCAGGTATTTAATCCTATAGATTTTGTTTCAGTCATTGTAAAAACTGAAATATTTCCCATCTGAGTATTGTTTTGATATTTATAATAAAGGCAATGTGTGGTTTTGATATTTTTAATAAAGACAATGCATGGTTTGGATATTACAGGTTATAAAGCCAGGTGGTTGTTTATTAATAAGAGATTATGGTCTGTATGATTTTGCTATGTTGAGGTTTTCTAAAGGTCATAAATTATCTGAGAATTTTTATGTTCGACAAGATGGAACCAGAGCATTCTATTTTTCAACAGGTAGGAATTTAAACAAGAGTCAAAATGAGTTGTAAACGTTATTTTGGCTTCGTAAAATTGCATTGAAAGTCTTTGTATTCTTCCCTTCCCATTACAATTTATTTTACTATCAATCGTGTCCAAATTGGAATGCAACACCCTGATAACTATCGCCATATTGTACAAATTATCGTCTCCACACGTTTTCATTTTCTACAGTGTTTCACTTAAGTTAAGCCACATATTATGGACAAAGGTTAATAATTATTCATAATGTCATGTGATTTACTAAGCAGCCAATCAACACTGTTGTATTAATCATTTATAAAATCTGTTTTGTAAATATGACCATACACATGTTTTGATTATAATTATCTGAACTTCACCATACCATACACACATATTTGAATAAAGTCCAATGACAGTGCAATATTCATTGATTCATTGGATGCCTGTTTCAGAATTTATATTTATTATTTCAGAATATTTAGAAGAGAAAATGGTATCTGCAGGATTTACACCAGAAAGAAATGATTATGTTGAGAGAAACACAGTAAATAAGAAAGAAGGAATAAATGTACCTAGAATCTTTATTCAGGGAAAATTTGTTAAACCCCATGAGAAATCCTGATCTTTTCTCAACAATGAGCAAGTTCCACAAGATTACAGTCAGTCAGTTCAAGTCATATTTAGGAATCAGCTGGTTTTAGTTTTGCAAGATAAGAAAGAGGACTAATTCATTCTGCATAAAGAAATTAAATGGAAACTGGAAGAACATTTCAAACTTTATTTAGCAATTTAAAATCATTTATTCTCATACTAAAATCATACAATAATAAAAATTTCAATGCATTTACATGATTTGTTCCCTTTAAAATATTACCAATTAACAAAACAATTTCTGATACATCATGTATTTCCCCCACCCCCTAGAATGCTGGATATTCACTAAAGATCCCAGTCTTGCTTTAGCACAAATTTATTTATAAACATCCCAAATTCCATATAAATAAATAAGTTTTTTTTTTATAGGAATCAGTATCACTCAGTACTATTCCTGATTTTTGAAAACTTCATGAATAGTCACAATGATCAAATGTCATAACGAACACCCTATTTAAAAAATATAATACTTCTGTCTAAAAGTAACACAAAAAAAAGCAATCACAAAGTAAAAAAATTTTGATTTCCTTTATAAAAGTTGCTGGAGACTTCCAATGAGATAAATCGGAGTAGATACGGATACTGTTATATTCCATAATATTGTCTTGTGTTTTGTT
This sequence comes from Lottia scabra, assembly GCA_029955415.1. NCBI lineage: Eukaryota > Metazoa > Mollusca > Gastropoda > Lottiidae > Lottia > Lottia scabra. The sequence goes on from JARJEI010000015.1 coordinate 9,381,123, forward strand.
ATAGATACGGGTATCATATTTGTAAGTAAGAGTTATGGAGAATTATCTTATTATGATGATAATACTCAAGATACAGATACAACTCAAGGGTTTGATTCTGTACCTCCTCAAGTATGAAATGGTGAATTAGATTTTTTCATCATTGCCATCATAACTTTATTGGTACACATGGCAAGTTTTTGATGTAGTTGAAATAGTTCTCGACTGGAGAGTTTTGAGAAATTGTCTGACTCCTTCAAAAAGTTTTCCAATAAAATCATAGCACTAGAATCGTCAGTTGTTATATCCTCAGTTTTATTGTCACTATCTGAACTCTGACTTAATTTTAACACATCCTCAGAATCACAATCTAAAATAATAAACACAAAAATGAGTAAAGATATCAAATTTCTAGAGTCCTCAATACCCATATGTGTGGAGTGGAAAAAGGTTGCATTATCTAACTTATCAATGTAAAATTTGGATATTTTAAAAATTATTTAGTTTAATGTATAGTTAAAGTTGGACTGATTGTTCAACATATAATACATGTAACCTACCTTCAGATTGATGGTGGACGTCGTCAGCTAATTTCTGTAAGGCCTCATCAGCACTGGGTAATTCTTCTTCATCTTCCTCTTCTATTACAGTTTCTAACCCACCTTCGTCTAAAATAATATACCAGTATGATTTGTTTAAGAATTAAGAGACCTTATTGTTCTGATTTAAGGAGGTTCCACCGAATAACCAATTTAAATTAGAAGTTTCTGATTTTTTGCATGGTGGTAGCTAATCATATCAGTATTGAGAAAATGCAAAAATTAGCATAGGTCACCGACTTATTTTTTGAGATAGAGGGCGTTATTTGTGTAGGGGTGGGGCACAATAGTTGACCTACTTTTGACTCTCAATTCACACTGTTTTTATGCTTCTACAATTTTGATTTTTGCACAAAATCAACATAAAATGATCCCAGACGGTTCAATAATACTTTGGTATCAGCAATATGCTAAAATACTAATTTACAGATAAAAAAATGTTCTAATGCCAATTAGTCAATAAGCCTCCAGAGGCACTAAAACACCTATAACTTGCTTATCGAAAATTAAAATCTGTTATTTTTCTGACCATTTTGTACTCCATTATATAAGAATTTGTGTAAGCCAATAAAAAAAGGGGGTCACCGAACTCATTCCCTGAATAATTGGATCTTAAGATGGGTAGGGTCCATTAAAATAATGGGCAAAAGGGAGATAACTCTTCAGAACATTACTTTTTATTCATGATAAATTAACAAAGTTGTTCAATGACTAGTTTTCTATTTGTAACTCTCACTTTACCATTAACTTTTTCACCCAATAATGTGGACAGGCCTAATCCAAAAGCTAAACATAAATGGTTAAATTTTAAACCAGATGCTGCACACTTTTTGGCCAAGTTTTTGGATATTATCTTTCTGCTGATCACTGCATTATATGATGACAAATTACTTCTCTTATGTTTGAGGTATTCGAAGTAATCTAATGACCATTGAAATGTAAAACTAAAATCATATAATTGTGAATTATTAAGATTAACCAAATCTGCTTATATTTGACAATCTCTGTCTGTAGTTTCTCGCGACACACATGCGCAACGGGATGCGCACGAACAATTAGGTGGAACGTCCTTAATCCAGACAGATGGATGCTTGGAATATGAAGAAGTTAAAACTAATAGACATGTCAAAGATATTTCAGATAGTGGATATATTTATAGATTGTAGCTTACCTTTCTCTCTGTTATCTTGTATTTCTGACTCTCTGTTATCTTGTATAGCTGTTTGTTTATTATAATCTAATGTTTGTAAAGCTGTATGTAAGGTCAATAATTTAGGGGTACGCAGGGGAAGGTTGTTTATTTCATACTCTGATAATCGACACAAATCACCAACTGTGTTAATATTGTGAGCATTAGATTTTATCAGTTGCACTAATCCTCTAGACCTGAAATATAAAATATACATGATGCAGCAGTAATATCATGGATAGGATGAGCAGTGTCAGATATTCCAGATGCAGAACCAGAGATCTAAGAAAAGTACCATGCAAATAAGACTATCAGTAAAAAACAACATTAACAAGATATATTACTGGGTTTGTTTTGGTCATTAACAAGATATTTTACTAAGCTTGTTTTGGTCATTAACAAGATATATTACTGGGCTTGTTTTAGTCGTTAACAAGATATATTACTGGGCTTGTTTTAGTCGTTAACAAGATATATTACTGGGCTTGTTTTAGTCATTAACAAGATATATTACTGGGCTTGTTTTAGTCGTTAACAAGATACATAACTGGGCTTGTTTTAGTCATTAACAAGATACATAACTGGGCTTGTTTTAGTCATTAACAAGATATATTACTGGGCTTGTTTTAGTCATTAACAAGATATATTACTGGGCTTGTTTTAGTCAATAACAAGATACATAACTGGGCTTGTTTTAGTCATTAACAAGATATATTATTGATCTTATTTTAGATATTAACAAGATATATTATTGATCTTATTTTAGATATTAAAAAGATATATTACTGGGCTTGTTTTAGTCATTAACAAGATATATTACTGGGCTTGTTTTAGTCGTTAACAAGATACATAACTGGGCTTGTTTTAGTCATTAACAAGATATATTACTGGGCTTGTTTTAGTCATTAACAAGATACATAACTGGGCTTGTTTTAGTCATTAACAAGATATATTATTGATCTTATTTTAGATATTAACAAGATATATTATTGATCTTATTTTAGATATTAACAAGATATATTACTGGGCTTGTTTTAGTCATTAACAAGATATATTACTGGGCTTGTTTTAGTCGTTAACAAAATACATAACTGGGCTTGTTTTAGTCATTAACAAGATATATTACTGGGCTTGTTTTAGTCATTAACAAGATATATTACTGGGCTTGTTTTAGTCGTTAACAAGATACATAACTGGGCTTGTTTTAGTCATTAACAAGATATATTACTGGGCTTGTTTTAGTCATTAACAAGATACATAACTGGGCTTGTTTTAGTCATTAACAAGATATATTATTGATCTTATTTTAGATATTAACAAGATATATTATTGATCTTATTTTAGATATTAACAAGATATATTACTGGGCTTGTTTTAGTCATTAACAAGATATATTACTGGGCTTGTTTTAGTCGTTAACAAAATACATAACTGGGCTTGTTTTAGTCATTAACAAGATATATTACTGGGCTTGTTTTAGTCATTAACAAGATACATAACTGGGCTTGTTTTAGTCATTAACAAGATATATTATTGATCTTATTTTAGATATTAACAAGATATATTATTGATCTTATTTTAGATATTAACAAGATATATTACTGGGCTTGTTTTAGTCGTTAACAAGATATATTATTCCCCTGTTTTAGTCAATAACAAGGAATATGACTGGGCTTGTTTTAGTCATTAACAAGATATATTATTGATCTCGTTTTAGACATAAACAAGATATATTATTCCCCTGTTTTAGTCATTAACAAGATATAATACTGGGCTTGTTGTAGTCATTAACAAGATATATTACTGGGCTTGTTTTAGTCATTAACAAGATATATTATTGATCTTATTTTAGATATTAACAAGATATATTATTGGCTTGTTTAAGACATTAACGGAGAAGTAAAATCTTAAAAAAATGACTTACCATACAGAAGAAGTTAAGTGTTTCAATATTTTCTCTACAGGTTCATCACAGTCTATATAATCAGGGAAAGCTGGACCTACAGCATTTAATTCTGTCTCATCAGTGCTTTTATATGGTTGTGACTGACTCGTCTCTGAATCTTCTAATATCTGGTGAAAAAAAAGTAATATGAATAACTTAAATACTTTTCACTTTGTTACCAAACAGAAATCTTTCACTTTAATAACTAGCTTTAAAAAAAACCATAATCCACTTGAGTATGGAACACCCATGGAAGATAATATCCAATACAGTAAAAGAGTTTACATACCTTTTCAGGATGTTTACTTCTTCTGTGACTAGGAGAACCAACAGCAAACTACAATGAGAAAGCATTGTTTATAACTATTATAAGTACTGAAAGCAAGCATCATTATATAGTACTGAGTTATTGGCAGTAAGGTCAATCCTGTCTGCCATAGGATGCGTTTTCATTGTACATTCAAGTTCATAATATAGATGTAAATTCAGTTTGACAGATAAATCTTACCTTGTTACCAGTAAAGGTGAACTGTGTAAGAGTGTTAGTAATCAGTGGTGATGGTGGTTTAGTATTTATACTATCAACTGTTTTACTAGGACTAGCACCAGCTATTATTGGAGTAGCAAATGATACTCTTCTTTGCTGAAAAGGGACATGGTTGAAAATTCTAATAGTGTACAATACTAAAGATAATCGGTCTTAATAAATCCTAGATGTAACTATTTGTGGAAATATTGCATATATCTGATTTAAATGGTATCCTCAATTTAAAAAGCTAACCCAAGCTATAATCACTACTTAGCTACATATACATTTTTATAAGGAGACTGGGCAACAACATCCAAAAGATGAGTGACATCCAAGTTGTATGACTCACCTTTGCAGGAGGTGATGGCGAGTTGGAATGCGTGTCATTGGTGCTTAAACGACGTTTCAAAATACCAGTTGATGGCGAGGCTGAAGGAGATCTTAGATGTCCACCAGAGCGCTTTGGACTCCAACCCCCAGATTTCTGTAAGCTAAGTTTGGTCTGGTCATCTGTCATACTACGCTGTTGAAGAATGCTTCGTCTTACAATATTGAATCCTCGAGCAGACATCAATGGTCTTGAATCAAATCTGTTCAGTCCAATCACCTTTGAGTCTGAATTCATCAAAGTTGTCAGTGACCTCTTTTTGGCATGCTTGAATTTCCTAGGTGTTTCATCATCTCTCTTGGGAGAATGAGTTTTCTCCTTGTTCAAGAGATTTTCCTGCTCTTTCACAATGGACTTTAAGACTGAGCTGTTCTGTAATATTTTTTCACTTTCGTTATTTGTATTAACAGGGATATTTTCATTTATGTCCTTCAATTTTGTGACCTCATCATCAGAGTTTGGAGATTTCTTTTTTGATAATTTGTCTTTGGTACTTTTTGCTATATTTTGATTCGAGCTTTCATCTGAGTCATGGTTCACAACTATAGGACTTGTCAGAAGACTGCAAAACACATCTGGATTAACCACATCAATATCTGGATTAACTTCATCAATATCTGGATTAACCACATCAATTTCTATAGATTCTGATTCCTTCAAGGCAGAATCTACTTCATCGATGTCATCACATGAAGATTTTTCTTGCATTCTTTCGGAATTTTCTTTTATCTTGTTCATAATGTCTTTTCTTGCTTGATTACTTGGGACTGAAATTTCACTTTCTGCATCTGAATCATCTTCTACTTTTGAATTCTTACTCGATCGAGTTTTTGGTTCTTTTCTTCGCTTCACTATCGGTGACACTTTAGCCAGGGTGATCTTTTTACCATCTCTCAATGTACGTGTCTGCAATACTAGCCCAGAAGAACGCAGCTTATGAGTTTTTGGAGATGACACATTAGAAGTCTTTCTTGTAAATCTCCCTCTCTTTGATCTCTTGGAGGACGTTTGAGATGTTGTGGAGGATTGAGAAGACTGTTGGCTATCTGTGGCATCATCCATGTTCCTAAGTCGACCACTCCTTGTTGCTTTACTGACTTTAAAATCTGAGATATCAGAATCTTCCAATTCAACTACACAAGGCTTAATACCTTTTAGATCTTTAAAATATTCTGCATCTTTTAATTTTTCTATTTCTTTATCTTCCTTTTTACTGGGTTTATCTTTTTCAGCTATTTTCTGGGAGTCTTCTTTCAATTGTTTTCTGGACTTTGTTCCTTCTTCATTCATCCTAGAAGATCTTCTTTTTGCTACAGCCATTTTCTCCTTTGTAGTACTCTTTCTTTTTCCTTCCTTGACTGGTTTCTTACCTTCTGGAGTCTGTTCCACCTCTTTCTGGGACTCCATGGATAATAGATCTTCAGTGAACTCTTCAGTGACTCTACTTTCAGAATTAAAGTCCTCAGACAGACTTTCACAATCAGTTATCTGCTGCTTAACTTGTTCTTCACTTGCATCAGGTAAAGTGTTGAACTTCTCAGCAAGTTCTGGTTTAGTTTCCAATTTTTCTTCAGTTATACTTGCAAGTTGAGATTTTTCAGTAGATGAATCTATCATGTTCTTATCATCCTTACCTTCTATATCAAAGTGTTTACGTTTCTTGTGGCGTCTAGGAGTTCGACGTGGAATGAGCTCTGCTGGAGATTTCTTGGGAGTCATTTGCTTCCTTTTTTTCCTAGTGTGTTCTTCATTAAATGTGGATACCTTAGTTGGATCATAATCACTATCTGACTGGCTACCACTACTGGACACAGATTGTTGGCTACTTTTCTGTGTTTGACTATCACTAATAGATTCACTCTTCTTGCTTTGTTGAGACATTGTGTCTTTTAAAGTATTGTCTTCTGTAGGATCATATTCCACTTCCATCTCCTGATTGTCCTTCTCATCAGCAACTTTAGACTTCAACAAACTCTGACTTTGTGACACTCCAAATACTGAATCATCTGTATTGACATTTTCTATCTGATCCTTTTGTGATGCTGTTAGCAGCTGAGATATTCCTCTGGCAGAATCTGTGGGAACAATATCCTCAAATTCAGGGCAACTATCTTTGGTAAAAAATCCCAAGGAATCAGATCTTTCCAATTTGGCAGAGGTGCTGACAAATCCTTGGGAACCTTCAATGTCATTTTTAACTTTATTAATAGAAAACTGAATTTCTGAATCAGAACTGGATGTGGAATTGTCTTCTGTCCCAGTCGAATACTTTACAAGATCATTTTTTGTCAATTTTTGAATCTTTACGACAGCATTTGGTAAAGACTCTGGAGAATCAGGAACAGCTTCTGGACTGTCAGCTACACTAGGTATTCCTGAGGTTTCAAATAAATTACAGCTTGGAGTGGGTGATAAATTTGTATTTTCCAACATGTTATTTGATCTCTGGAAATTTGTTGGTGACTGTGTGTCCTCTACCAATGTCTCAGATAAAACTTTTTCTTCTGTTTCTTCTTTGTTGTCTTCAATATCCAAATTTTGTAAGAAACTTTTAGAAGGCGATCTCACAACCCAATTATCTAGATTAAACTTAGATTTGGATGTGGTATTTCGTTGAGGAGATTTTGAACTATTTCTGGATTCTTGGCTTCTGACTTTTCTTTGTGGTGACTGACTGACTGACTTGCTAGAGAAGAACACAGAGCTTTCAGCAACTGGTTGACTTGAGGAAAGAACACTCTGTGATCTAGCTTCTTCAGGACTTTTGACAGTTTTCTCTTCTGGTGATGAACTATTTTTACTGCCCATAGTTTCAAATGTTCCCACACCGATGGCACCTTCAACATTCTGTTTCAAACTGGAACTTGATGATGAAGATGAAGAGAAATCCACTTTTTTGCCAGAATCATTATCTTGAGATTTATCACCAGAAGATTTTTCTTGAGAGGATTTGAGCTCATCTTCATCCCACGAAAATCGAACAGAACGTCTTCTACCCCTAGTTGGTTGTTTAAACTCTACTGTCTCATCTTTAGCAGGATTGAAAGAATTTTCTGGTGATTGCATTTTATCTTCATTCTACAACAAATAATGATTTAGTAAGCATTTCGACCCAAATCAAACTGTTAATAATCAGTAAACTGTGAGATATTAACATGTTGATACTCTTTGGAGAAAAAAAAACAACACTTGTACTATCAACAGTTGCTAGCATAACAAGGCAGAGAAAATAATATGAAAACATTTCCTGTGTCTTAATCAAATTTTCTTAAGGGTGTTAATTGGGCTATTTGACGTTATGAAAAAATGGAATAAGTATATGAAATAATGATTTCTTGAGACTTGTTGTGCATTTGTTGATGAGGCCAGCCTTAAAAATATCTTTGTTGCGGATTTCAAGGGATAAAATCTTTCACCAGGCAGGAAAGAAATAATTTTTTTTAATCAAGTTAGCCACCAGGAAATTTCTTTAAATTTTTTTTCGTCACAACTGATTCACCAGGCAGAAGATTTTTTTTTTTTTTTTTTCAATTGGGAGATTGGGGTAAAAAAGCGAAAGACTTTATCAAAGTGCGTAAATTCATGAAATTTCAAGAAATGGACATTTTTGACAGCATGGCAGTACCAATGGCAATGAATGAATGATGACTGCAGACTAGAAATTCTACTGTACAGTGTAGTAGAATAGAATGGTACTTGCTCTGTTCTATTTATTCTTGTTACTTGTACTGCAAGATCTAACAGCTATATTCCCAAGTGTAATTCATATTTTGAAAACTTTACAATCCTATCCTGATTTATTAACTTGCACAGAATGAATGACGATTATTTTAGCGATTTAAACTCGCCAAGTTTTTAGCCGACATGAATAGGCATATTCTAACTACAGGTAGGCCTGCAAAGGCAGTCATGAGCTGAATGTTTACAGGCTACATTAAAAAATAACCGATTTTATGAAACGAAGTTACAGATACATTAAATTTGTACTTCCAGTCTCGCATAATAATCTACCAATGGTGGAAAGACTTGCTAAACGATGTTTACAAACGTCATATTGATGATTGAATGTTATCATAGCAATATGAAAACTTTAAAAGGTTTCAAAATATCGTTTTGTGGTAAAGATTTGGCTACTGTAAAATTTCGATAATAAAAGTGAAAGTAGAAATACCCGGATGTTATTATGTCACGTGTTATGGGGTGCTTAAAATGTTAATAATCGTATGAAAATTGATCAAATTATCATCTTAATTAGGGGATTAATTAATAAGACAATGGTAGTCTCGTTACATGATGAGATTAACATGTTTTATGGCAATCAAAATTTAATATAAAGCGGTAGAAACCCGATATTATCGGGAGATTATATATGGTCATAATGCAATCGTATATACGTCGGCCATTTTCTATCAATAATAACCTCGTATGCATCAGGCGGATAAATCGCACTACTTTTGTCTCTATTGATGACGTCATCTGAAAAGTCTCTGACATCCAGACTTTTCCTATCTATAAGCATAATGTGCAAGGGAGGTAACTAACAACCCATAAACAGAACTATTTTTTATCGCGTAATCTCCTTCCGCCCATTGGCATTGAAAGGTTTTCTTCTATCTGCATACGAGGTTATTATTGATAGAAAATGGCCGACGTATATACGATTGGGTCATAATGAGGTAAACGACGGAGTTCGAATGGCATTTCCGGTAAATTTTGAGATAAACGATGGAGTTCGAATGGCATATTCGGTAAAGAAATGGTCATAATGAGAGATAGACGACAGAGTTTAAATTGAATTGAGCGTGGGTCATTGATTAGAATAAAATAATATGAAATGGTCGTAATTTGGCAGTAGCTATACACGCTGGATTTGTAGCCTATACGGAAAAAGGTGGACTTTTTTTACTTTCTCATGCAGGGGATACGCACGCACAATATTTTTTTTAGTGAAAAATCCCACACGGCACTTTTTACGTTATTTCAAAACGACCCGGCCGGGAAATCCGCAACGTAGATATTTTTAAGGCTGGCCTGATTTGGGGTCCTTCTCGATAGTTTAAGGTTGATTTCATGTCAATCAGATTTTTTTTAATGAGTTGACAGCCCTTTCAAACATGTCATAAAAATTGGACATTTCAAACCTTTGATACAAGTTTAAAAAAATGTGAATGGATCAATCTACATCAAACTTGGCATAAATGTAGACAATTACATTGCCGAGAAACGTACAGAGCGATTTTCCAAAAAAAATTATTATTTTGGTGGTTACCATGGAAATACGAAAATTTACACGTAGGTACGGCAAACATTTTCCAGGGGCCAAACTGATTAGAATTTTCGAAAAAACTCTCTGTACGTTTCATCCTTATTGAATAAGCTTTCAATCAAGACCAAGATCGTAATTTTCCAATAAAAAATGGCTGAGAAATCTTGTGTCAACCGGGACACATTTTGCTACTTTTTCCTAATTTTTTAGCAAAAACTAACGAAATACCTAATTTCTTTTCGGTTTTTTTCATTCTATATAGTTTACAAATAAAGTAATAATAATTATCTACAATCTGAGCCCAAAAATAATAAGTAATTCGCAAAACTTCCATCTTGTGTTTTTTTTCTCGAACGCTAGCCCAATCAATACCCTTAAATTCTTATTTGATCTGGTTGTCTGTCTTTGTAAAGATAGGAATTATGTAACATACCGTTTGCTGGCTTGATTCTGACTGACTTGAAGGTATGACTATAACTTCATCACTACATTGTGATGATTCAACTTCTATCACAGGACTACAATCAAAATAAAACAATCCTATTTCTTTGTTTATTGTCAATTATGAAAAAAATTATAATATTCCACATACCAATTCATGGATATTTTGAATAGATATGCCATCTTAATTATCAATTAATTGATCAAATTTTAAATTGAAATCAGGGATTTAGATAATACTTACACTGGTTGAGATTGAGATTGACTTTGTGAATTAAAATGTTGCATTATTGATATATCTAATGATTGAGATTGGTCTAAATTATTATACATGACTGGTATCGATCTGAAATATAAAATTACTTATTACATTTACTTAATATAACGTTATTGTTTTCAACTTATGTACAACTTATGATAATATGTACATCATCACTAAATAAGCTGGTTGTTATCTTTATTATTCTCTTGAGAATTTTTTGGGGAAAGCAAATTGCTGATTTGATAAATTTAATCTCTTATCTTTGATCAAGTACTCACCCTTTTTCTTTCAAAGATTCTTTCTGATGCTCTGTTAAAATACGAGGTTTTTTTGGTGATGCTTTGATAACAACATAGTCCTAGAAACAAAGAAGAAATAGGATGCTTGACAATAACATGCAAGAATCAAAAACTTGTAACATATTAACCTTGTTTCAATGAATCCTGGACAAATTTTCACACTATTTCAAGAATTCCACATAAATGAATTGGTAAATATCCTTATACTTTCTCTAGCATTTTGTTTTATTCTTTATCATACAAATTCAGCAAAATATACCAAAAAAGACTTACGTTGTTAGTAAGCCCATCAATAGCTAGTTTTTTCTTGGCTGAATTTACAGGCTTGGTGTCATGGGTAGGATGTTTTAAAGGAGAATGTTTGATGTTGGGTGATACAGCTTTATTTAAGAAACTTCCTCGTAGTTTATGAGGAGAGGGCATACCAGGCAGGTGGGGCTCAGGAGCATCCATCTATAATAGAAGAAGAACTTGTTGAGCACTGAAGAAACTGAAAAACGGTGAGTGACTAACAGGTGTATCATCTATAATAGTTGTAACTATATTTACCTGACTGAACTGTGAGTGACTAACAGGTGTATCATCTATAATAGTTGTTACTATATTTACCTGACTGAACTGTGACTGACTAACAGGTGTATCATCTATAATAGTTGTTACTATATTTACCTGACTGAACTGTGACTGACTAACAGGTGTATCATCTATAATAGTTGTTACTATATTTACCTGACTGAACTGTGAGTGACTAACAGGTGTATCATCTATAATAGTTGTTACTATATTTACCTGACTGAACTGTGAGTGACTAACAGGTGTATCATCTATAATAGTTGTTACTATATTTACCTGACTGAACTGTGACTGACTAACAGGTGTATCATCTATAATAGTTGTTTCTATATTTACCTGACTGAACTGTGAGTGACTAACAGGTGTAAAATCTATAATAGTTGTTACTATATTTACCTGACTGAACTGTGACTGACTAACAGGTGTATCATCTATAATAGTTGTTTCTATATTTACCTGACTGAACTGTGACTGACTAACAGGTGTATCATCTAAAATAGTTGTTTCTATATTTACCTGACTGAACTGTGAGTGACTAACAGGTGTAAAATCTATAATAGTTGTTTCTATATTTACCCGACTGAACTGTGAGTGACTAACAGGTGTATCATCTATAATAGTTGTTTCTATATTTACCTGACTGAACTGTGACTGACTAACATGTGTATCATCTATAATAGTTATTACTATATTTACCTGACTGAACTATGACTGACTAACAGGTGTATCATCTATAATAGTTGTTTCTATATTTACCTGACTGAACTGTGACTGACTAACAGGTGTATCATCTATAATAGTTGTTTCTATATTTACCTGACTAAACTGTGACTGACTAACAGGTGTATCATCTATAACAGTTATTACTATATTTACCTGACTAAACTGTGACTGACTAACAGGTGTATCATCTATAATAGTTGTTTCTATATTTACCTGACTGAACTGTGAGTGACTAACAGGTGTAAAATCTATAATAGTTGTTACTATATTTACCTGACTGAACTGTGACTGACTAACAGGTGTATCATCTATAATAGTTGTTTCTATATTTACCTGACTGAACTGTGACCGACTAACAGGTGTATCATCTATAATAGTTGTTTCTATATTTACCTGACTGAACTGTGAGTGACTAACAGGTGTATCATCTATAATAGTTGTTTCTATATTTACCTGACTAAACTGTGACTGACTAACAGGTGTATCATCTATAACAGTTATTACTATATTTACCTGACTAAACTGTGACTGACTAACAGGTGTATCATCTATAATAGTTGTTTCTATATTTACCTGACTGAACTGTGAGTGACTAACAGGTGTATCATCTATAATAGTTGTTTCTATATTTACCTGAAGAACTGTGAGTGACTAACAGGTGTATCATCTATAATAGTTGTTACTATATTTACCTGACTGAACTGTGACTGACTAACAGGTGTATCATCTATAATAGTTGTTTCTATATTTACCTGACTGAACTGTGACTGACTAACAGGTGTATCATCTATAATAGTTGTTTCTATATTTACCTGACTGAACTGTGACTGACTAACAGGTGTATCATCTATAATAGTTGTTTCTATATTTACCTGACTGAACTGTGACTGACTAACAGGTGTAACATCTATAATAGTTGTTACTATATTTACCTGACTGAACTGTGAGTGACTAACAGGTGTATCATCTATAATAGTTGTTACTATATTTACCTGACTGAACTGTGACTGACTAACAGGTGTATCATCTATAATAGTTGTTACTATATTTACCTGACTGAACTGTGATTGACTAACAGGTGTATCATCTATAATAGTTGTTTCTATATTCACCCATCCTGGTAGGTTTATAGGTGACTTTTCTTTTACTTTTACCAGTACATTTCTTCAAAAAATAATAAAGTAAATAGTGAAGTGAAAAGAGGAGCTCAGCACACAATTAATGTAACAAATAAAATTTCAACAAGCTAATTGCCATTTATACTCTCAGTACGTAAAACTATTTTCCTGCGTGCAGACTGTCTAGTAAAAAAATAATGAAAACAAGATTTTGGTATAGCATGTGGCATACCACCAAGAAGCTGTAGAATTAGTTTTTTTCCTACTTACTTGAGATTATCTGGGTAGGTCAGAGTTGAAGATTTACTGAATGTAGCGTTCCAGAACAGTATAGTTTGATTCTTAATAGGACGTCTAGGATGTAAGAAAGTTGCCTCTAATAAAGGAGATATTTTAGCTAAGAAATCTGAATCATATATACTGGTATATCGACTTTGTAAACATGTTGATATATCTAACCATAACTTCTCTAACTATAACAAAATAACAAGAATATTTAAGCGACTTCTGAATAAAACTAGGTTTGTACATTTTCAGCTAGGCCGAGTATTTGTATTTGATTGACCCGTTTCCTCTAATTGCATCTCATGATAGCTGAACAAACTCAAGGCTTCTCTTAAAATATTCTGTACATTTTTATGAATATTTTTCATCAAATACCTATGCAAAAGAAATCAAGATGCAGAATTGTTCAGTTGATTCCTAATTTCACTAGGAGATCCAAGCATCAAAATATAGCTCAGTAACAATAGGACCCTTTTAATAACTTGCTCCTATGAACAGCTAATACTGAAGATTAAGAATTACCTTTTGATAGAATGCAGATGTGTATAATTTGGTACCGTTTTTATTAGTGCTAGTACTATAAAGTCGTGATACTGGTCCTGCTATTTTATGAAACATATTAGATATAATATTAGAATTTGTTGTATGTGTAACCAATTTTGTTACTATATCCACTAAACCGTTAATAGCAACTGTAATAGAGGGAGCTGTTTTCTGAAAAATAACCAAAGAAGACTATAAAGTAATGATTTTTAAAACGTTTTCTATACCATTTGAGCATGACTTTAATTTTTTACTTAGATATATTGCTATATCAGTGACAACTTCACACTTAGTAGCTTCATGCAGATGTTCATGTTTAGTAGAAATCAGTCTGCAGCTTCTACAGTCTAATCCCCTATATCCCTAGGTACATACCTGTTTTGAAAAGAAGGTAACAGTATTAGCACTATGTTCAGCTATATCTATTGAATTGGTTAATAAATCTGTGAATAAATGAAGGTAGGAATGAAGATTTTCCAATGGTTTCTGTTTATGTTTCATCCATCTTTTACCAGGGCTGAAATTTCCTGTAATAAAAAACAGAATATATTAATTGCTGTTATAGAAGTCATTTGAAGTCATCAAGCTTCAATGACTTCATCATGTTCCATAGGTATTCAGTGAAAGGAAATAAAAAACACATTATAGCCTACCTTGAAAAACAGTGAAATCTAATTTCAAAGGTCACAAGGAAATACTTAAAGTCACATTGCAGATTCGTTTGTTTACAAAATGAAATTTATGGGATTTCGGGACAAAAGGTATTCTAGCTTAATCTCTGATGTTTAATTAAGTCAAAAAGCTAAAATTCACGGCTTTGGGTACCAGGGTTCATACAGCATTTTGTCTCAAAAATTCAAAGACTTTTCAAGGACTCTGGGCTTTGAAATTCAAGGCATTTTCAAGGATATTATAGTCTGACAGAATACACATGTACCTAAATTCTGAACTGTGAAATCAATATGCTTTATACCCCCTACTATGTAATCTATATTGAATACTTCCAAGTCAATGTTTATGATTTTCAGTTACGGCTGTTCTGTTGATAAATCTTACTCGAACAAAAATGTCTGATAAAAAACCATACGGTAGACAAATTCACTCAACTCAAAATTCAAGGACTTTTCAAGAGAAAATGGGTTTTTTATGGTGTTTTCAGAGACTTTTTTTGAAATCAAGGTTTTTCAAGGCAACGGACGGAATTCAAGGGTTTTTCAAGGTTGTATGAACCCTGGGTACTCAGATGGCTTCGATGCAGCTGGATTTAAAATCGGGATCTAATAAAATGATTTCCATAAATAAAATGCTAATGAGGTCAAGCGGGGGGGCGTGTTAGTTAAATGACGTCACACTCCAATCTCCAGTAGCACGTGCTAGTAGTGGGCGGAGTTTGTGAGTTATTGACGTCTCCCTCAATCAACTCGGTGTTGAAATGTAAACAATCAAAATTTCCTTCAAATGGCTGTAGAATTGGAACCACGAAAGGAAATCGATTTTTTTTTAGTTCAATATTCATTTCTAAGTGCTAACTTTAAAAAAAAACCATGAGAAGACTTTTTCTCAATGGCTTATGTGGCTTTAATTTAATTAACTTTTTTTACATAAACATAACGTCAATTTTCTATTTGTATAGATGGGTTGACAATATTGTCTGAACATACAATTTTCGTGCTTTACACTGTCAAATAAGTTTTGTAAAGATGCATTCCTAACAAGATCTTGAACAAGGTTACCTGTTAAATTGAAAGCTGTAGCACCAGATAATGATGAGAAATTAAAACAATCTATCACCACTTGTAAAACTTGTACTATATAGTCAATCAAACTAGGCTCCTAAAATAACACATATATATATTGTAATGACATAGTTCAACACTAATTTCAGGGATTGATTGATTGAAAAGAACCTTCAGAAGTACAAATTTTAACAAAAAAATTATTTACTATGCTGAAAAAAAGGACCTCTATCTACATCATGGACAATTGTATTGACTAAATTCCTTACAACTGTTTTAAGTCCTTAATATATAACAACTTGAAATATAGATAACAACAAACCTTCAACTCCTCTGTTGATAAACTGTTAATAATTCGAGAACAGAAATCTTCACAAACTACATTATCCTCAGCTGTAGTGACTAGTGCAGCTTGTCTACTGAAACATCTGTATAGATCTGACCAAGTTTTCATAACAGACTTACATACAGTCTGAAATAGATTATAAAGTATACAATCAGTAGGACAAGAGGCTATTAATATTACCATGATTCACCTTATCAATCATTGAATGTTCTGATTAAAGAGACTGATGATACTAAAAGTTTCTGCATAGATTTTAGGAGACTAAATCAATTTGTTCTTTAAAATGCTAAAAAGATTCTTCCAAAACCAGATAATTTTCATAATCCAGGAAAATTCTACAACCTTTATGTCTATACTAGATCTTTCTGCAGGATTTTGGCAGTTATTAAGAGGAAATTATTTAAAGACATTAATAACATACCTGGGAACCTATTTTATGTTTAATAGGTAATATTAAAGCTGTATATAAACAGGTAAAATCATACTCCAATGAATCACCTTGATTTATTTCACTAGTCTGAAAATCACAATTTATTATTATTTTGAGCAATACAGCTAAAAGGATGTTGTGTTTGTTGTACAACTAATTATGTCAAGCATATGTCTTAGGGCTATGTACTTATATTGGCCAAGAAACACTAAAACATCTTTAATGTCGAAATAGATAAATTCATCTCTCAGCTTCCAATGCTTCTGTGATGAACAACACATATTACTAAATTCTGGCGCAAACCTGAACAGCCCTAAATTTAGAATCAAATTATCCTATAATTATGGAATTTCTTGAACTATATGACTTTCCAGATGATAAATTTCTAATTTTTTTGTAAAAAGATTTCATGCTGTTCTGGATTTAATGGATATTTTAATAAAGAAAGCTGGTTTTGAATAAGGAGCTAAACAAGGAATTTAAAAATCTACCTTAATAATATGTTCTAAGAGTCTATTAGCAATAACACTCCACAATCTCCACAATAACTCTATACTGGGTAAATACTGACTGTGTCTATCTATAATATCTAATACACTCTGACTAAACTCTAGGGTACCAGTAGTTATAGTAAAACCACAATTTACTAGTTTACCATATATAGTCATATACCTGAAATCAGTTGATAAGACAGTAACATACTAGCAAAAGTGAAATATTAAGTCTCAAAAGATCCAGGGTTGATGTACATAATATTTATAATATAATATATATCATAAGCTTATATCATATTATTCTAAAAATAGGTCTAAATTACAAAACCAAATAGACACAACAGAATAAGTGGTTTCTATTGACCATTTATTCAACCAGGGCCCGGTTTCATACAGCAGGCTAAACTTGTTTAGTCGACTAAACTCACTTAGTCGACTAAACTTTTGACGTTAGTCGTTGCACAAAACGTTTAGTCGACTAAAAATTCAGTTTAGCCTACTTAACTTTTAGCCTGCGAGGGAGGAGGCTAACCTCAACTTTAGTCGACTAAAATCGTTGTTTCTACCTCAAGATGGCGGCTATCATGCACCACCACATCATAGGCCTACAAGGAAGAAGAGCCCTGCGGCGGGAGCGGGTGTTCCGAGACAGGAACAATCCGTTGGAGATGTTTTCTGAAGTTGAGATACACCGGCGATACCGCTTCCGTCCGCCCACGATCCTCTTCATCGTGGACATGATAGCTCCATCCATTCAGCACCAGACGAGGAGGAACCCAGCCCTGCCCGCCCTCCTTCAGGTGCTGATCGCCCTCAGGTTCTACGCTTGTGGGACCTTCCAACAGGTGATAGGGGACACTATACAAGTCTCCAAGTCTACGGTGTGCCGGATCGTCAAAAATGTTAGTGAAGCGCTGGTCCGACATCTCCGTAGATTTGTCGCGTTTCCTGTTAGTCCGGTGGCTGTGAACAGAATGAAGCAAGAATTTTACAAACTGTCCGGTAGGTTCCTGTCTTCTTTTCCAAGAAAAATTGCAACATATGCTATCCAAATGTCTTTCGATGTTTAGATTAGACGGCATGGGTATAGGGGCCGAAAGTTTAACGGGGGGCGTTGGTGGGGGCAAAACCATTTTCCCCGACAAACTTAACTCTTAATTCTGGGGCAGGGGTGCAAATCATGTTTTATAAAGTGGAGAGTGCATTTCCTGCAACTTCAATAGTTGGGGTTTGACCGTTGTGATGACGGCTGTTGTCACTTGACAGATGATGCAGTGCCACTCACCAGTGGTGAGGCTTACCTGTTGAGGGAGGCAGCTATTTCCTCCTAAGCCCGTCGTTTGGCGGCGAGAGCTGAGTTCGTCCCCTTTGAACACTCCAAGAAACCCCTGCGTCTCTCGTACTCCTCCAAAAGCAGAGCTTCCTCTGCTTTAGAGAACGTAGGGGCCCTTTTCCTGGGGCGATTTTCATCATCCATCACGATCTCGGCCATTGTTCAGCAGACGACAATCATGCCGGGAAATAAATCTCACGTTTCTAAGCAACGGCACGCGCGAGGCCGCTTAAGCATTGAAAATCGTCGACTAACGTTAGACGACTAAACTTGAAGTTTAGCCGGCCATGTGAAACAGAGTTTAGCCGTCTAAACTTCGGCGACTAACCTTAGACGGCTAAGTAGGTTTAGTAGACTAAAAGTTTAGCCTGCTTTATGAAACCGGGCCCAGGATCCTTAACGAATTTTAAGTCAATTATAGTTAAATTTACCTTTCGTTTTCAGCTGATGATTGCATTAAAGTAGGTGAGAGTAAAATTTCACATAGAAACAAAGCTGGGGTTCCCTGTAACATTAAATCACTACGTGTTTTCAAATAAAAAGAAATAATAACATGAAACTTTAAATCTTTTATAAGTGTACCAAAGATTTGTTTAGATTAGAATTTTTTTTACCTATAATCAATATTACAACCAATACAAAATATGCTCATGATATGTCCTCCCAGCATTTAGAAATGAGTCTCACAAGCTTCATACACTTAGAAATAGGTTTTGCAAATACATTTTTGATCATTAAAAATGAAATAAAATATTCACCATAACTTCACCACTACCAACACTGTATACATTGGATGATAAAACTTTTAATGGTATATTACATACTGGATCAAACATTTTCTATAATTAAAAAATATATCATTTTAACAGCTATCTTTACAAGTGTTTTGAAAATGTTTTCTTGTGCAAAAATTTCAAGGAATAGCTTCTCAAATTTCAACTATGCAACATAAAATAAAACCACTCACCACGAGTAAATTAGAGATATTTTCTACAAGAGCTATAAACTGAAACTGACTGAGAAAATATGAGAACATTTCTCTGTGATCTGACTTTAGTGTGATATCTACAGCTACTTTAACATGTCCAACTAGAGCACTCCAGGTTGTTAGCAATAGGTCTTCTACAATACAAAGAAAGTAATAATGTCAAATGATTCCGCAGATTATGTTAATGTGCACTATGCAAAATATCATATTGGTTACATTGAAGAATAAAAAAAACCTTATAAGCCTGTAAAAATCTAGACACTCAAATTGAAAATTGTTTCACAATTAAAAATCATACCTGGTATTTCATTGCCGAGGCTCATAACTAACTCTCTAAAACAGGAGATTAAAACTGTGGACTGTTTCAGGAAAAACATAGGACTAGTTATAATATCTGGCATAGTTATATCTGAAATACAAATATTTCTTAATTTGTGCATGTCAACTACTTCATGTGCAGCTTTTAGAGATCGAGATTGTCTGTCTGTGAAATGGTACATTGCATGCTTGAAGCCAAAACATTGATACAACAATCAACAATGGTAAACAGACTCCTTAAATTAGATCATATAAAATTAAGTTTACCTGTTGTGTAGTTGAAATTGGACATGCCAAGGATTTGTGCGAGTATTTCTACTCCTTTCAACTGAAGAGTTTTAAAGGTAGATAACTGTGATGGCGTAGATGTAATACTCAATCTTGGTGTTGTAGGACTAACTAGTGAAGTAGAGGTATTTTTAACACCTGAAAGTACAAAATATGAAATGATATCAGATACACGTTGTACTGTTATGCTTCAAATTTGGGCTAATAAAAGAGCCATTGTAGAAAGCAATGATGCAAGTATGCAATAGAGCAGCAATAGGTCTATAATTTGTATTTTTTTCGAACCATTTAGAAGATCTAGCACGTGCAGTTTGTAGCACACATTTAATTCACAAAGACTTAACTCTTTACCCGTAACCTCTCCAATTCTCATGCCTGAGGACATCTAAGTAACATATGCCAATACCAAGAAACAACCTAATATGTCTCAAATAAGTCGCATATGATTAATTGCGTTGGCCATTTATATGAAATAAAGTTTATCTGAATCTGGATCTATTGCAATATGTCCATGTTTCTCTAAATTTTGTACTGAGCTTTAAGTTTCAAATGTTTATCTTTCATCACAGTGTGTTTATTGATGTTCAAACAGACTGTTACACTGGTACTGTAGTCAAAGTAAGATATACATACCAAATCTAGGTGTTGTTGGTGTAGATATGAATGATGTTGAGGTATTTAATTTATTACCACCAGTACAGAACTGTAACAATGGCACCACAACCTATAATTGTACACATAGATAAAAATTAAAATATTCTTCCTATTATAGGCTTCTTTGTTATAAAAGTCTTATACTTTTTGAAAACCACAAGTCGTATAACCCTACAGATCCGTAGAGTTGTTTACAACTAGGATCCCACTAATTATGGCAAAAAAGCAGCTATTACCTGATCAAAATTAACTGAAGCTTTAGCTCCTAATTTACTGATGTAATATATCCATGTATTAAACTTCTCTATTGCTACTATTTCTACCTTAGCATTATTAACTTTAAAAACCTGCATGATTAATTTCACACGCCTTGGATCACTGATGATACCTATCAATAAATAAAATCATATTCATATTCCTTGTCCAACTTTGAAGGTTTCTATTTCTATTATTTTACAATAAAGAGCACAAATTATAATCACATTTGCAGGCTTCAAACGTAATCATATGCCAATGGATCTCTTAGTTCTCAGAATACACAAAAGACACTTTATACTTGGAATTAAATGAATCAAAGATGTTTGTGTATGTCTTGAAACACTTCCAAATATAACCATAAGCATTTTACTTTGTAGTAATGAATTTAGTTTGGATTAATCCTTAAACAAAGCAAAATAGACTTGTTCTTGCTGTTTTATTCTTTTCTGTAACAATATTTTTATATGCAGGTTTTATAATATCCACAAGTACTTTGCTGGTTAAATTTTTACATGTTAAATTTTTTATAATCCTCATCTATCTGTTGAAAATTGATTAACATGTACACTTACTTGGATTCATAGAGAAATTATTGATCAATTCTTTCCAGGCCTTGAAAGACATGACTTTAACATCAGGTTCTAATGTTTTAAAACCCATTTCAACTAGTGGTAACAGACTGTTTATAAAGCCTCCTTGATGTAGTTCCTACAACAAATCCAAGAAGATTATTTTTGGGAAAGTGAAATTTTTAGCTTAGAGGGATATGTTCACTATCTGTTTGACCAATAAAGATTTTAGTCTCAGACCCTTGAATGTTGTAGCTAAGCTAATCAGTAATAGTGTTCACAACTCTCCCTCGAAATTTCAGCCTATAAATCCATGTTTTGCTTTTATTATCAGCTGAATGCTGAACAAAGAGCAAAAGATAAATGTTGGACCTTCCCATACAAATGCTAGTTCTTTAGCCTTCAACAGGGCATGATTCCAGGATCATTATCTAAATGATTTTGTCACACAAATGTTTAGTATGTTTATATCCTCTTAATGACAAGTTATTCAGCTAAATAAACATCTTACAAAATTAACTCACCTCACCAAAATACTTGACAAGAAAGCACCAGATTTTAAGCACTAATTGTTCATTGTTATTAAATAACTTCTTTAATTCACCAGAAATTTTCTAAACAGAAAGAAACATTTGGTAAGTTAAAGATACTTTATGCTACAATCAATGATAAACAATATAGTCATTAAGCAAAGAATTTTTGATTTTATAAAAATTATTCAAGTAAAAAGAGGTCACTTATATGCCTAAAAAATATTCAATACTCCAAATAACACTTTTAACTGAGCTACAGGAATCGAAGATTCAAATTTGTGCCTCATTCTTGTATTGCAAGTTAAAAATCATACTTACAGATTTAAACTCAGGAATAATTTCCTTCATAGTAGATTTATTGATGCCCTGTTCACATCCTTTCTCTAGGGTCATCAACGCCTTTTCTCTTACTTTACTGGCTGGATGTATTAATAAACTAAAACATATCTTTTCCCATTTCATTTTATTATTCATTTCTTTACCAGCTTGCATATTTAACCTGAAAACAACCATAAATATTTCCAAAGAACATGAAGGCTATCAAGTTTGCCATACATTTTATTTCACATGATCTATTACAAAAGAATTCAACACATATGAAACACAGAATTTACAGATCTTACCTTGCAGATTATTTAGGGTTTTTTTCTCAGTCAGAGCCATGAAATTCTAATACAAATACTGGGTTTTTAATTCGAATAAGAACAAAATAGTCATATTGTTCTCAGACTTGAATCATAAGAATACTAAAAGCCAGACAAGACAAAATATTTGTGTATTGAGCATATTCATTACCTTGCTATAGCATTAACAGCCTCATATTCAACAGTTTGAGCTTGACCTTTCCATTTAGTTAGACAATGATTAATACTGGACATTATTATCTCCAACTGAAATAGTAATACCACAACAATGATTTTAATCATGACAAACTTTAACATCCTTTTACTTAAGATCATCCTTAGACAATGCAGGCTATAGTCATGGATTATTGATACAGAAGAAAATATAAGAAGAAAACACACACGCTAAGGGTCCAGAAACAATGCGTTTCTACTATTTTCGCCAATATTGATAATCCTGAACAAGACCCTGTACATTGTCTATTTGCTGTTAAATCTTAACTAAAAATGTACTCCATACATATACAAAATAATAATTATCAGTCCCAATTAAAATAACTTTTGTTACCTCTTTTACTATCAAATCAGGTTGAATATTTTGTTTTGATATTATCCACAGTCCTCTGGTACTAGTTGCTTTGTCTTCTGCCATTTTAAGACATTTACACAGATTGATTAATAATTTCTTCTGACTTTCTACACTGATCAATCTAAAAGTATAATCAATGATAAATGGTCGGGTAAAGAGAATTATATTGACTGTCTTATACATAACTAGAAAGTCATTAAAACACCTCTACTTTCTTTCTATACTAAAATGAAATAAGGAAACCCATGTTTAAAACCTTGAGAACTTTAAATAAAAACAAAAGATTTACATTAGTGCTGATTTTATAAAAACGTTATGTTTTCTTTTTCAGCGAATGTGACTGGCAAACAGACCCTGATTCTACAACTATTGAATACCAACCTGACAAGTTCCAAATCATGAAGACAGAAACCTAGAACTTGTAGAGCACCTTGTTGTACTTGTTCCGACTTATTCAAAATATCAGCATTTAACACACTAACAATAGGTTCTATATAGTAGGTGATGTCTAAATCAAAAAAACTTAATTCATCTTCTTGTACTTGACTGAAAAAACAAAAACAATTGTAAAATCTCCAATAATAATGTTTCAGAAGTAGACCTTAGCCAAGAAATGACAAGTTCAGATGATCTATAGCTGTTAATCCATAACATAATCATTGGTTCATCCAACAAAATTAATTCTTACTTTGAAAAGAGCTGAACATGGAAATCAGGATAGAGATTTTATACATAATTAAACTGTTAATTCAAATCTAGAAGATAGCAAAGGGGCTTTCTACTCTTTTCACATTTATCTGTGACAAATAGAGATTCTTTTAGCACCCGGTCTAAAAACAGAGTGTTTAATAATTATATAAATTAGAGAAAAACAAATGCAGAAGGCTGATATACACACTCAAGTTAAATGATTATTGTAAGCCTTCTGATGTCAGTGATTTGACATACAGGCTTTTGAATAGGCCAAAATCACTAATAATACTCACTCAGAGAAGATCTTATAGGCCTCCACCTTCTCATCTTCACCAGTAGTGGGAGATTCCAGAGTTTTTAACAATGACGGCAACTTGATATCATTACACCCATTGATAGGCATCTTGGAAATATTCTATAATCATAGGTCAACTTAAATCTCTGTAATTTTTCAACATTCAGCAGTTAATTTTTATCTTCTTGCATTCTGTTTCTGTAAATTAAAAAATTGATTCGATGTTGGCAAAAAAAAATGATAGTGATTATTATTGTTGAAGATTCATCTGAAGACATTACATGGAGACATGTCAGGCCTAAAATTTTATCCAAATTGAGGAGAGATTCCTGATTATATCTCCCTTCTTACTTTTAGGCCTTACAAGTTGCAGGCCTAGCATCTAAAAATCATTAATCCATGAAAAAATAAATTTCCTGTAGGCCTAGGCCTAGTGATGGAAAAATAGCCTACACGTACATTATATAGAGGACTTTTGTCCCAGTGGAAAATTGCTTAGGGGATTTTGTCCGTAGGGTGTTTGTCAATGTAGTCAATGTTAATATGTAGACAATGCAGGGCTTGCCATTATAACACTGACCTGACTGACTGACACTGTGAGTGTGACAGTTATTATGAATGATCTATTCTATATATTATGATGCATATATATAAATTATAATACCATTACTACTTAGGCTATATTAGAAGTTTGCGCAGCTTATTGAATAAAACAATTAGTCGATTACAAATCTAATGTAGCATTTAGCACAAGAATGCCAAAGAATAGCTATATTCCATTGTTATTCGCTAAAACTAAAGTAAAGGGTAGAAACTAATTAAAAACCTTACAAAAACAACTGCAACAACATCAACTTCGCGGGAAATATACCGGAAGGGAAGCGCGATTGGAGAAAAGACCGGAAGTTAATAGCGAGTCAAAAGTTATGATCTATTTTTAAAGCATTATGCAATGGAGTAGGATCAGAGGCACCTGATTCTGGTTAAAAAAAATCGTATATATAGTTAAACTATACGATTTTTTTTAACCAGAATCAGGTGCCTGTGAGTAGGATAGAACTTCAATAAGATTCATAATATGGGCATTTGGGTTTCAACATTTAACACCCAATTCAATAGGCCCTATCTCAGATTTGAATATTGACTCTACAATGTGGCTGGCCTGGATTTGGCCCCAATCTCAAATTTCTTATCATCGATTTCTAACATGGCTGTTCTATATATAGGCAAACATCCCTGTTCTGACAGTTCCCCTATACATTAAAGTCAATTGTTTACGGGTTGTGTCAGTAAAATTGTGATTAGAAACTAAAGAATTCTGGATATTAAAGATAATTAAAAACTTTGAGAATCAGAAGCATATTTCATTCATAGGCAATATTTCCATAACCATCATTAATTCACAGCAAGAAAAAAATAAGGAAGTGGTTGTAAGCACTGTAAGGTCACTTAATTAATTTCCGATCTTTTCTGGATTTCTTTCATTTGAAAAAATTCTAAGCTCTATTGCAATCAAGGATATTTGGTTCTATCAAGCAAATACATAAACTGCTTTGTATGGTCTAGGGGAGATAACTCTGTTTATGATTTGAAATTTACAGACAACAGTTAAATTTTGTAGTGTTTAATTTTAGGTTTGAGAAAAAAAAAAATCTTTTATTATGGATAGTCAGGATATAGTACCAGATACCAGCTCAATAGGTGACTGATGACTGGCAAAGTTTCAGAGATCACCCCACCTGCATACTTTTCCTTCCGAACACGATAATTGTTTTGGGTATTGCAACGCCGAAAAATTTGCAAAATACAATATGGACGATTGCCATGCATCTAAGGTTTACCAGACAACATAGTTTGATGATAGCGCTCGCCTCTTGAGGAAAGTATGTGAAGATGCTACACCAGAAAATTTTGGGGTTGAATCCTATGCATCTGAAGATATTCCGGGCAGCTTTATCGTTGACGACATATTATTATGACGCTCGAATCTTTAGGTGGGTAGCTCGTTTGGGGATTGCTCAGCATATAATTATGTAAATATCCTTCAGAATAACGAATAACTGCACGAATATCACAGTCTCACCATTTTACCCCTTCCCTAAACATTTATAATTTTTTGTGTGTGTGTGTGTTTTTTTTTATGTATGGTCATACTAAAAGACGAGACGCTGATAACAGTGGCATTTCAATGAATCTATGGGTTGGAGAAGGGGGCCATTTGGTGCCAAACAATGGTCGGGGGGGGGGGGGGGAAGGATGGGGCTACCAACACCAGATATCTGTATGTAACATAATACGAAACGCCACTGGCTGATAATTATGGATATTGTAGTGAGATTTGAAGACTTTAATTTCAAGGGAGGGTTGTGAACGGTTTGAATTAGATAAAAAAAGTTCCAGGTTTTGAGACTTAGAGTTTATTGGTCGAGGGAATGGTGAACATATCCGTTTAAGACATGCGAACAATGAACTCTGAAAACCGAAGCAAATAACCAACACACTAGTTGGGTTAACTGCATGACGAACTATCTAACAGTTGATTTTCTATGAGTCAGTAGTGTGGAGAAAAATCAACCACTCGTCTGGTTTCCTCAACTTTCACTCGTATTACATTACAGTACTTCACCAAGTGGCTCTTCCTCCACTTCCTTTTGTTTGTGCGTTGCAGGTCGCGCCATATTGAAGACTGACTTTCCATCATAAGGTTTGTGATTTTTTTTTATTTCAGATATATAATATAATATTATGTGATAGTTTGTCCTAAAGTCCAATTACATAGGTTAATCACATACAACAGTGACCTAGGCTATGATTTTAATAATTGCGACGGTTATTGACCATTATTTTTTTTACAGAATCTCTATCCGCGAAGTAAAACTATAATAGGTTATCGTGCTATTGATGTGGCACTAATGTCATTTTTTAGTATTTTTAGTTTAGAATATCGAGAATAAGAGTGCCACATAACCTGTAACGTTATATTGGTTTAAATTACCCAATTTTAGTACCACTACCACGACGAACGTGCCACCAAGGGCGTGGATAGTTCCAAAGTTTTACGCTCTTCGTAGCCTACAACCCCTCAAGGGTTGAACCCTTTTTTGTATCAAATGATACAATAGATATATAGCAAAATTAAACTGTTTGACATTATTGTTTCGTAGCCTACTTCTGTCATCGACATGTCAAATTCACACCATTGACTTTTACATATAGCTTATAGATGGTATACTGCTGCAATTAATTTAACTGTAGACCTCATTATATGTTTGACCTTGTTAATTGGAAACATACGTTGGTTTTTCCTGCACACATGACCTATTGAAAAGTATTCTATTTAGATATTTATTTCACTCTATGGAAAATATAAAATTTGAATGTCAAAACGTTCGAGAAATAAAGATGATAAAAAAAATTGGACACAGATTTTGTTTTTAAAGTTAACACAGTAAATTATCACGTGGTTCAAATTTTAAATAAAGCAATTATTTGGAGTAGGTCGATGAGTTGAAACCTATAAACGAGTCGTTCAGACATTCCTGGGATTCTTGAACTGAGGTCACAATGTGTGTGTATAATTTTAGATACACTTCATATTCACTTGTTCATGAAGTATTTCTCAAGGAAGAGTTTGACGGACACTCTCAAACTATTCACATGATATTTGAATTTGAACTGTTTTGATTAAATTAATTTAAAACGCTGAAGTTAACGGAGTTCACGAAGGGTTTTGTAGATTTTGTATGTATGGTGGCGGGGCTCTTTAATTTCGCTCCATCCCTATTCCCACACGATATCTGGGGTGTCTGTATCTTAGGTATACAAATGTAGACGGCGCTATTTGCTTACATCTAAAAAGTTTTTCTTTTTCTTTTTTCCCAGTAAAAGTTGTATTGGGTCTATATCTTATTTATTAAAAATTCGCAATCATTGAATAATACAACATATCTGAATATTCCGTACCTTCTGTTTTTAGGATTTTTTTTCTGCCAATGTAATGTGCTTGTAATCATGATAGAATTGAACAAATCGGTCTCTTTGTTCTCAATAAAATTCTGGTGTCTGTGACTTATAGACAGCTGGTAATAATTTAAGACTATCTCTGAGACTTCCTGTTGACTAATACACGATCAATAAATGACGTAATCAGATAATTCATCCCTAATTTATCCGTTTTCTCCTTTTAGATAACTGACCAATAGAATCGAGGCATCCATAGCAACACATTGAAATTCGACATTAAAATCCAGACGTTTCGTGCAGAAATCGACATTTGAGGAGAAACAGTCTCTCACAGAAGTTCATTATTAACTACAGTGAGGTTCGACTATATATAACTTATCAGCAAAATGGTAAGTCTGCCACTACTGTAGGATTTGAGTGTGTGTTTGATTTTGTGGTATTTTGTATTTCTCTGGCGAATTTGGGGCAAATTTAATACCAAATTCGCCATATTTAATGGAATGACGTGGCATCATACAAGTGATTCCCATTTCTCTCTATGTGCTATACTTTGACTATACCTAGCTATAGGACTAAATCATTCGCAGTCGCACACAAGTTGATCTATAAATGTAATCTATCTGTTCAGATTTTGTCAAGTTTCTCAGAAAAAAACCCCTTATGATAATTTGTCTCATATATTATGGCTATGCTAGTATTACACAATAATTATCTATAAAATATAAATAAATTTCAGCGTGAGTGTATCTCTATCCATGTTGGTCAAGCTGGTGTCCAGATGGGCAATGCCTGTTGGGAGTTGTACTGTTTAGAACATGGTATCCAACCCGATGGTCAGATGCCTTCTGATAAAACTATTGGAGGTGGAGATGATTCCTTCAACACTTTTTTTGCTGAAACTGGTGCCGGTAAACACGTACCAAGAGCTGTCTTTGTTGATTTGGAACCAACGGTTGTAGGTATGTATTTACAATCATTTTCAGATGATGCATAAAGAAAGTTGGAAACAAACATCTCAATTAAATATATTGCCAGACAGCACCAAGTATTGTCAGAAATTTTACATTATGTATATGACCTGGATTTATGTCGACAATTATGTTATGATATATTAAAAGATATAACTGAACTCAACTAGAACTATACAGTAGTAGGTTATCCCAGCTGTTACACACTGTCGCTTTCCGTGCATCTGTGAACATCGAGCTTATTATAATATCAATATCGCGTTGATCTTGGTGATTGAAATCATTGTACACAAACCCTTTGATTATAAATTAGTATTGTAAATCTTTCATTCTTGTGATTCATATTACAAATTATCTGGAAAGACTTTCATATGCAATCGATCAAAGTGAACTCTCCTTTAAGAGATAAGAGAAAAAAAACAACCCTGCTCTATACTAATTAATCTATTGCTGGACAAGATTGAACCATTTTTCATATTATAAAAAAATGTATTTAGATTCATGTTTCCTAGTACTGCGGGTAGTTTCTGTTAACCGTTAACTGACAGGGTTCACCACTTGGCAACACCTCATATTCTATGATATCCATTGTTTTAAAACAGAAATCAAAATGGCATTATATTCTATTTCAGATGAGGTTCGTACCAGCATTTATCGTCAACTCTTCCACCCAGAACAACTTATTACTGGTAAAGAAGATGCTGCCAACAACTACGCCAGAGGTCACTACACAGTTGGAAAGGAACTCATTGATTTGGTACTTGACAGAATCAGGAAACTGGCTGATCAATGTACCGGTCTTCAAGGTTTCTTGATCTTCCATTCCTTCGGTGGTGGAACCGGATCTGGTTTCTCATCTCTCCTTATGGAAAGATTGAGTGTCGACTATGGCAAGAAATCCAAATTAGAATTCGCCATTTATCCAGCCCCTCACATATCCACTGCAGTGGTAGAGCCATACAACTCTATTTTAACTACTCATACAACATTGGAACATTCTGATTGCGCCTTTATGGTGGATAATGAAGCAATTTTTGATATTTGTCGAAGAAACTTGGATATTGGACGCCCTTCGTACAACAACCTTAATCGGTTGATTGGTCAAATTGTCAGCTCAATCACTGCCTCTCTCCGATTTGATGGTGCTCTGAACGTTGATCTTACTGAGTTCCAGACCAACTTGGTACCTTATCCACGTATCCATTTTCCATTGGTAACGTATGCCCCAGTTATCTCTGCCGAGAAAGCTTATCACGAGCAGCTTTCAGTTGCTGATATCACGAATGCATGTTTTGAACCAGCCAACCAGATGGTCAAATGTGATCCTCGTCATGGTAAATACATGGCTTGTTGTATGTTGTATCGAGGTGATGTTGTTCCTAAGGATGTCAATGCTGCTATTGCTACCATCAAGACCAAGAGAACCATCCAATTTGTCGACTGGTGTCCAACTGGTTTCAAAGTCGGTATCAACTACCAACCACCAACTGTTGTACCAGGAGGTGATTTAGCCAAAGTACAGAGAGCCGTTTGTATGTTGAGTAACACCACTGCCATTGCTGAAGCCTGGGCTCGTCTTGATCATAAATTTGATCTTATGTACGCCAAGAGAGCTTTTGTTCATTGGTATGTTGGTGAAGGTATGGAAGAAGGTGAATTCTCTGAAGCCAGAGAAGATTTAGCTGCCCTCGAGAAGGATTATGAAGAGGTTGGTCTGGACGATCAAGCAGGAGACGAAGAGGAAGGAGAAGAATATTAAAATTAAATCAAATGCTCACGTTTTTAAACTTAAATTTGCTCATTGTGCAACTTACAGGACTGGATTTTAAATGATCACAATAAAATAATTGGCTTTTAAAAATTGTGTCTAGTTATTTACTCTTAATTTTCAATCTAAAACGCATTTATGCTGAACTGGTGGAGACAAAATACTACATTGCTTTCCTGTCAATCATTCTGTGTCTTAAACGTTTTGGGGTTCCTGCATTTATAAAGCAGCAAACTGCTTATTTTTGGTAGGAATAAAAAAATGCATAATTGAATGATATCAGACTTACTTCTCGAGCATTGTCTGAGTACTGCCTGAAACCCAATCACACATTTTGACCAATCACCGCCTCGTATTGTAGTATTCAAGCAGCAAATGACCTTTTGTCTACATATATATATATCGGGTGACTCAAAAAACATCCCTAACTCCCTAACCGATCTGTTTACAAATTCTCACAGATTTACTTCAACATAACATTGTCAGACCCTGAAAATATGAAAGTCATCGAATAAAAATTGTACAAGAACTGCCCCGAATAAAATAGCATGTCCGAAAATTCAATATCAAAGCACATTTCAACCTGTGTCCATTCACCACATCGAACACTAATATCAACCATTTTCCATCCTGATAGGCTCTCACGGATCTCATCTAAAGGTATCATCTCTCGAGAAGCGACCACCCTACCTTTCAGTTCTAACCCAAGTGCAATACACCTGTTCCTTAAGAGAAACATATACTGCCCGGAGTCATTACCGGCAACAGAGGATCAAACTGGCTGAACAGGAACTGAAAGGCAGGGTGGTCGCTTTTTTTGGATAAATACCTTAAGATGAGATCTGTGAGAGTATTTCAGGGTGAAAAATGAATGATATTGTTGTTCGATGTGGTAAAAGCACAATGGACATCGTGACATGCTATTTTGTTGGGGACAGTACTTGTACAATTGTACAGGGTCTGACAAGGATATGTTGAAGTAAATCTATCAGAATTTGTAAAGAGATCGGTTCACCAACGGCTGAGAAACTTACTGTCAAACTTTGGGACGGTTTTTTGGGATACCCGATATGTAAAGGGTTAAGGCGGTATGGGCTCTTTATCAAATCATATTGACCCAATATTTTTATTCATAAATTATGCAGTTGAAATGGTAATGTAACTAAAAAATGAATTGATTAACGAATAAATAAATAAATAAATTAATACAGTACTCTTATCACAATCTGTATTGATGTTTGAGTATCATACTACAAAGAAATTATACTATCGTCTACGGTCTTCGCTATATTTATTTCTAGTTCATCGGCATCTCAAAAACTAAAGACACCATTGAGTCTTTGACGTTGACTTTAGTCGTATTTAGTCATGAAGAGCATGAGTGTGATTGACCACCCCACCTTGGTGATGACGGCATTGTAATTTGGCAAATCTGAATTATTTTGGTTTTTCAATCTATCGGTACTATCAATACTGGTTTTGTTTGCTGATATCTGTTGGTGGTTCTTCAACCTTAACATCTATACATTGTGCCCACGGTTGAACTTCACCCTGAGCAAATATAACAAAGAAAATTGCTCCGAATATGTTAAGTCCGGTCACTATCCAAAAGATATATTTCCATTCTTCTGGTGTATCCTGAAAGACAATGAAAAACCATATTTCAAAACGACTCGAATGAATGCTTCTCAAAATAAATGACGCATCGGAAATAGATTTGATGACCATAATCAGGCCTACATATGGACAATTGTGCAAAACTCATTCTCAGGGGGTGGTGTAGAATTCAGACCTTGGGGTTGTTTGCTACTGCTTATATAAAGCAATTTTGATGTTGCTGGCCTTAACAACATACCAGTAATTTCTTGTTTTTATCTTAAAAATTATAAATATCATTGCTTCAGTCATAAATGTCAAAATTATTGGGGCCTGCATCGTGTCAGATGTAGATGTACATCGTATTCACATTATAACTAATATAAATATTATTTTATATACCTCGACTATTATAGCCGATGTTAAAAACGGTCCTGAAAGAGCTAATAACATAGCAACTGTTATTGTAACACCCAATAACACTCCAGCAAACCTGAAGAATTAAAAGAAACCTGGTTATTATGTAGATTCTTGTGATTCTTATCATCTTTTCATAAGCGGGTATACCTATACAATCTTCATCACACTGGCCCTGTGCATAGTTAATAATCTAACAACACCGAGACGCTGTTTGAAAGTTTCCTTATATCTATATCATACGGCATTATGAAATATCAGATGAAATGCTCTTGACCTTCTGCAAGACTGAAGCTCAACTGAGAATAAGATAAAACCGTACCTAGGCGCTATATCTAGATGGTTTATTCGGAAAGCCACCGAGGTGAAATTTTGGAACGTTAGTCCAAGAGCTAACAAAGATACACATAGCATACGATCTTCAACACCAAGGAAACTGATAGCCAATGTACACCCTGCACAACCAAAACAACCTGAAAAGAAACCCGTAACACCATAAAATCACAGGAATTGAGGGATTCCACGTTACAGATGTGACCCAAATAAAACTGTTCCATTAGAACCAGATTGTATCGGCTTGCTAACGTCAAAAATTATCTGCACATGGTAAAAGATAGAACTGTATGATTTCTGTAATAAAAAAAAGTCGTGATTTGAGCAATATAAATTGTGGAATTTAAAGATTAATAATGAAGTTTCTGAATACTTGCCAACAAATTGGAATATTTTACGAACTGTTGCAGTTTTAAAAACCTGTTTCTTTAATAAACAATCTGATATATAACCACATAAATAACCCGATAATAGTCGGCCAACAAACGGCATGGACGATAGAATACCATCCTGTAATTTCAGAGAAAAACGTTAAAGTTAAGAGAATCTATATCCTGGGTTTTCAACTGGTTTTGTCAAATGTCCCCAAAAATGCGGAAGGAAATGATCATGTCCCCGGAATTGTCCACAGCAGTCATCGAAAACATGTAATTTCGAAGCATGATATAGTCACGGCATTTTTTGTTTTAATAAAAACTTAAATTGTGGTCATTGCAGACAGTGGACACTGGTGTTTCAAGATAATATAAAGTATAGCATTTTTTTTTCAGACCTATAGATCAGTTCTTGTCCCCTGAAGAATATCCAAATGTCCCCAGTCTGGGACATGTCCCCCAAGTTGAAAACCCGGGATCTATATGAACTGGGGTCAAGAATAGGCTCCGTCAATATTGTTACAGAACATAGTGTCACTTATATTTATTATTTGTTTAATTTTGATATCAATTAGAAGAATATTTAGGAGAATTTAACTGGTATAAACAGTACCACAAAACATATTTTGCTGCAATATTTATCTTGATTACTTACCTCTTCTACGTCAAATTTTAGAACATTTTTCATGTATTTTGGTAAATATGCCAAAACCAATGATGTCACCCACGTGTAAGTAACATGGGCCACTAGTATTGCCCAAAATGCCATTGAAGTTAATATCTTGCTCCATGGAGGATGCACTTTCTAAAAAAAAACAAATATAGGTTATGATGTGTAAACAAGGCAACATTTGACTTTTATTCAATTAAAAGGGGAATGTTCAGCATTTTCGAGAGTAGATTTGGGTCGTGAATGTATGTAAACAGCCTTCAGAAGTGCTAGAACTGCACGGAAATCGCATAATCCTTTCAATTATACCCCTACCTAAACTGTTATTGTTCATTTTTAGTATATATATACGTTTTTATGTAATAAAATACGAGTCGTATTTTAGACTTAGTTTGATTGGTCCAGTTAATGGTGAACATGTCCCTTTAAGAAGGCGTATAGTGATGAATTAGAGCTTTCCATGACAACAAATCTAAATATTTAGCTGTAACACTGATAGAATGTAAAAACTAACTATTTAAATAACATATATACTTACTTTGCCTTCTGATGTTGTGTTTCCATGATCTATATGTTTAATCTCGTCCATTTCAATACGAGGATGTTTATCTGGTGAATCATACACAAAATATAACCATGGAAATACTAGTAATAGAGCGAAACCACCTAAAAATATACACATTATGCTATCATTCTTTTGGCAATATCTAACTTAATCGCGTTCAGTACCCGTTCGACCAATCAAGCTAATTGTTTAAACTCTTCCTCGAAATTAGAACGTTCAAATGTGAAACCATAATCAACAGTTTGATAGTTAGGAACACGTTTACAGAAATTGAAGGAAGGAATTATCCGCAAGTCTTCTAGCTCAAGACGAACCTGAAAAATGCCAAATATATTGAATAGCAACTTCATCGCGTGAAGAATGAATAGAGTGACCATCAGATGGCCATCGACTTAGATTATTGAGCCCTTAACGATCATAAGAGTAAAGAAACCTACTGACTCACCAAAAACATAAAATATAAAAGGCCACCCATGATCTAATGGTATGGTACACAAGTAACCAGAAACTAGAAATGTTGTTATTCCTGCTATGCTTAATCCTAAAATGATAAAATACTTATTTATACTCTATTAAGTGACTGTCTGTTTGTCTGTCTGTCAGGTGATCGTGTTTATAGACTTAATTCTGTCAGGTGATCGTGTCTCTAGACTTAATTCTGTCAGGTGATCATGTTTTTAGATTTAATTCTTTCAGTTGATCGTGTTTATAGACTTAATTCTGTCGGGTGATCGTGTTTTTAGACTTAATTCTGTCAGGTGATCATGTTTTTAGACTTAATTCTGTCAGGTGATCATGTTTTTAGACTTAATTCTGTCAGGTGATCGTGTCTCTGACTTAATTCTGTCAGGTGATCGTGTCTCTAGACTTAATTCTGTCAGATGATCGTGTCTCTAGACTTAATTCTGTCAGGTGATCGTGTCTCTAGACTTAATTCTGTCAGGTAATCATGTCTCGAAACTTAATTCTGTCAGGTGATCGTGTCTCTAGAATTAATTCTGTCAGGTGATCGTGTCTCTAGGATTAATTCTGTCATGTGCTCGGGTCTCTAGACTTAGACTTAATTCTGTCATTTGACAATATCTCTAGACTTAGACTGTTTGTCTGTCTGTCAGGTGATCGTGTTTATAGACTTAATTCTGTCAGGTGATCGTGTCTCTAGACTTAATTCTGTCAGGTGATCATGTTTTTAGATTTAATTCTGTCAGTTGATCGTGTTTATAGACTTAATTCTGTCAGGTGATCGTGTTTTTAGACTTAATTCTGTCAGGTGATCATGTTTTTAGACTTAATTCTGTCAAGTGAACGTGTCTTTAGACTTAATTCTGTCAGGTGATCATGTCTCGAAACTTAATTCTGTCAGGTGATCGTGTCTCTAGACTTAATTCTGTCAGATGATCGGGTCTCTAGACTTAACTCTGTCAGGTGATCGTGTCTCTAGACTTAACTCTGTCAGGTGATCGTGTCTCTAGACTTAATTCTGTCAGGTGATCGTGTCTCTAGACTTAACTCTGTCAGGTGATCGTGTCTCTAGACTTAACTCTGTCAGGTGATCGTGTCTCTAGACTTAATTCTGTCAGGTGAACGTGTCTCTAGAATTAATTCTGTCAGGTGATCGTGTCTCTAGGATTAATTCTGTCAGGTGCTCGGGTCTCTAGACTTAGACTTAATTCTGTCATTTGACAATATCTCTAGACTTAGACGTAATTCGGTTATTTGATCTATAGACGATATTCTATCATTTGGTTGCATCTCTAGACATAAATCTATCAGGTGACCTTGTCCTTAGACTCAATTCTGTCGGATAACGCTGTTGGCTGACCATGTCTCGTGATAAAATTCTGGTGATAATTCGTATTCGAGACTTGAGATTTGTCATACTTGGGGTAATCTTGTCTCTCAACTTGTTTTATCAGATGATCCAAGGATGGTTGGTACTGTATCTTGTGTACTATGTTTTTGTTCATACCTGTATAAGATAAGGCTGTAAGTTGTGTTTTTTCGTATTTTGGTGCCCATTCAGACCATAAAACTTGTATTGCTGGATCTACTGCTCCCTTAAAACATACAAAAGAGTATCATCATGACCAAAATTAGATTATTTTATAGTTTGTTGTGCTCAATTCGATTATATACTTATTGCATGGCGTCGGAATCTTCAATAGTCCAATCGATTGGCATATTTTTGTTTCGATTTTTAACTCAAGAGAGTTAAAGTTGGTATCACATTGTTTCTGATTTGAGAAAGCTTGACTCAATCTTAAATGCGGACAAAGGAACTAGAGCTCCCCAAAACACATCACAAGTGGCAATCAGATAAAACCTTTTATATAGTTACTTACCATGACAAGACCAGCCAATGCTCTCATGAATATTAATAAGGCATCATTCGCTCGGGCTGCTATCGGAGTTAAAATGGTTGCTAATGAACCAATAAGTAACGATAATGCTACTACACGTTTCCCGCCAAAATGTCCAGCTATATAGCCACCAAGTATAGGGGATGCTATGAAACCAAAATTGTACGCGGCTAAAATTGTTCCTTCTAATTCTGACGACCATTTAAAATCTTCTTCCTGAAATACAAAGAGAATTTTTACTCAATTTACCATTCAAATTCTAAACTGAGTCCTGATGTAAACTTTTCGTAATGTTTAAAAATAAATTTACTAACTATAGATAAGATAGCTTGCTAGGAAAGGTAATATACTCTCACTGGCAGCTTCGATTTTGAACAAAAATGTTTTACAGTAACAGAAAAAAATATTCAACCAAAATATTCAGTCAATTAAAATTAGATTACATTTCGTTTCGGTTATTTTTTGAGTGTCGACTGCAGACTGCAAACTCCATTAAAAAAATAACCGAAACGAAATGTAATCTAATTTTAATTTGATTGACACCTCTTTGGACTCTTTGAGATGATACTGAACAATACTACAAGTTTTATCGAAATCGTGCATTCTAGAGTGTTTACGTGCTAAAAATATTACGTAAATATTTTTCAATTTTTTCTGATTTTCCATAGTGTTCAGCTTTGGGTGATAACAAGCACTCACACCAAGTTTTGCTGAATTCTTTAAAGAATTGTGCTTTCTAGTACAGTCCTGACCCGGCTTTCGTATTCTAGGCAGTGTACGAGATTGAACACATTTTCGAGAACAAGGGAAATAACTCAAACTAAATATTTTTCTGATTTTCATTAGAGTTTATCCTTGAACATTCACAACAAGTTTTGTCAGAATCCATTAAGAATTGTGCCTTCTGAATGTTTAAAAGCAAAAATTGAACGCATTTTCAAGAACAAGGGCAATGATTCATGTTTTTCGATTTTGCTGATTTTCAATAGAGTTCATCCAAGGGCGATTACGAAACTCACACCAAGTTTCATCAAAATCCGAACCTTGATGTTTACGAGCAATGGTGGACGGAGGGACGGACCAACGGACAAGCCAATACGCTTCATATTTCATGTGGGCGTATAACAATGCGAGATTTCTAGGCAGCTTTTACTTTCACATATATATTATGGCTTAATCTCACAACGTCCAATTATATATATTATTTGCATTGATATTGTGAAATGACCTGTTATTTTATGTTTTATACAATTCATCTATTTCAAATACAGAACATCCTTGGACTTCACAATACTTACTATTTCATCAATAAATCGAGAAGCATTTGGTGTGATATTTAAATGGTATTTGTTGATAACCTTCTCTGTTTCAGGCAAAAGTTCATCGTGGTCTAGTGTCATACAGACTGTAGCCATCCCAATAAGTTGTCTAATAGCTGACTGGCTAAACCTGGCTCCACAACACAAATAACCGATGATCCAGCGACATGAAAACATTTTCTGTAAAAATGTTTCGTGATAATCTGAATGTTCTGGCGAGAATACAGAGTTCTTCCCATCTTTCTCTTCTGATACTGAAAAACAAGCAAACAAAGTCTCCAAAGCACAAAACTATTGTACTTAAACGATTGTGAATGAATTTAAAAAATTGTGTCCGAATTCTAACATTTATCGATGGAATTCTAACATTTAATGATGGAATTCTAACATTTAACGATGGTATTCTAACATGTAACGATGGAATTATAACATGTAACGATGGAATTCTAACATCTAAAAATGGAATTCTAACATTTAACGATGGAATTCAAACATTTAACGATGGAATTCTAACATTTAACGATGGAATTCTAACATTTAACGATGGAATACTAACATTTAACGATGGAATACTAACATTTAACGATGGAATTATAACATTTAACGATGGAATTATAACATTTAACAATGGAATTATAACATTTAAAGATGGAAATCTAACATTTAACGATGGAATATTAACATTTAACGATGGAATTATAACATTTAACGATGGTATTCTAACATTTAACGATGGAATTATAACATTTAACGATGGAATACTAACATTTAACAATGGAATTATAACATTTAAAGATGGAAATCTAACATTTAACGATGGAATATTAACATTTAACGATGGAATTATAACATTTAACGATGGTATTCTAACATTTAACGATGGAATTATAACATTTAACGATGGAATACTAACATTTAACAATGGAATTATAACATTTAAAGATGGAAATCTAACATTTAACGATGGAATATTAACATTTAACGATGGAATTATAACATTTAACGATGGTATTCTAACATTTAACGATGGAATTATAACAATTAACGATTGAATACTATTCTAACATTTAACGATGGAATACTAACATTTAACGATGGAATTTTAACATTTAACGATGGAATTCTAACATTTAACGATGGAATACTATTCTAACATTTAACGATGGAATACTATTCTAACATTTAACGATGGAATTATAACATTTAACGATGGAATTATGACATTTAACGATGGAATACTAACATTTAACGATGGTATTCTAACATTTAACGATGGAATTATAACATTTAACGATGGAATTATAACATTTAACGATGGAATTATAACATTTAACGATGGAATACCAACATTTAACGATGGAATTATAACATTTAACGATGGAATTCTAACATTTAACGATGGAATTATAACATTTAACGATGGAATTATGACATTTAACGATGGAATACTAACATTTAACGATGGAATTCTAACATTTAACGATGGAATTATAACATTTAACGATGGAATTCTAACATTTAACGATGGAATTATAACATTTAACGATGGAATTCTAACATTTAACGATGGAATTATAACATTTAACGATGGAATTATAACATTTCATTTAACGATGGAATTATAACATTTAACGATGGAATTATAACATTTAACGATGGAATACCAACATTTAACGATGGAATTCTAACATTTAACGATGGAATTATAACATTTAACGATGAAATCTAAAAACTCAATTCTAAAATGTGTGACTCAATTCAATATTAACTTGAATAACTTTTAAAGATTAACGATGGAATTAGAAGTTTTGTAACTGAATTCTAAATATTAGCGACTAAATTAGAAAATTTGTGACTGAATTAAAAAAAATTGCGACTGAATTCTAAAAACTAATTAACTGAATTAGAATTTTTTTTTTTACTGAAATCAAAAAAATTATCAGCCAAATTCTTATAGTCAATTCAATAATTGTGACTGACTTTTAAAAATTAACGACTGAATTCTTAAAATTTGTGATTGAATGCAAAAAATAACGACTAAATTAGAAATGTGGAACATAATGTAAAACATTGTGACTGAATTCTTATGTTCAACGATGGAATTAGAAAATTTATCGTTGAATTCTAAAAATTACCTATCAAATTTGAAAAATTTGTGACTGGATTCTAAAAATCATCGACCAAACTAGAAATCTTTTGACTGAGTAGAGTTCTTCATCATCATCGCCTGTTGTTTCATTTTTTCCCAGGGACACATTGATAGCATCTGTTTAGACTTTCCAATTTTTCATCAGAAGCTCCACTTAAATCCACTTAAAACTAAGCATTTGATGACGTAATCAAGTTAATGCGAAATTTCTGAAACTGCAGACGTCTTTTTGAAATTCAAAATTATGCAAATTGATGCAAACAGTGTTTACACATATTTTTTTCATCAGGTACGAAATTGAAAAACACACGCTTTATAACTCAATGTTCTATAACGACTATTTCGTATTTATAATCAGAAAAATTCAGAATAAAACTCACCCGAATAATTTCTCTTCCCCATCATATAACGTTATCAAAATTAAACGTCAGAACCGTAGAGCACAAATCTTTATCACGTACTAATGTTGATATTTAAAATAAATAAAATTTGTAATCAGTGATTTGAATACGTTATCAGTCACTTTCACAGACCAGTCACTAATTCCTGAAATCAGTTTACACCTATGAAATGTTGCACACCATACAATGTAAATAGTCAGTTTTGATTTCTAGTCCACTTTGTACAATAGACGCTGACTTTTATTAACAATAAATGATGTACTGTTCGCAACTACATGAATAGACCATAACCTATGCATTTGTTGAATTAATTATTTTTATTTGTTATTATTAATTAAAGCAAATTGTATTTTTATGCTCATATAATTCATTGATTATTATTAATTGAAAAAATCTGCAATTATAGGGAATGGCCTGTAGCCAAAAGCCAGACCTTCTCTTCAACATTATGTTTGCATTATAACAAAAAATACCTTAATATATTCATTGAATTTATTCTTTTTAAAAAAAATTAATAATACGTAAACGATTAAGTCGTTGTTGCCAAAAAAGATTTCCAATAATTTTTCAGGATAGCCAAAAACATCGAAAAGAATCCATAAGTTTGGTTTGTATATTTAGAATGTCCACTGTATGGAAGCCTGAACAGCCCAATATTAAGACTTCTTAATCCTTAATCCTTAGTTCTTAATGTTTAATTCCTATTCCTTCATTTGAAGGACATTTTCAACATTTGTTTCACAAAATCAATATTTGTTCACAAAAATCATCATTTGTTCATCATAGCTAACTTGTCAAGTTATAATTTGTTTTAAATATTTTCTACTTCTATCAAATATTAAATAATTTTTGTTTAAGTCCTTATACAATATTTATAAACTTAAACACAAGTTTCTCTTTACATTTCTCCAATAACAAATCATCAGAAACAAATCTTGCCCAACAAATCTTGCGAAACATTTCATCAAATACATTTCTTGAATATAAAAAGCGCCACCTGTCTTCAAAATAGTGTGCATTGAAATTATGACGACAAGCGGCGCTGATGGTTGTCAGCCGGAATCAAGCTAGCAGACATTATATATCAGCCACAAACGGCGGACACTTCATGGAAATTTACAGGGATTTCCTCCAGAGGGAATGGTGTCCGTGAACGTAAATTTTCAAGAAAAATACTATAATGCTAACGTAAATTAGAAAGCAAAGTGGAATTCCGGTTTTTTTTTACCGACATAATGCAAATGTTAACAAATAAAGAATGTTTGAAAGCACAAATTCTGCACATAGTGGAATCGGAAAAAGTTTAAGCTTATATTGATATTAAGCTTGGTCTAAAAGTGACATTGCTTATGGGGTTAAAAAAAAAACGTTTCTTTTCTTGTCAGGCCTAAAACCAAAAAGGGTGGAGTGGGGAAATGGATTTTGTTTTTTTTTTGCCTCCTCTCCCTAATTAAAATCTATATTTAAATTTAAGTAGTCAAGGGCACTCTTTGTTTAAGATAAATAATCCTGAACATGCGAAAGATAACCTGTATAATCTTAAATTTCTAGGCAAGATCCCTCAGACTTATGCAAATAATCTTGAATCAAATATTGACTAGGATATGTCAGGCAATCGCGTTTCAGGGAATTCTCGAAAAAAAAATTGTAGCCCGTCCCTCC
This sequence comes from Lottia scabra, assembly GCA_029955415.1. Taxonomy (NCBI): domain Eukaryota; kingdom Metazoa; phylum Mollusca; class Gastropoda; family Lottiidae; genus Lottia; species Lottia scabra. Next base: position 9,423,954 of record JARJEI010000015.1, read on the forward strand.
AGACTTCCGAAAATGATGTTTTTATCGCATTTTTTCTTGAAAAATTAAATTTTCGGACACTATGTGATGTAACAACATAAATTTTTTCCCAAAAGAAAATCCCAAGTATAAGAAAGTATATATATTTCCAAGTATTGACTTCATTGTTGGTCTTATGAGTGTATCAACATATATGAGTGTATTTTAATCTTAAAATTTCACGTCCTCCTACCAGGCCCGTAGGAACTGCTCAACCCCCCCCCCCCCCCTAATAATTTTGACATTAATGACTGAAGGAATAAAAAAAACATTTTTATTTCAAGATAAAACAAGACGTTACTAATATATACTGGGTCCAGTAAAATCAAAATTGCATTATATAGGCAAGAGCAGCCTTGAATTCGGCACCTCCATCCTTGACAATGAGTTTTTGCACAATTTGACTCCCGCCCCCCCCCCCCCCAATATGAAATTGCTTCCTACGGGCCTGCATAGATAGATAGATAGATAGAAGATAGATAGATAGATAGATAGATAGATAGATAGATATTTATTGTATTGTTCGCCCTGATTGGACAGCATACAAACATAAAAAAAAAACAAATACTTAAAATGACATAAAACTACATATAAATACATAAAAATACATATAAATACATAAAAATACATTGTTGGGAATACTTAAACGACCAATTTTGTCAGCTTTTCCAGTGCCCGCAATATTTTAGTTTGTGGCTGATAACTATGTTTGCTAGCTTGGGTCCGCCTTACAACCATCAGCGCCGCTTGTCGTCATAATTTCAATGCACACTATTTTGAAGACAGGTGGCGCTTTTTATATTCACGAAATGTATTTGATGAAATGTTTCGCAAGATTTGTTGGGCAAGATTTGTTTCTGATGATTTGTTATTGGAGAAATGTAAAGAGAAACTTGTGTTTAAGTTTATAAATATTGTAGAAGGACTTAAACAAAAATTATTTAATATTTGATAGAAGTAGAAAATATTTAAAACAAATTATAACTTGACAAGTTAGCTATGATGAACAAATGATGATTTTTGTGAACAAATATTGATTTTGTGAAACAAATGTTGAAAATGACCTACAAATGAAGGAATAGGAATTAAGCATTAAGAACTAAGGATTAAGGATTAAGAAGTCTTAATATTGGGCTGTTCTGGCTTCCATACCACTGACACAAATCTTGTATCTTGTTTATACAAAAATATTTTTCAAAGAATGGCTCTTGTCATAGTCCCGCAATATTGAAAACCAACGAACCATTTTCATTACTAGGTTTTACCAAAGAAGTTGAATTCAGCAATTGGTATCGCAGATGTCGCTTATATTATAAGAAGTACAAGTAACTGAATATTAACTATGCATGCGTGATATGGAGTTTTCTATATTATTTTCTGTATAAACATAGGGAATAAGGACTTCCAGGCGAAACATTTGTTGATCTAAATCGAAGTTTGTGATATTTAAAGGATGAGAAATTTATATAACAATTCAACTTCTCTTTTTTTGCTACAATGTAGTTATTAATTTGTTCACTTTCTGGCGAATTGTCGAATATAGATTTGATCAGTTGATAGATCTTTTTTTCTATTTTCAAATGATGTAAATATTATATTTCACATGATATCATTTTTCAAAATATGGTAATAATAGTGGAAAATGTGATTTGACGAACCGTCGAATTTCAATATTATTTGTCGGTTTCAAATCAAATACACACTATGATTACTGTTATGATTTTTTTTTGCAAACCGTCGATAATAATTTTTATGCAGAAGCCATATTCGACCGTTCGCTAAAGCATGTTACCATGGTGACATAGAAATTTATTTATCCAACAAAGCGTTTAATATGGATTATTCGCCGGTTCGCCCAAAAACACCAAACTGTTCAAGTCATTTTAAAGGGGAATGTTCAGCATTTTGGAGTGTCGATTTTAGCCTTAAATATATTTAAATAGCCTTCAGAAGTACTAGAACAGCACAAAAATCCCAGAATACCTTCAATTATATCCCTACCTAAACATTTAATTTTCTGTATTTGTTTTTTCTATATAAGGCATAGTCTTACTAAACGACGAGTCGTATTTTTTGACTTTGAAGCGCTCATAATTATAGCTACTACACAGGGATTTGAAAGTTTATATTTCGAGGAAGAGTTGTGAACATTATTATGAATTAGAATAGCCAAAAGATTCCAGGTTCTGAGACAAAAAATTTATTATTCGAACAGTAAAGTTACTGAACATATCCCTTTAAATATAATCAGTGATTGGTTATATTTAGATAGTTGTGTATCGAAGATATTTGTCTAACACTATTCCACATATATCTATTTTAGTATGATATTTTGCAATCATATTTTCAGTGACTGAGAAAGTGAAACTCAATTCACACAACTAAAATCTCATGGTCAGGTCAATGGCCTTGAAAATTATCATATCGATAAGATACAGTTGAAAAACAAGTTGTAAAGTAATGTGAATGTACAAGACTTGTGTTATCTTACGGATGGAGAACGAGGGCGTGAAAGTGATAGGCCTACTGATAAATGTGAGGAAAACAATCCTCACCAGGGCCCTCAATCGGTAACCTTACCAAAACATGTCGTATATAAGCAACGCGTACTCATTGAAAAGAATCCAGAAGTGGTAGTTTGGGTAATGTAGAGAATAACGCTGGGTATATCGCGTGGTCTTTACAGAATTTTTAATATTGACAATCTCATTCAGGTGCATGGAGTGTTCCAAACCGTAAAAACAAATCTAGAAATCCATGTAAACACATAGTTAGCGGCTAATGAACTTTTCATTTGAGTAGCCTAAGTATCTAAGTAACTTAGTATATCAATAATTCAAAATGAAAAGTAGTATCAAGTATCTAGAAGAGGAAGCATACCCTGTTTGGCGCCACACATGCCACTGCAAGGGACTTAATTTTATAAAAAAGAAAATATTAAGAGAGCTCCTGTCGAAATTTTGCAATCTTTCATGGCTCATATCTCGTGACAAAAAAAAAAACAATCCGGTTTTTAAAATTTCGATATCAATTTCGGTTTTGATGTTATTCGATAATCAAGCTTAAACAACATCAAAATTATACCATGATCTGAACAATTATTTTTGCAATGTTAAAACTAGTCCAATCTAATTAAAGTTAAAATACATTACGTTTCGGTTATTTTTTTATTTTCGACTTATTGTAATCTAACAAGGTTTATAAGGAGAGCGTCTTCAGGTGACGAAATAAGCTATATTTAAAGGTAGCAGCAAGAACGTTTCGTATTACGTCATAATTTGGACTGCGGTGGTGTTCTACTTTCTGTTTCATCTTCCCACAATGCATATAAATGCATAGACCCGCGATCTTGAAGGTATTTTTTGATTGGCTGAAATTTTCGTCACCAGAAGACGCTCGCCTTATAAACCTTGTTGGATAACAATGAGTCGAAAAAAACCCCCAAAAAACCCGAAAAATGTAAATCTAATTTTAATTAGATTGTAGAACTATAGTCATACAGAAAACTTGAAATGATAGAATAAATACCGACTCGCCGTTTAGTACGACTATGTCTTATATAGAAAAGACAAATACAGAAAATGAAAAATAAATGTTTAAGAAGGGATATAATTGAAGGGATTGTGCGATTTTTGCGCAGTTCTAGTACTTCTGCTGTTCTGCAGGATATTTACATATTATATTAAAGGCTCAAATCGACCCTCGAAATTACTGAACATTCCCCTTTAAATATTTGAATCAAAATCACTCTTTTTTTTCTATTGAAACTGCGCGTTTCATGTCAATGCCTGTTAATAGCCGTGATGTTATTTCATTTTTTTCCAAATCATTTTTAAATGAATTTTAATTAAGCCTTAATTGATACAAAAACTTTTTTTTGCTTGTTATGTTATGTGTCAGATTTTATAAATTAGTAAATATTGTGAAAATTTGCATAATAGTTAAGCTAAATATTTTTATGTCGATAGAAAATTATGATCGAGTTAGAGCAGATGCTAATGATATTCCAAAACACACGGTACCTTTCTACTGTATGAATACTATTCTGCATCCAATAAAACAAACATAAATTCAACTGTTTATTTTTTGCTTTCAATAAAACTATCTGGATTTTATTAAAGTTTATAAAAATTATGTTATTTACTTCACAAGAAAAGTGAAAGAACAATTGTCAATTGGGAACGAAGGTATGAAAATAACTTACTGGTTTAAACGAAAGATATATTCGTTTAAACGAAATAACGATTCCTTTAATCTAATTGCTTATTTCGTTTTCACAAAATAAATTCATTAAATTCGTTTCAACGAAATATTTGATATTTACGGAGCCCCTAACACGCAGTGGAAATACTTTTTTAAATAATTATTTCGTTTAAACGAATTAATTATTTCGTTTAAACGAAATAATTTGACTATTTCGTTTAAACGATTTAAATTTTTTTCGTTTTGAATTCATTTTTTCGTTTAAACGAACTAATTATTTCGTTTAAACGAATTAATTATTTCGTTTAAACGAAATAATTTGACTATTTCGTTTAAACGATTTAAATTATTTCGTTTAAACGAAATAAAATAATTCGTTTAAACGAAATAAAAAAATAAAATTTATAATCATTTCAAATAAACGAAATAATAGCATTTATTTCGTTTAAACGAAATAAATATTTCGTTTAATCGAAATAATTATTTCGTTTAATCGAAATAATTATTTCGTTTAATCGAAATAATTATTTCGGTTAAACGAAATAAATGCTATTATTTCGTTTATTTGAAATAATTATTTCGTTTAAACGAATGAATTATTTCGATTAAAACGAAATAATAAAAAAAATATTTACACTGCGTGTAAGGGGCTCCGTAGATATTATCTTGTTTTGATAAAATGCTATTGTGAATTCGTTTAAACAAAAAGTTTGATATTATTCTGCTGTATTGACATATTATGATGTATATCGTTTAAAGGAAAAAAACGAAATAAGTTAATCATTAAACGAAATAGCTTTATTATAAAAGACCCACATTTCGTTTAATCGAAACAAGTAATTCGACTTAACGAAATAAGTTTATTCGTTTGTTTAAACGAAATAAGCTATTCGTTTAACCGAAATAATTATTTCCTTTCAATGAAATAATCGATAATTAGCGAAAAAATGTTAAAACAAAATTATTATAAAAAGTTATGAAAATTACGCCTTACTAATCAGTACGAAGGCTTTATTACATCTACTTATATTTCGAAGTATAAAAGGAACAGAATTCTGAAAATATGTTTTTCCATTCTATTTCCAATGACATGACAAGTGAATGGCTATTGGCGGTCAGCATCTGAAAGAGATAGAGTACAAGTACGGAGTAGATCAAATTCACATTTTCCCCAACCATCAAGTTGAGACCATGTCACGAAAGAATGATATGAAGGCGATTGAACAGCGCCCTTTGGAATCCGTCGTACCCATCACCTGAGATTGAACAATTGAAACTATAATATCAAAAGAAGTGTAATACGATTTATAATTTATTATGATATATAATATTGCAATAGAGAACAATAAAGCACTTTTCAAAAGTGTTCAAAAGTGTACAATAAAGAACAAAAGAGCACCTATTCAAAACTACATATTAACAGAAATATTTAACAATTACAGTTTTTGTATTTCTTAATGAAAAGAAATCTTTTTCAATTTGAATAATCTATTTAACAGAATTTAAACAATCTATTCATTAGAATTCGTCAGAATTTAATTAACCTGTATTAGTCAGAATTTAAATAATCTATTAGTCAGAATTTAAATAATTTATTAGTCAGAATTTAAATAATTTGTTAGTTAGAATTTTACTAATCTATTTGCCAGAATTTTAATAATCTATTTGTCAGAAATTAAATAATCTATTTGTCAGAATTTAAATAATCTATTAGTCAGAATTTAAATAATTTAATCTATTAGTCAGAATTTGAATAATCTATTTGTCAGAAAATAAATAATCTATTTGTCAGAATTTAATTAACCTATATATTAGTCAGAATTTTAAATAATCTATTAGTCAGAATTTAAATAATTTATTAGTCAGAATTTGAATAATCTATTAGTCAGAATTTGAATAATCTATTTGTCAGAAAATAAATAATCTATTTGTCAGAATTTAATTAACCTATATATTAGTCAGAATTTAAATAATCTATTAGTCAGAATTTAAATAATTTATTAGTCAGAATTTAAATAATTTATTAGTTAGAATTTTACTAATCTATTTGCCAGAATTTTACTAATCTATTTGCCAGAATTTGAATAATCTATTTGTCAGAAATAAATAATCTATATTTATTAGTCAGAATTTGAATAATCTATTAGTCAGAATTTGAATAATCTATTAGTCAGAATTTGAATAATCTATTTGTCAGAATTTATATAATCTATTTGTCAGAATTTATATAATCTATTTGTCAGAATTTTAATAATCTATTAGTTAGTATTAGAATAATCTATTAGTCAGAATTTGAATAATCTATTTGAATATTAGAAGCTTAAAATTTAAATTGACACAATTTGAACACTCTGTTTGTCATCATCTTAAAATATGGCAAATCTGGTTAGATTCACTATTCCTGTTAAAACAGTAATGTAGATATGGCTGAAATTGTCTGTCAGCCAAATTAATGCACACTGATAAAGTGGTTCTTTTATCACAATGAGCCAATTTAGAATAGTGATTCTGAATTAATATACATGACAGGGAGAATTATCAGAATGGTGACTACAATTCGGACATATTTATACATAATGTGTATGCCTATAACACAGTTGGCCTATCAAAAAAACTTATTTGAAAGAAGAAAGTCATCTTGGAAGCTTAAAAGACGATCTTAGTTTCATAAATACTTCCATAACCAAATAAGAAATTTTAATCAAAAAGAAAACCCTGACACCAAAAGCATTGCACTTCATATCAAGATTTTATTGTTCTATAGGGTTAATAAATACAAAGAAGCTCTGTTTATCCAGGCATTTTCACAAATCTTAAAACACTGAGAATAATGTAAAATATGACAAATAAAATAAGCTAATAGTGGGACTCTCAACGTACAAGGGTATGAAAATACCACATATCTTCAGAATAGTCACAAATTTGTTGGTTTCTAAAGCAGCTTTTAAGACAAATATATCTTGATAAACATAGCTTCTATGTAATAAATAATATGTTTAAGAGTTTTCATGATTTTTTCAAAGCATTAATTCGACCCTCCAGACTCTCTGTATTAGACTTGATCATGGTAGTATTCTCTTTGAATGATTCTTGAAGCTGAAATGGAAAAACGAATCATTGTTAATAACCTTCAGCTATATAAGTTCATTTGTCCTAAAAAGATAAGAAGTGATCATGTAGGTATTTCAAGGTCAATATACCTATATATAACTAAATTATCTATTCATAATGATAAAAATATCAAAATACTACGTGATCATTATATAAAAACTGATAATACTTTTCATGCCACCAGTGTAGCCATAACACACTATTTTAGTCATGATCCAAATTTACAAAAAACACAATTTACAGAAAATCTAGATTTGAGTGACCTTTCAATCAAACAATAGAATGCTAAAATCATTTTGACTTAAAGGCTAAAAGTGTTCTGTTGTTGAAAGACAAAATGTTTTTGCCATTTCAAGGATAGTTTTATTATTAATTTTAATCATCATTGTGCCATATAATTTCTTGTATCTTAAAAGCATTTTTTAAATCATTTTTTTTGCAAAAAGGATTTATGTTCTCACATTTGAAAATTTGATCTGGCTGAATATCTTTCAGGTGATAATTGAAAACAATCTGTATTTAAAGGTAGTAAGATTTGAATATTATCTGATTTCTGATATAGACTACTTACCGATTTCAACATATCACCATGAGAATTTAGACTAGTTGATATCTCTTGTTGGGCAGTATCAAGATAAGCCAAAGCTTGACTGAATTGTAGAGCTGAAAAAAAAAATTAAGTGATCACCTAATCATGGACTTAATCATACTACTGAATATGACTTATAAAAAGTTTAGTCTGGTTATTTAGATGAATCAAAACCAAATCATTGTGTAAGATCAAATCTTGTGTTAGAGTTCCGTGTTAGTGTTAAGACTAACACATAACACAACATTTGAACTACTTTATCGTGTTAATATAGTGCTATTGGGTGCGAACACGCAAAACCAGTATATCTTTTACATAGGTGAAGTTTTTCAATATCAATCGAATAAGGACATTTTTTGCATGTGACCCAGTCCAAATTCTGTACTAACACCAGTGTTAAAACAAACACAATTACTATATATTACCTTGTTCATGTAAGTCTTTCAATGCAGTTAATCTCTCAATAACTTGAGGTAAAGAATTACCATAAGCTTCCCATTTCTTTACTAAATCATACAGTTCAGAAACCTGCAGTACCAAAATATAAAATCATACTTTAATCATATCTTTAAAAATACTGCACAGTAATCTTGAAATGATTTCAAATTTTCAGCCATCTTGGATGCAATGTAAATACAATGGAAATGGGTTTTTTTTTTTTAGGAACCTGATCTGGCTAATCAACAACAATCAACAACGCCCCGTCAATGTTATGTTTGAGCAAATACTACTAACCTTGGCCTGCTTTTCATTATCTTCTTGTACATTTTTTTTCTCTGCAATTTGTGATAATTTATGAAGAACACCCTGTAATCTGGCTTCTACTTGTTCTAAGTTAGCTTGTTCTAATAGACTTAGTTTAGAGTTCAATACACTCACAGCTCCCTGTAAATGAACATTGGACATAAAAATGACATAAACTTCATCATATATTCTCCATCTTATTATATAAATTCTACATTGATGAGAAATAGTTGTAACACTATTTAAAATGAAATTAACATTTCAACGACTAAGTACAAAATCTCTTGTTTAATAAAGTACTTACCAATAAACTATTGTTATCAGTATCACCAGTTAAAACATTCTGAAAACAAACAATAACAATACATTAAACCACAAACAACCCTTTATATCAAACCTATTGGCAATGCATGTTCAAGATTTAATCAATCAATCAAGAGCGTTTTAGCAGAAGGGGTCACTCTTGAGTGAATTTATGACAACTGGAGACTAACATCTACGCACAATAAATGAAATAAATGGAGTTTTACGTCCTACTTTCTGCACCTATATGGGCTAATTGAGGACGGGCGAACACCATGCAGTGTGCAATGAGGGAAATTTTGCCAGGACAGCGGCATTAGCCTGCTCTTATTTTCGATTTCCAACTGTCGAGGGATCTTTAACGTGCACAGCCAATAGCACACGGGGCCTCGGTTTATTGTCCCATCCGAACGACTAGACGCTTTTCCATGTCAGCCCCTCCGACCTGCATCACTGACAGGGGGAAACCGGGTTGAAAAATCCGAAGGTATCATCTCGACCCATGCCGGGATTGAACCCTGGACCCTCAGGTTAGCGAGCAAGCGTCTAACTCACTGAGCCACCGCGGCTCCCTACGCACAATAAAAATATGATATATTTAAAAAGAACATTCAGATTTACCAATTTCTCTGAGCTTTGACCAATGACAGCTTGAAGTCTTTCTAATCTCTCTTCTAAATTGGCCACCTATAAAGATAAATTATCATAGATTAAATGATAATGCTAACTTAGCCTCTTTATTTAACATCAAAATCACTTAACATCTAGTACGTTGTCAAAAATCTTGAATTCTTAATAATGCAGTCAATACATTACAGCCATTTTTTTTAACCAGATGGATATGAAGAAATTGAAGCAGCATAATTAAACTTTCCATCAAAGAAAATGTTGAAAAAACATAAACTTACCTTGGCATTTTTACTGAACTGAGCTTGTTCTGGTCTATGATATAAACTATAGGAAACATGATCTCCGCCAGCACCGGTTGAGGCTTTATCTCCTTTCTCTCCTGTCTTACTACCAATATTTTTATATGATTCCAATTGTTTTATCAGTCTCCTGTAAGTGAAATGAAAGACAGTTTTACATATATATGATTTTTTTTATATGATCTACTAAAAGCTTATATTATTGAATCCCAAAACTGAATATCGTATCTAAAGGGATTATAAAGAGGTTTTCTTATTTTTGTATGTGTATCGGGGACACTTATAGCATCAATTTAAACTATTCCAAATTTCAATCAGACATCTGTGGTTCCAGCAATTCCACTTGGATGTTTGATGGTGTTATATATGCATCTATTTCAAGTTTGAATAAAACAACATAAAACCTAACAATAGTTTAATTATTTGATAAGCAAGGGAAATAACTTTTTCTTTCGTAAGTTGTAAGTTTGTAAAGAATTTATAAGAAAATATATTTAATGGATGTATGATACAGATGCCAACTTCATGCACCCATATGAAATATAAAGTGTTCAGTTTATAAAAACAGTGATTACAAGAGAAACAAATAATAAACTCACTGTCTCAAGGCTCCCTGTGGATCAGAAAGATCAATTGAAGCTTCAGGACCTAGTAATTTCTCTAGATGTAGATCAGTAAGTTGATGTTGTAAATATTCTAATTGTTTACCCATTGCCACTGGAGATAACTTCTCACTAGATTTATCATCCTTCACAGTTTCCTGCAAGTAAAAATATGTACTATGTTTACACTAAATGAAAGTTGTCAAAGACTACTAAAGGAGTCGATCTACCACCTTTATTACAGAGTTATTGAATCAATCCATCAAAACTCTGATCCCAAATTTTCTTTAATTATTATAACAAATTCCAAAAGTATCAAAATCTAGGGTTTATAGTGTCCACTCCAATCTTAATCCTCACCTATTGAGACAGACCACACACTATAACGTACATACCTTGATTTGTGAAACTTCATCAGCTAATTCTCTCATTTCATGTTGTAATCTCTGATATTTTTGCTGTGGTGTTTCTTTCTTGACACCATCTCCCACCTGGAAACAACACAAAGTATGTTATAGCTTTCATCAGATAACTCTGTGTTTGCATTTGTCTACTCTGTTTCAATGATGTTTATTATAACATCTCTTCACTTTTTAGGAAAACTTGCAATTTCTCCATTATTTAGCAGTGTTACAAAAGGGAAAAAGCAGAGTTTAATGTAAGCATCATTTGCAATGAGTGAACATCTAAGACAATCTTTTGGACACTTGCAGCTTTCAACAATCCATTGAAAGAGCAGCCAGATCAGCCAGAGCCAGATCAGCTTCTTCAAAACACATATTTAAATTCCTAATAAATATAATATATTTCTATCAATCAGTCCAACAGTAGGTATATTCTTATCTAAATACAACAAAATTAGTGGTAACAAGTATAACATCATTCTATTAAGACTTACTATTTCATATTCAGTTTGAGAAACGTCATACCCTGTTCTAGATGATTTACTAATCTTATCAGAAAAATCTGTAAACATAAAAATATTCATCATATAAGCATTTACAGATAATATAACCCTTGGCATGTTTCTAAAACAATTTTGGCTGATATTTTTACACATAACTTTAGCTAAGAATTGATGGTTATACAAAATGCTTTTCTTTTTAATAGAAGCCCTGAATATTGAATTGTACCGGTATTGTCATATAAAGCAAACAGTTGTTTTAACATGAATAATAGGCTACATATCCCTATAATTTCAATCAATTTCTACAGAGAATTTCAACTTACCCACTCCATCAGCTTTAACTCCTTTACCTTTAAAAGCATTAAAAGCTGTTTTGGAATCAAGGTTAATTTTTTCTATACTTTCATTATTAAACTCCTCCTAAAATATAAAAATTGTGAAAGAATCATTAGTTTTTGATATATCTGGACATACTAATAGGCTTACAGATACACATACAGCGAGTCCATTTACTATGTTACCATTTGTTCTATGCCTTTCTCAGCTGTTGCAAGCCACCATATATCAATATGGTATACTGGTACGGTACTGGTAAAACTACTTCTGGGCCTGGTTTCAAAAGATAAGCATACACTTACACTTTCTAACTGAGCAGCTTGATCATCTTCAGGTAACTCACTAGTCTCGAATACATCAGGTGAATTAGCATCCTGAAATTAAAAACCAATATGTAGGCCTATATAAATATATGCACAAAAAGAGTTTTTCTGCAATTGCTTTTAGTTCCTCATTGTTTATTGAAATAAGGCTGTAAGATTTCAAGTTTTTTTACACGATATAGGCCTAGCCCTTAAACCATAAATTTGTATTATTTGTTAAGAATATGATCAGGCTAGTAGTAAACAGAAGGCCTATGGCAAGAACTCATTCTATTCTGTACCTACTTACATTTGATTTTGAATAAATCTAAAACTGTAGGATTATAGAATCTAATAATCTTTATAAGAAATATATCAAATTAGTGAAAATATTAACATGAAATGCAGTGCTGTTGTTTGGCTAATAATGCTGAGGCTCTCCTCATTGATTGATTGAAAATGAGTCATTGCATATCATTGATTAATAAAGCCTTCCTTCAGAAGTTGGCCACTCATGAGCAATGTAGTTTAACAAAATAACTGTTTGTTTATTATGTGGTGATGATAAGCTTTTATCGAAATTTAAATGAAGCTAAATTCTTACAATTCCTGGCAGATTGGCATACTTTGGATCAGCCATTTTTGTTTTAGTACTACTTCGCATGTAACTGCTCGTCAGAAAAGTAAGCCAATTACCCAATTCGCGGTGCGTCTTTTTACAGCCGAAGACTACCGAAGACCACCGAAGACCACCGAATACTACCGAAGACCCAAATTTTAAAGATAAATCATTTATAACAGTTCTTTTTTGTCATATTTTCATCATATAAATACATAATTTCCATCTAAACAAGCTCAAAGGTATGCAACATTCCATGGCAATGAATAGCGATCATAGAAACCATGCTCAATCTACCGATGACCACCGAAGACCCCAATTTCATATATAAATCATTTCTTACAGTTCTTATGCAACTTATGGTCAATGTTTCATCACATAAATGCATAATATTCATCTAACCATGCAAAGGTGTGCAACACATCATGGCAATGAATAGCGACCAAATGAATTACACAGAAACCATGCTCAATATACATGATTGCAGATTAAGCAATATTCTGGTTGAGTATAGTTCTGTAAAATTGTTGTCTTACCTGAACACAATAACAGCATAACAATATTCTACAATTTGCCCGATCATATTCGCAGACGTATACAATAGGCTAGATTTGATGGGTTCTATGATAATATCTATCCTGGGAAAAAAACATGCCACACTGGGATCATCGACGATTAGTTGATTAGGGATTAAGGTGTTGACATGCCATGTAATCAACCAAACCAAAGTTGACAGTGGATTGTCATACCCATTGAGAATCGATTTGGGGGATTGGGTAACTTTTGATAGTTACACTGATTAGGCATTTAAAGTATAAAAGATGGCAACAGCAATTGCATCTATCTCAGTATTCTTAGATATTACTGCATTATTATACCTATAGTCGTTACCATCATGTCAGCTGTTCATAAGCGTAAAGTTAAATATTCTAAACGTTCCGCGTTTTACCCATGTGGCGTTTGTCGTAAGAACTGTACATCTAAATCGGTTCAATGTAACTCTTGTGATTATTGGTTTCATTATGACTGTGAACAAATATCAGTGACTGATATTCCTTACGTTGAGAATCAATTATTGGAATTTATATGTTTCGGGTGTTTCAAATTGGAATTAGGTGATAATTACTCATATTCAGCAGCTCTATTCCGATTATGTCAAGTAAGTAACTTAATATTCTACTCCATTAGAAACTCCTCTTAAAGGGGGTCAGTCTTCATTTTCGTTAGTGTCTTGATACGTAAATAGTCTTCAGAAGCACCAGAAATGTACGAAAATTGCATAAATCCTTCAAATATAAAGTTCTATCTCTAGAAATATCTCTTCTATATTGGCCTACTGCATAGTCTCGCTAAAATCAACCCACGAAAATGAAGACTGTTCCCCTCTAAAGGGGGTGTGTATGCTGTTCGAAATTTACGCGTGGATATATCTTAATTAATTAATTAATATGAAAGGGATTGGGGAACAGGCTTTCGCCTATTTTACCCCTCTCCACTTTAAATGAGTTACGGTGCATAACTCTTTTCTGTAACATTTTACCTGTTTATGATTGGATACTTGGAATCTTAAAATATTATGATACTGTTTTGCCCAGCTCACGGTCATATCATAATACTATTGTAGCTAATAGGTTTTTCTTTTGTATACTTCCAGGCCTCAATGAGTGGTTTTCAAGCCCTATTGTACGCTTCTCGTCTTGAAACTCGTGCTATGCCTAACGAATGCCCGTCCGTACCATTAAATGTTGCATACCTTTGAGCTTGTTTAGATGGAAATTATGCATTTATATGATGAAAAGATGACAAAAAGAACTGTTATAAAGGATTTATCTTTAAAATTTGGGTCTTCGGTAGTATTTGGTGGTCTTCGGTAGTCTTCGGTAGTCTTCGGTAGTCTTCGGCTGTAAAAAGACGCACCCCCCAATTCGTTCAAATTTAACACTAGAATTTCTCTAAAGGTGAAACGAAAGGAATTTATTGCCATTAAAATGGTATGATACTTTGAACAAGGCCTAGAAGGAAATTCTAATATACAATACAAGGCCTTAATTAAAAATGAAAATAAGGTAGACTAGTGAACAAATTTGGCAAAATTTAAATTAGTCGTTTTAGGTGTTGATAAGTAGGCTATAAATTTGTACGTGTAAAACTTCATACCAATACGTCGACAATTTTAGACGGTTCATATAAGCATACATGAATGAAAAAGAGTTATTTTTAGTAACAAGCAAAATGGCGGTGTAAACAAATGCAAGCGTGGCGAAACAAGGAATAAAAACATGAACATGGAAGATGCAGACGACTTTGATAATGGTATCCCGGGGTTTGAATTTGATGAAAATGATTGGCCAACTACAAACGACAAACCAAAGCCATTTGTAGACAGATATTTTTCTCGTTATTATCGAACAGGTAGGCCTACTCAGACATAATAACCATAACATAATACTGATGCAGTGATGAATGAAATGAATGTTCTCCTCAGTTTATCTGTTATAATAATTGCCATCATTGGCTTTGCCATTTTTGTCATACCCTTTTCTGTTTCTATCTTAATTAGGGTCTAGTCCAAGAAATTGTTGCTATGGTACCGGTACCTTATTTATTTTTTTAGTAGTTAGTGGTACCGTAGGTAGTGGTAGTGGTCCTATTGCTAATGTCATTGAGTTGACTATTGTAGCATCAATTTGCGCCATTCCAATCTCCATTTCAACATTCTGTGGTTCTTGCAATTCCACAAAACTAACACGTTTTATGATGTCACTGACACTACTGACAGTGATAGATATCAATAGGCCTAGAAGCTTACGTTATTGTCAGTGACGTGACATCATAAAACGTGTTAGTTTTCTAGTGGAATTGCAAGAACCACAGACGTCGGAATGGAAATTGGAATTGCGCAAATTGATGCTATCAGTGTCCCCGATACACATGCAAAGTTTAGAATATCACTTTACAATCCTTTTAAGCAACAAAATCTTAAACAAGAACATTTTTGATTTTAAAAACTGTATTTATTTTACATTTCAGATTTAAATGGTAAAACTGGGGAGGATCAGTGTGTTCTGTGCCATTCCAATAAGTAAGGAAAATATAGCACTTGTTTCATCAGTCAATGAGACTTTATTTCTATGGTTACTTACTTTGTTAAGCTGTTTGTGTTCAGGCACTTCAGTTATATGTATCACTTAACTGAATTAAAATTTAAGGTACCATCTCATTTATGATGAAGCACATTCCTTCAATTTTACAAGTCTTTGAATTTTGTTGTATAAAACCCCCTAGATCTCCATTCAACAATCCACTAATGAATAATACATGTAAATATGCTCATCTTGTTGTTTTGATATTTTCAGGATATGTTTAGTAACTCTAGCTAAAACACATCCTGTAATTGTACTGAAGAAAACTGTAGCTAGTATAAATTTCGAGGCAGCTAATGGAATCAACAGATTAGATAATAAAGTATCAGGTAAAGGCAAAAGGGTAAGGATGTATTCAAAATTCAAAAATGTATCCATGAAAAATCTGAAATTGCACCTTCCCATCTCATACTTTAAGTTATAATAATGGGACAGAACTCTAGTTGTACTATCTTGCTACTGTAGTGCCCCCTCTTAATATTTCACTGTATCAAGTACATATTTCGTGAGTTTGGTGGATCTATTTCCTTTAAGTTACTTTGAAAACATCAAATCTTCTATGGACCCTTAGATTTTCTAATATTGATGACATGTAATAGAGATTTATTTTCTTAAGATGATTGTGAAATGACCAAATTTTAAAGTCACTGTGGTTGACAGTAGCCTTGCTCAGAATTTTTTTTGTTTTTATTAAAGCTAGCTAAAAGTATGGTAGAGATCTATTGTTAACTTCACGATATCTGAATGTTACTTTTCTGAGGCTCTGATACTTCTATTAACCTCTTACAGTCTATACAAAGAACATAATTGAACTGTTTATAAGACATACCGGTAACATAATTGAACTGTTTATAAGACATATCATAATTGAACTGTTTATAAGACATAACATAATTGAACTGATTATAAGGCATATCATAATTGAACTGTTTATAAGACATACCGGTATCATAATTGAACTGTTTATAAGACATATCATAATTGAACTGTTTATAAGACATAACATAATTGAACTGATTATAAGGCATATCATAATTGAACTGTTTATAAGACATATCATAATTGAACTGTGTATAAGACATATCATAATTGAACTTTTATAAGACATATCATAATTGACTGTTTATAAGACATATCATAATTGAACTGTGTATATATTTCAGGGAGCCCAATGGGTGAAGGCTAACAGTATTTTATGTAAGATAAAGTGTACAGATGAAACTGAGTATATTATTTTGGGCTGTGTTCGAGGAATGTTAATAGAGATCAATGAAAATATCCTGAAGAATCCCAACCTGATAGCAGAGAAGGTAAAGATCGGAATAGTTTATTGAACTTTGTATGTGTATTGGGTTTACTTATAGCGTCGATTTGCATCATTTCCTAATTTTCGTTTCAGTTTGTAAAATTTTTAACTTAATATATTACAACTAAATATGTTGTGTATTTATTCTGTTTAATGAAATAATTAATGAGTTTTGTTAGTGAAAATCATGACTGTGAAATTGGATAAGTTACCCTGTATAGATCTATTTCAAAGATTGTTTAAATATGTTACACGTGGCCAAACCAATGTTAATACTATTTTGATACTAAAAGTCTTGACATTGTTTTAAAGAAACAAAAAAAGTAAATTCCTACTCCCTTGACATATGACATTAAAAAATCAACTGGGAGTAACCATATATTTAATTGATACAATGACATATGGTAACCTGTTTCTATAAGTTTCATGTCCTGTTTGAATTACTTTATTCTGTCATTGATATAAACTAATACACAAGTTGGCACTAAAGGTCTCAGATTTATTTTGAAAAAATTATAACAATATGATATACAATGGAACCCCATTTTATCAGTCGCCAGAAATGTAGAAAAACCCAATATCATATTTACGGTGAACATAATTACGTTGTAAAATTACACATTAATCTGCTGAACCAGTTATGTCTCTGCATGACTCTGATTGGCAACCAATTATCAAATTCTATATAGTTTTCATAATTGGCTCAGAATTTCATAATCTGAAAATCCAGGAAACCATGCGATTTACAATTTGTGTTTTCTACTCTTGACTAATTAAAACAGGTTATTGCCTTAAAGTGAACAGCTCTATCAGCTGATTATGAAAATGTTTAGACCAGTGTTTCCCTTTAAAGTTTGATATTATAACAAAGACAATGTGACCTCAGCTATGATTGGTATATGACCTCTGTTACAAGTACATCATAGATAAATTATGTTCTTCAACCAGGATGTGCCATATTTGCACTTATATCATAAAATGGTTTGGTCAAAGTCAAAGACTTTAAGTAATATTATTAGATTTGATAAAAATAACATTCAATAGTATTTTTTTAACAAGAAGTTTGTCAATGTTGTTCAAGTTCAAGTTTTTAGGATATTTTACAATCTTTATATTCAGAAGACTTTGAGCCTTTCCAATACTTACTTAAAATTGTATTAATGCATGTGTCAATTTTTTCTCTGTACATCAATCAATCAACATTGGGTGTGCTTGGTTGGTATGTTCTGCAGTTCAGCATTCACAGTATCAACCAGAACAGAATTTAAAACCCATTTCACCTGTAAGCTACTGTAAGAATAGTAGGTAATTGATAGTAAAACTTCAAATGGTTCAATTATATGCTTTAATCTGTGAATGTTAACATTTTAAGGGATTGGCATTGCACTTTACTCTGAATTTTTCAATAATTCATTCAAATTAAATTTTCTTAAAAGTCAGACATTCCCTTTAAGTTAAGTGTGGAATATTTGAGGTCTATGACTGCATGTAACTAGTTCTTCAAGAAGTTGTGACCTTGAAATGATAATAATGATGGTGTACAGCTGTACAGTGTAAAAATGGGACATGATATTGTAGAAAAGAGGTCAAACAGCTGATGTGGGTTTCAGATTACTTCTTGATAAATAAAGTTAATAGTTTAAAAGGTTATTAAAAATGGACAGTTATGTATTAAAATACCCATTTGATTTATGTCTAAAATGACACAAGTCATATCACATAGAAAATAAGTCGAGATTAACATTTTCACATAAATTAAAATTTATTTTCAGAAAAGAGATTAGATATTTTAACAGATAGGGAAATAGAGTAGAAAACGTATCTGTCTTTTATTTGTTTATTTAAGATACTTTAGTGGCAGTGCTGGTAAAGTTTGTTGACTTTTATAATACATTTTGTCAACCATATCTCAATAAACCAGAACATACACTCTTTACTAGAGAGTTAAACATTGCCTGCAGTTTTAGAAAGAAGTGAAGTAGATGATAATAGATACATGAACTCTCTTAATGATTAAACAAAGACAATATTATGGAATATAACACACTTCTTTAATAAAGTTAGGCACATAACGCTTCAACACAAGATACACGTGTTGTCATCAGATGGTAATATCATAATATTCTAATAGAACTCCAATATTCTAATAGAACTCCAATATTCTAATAGAACTCCAATTTTCTAATAGAAATCCAATATTCTAATAGAGCTCAAAAATTCTAAAAGAACTCCAATATTCTAAAAAAAAAAGCTCCAATATTCTAAAAAAAAAGCTCCAATATTCTAATAGAGCTTAAATATTCTAATAAAACTCCAATATTCTAATAAAATTCCAAGTTTCTATGGAGCTCAGATATTCTAATAAAACTCAAAGATTCTAAAAGAACTCCAATATTCTAATAGAGCTCCAATATTCTAATAGAGTTCCAGTATTCTAATAGAATTCTAATAGAGCCCCACTATTCTAATAGAGCTCAAATATTCTAATAGAGCTCCACTATTCTAATAGAACTCAATATTCTAAAAGAACTACATTATTCTAATAGAGCTATAATATTCTAATAGAACTTCAATATTATAAAAGAATTCTAATATTCTAATAGAACTCCAATATTCTAATAGATCTCAAATATTCTAATAGAGCTTAAATATTCTAATAGAACTCCAATATTCTAATAGAACTCCAATATCTAATAGAACTCCAATAGTCTAATAGAACTCCAATATTCTAATAGAGCTCCACTATTCTAATAGAGCTCCACTATTCCAATAGAACTCCAATATTCCAATAAAAGCTCCACTATTCTATTAAAACTCCAATATTCTAATAGAGCTCCACTATTCTAATAGAACTCCAATATTCTAATAGAGCTCCAATATTCTAATAGAACTCCAATATTCTAATAAAACTCCAATATTCTAATAGAGCTCCAATATTCTAATTGATCTCTATTATCCTAATAGAACTCAAATATTCTAATAGAACTCCAATGTTCTAATAGAGCTCCACCATTCTAATAGAACTCCAATATTCTAATAGAGCTCCAATATTCTAAAAGAACTCCAATATTCTAATAGAGCTTAAATATTCTAATAAAACTCCAATATTCTAATAAAATTCCAATTTTCTATGGAGCTCAGATATTCTAATAAAACTCAAAGATTCTAAAATAACTCCAATATTCTAATAGAGCTCCAATATTCTAATAGAATTATAATAGAGCCCCACTATTCTAATAGAGTTCCAATAGTCTGATTGAACTCCAATATTCTAATAGAGCTCCAATATTCTAATCCAACTCCAATATTCTAATAAAACTCCAATATTCTAATAGAGCTCCAATATTCTAATAAAACTGTAATATTCTAATAGATCTCCAATATTCCTATAGACTTCCAATATTCTAATAGAGCTCCAATATTCTAATAAAACTCCAATATTCTAATAGAGCTCCAATATTCTAATCGATCTCTAATATACTAATAGAACTCAAATATTCTAATAGAACTCCAATATTCTAATTTAGCTCCAATATTCTAATAGAACTCCAATATTCTAATAAAAGCTCCAATATTCAAATAAAAGCTCCAATATTCTAATAGATCTCCAATATTCTAATAGAGCTTAATAAAACTCAAATATTCTAATGAAATTCCAATTTTCTATGGAGCTCCGATATTCTAATAAAACTCAAACATTCTAATAGAACTCCAATATTTTAATAGAGCTCCAATATTCTAATAGAGTTCCAATATACTTATATAATTCTAATAGAGCTCCAATATTCTAATAGAGTTCCAATATTCTAATAGAACTCCAATATTCTAAAAGAGCTCCAATATTCTAATCGAACTCCAATGTTCTAATAGGGCTCCTATATTCTAATAGATCTCCATTATTCTAATAGAGCTCCACTATTCTAGTAGAACTCCAATATTCTAATAGAGCTCCAATACTCTAATATTTGTCCAATATTCTAATAGAGCTCCAATATTCTAATAGAACTCCAATATTCTAATAAAAGCTCCACTATTCTATTAGAACTCCAATATTCTAATAGAGCTCCACTATTCTAATAGAAGTCCAATATCTAATAGAGCTCTAATATTCTAATAAAAGCTCCAATATTCTATTAGAACTCCGATATTATAATAGAGCTCCACTATTCTAATAGAACTCCAATATTCTAATAGAACTCCAATATTCCAATAAAAGCTCCACTATTCTATTAGAACTCCAATATTCTAATAGAGCTCCACTATTCTAATAAAACTCCAATATCTAATAGAGCTCTAATATTCTAATAAAACTCCCATATTCTAATAGAACTCAAATAGTCTAATAGAGCCCCAATTTTCTAATAAAACTCCAATATTCTAATAGAGTTCCAATATTCTATCAGAATTCCAATATTCTAATAGAGCTCTGATATTCCCTTAGATCTCCAATATTTTTTATTAGAACTACAATATTTTAATAGAACTCCAATATTCTAATAGAGCTCCAATATTCTAATAGAGCTCCAATATTCTAATAGAGCTCCAATATTTTTTAATAGAGCTCCAATATTTTTTATTAGAACTACAATATTTTAATAGAACTCCAATATTTTAATATAACTCCAATATTCTAATATAACTCCAATATTATTATTGAGCTCCAATATACTAATTGAGCTCCAATATTCTAATAGAACCCCAATACAATAATCTATTAAAACTCCAATAGAGCTCAAACTAATAGTTTATGTTGGACTTGTGAAGATGTTGCGCAATATAATACTGATATTTAAATCAGCTGTAGTTTATAATTAAAATTCCTGTACAATATCTAGATAATTTGAGAGATTTATTATGTTTGAAATACTTGACTTATTCTTGACACCTGTAAATCACTCAGGCTTTTATGATTTTCAAAGAAAATATTTGAAGATATTTTAGGATGAGTTTTGATTAGAGATCAAGATGTTGGGCCCTTGTTATTACATTTACTGTTAAAACTTTGTCTTAAAAAGATCTTATCCTCTTCAATTAAATGCTGGTGACTGTAGTGAAGTTTTTGAGTTAACCCCATCTTTGCTAACCTATCCAAGCATAAGTTCAGATATATAATTAATCTCTGTATCTAGCTGTTAGTAATGTAGGACAGAATTATTACTAATGGAGGACAGACTTAGGGGCTGACATGGAAAAAATGAGGTCCTTGGCCAAATGGAACTGATGCTTTATGTGCCACAGACTGTGCATAGTGTCTTTATCAGATCGTTTAGGTTTAGAAAAGAAGGACTTTGAACATATTACCTCATTTCCATTCTTATGCGTACTGGTATTTCCTTTATTACTGGGGAATTGTTTTAGGCCAATCTGAGTGGATTTCAATTTACAATAAGTAATATTATAGAGTTTTATCTTACTATAGATAATATGCCTGTTTTTTGGGGTTGTTTTTTTTAATTTTATCAAACCAGGATAGAGAATCTGGCTACCTTTAAAATTAACACTTAATCATATGACTATTATCTCATTAGTGTCACTCAATAGATGCTGAGAAGAGAAGTAAAAACTTGTATGAAATGATGTTTTAATATACTAGATTTTTCTGGAAATATCATCATAATAGATTTCTGTAAGAACAAATTTTTATTTATTGGCAATTGTTATCATTACAGATGCCAAAATGTTAAAAAAAAGTATGTAGGCTAGCGTGGAATGTGGCACAGGAATTTCAAACTTAACTTTTCTCAAAAATTTAAAGAAGAATCAAAATTAAGATTGATGTTTGGAAATTTAGATCTTTTAGTTTCTTTTATGCAGTTTTTTCTAATATACTAAATAGGTTTTTCTTATATCTGAGTAAGTTTTGTCCAATTTCTACTGGAGGTTTGTCCGTCATCAATGACGATTTGTTCAATATTTAATGGAGTTTTGTTCAATATCTATTGAAGGTTTGTCCAATTGTTCAATATTTAATGAAGGTTTGTCAAATTTTCAATATCTAATGGAAGTTTGTTCAATTTTATTGTTCAATATCTAATTGAAGGTTTGTTCAACATCTAACAGAGGTGTATCCAATATCTAATGAAGTTTGTTCAATATCTAATGAAGTTTGTTCAATATCTAATGGAGGTTTGTCTAATATCTAGTGAAGTTTGTTCAATAGCTAATGGAGGTTTGTCTAATATCTAATGAAGTTTGTTCAATATCTAATGGAGGTGTATCCAATATCTAATGAAGTTTGTTCAATATCTAATGGAGGTGTATCCAATATCTAATGAATCTTTGTTCAATTGTTAAATAGCTAATGAAGGTTTGTCTAATTGTTTAATATATAATGAAGGTTTGTTTAATTATTCAATATCTAATGAAGGTTTGTCTAATTGTTCAATATCTAATGAAGGTTTGTCTAATTGTTTAATATCTAATGAAGGATTGTCTAATTATTCAATATCTAATGGAGGTTTTTTCAATATCTAATGGAGGTTTGGTTGATATCTAATGAATATTTGCTCAATTGTTCAATATCTAATAAGGTTTTTTCAACTGTTCAATATCTAATGAAGGTTTGTTTGATATCTAATGGATGTTTGTTCAATATCTAATGAAGGTTTATGAAGGTTTGTCAAATTTTCAATATCTAATGGAAGTTTGTTCAATTTTATTGTTAAATATCAAATTGGAGGTTTGTTGAACATCTAATGGAGGTGTATCCAATATCTAATGGAGGTGTATCCAATATCTAATGAAGTTTGTTCAATATCTAATGAATCTTTGTTCAATTATTAAATAGCTAATGAAGGTTTGTCTAATTGTTTAATATCTAATGAAGGTTTGTCCAATTATTCAATATCTAATGAAGGTTTCTCTAATTGTTCAATATCTAATGAAGGTTTGTCTAATTGTTCAATATCTAATGAAGGTTTCTCTAATTGTTCAACATCTAATGAAGGTTTCTCTAATTGTTCAATATCTAATGAAGGTTTCTCTAATTGTTCAATATCTGATGAAGGTTTGTTTAATTGTTCAATATTTAATGAAGGTTTGTCCAATTGTTTAATATCTAATGAAGATTTGTCTAATTGTTCAATATCTAATGAAGGTTTCTCTAATTGTTCAATATTTAAAGTCACATTGCGGGATTCGTTTGTTTACAAAATGAAATTTATGGGATTTCGGGACAAAAGATATTCTAGCTTAATCTCTGATGTTTAATTAAGTCAAAAAACTAAAATTCACGGCTTTGGGTACTCAGATGGCTTCGATGCAGCTGGATTTAAAATCGGGATCTAATAAAATGATTTCCATAAATAAAATGCTAATGAGGTCAAGCGGGGGGCGTGTTAGTTAAATGACGTCACACTCCAATCTCCAGTAGCACGTGCTAGTAGTGGGCGGAGCTTGTGAGTTATTGACGTCTCCCTCAATCAACTCGGTGTTGAAAAGTAAACAATCAAAATTTCCTTCAAATGGCTGTAGAATTGGAACCACGAAAGGGAATCGATTTTTTTTTAGTTCGATATTCATTTCTAAGTGCTAACTTTAAAAAAAAACCATGAGAAGACATTTTCTCAATGTCCAAGTCTGGGCTTATGTGGCTTTAATGAAGGTTTGTTTAATTGTTCAATATCTTATGAAGGTTTGTCTAATTGTTCAATATTTAATGAAGGTTTGTCCAATTGTTAAATAGCTAATGAAGGTTTGTCTAATTGTTCAATATCTAATGTAGGATTGTCCAATTGTTCAATATTTAATGAAGGATTGTCCAATTGTTCAATATTTAATGAAGGTTTGTCCAATTGTTAAATAGCTAATGAAGGTTTGTCTAATTGTTCAATATCTAATGAAGGTTTGTTCAATTGTTCAATATCTAATGAAGGATTGTCCAATTGTTCAATATTTAATGAAGGTTTGTCCAATTGTTAAATATCTAATGAAGGTTTGTTCAATTGTTCAATATCTAATGCAGGTTTGTTCAATTGTTCAATATCTAATGAAGGTTTGTTTAATTGTTCAATATTTAATGAAGGATTGTCCAATTGTTCAATATTTAATGAAGGTTTGTCCAATTGTTAAATAGCTAATGAAGGTTTGTCTAATTGTTCAATATCTAATGAAGGTTTGTTCAATTGTTCAATATCTAATGAAGGTTTGTCTAATTGTTCAATATCTAATGAAGGTTTGTCCAATTGTTCAATATCTAATGAAGGTTTGTTTAATTGTTCAATATCTGATGAAGGTTTGTTTAATTGTTCAATATTTAATGAAGGTTTGTCCAATTGTTAAAAAGCTAATGAAGGTTTGTCTAATTGTTCAATATCTAATGAAGGTTTGTCTAATTGTTCAATATCTAATGAAGGTTTGTCCAGTTGTTCAATATTTAATGAAGGTTTGTCCAATTTTTAAATAGCTAATGAAGGTTTGTCCAATTGTTCAATATCTAATGAAGGTTTGTCCAATTGTTAAATAGCTAATGAAGGTTTGTCTAATTGTTCAATATCTAATGAAGGTTTGTCCAATTGTTCAATATCTAATGAAGGTTTGTCCAATTGTTCAATATCTAATGAAGGTTTGTCCAATTGTTCAATATTTAATGAAGGTTTGTCCAATATCTAATGAAGGTTTGTCCAATTGTTCAATATCTAATGAAGGTTTGTCCAATTGTTCAATATCTAATGAAGGTTTGTCCAATTGTTCAATATTTAATGAAGGTTTGTCCAATTGTTCAATATTTAATGAAGGTTTGTTCAATATTTAATTAAGGTTTGTCCAATTGTTCAATATCTAATGAAGGTTTGTCCAATTGTTCAATATCTAATGAAGGTTTGTCTAATTGTTCAATATCTAATGAAGGTTTGTTTAATTGTTCAATATCTAATGAAGGTTTGTCCAATGTTCAATATTTAATGAAGGTTTGTCCAATTGTTCAATATTTAATGAAGGTTTGTCGAAAGGTTCAATATTTAATGAAGGTTTGACCAATTATTAAATAGCTAATGAAGATTTGTTCAATATCTAATGAAGGTATGTCAAAAGGTTCAATATGTAAAGGAGGTTGTTATTTTTTTGCAAACAATTGTTTTGTATGACTAATGAAGATGATAAGTCAAATGTTTTAGTACAATATAATATGGAAGTCAATGATTTCAGATAACCTTTCTCACCTATATTTTTAATGTTATCTGATTTCAAGTTATTTACAATATTTGTGGAATTTGTTCGCTTTAAAAGGCCTGATACTGAGCCAAAAACCAGCATGTAGAACAATGTTTTAGTTTTCAATTGAAGGGATTGAATCCTATAATTCTTCATACTGGTGCACTAATAGTAAAAAATGAATATGTTTTTTTACCACCAACAACTAAAACAATGCTCAGTAATAATTTAGGCTGTCTACACAAGACTTATAGTACACCTTTTATTTCCCTTTGTGTTGACAATTGGGGCTGTGACCAAAGTTATTTTATTTTATAGTTAGACTAATGGTAGACCTGATCAAGTTTTATTGAAACTAAAACTAAACTTTACTATTTGAGATTTGTATATTAAAAGTGTTGTTTTTATTGTAGCCTGAAGATGCAGGTTATATTGCTGTTATAATGATCAAAAGAAATGAATTTGATAGAGAAATGAAACATTTATTATCAGAAGAAAAATATCAAGAAATTCTGAAAAAAAGACTTGAAACATCTGAAACACAACAGTGTGAAACAGCCGACACTGGAACATCTGTAATTCAAGGTATTGAAACATCTGTAAATAAAGAAAAAGACATTACAAAAATTGAAATAAGTAAAGAAATGTCTCAAGTCAGCTGATGATATTTTTTACTATGTTTTTCATTTACATTTGGATGTGTGCATTGCGTGTGAAATTGGAGGAAGTGTTCATCCATAGAATGGGGATTAGAAAGAATATAATCCAAATATTAGTTGATATCAGATCTTTTATATACGCCCACATGAAATGTGAAAAATGTTCAATAAAATGAAAGGCACATGAACCATTTGTAATTTTTTTATAGGTCTCTTTTTCTACTCTCTGGCCGCATTGAGGTCTGAATTGAATTTTTTCTCTAGTGTAAAAAATATTCAAATTGTGAATTGCTTGCCATGTGTCTTAGAACGCCTTTGGGTCCATAAAAAAATGAGTTTTGAAAATTTTCAATATAAAATAAGTGCACTTCCCTCCTAGAAATTTCATGGCTCCACGGCCCCTGTATACTTCCATTATATTTGTAATAAACTGGGTAAAATCATAATATATGTATATGGCCAAATTTGCGTAGGTTTTTCTCGACCGTTATACTCTGTATATACTCTTATACTCTGTATATACTCGGGTAGCAACTCTTGGGGAAGGGTGAGAGGCTTCAGTCAGATTTCTGGCGGGAAATACAGTTTTTGATTTATTGCCCTTGAAGAAGATAAAGTTTTTAAACGATGTTGATGAAATTTGATGTGATTTTTGCAATTGATAAGAACTTTGTTTTTTTTAGTTATTGCCATTGACTTATTTTCCAACGTTTTTGATGAAACTTGGTGCGACATTTTTGATGAAACTGGGTGTGATCATTGTAATTGATAAATTCTTGGACATTCTTGGAATTTAAACAAACAGCTTTTTGAGATATAATTGTGTTTTAATTTGGAATGGTTTTCAACGACATTAGTGTAATCATTGCATGTGAAAAGACCAGGGACTTACTACCCTTGACTTACAATAGTATTTGAGGTGAATTTCTTCAAACAGTTTAGTTTGTTGCTGTTATGTATTGTAATCCTATTCAATGTTCAGAGTGAAACAGTAAATGACAGGGAATTCCTTCAAAAATAGCTCTGAATACTTTATTCATAATTCCGCACCTCAACAATACCACTCCTACACAATTGTCAAGATTTACCAAGATATCACTGGTATGTCACGCTTGTCATTCTGAATATTTGGACGTTACTTTCTCCGTCTATTTCGGTTTGGAACAAAAAACGACAAGCTATTTTAAGTAACTTTATTTTTCACAACGTTTTTAAATAACAGTACTTCATACAGATAAAATGTACATGGCATGAATCATCTTGACAATAAAACTGCATTGAAATCGTTTAAGAGTGA
Organism: Lottia scabra; assembly: GCA_029955415.1. NCBI lineage: Eukaryota > Metazoa > Mollusca > Gastropoda > Lottiidae > Lottia > Lottia scabra. The sequence goes on from JARJEI010000015.1 coordinate 9,452,172, forward strand.
GTAATAGGTGCATAAACAACATAAAGAACAACAATTATTGTTATAATGTAATAAAACAAGAAATTTACATACAATATTTGTATTATTTCAATGCAAGTTCTGTATGGTACGTTTATTTGACTCTATCTGTATAATGCAGTATTTCTGAACCAGTGCGAGGTAAACTGGACAGACAGACTGAGAAAACATCTATTGCTCAATGAATCTGAACTTTGAGATCTTCATTTATATTGTAAAAATACCCCATTGTTCGATTTTATTGAAATATAATGCCTGTCTGTTTATAGAAAGAAAGATTTGTTTAAGAAATGTTCAGCTATATAAATTAAGGAAAGTAGGTTACATATAACGGAAAAAATACCGATTAACTTTGAAAAATAGAGAAAAAAAACTTGAAAAATAACAATATTGTTCTGCTTCTCATTACAGCTGGACTTAACTTTAAAAAGTACATGATGAACAAACTCTTTCTGCAGGAATCTAAGAAAGATTGAAACTGAACCATGGAACGGTAGACCTAACATTTTCTCGGCTATTAGAGAATCAGCTGATAAGTTCTGTTATCAGCTGATGAACTATGTTTTGAAAACACCAGACTGCAAATTTAACATATTTTGATGAATTGAACGTAACTTTTCAAAACATGTTTTTAGAATTGTAATGTAAAGTACAGCTAAACTCATTCTGTATCTTTACCAAGAAAAATAAACCAACTAATAGATGTCATTTATAACACTGATAAATACTAAATAGTATCAGAAAAATATGTTAACTTGTAACATTACTAACCTAGTGTCAAACTTCTGACAGATTTGGCATTTCTTTAAGAATGTATGTCGAAACAAGGTTTTGGAATTTGCACGATAATGCCAAAACTGTGAGAACTGTAGTTGGAAGTAGAATCAAGGGTAATAAACTTTAGAGATATATCAAATATTAAAGCAATCAGTAGATATTTATACGATTGTAAACAGCATAAATGCACTCTCAAATTTTGCTAAAGATTCAAGATTTAGTGATAACTGGTGTAGTCTTTGCATTTAAAAAAGAATATCTTAATTTTACGTTTTGTTTTCTAAAGACTCATCGAAGAGATATTGCAGAAGTGAAACTGTCGTGACTCCACTAAAGGACCGAACTCTTCAAAAGGAATTTATATCCTTGTATTTACAGTCATTTATTGATTTCCAGCTACAGCGTTCATTATATAAAACTATAAATGGACCTTTTCAAAGACTATTCAAATTAAACTACTAAATTTTGCTTCCAGATTCAAAGTGAAGACGAAAATAAATAACTTAAAACGAGCCTCCTCAGCGTTTTTAACTCAATAAATTAGATACTGTTAAAGTTTGAAGTTCATACTTAATGAGTTATTAGACGTTAATGTCATTTTTGAGTTATAGTACAACAAGACATCACTGTTTCTACAAATATACATCCTTGAAATAATTATTTACAGAACTAGTTAGGGCCATTAAACACAAATTCAGCTAAATATATACTTCAAAACAAAAATGTGCCAAGAAGTTGTTTCTGTGTAGAATATTTTGTGGTACTTTCATCGGTAAAATTTGACGAGAAACATAATAAATAAATATACTGAACAGATAAATGAAACGTCGCATTTTTAGATTTTTTTGGAAAAGTTGTGCACGATCAAAATTGTTATTTTGCTTCATAAATATTATTTTGAGACCAGTATATGACATTTTTAACTGATAATATCGTTGCTTTCTGATAATTTCTGTTATATTGAAATTTGAACAACCAATTCGATATTCACTATGAGTTTTGAGACGTTTCTTTTTTAGTATAATATATAAGAATGCTTCATAGTAAATTTTGTTTTCTTTGAAAAGCTTAATTTAATGTCATGGCAATGTTAATATTTCCATAACTATAGTCAACACCGATCGTGTATTTATCTTTGTTTTCTTCTCGATTCCAAAATATTCTCAACATATAACAATTAGTTCCCACAAAATTTAGAAATTTTGACATATTGTAAGGCAGTATTGACAATAAGAAAAACATTTACTTCATATTCTTTGTGGCTTAAATAAATTTTCTTTTCATTTATTATGAGCACCTTCTTACATATAAATATAATACTGAAATCTAAATAGGGAATCGTATTTCAATAACATTTTGTTTCTCAATTAACAAGTTTATCATATAATATATATATCATTTTTTACATGTGTAACTATAAATGCATTACATATTAGCTAAATGTGCTACATCAATCAACGCTAGAAGCACATACACATTTTAATGTAAATAATGTAATCTTTTTTACGTCATCATCATTTATTTTTAAACGAATCATCTGTCAAAGATAAAATATGTTTTCACTGCTGATAGCAGATCATCTAAATGTTTATATAAGTTAATAATCTAAGGAAAGCACATGTTTCGTATTTTTTCACAAATTTTGCCGTTAAATATATTACAATCTGTAATTATTACTCTTTTTATAACGACACCAATAACGACATCTGTCCAATGTAATCTTAATCAGAACTAATCAGCCATAAATTCTGACTGCCAAAACACATATTTTAAATCGTCACTACCTCAGTTCATAGTCAATTTTAGATTCAGTTCTGCAACCACTTCTGATCTTTCCGCAGATCCAGAAGCAATTTTATAAGCATGGATTGCGATATCCATTGTTACATTGGCACAATTCTATACACTCTGCTTAAACCGTCTTGTTCAGCTCAAAGATCACCAAAATCAATATGGTCTGATCCACCAATGTCCCATTATGTATTGTATTTTTAACTATGGCAATATTCGCCGAAGAGACATGTATGGTCACGTTGCATTATTGGCATGAGAGAAATGTTACTTAGCATTGTCTCTGAAAATTCTGATCGGTTCTTACAGTAAATTTATTACTGATATAACATTTATTATTAGTATTAAATATTTCTGTTTATGAACTGTAAAACTGTTTATAGTAAGGATGAGATTTTCTTAGAGACACTTTTTAACGAACAAGTACATACACTGTTAAAACACACAGAGAATCCCTCACTCTTCAACATAACAAAATAAATACAGCACATTTCATTCATTCATTCTACTTATTAATTCATTCTTCACCATATTGCCCTATGTCTTCTATCATGACATGTCCAGTCTCTTTTTTTTATCACAGATTAGGTCACAACACAACTCGAAGGTGACTACTCAATTTTCCAGGAATATCGGCCATCTTGGATTTGTTGTCAAGAAGCCTTCACCTAAGGGAAATGATACGAAGTAAAAATTCATCGCCTATAGAAATATACACCGAGACAAATTTCTAGTTTACGCACAGCCACATTTCAATACTTTCATATTTTGTAATTCTGTAAATAAAATATTTTGATCGTGATCAAAGTACAAAAGAGACAGGGGTTTATGTTGTGTTGGCGTACAACACGGTCCGTCACTTGTCGGAGACGCTCGTTGACGCAGGTACGTATGAGCATATTCGTCTTGATACGTTGATTCGCATTCGCCGTTACAGTAGCCTGCTGCGTACCGTATGGGAGCAATGACCCAATCCCAACCGAAGTCAACAAAATCAACTTCTAATGGGTGTCGACAGCATCTTTTCTCGTTTGAGTTTTCACGGCAATTTAAGGAAATACTTCGTTTGGGTCGCCTCTTCTTCACCTGAACTGTTTCAAATTCCAAAATTGGTTCCTGGAATAAAGCATGACATACGTATTAGAAAATGGATCTTCGAATTGATTCGGGAGATTCAGATATACATGAACACAAGAATTCCAATTCATACGTTTAAAGCATCCGGTTTTTTTTAATATATATATTGCATTTCGTCGTTTCGTGTTCTGAATTGACATTCCAATCCAATCCGTAACCTAGCGTCATTCTAATTGAGCTTCGATTCATAGAAACAAAATTAAACACTGTATATAGTATACTTACGTATCCCTCTTTTCCCTCATCAGCACTTGGTGTCACGATTAGATTTCGTCCATCATGGTCAAAGGCTGTAAGAACCAGACCATAGTTATACTCTGGATACTGAATCCATTTGTTAACAAGTTTACGAATGTCGATTCTGTACCAATGTTTGCCCTTCTTGTAACTAGGTATATGCTTTCTGTAATATATTCTACCAAGATTGTTGCGACCACATTTCAGACTAACCGGACAGACTCGATATATTCGTATCTCTATCACAGTACTTTGGGGTATAGTTGGTCGTACATAGAACCATAACAGAGCCATTCTGATCTTCAGATTGTTGACTTCAGTAGGTATAGAGAAGTAACAGGCGTGCTTATTTCTTACTTTAAGTTCTTCAGAAGCTGTAATGAGAAATAAATTCATAATTAAATTTGTTATATACTTTTTTTGTGGAAACCTACCAATACTCCAGAAACACAAGAGTCTTCAGCAGTTAAAACAGAGAATCGCTTTCTGATCCTATTGAAACAGTAAATGATGCTGTCGGTGTTACCTGTAAAACTATGTAGGCTACTGTTCGACGCAATGCTCGGTAATTCTGGGCCCAATTGTCCTGTAATAAATTTCATAATATTGGTAGCTTTAAGACTCGATGGTCTTGGTAGATATATTTCAGTTTCTTCCTTGCTTATGGACTTATTTTGATCAGAAGATACCAGTTTTCTCTTGTAATCTATATAATCTGTAATAACTATATTGAATTACATCTAGAAAGTTGTTTATTCTTTTTTTTTACTGAAGTCTATAAACAGATAGCTTAATCACTGCTTAAACATACAACTAATATGTCTTATATATTTTACCACATGCAATATGTATACATTTATAACATATGTATGGTGTGAAAATACGATTCTTTTATACGTCTTTATCATATTTTCTTGACAATTTACATATGGACAATGCCAAACCGTAGCACAGTAACTTTTAACCTGGTAACGGCTATCAAAAATATCATGATATCACGTAGCCCAGAGTAAGGTGTTAACGAACATTTTGCAGAGTTTCAGATGAAAGTGGAAATGCGAATCGGCGTTTAATGCAACAACTCACGTCGATCTATTTCACTACTGACTGAAGAACTGAACTCAAGATTATTAGCCTACATCTTTTTGCTAAATCAGCTGTTTTTCTTGTGTTATTTCTTGATGCCGTACTGAAAGCTGAAAGGATCGGGATGAGGCATTTGATATAAAAGTGAAGCGATATCAACGAAGCAGAAATGAAATTAGTTTAGCTGTCACCTTGATCTTACATGATAGTATGACAACTATTTATGGTTCTCATTTTCAAAATTGTGTGTGAACATTTTTTTGCTGTGATATTGGTTGGTGATGAAAAAATAATGTAGGCTTACTGATTTGATAAAACTTTTACAACACATAGGCCTATTTTTATCAGAATTTCTTTATTTTAGACATTGATCTTAAATATACTATATAATATACTTTCGTTAAGATGTGCAATGTAAGGGTATGATATAGAAATGAATAGTAATATGTGTGTTATATAAGTGTTTTTCTATTAAATATTTATTATAAAAAACTTCCTACTTGTCCTTTATTCAAAATAAAAAAAGAGCAAAATTCTAATGTGTTGATAAAAGTCCCTTACTAAGCAATTTGAGACAAAGTATTTCTGAATCTACTTATTTTCTTATCGATGCGGTCCATCTAACCTTTTTCTTTACACTAGTTGATTTAAAACCAATAAAAACCAACGATAAAGTTGGTAAGTTGATTCTTTGCTGAATCGACTATCACAGTTAATGTACTTGTTATGTTTTCAAAGGTCACTGACATTAAGCATCCAATTATAGTTTATTCCTCATTTATTCTACAAAAAACCAACAAAATCGATAAATTTCTGAGTATGGAACAATTTGATTAAGATAACATTTGGAAAGTTAGTTAAATGTCAAAATAAACAGCGTTCAATTAAATCTACCTATAACAAGGAATATAATTTGAAGTTCGTTTCGAAAACATGACAGAGCGACGAATAACGATACTAGTAACTACAGGATATTTGCAATATTAACAAAAACAATTACAAAGGTCTCGTTGCATATTTGATTAACAAATTGGATTTTATGACGTCAATTGCATCCGAAGTGGATTTCTTCCGCAAAATTAAGGATAACCAACTTTAAGACATATTAAAAATATAGTAAAAATCCGTGATGATGTGCATAATCCACTGCAAAATGTTTCGTTATTATTTATTTTTTTTTTAGCTCTGGAAGTTTCTGCGCGAATCATTCAAAATGGTGAATTATCTCACAGAATCATTTTTTTCTTTTCAATAACGAATGCAAACAAAATTTATAACATTTTGTTACAACAGAACGATAAGTCGAAAGAATTCCATTATATTATAGTATTTGTAAAAATAATTTTAAGTCAAGCATAAATCTTCTCACTATAATATCAGTAAATTAATATAATACCGTGTGTGTCAACTATTTGATGCTGATTCAGCAGTATTAGGCCTACTCTCGATTATAACTTATAGAACACTGGCCATTGTTGTTTATTAAACTGTGCTTTAAATGGAAGAGACTTGATTGTATTTATATATGGGGCAACAATTTTTGTCACTATTCGTTTGCTGTTCATTAGCCTGATAGATTTTGACGAAACAGTTAGGTATTGGAAAGAACGAATAGTGGGTGTATCTTAGATTGTAATTGATAGTCTTTTGCTTTCAGTCTATTAAAGGATCAATCATTGAATGAGATCTATTTGCTGACGCATTTGGTTTCCAAGATTAATGAAAGAACTACTTTCGAGGACACGTTTGTTAAAAAAGACGTCATAAGACTATTTTATTTTCTTAATGTACTAAGAAAAAATCAAATCACATCAATTTAAAGCTAAAAGCAAAAATAATTCCTATGGTTTCATGTTTAGTCACAGTATCAAAATGACGCTTGAATCATAGTTATAACGAACTAAATAATACGTCATATAACGTCATGTTTAGCAACAATTACTTGAAGAGCTTTGCGTTAAGCGACGACAACTTGAATAACGTCAGCGACAACAAACCAAACTAAAAAATGGCAAAAACAACGTTATGTTTAACAATAACTACTGAAATAACGTCATACTCAATGACAGCAACTTAAATAACGTCACGTTTAACAGCAACAACTTAAATAACGGCATGCTTTGAGACAAGAACCTAAATTACGTCATTGTGAAGCAGAAACAAATTGATAAGCCTCAAATCTAGCGTCAACAACCCAAATAACGTCACAAAGCAATAACAACCCAGATAACGTCATGTTTAACGACCACAAACTAAATAACGTCACGTTTATCAACATTTAAAATAACGTCACGTTAAACAACAACAAACGCCATGCCTAGCGACAACAACTTAAATTACGTCACATTTGGCATCTTCTATTTAGATAACGTCACGTTTAGCAACGACAACTGAAAATAACGTCACGCTTAGCGACTTAAATTTAAAAGAGGCTACGTTTAGCGACAACAACCTATATATCGCCACTTGTATCGATATGATTTAAAATAACGATAATAAAAACAGTAATTTTGAAAATGTCAATTGTTACGACGCCACACTTGATGATAACATTGTAAAAGGTATAATATTTAGTAACAATAACTGTATGATAATTATTATATTTAAAGACGCCGCAAATTAAGAGAAAGGTCGTTATTTTATTTACCAAGCAATATACAAGCGGACTAACATTGCCGACTGCATTACTCTTGAATTCTGAAGCTTTTAAAATCAGTAATCTTTATCGACACCTATTTAAAATGACGATAACAACTTAACCTGTCGAGAAAAACTCAACTTTTGCGTGTTTTTACTAATTTTGCCGAATTCGGGAACGAAAATGCTTCCTATTTGCGTTCGGTAAATAATCGGGGATCAAACAATTCAAATGAACTTAAAATCAGCAATGTTTATCTGGCAACTGTTTTAAAGACGGATTTCTAGAGAAAGTGAAAGCAGTCTGAAGCATACATAAATGTTTCTTAAGTAACAAAGAGCAAAGTCAAAAGCAAAGCGATAATTCAGAAGACACATCACTTATCAAGAACTTCCCGATTTCCTTCATTTGTGCCCTGTATATAGTTATCGTATTATCGGGCATTTTCAGATTTTAAATAAGACGGACACTTTTCTGTAGATATTGGGTTATTCAGATTGTATTGGAATAAGCATTTTGCTTTAAATCTTTTTCCAAAGCGATGAATTGTATAACAGATCAAACCTTACTGATTTAAAAACGAGGGACTGGATGTTACGGAATAGTAATAATTGTTTGTCATTGAAACTTTTCTGATCAGTCAAAAATATGTCCTTTATGAAATACAAATTAACTAATGCAGTAAAAAACAATTTCAAAAACTTCGAGGACATGCTATTGATACAATTTGGCGACTTGCTATTGATACAATTTGGCGTCGTGCTATTGATACAATTTGGCGACTTGCTATTGATACAATTTGGCGACTTGCTATTGATACAATTTGGCGACTTGCTATTGATACAATTTGGCGACTTGCTATTGATACAATTTGGCGTCTTGCTATTGATACAATTTGGCGACTTGCTATTGATACAATTTGGCGAGCACAATCGTAGAGTAGTGTCATAGTGTCATCAGGTGTTTCAATCATAAAAAATAATGGTTCCCGTCTTGTCACTTGCATTTGATTTTATAGCCCCTTTTTAATCTTTTGTATTCGATTGTTTTCAATCATGAAAATCAAACGAAATGTTGTGTTCTTTATAGAATTTGAACATTTTTCGGTGTGATCCTGGAATATTTAAGAAAAGCATAAAGTGTACTTACGTAATTTTCCGTATGTGTAGACTTTTTCAACTCGACCATAATAATCATGATCATCATGATATTCCTCGTAATCACCCTCTCTGTACGGAGAATCGGCCTGCATTTCTGTAAATTTATCCATTAATAATGAAATAGTTGGAACTTTAGGTATAACCCTGGATGTCAAATTGGGCATAGTTGTAAAATGGAGTTTACTTAAAATTTGTCTTTTAATTTGTTCAATTCTCATTTTCTTATCCTTTTGTCTAGAGGCACAAGCAGAACAGTTATTTTGTGTCGTGTAATTCTGAGTATTTGTTTCATTTAAATGTATTGTTTCATTTTGAGTGACATAGTCCTCATCTAATCCATTGTTTTCACTTTTATTTACATAGTCCACATAATTTTCTTGAAGTTTAGCACCAACTATTGTCAAATTGTCACTGATCAGTGTGCTGTTATCTGTGTCACTGTGAGATAAATGACACACTATAATCGGAATTAAAACTACCAATGTTAAAAAATAGCCAGAACTATTGAGAACCATGTTGGCCCGATGTTAACACTGAACATGCAAAATTGACCCACACTTGTAAGGCATCAGCTGTTCACCATCGAGATTTATATACCATCTTCTCGTTACGCTGGCTTATCAATTACAATAAAGCACGCGCTAGTAACATTTAGATTGACATGGATATAAGAGTAAAGGATAGAAAAATCAGCTGATAGCAATTTGTCAACAGGCCCCTCCCATTCTTATGATGGAATTTACATCTGAAATCTTGTATTCTCATATAAGTAATCATTGTTTTCTCTGTATACTAATTATAAGTGCATTATTCACATCATTATAACCCAATATCTGTAACTCATTTATAAATTAACGATTATTGCAGTTTACAAGTCAACGTTCTATACTTCTTTTTTTTCTATCTTACGATCCTTGCTATTATTTTAAAATGGATTATATCTATACTTCAAAACCGATTTGTCAGCAAAAATTTAACTACCAATTTTACTAATAATTTAAAATCATTGACTATGTGTATTTATAAATATAGCTGTTGCTGTACGTTTCAACGTTTCAAGAGAACAAAGTATACTTTTGTCCCATAGAATGATAGAATCCATCTTAAAATTGAAGATTGTATGACGTTACAAAACCAACGATTCAATTCCAGATCCCATTATTATACTGCAGTCTTCATAACAGCTCTCATCTGATGACATTTTTTCACTGGACAGACAAGGTGAACAATGGTGTCGAAATATTTAAAAGAGTTGTGAAAATGTTAAACCATCATGAAATTAATTGGTTAGATTTAAAATCATGGTAATCTGTCAAAACCACAGTAGAAGTGTACCTATGTAGATCGACCATGATAAGTTACGTGAAGCGTTTGATGTACTACCTAAATCAGACAATAATATTAATACAACAAACAGGCCATTTGTAATCTTTTACACTTATAAGGTGCACTGTAATTCAGGTACAAATTTGCTATTAGTAGAAATGTTAAGATCAACGTAACATGTCAAATTAAACACGCGAATTTATCTTTATATGAACTCCTCTTACACATTCTTCAAATTTCTTACATTCTATTCTTATAATGTTTACATTATTGTTGACAAAACAGGAAACCCGAATCTAAAATTGGTAGAATTAGAGAATAAATCAAACTCTTACCACCTGTACAGCATGTAATTATCTGCGTTATTGGTGATTACAGATAAGAAGTAATACGCATTTCTGATACCCCATTGCGATGTTCAAGGACAACATTTTTCTAATAACCCAAAAGAGCATTTTCTTGAAATTTTGATGGAAAAACAATTATATGCCCTTTGTGTTATATGTGTCACTCTGTACAATTGTGATTTGCAATGTTTATTTTTTACTGGTTATAAAATAAAATTTAGCTGTTTTGTGTTGTAGTTGTAATGTTATAATGGATTAGTATTTTAAAGAAAGAAACATCTATATTTTACAAGGATAACAACTTAGGTCCCGTGAGGATCCTTTCTTCCACCTGGTCCTTGACCAAACCTCTTGGCATTGATCTTTCTCGTATTGTTGGTTATTAGATTAAAAAAAGGAGTTGTTTTGTGTTGTAGTTTTAATGTTATAATGGAATACTATTTTAATATTGGTTATTGAATAAAATGTAGCTGTCATCGTGTTGTAGTTGTAATGTTATAATGGATTACAATTTGAATGTTGGTTATTTATTAAAATGTAGCTGTTATCGTGTTGTAGTTGTAATGTTATAATGGATTACAATTTGAATGTTGGTTATTTATTAAAATGTAACTGTTATCGTGTTGTAGTTGTAATGTTATAATGGATTACTATTTTAATGTTGGTTATTGATTAACATGTAGCTGCAATGTTATCGTGTTGTAGTTGTAATGTTATAACGGATTACTATTTTAATGTTGGTTATTTATTAAAATGTAGCTGTTATCGTGTTGTAGTTGTAATGTTATAACGGATTACTATTTTAATGTTGGTTATTTATTAAAATGTAGCTGTTATCGTGTTGTAGTTGTAATGTTATAATGGATTACTATTTGAATGTTGGTATTTTATTAAAATGTAGCTGTTATCTTGTTGTAGTTGTAATGTTATAATGGATTACTATTTTAATGTTGGTTATTTATTAAAATGTAGCTGTTATCGTGTTGTAGTTGTAATGTTATAATGGATTACTATTTGAATGTTGGTATTTTATTAAAATGTAGCTGTTATCTTGTTGTAGTTGTAATGTTATAATGGATTACTATTTTAATGTTGGTTATTTATTAAAATGTAACTGTTATTGTGTTGTAGTTGTAATGTTATAATGGATTACTATTTTAATGTTGGTTATTTATTAAAATGTAGCTGTTTTGTGTTGTAGTTTTAATGTTATAATGGAATACTATTTTAATATTGGTTATTGAATAAAATGTAGCTGTCATCGTGTTGTAGTTGTAATGTTATAATGGATTACAATTTGAATGTTGGTTATTTATTAAAATGTAGCTGTTATCGTGTTGTAGTTGTAATGTTATAATGGATTACTATTTTAATGTTGGTTATTGATTAACATGTAGCTGCAATGTTATCGTGTTGTAGTTGTAATGTTATAACGGATTACTATTTTAATGTTGGTTATTTATTAAAATGTAGCTGTTATCGTGCTGTAGTTGTAATGTTATAATGGATTACTATTTGAATGTTGGTATTTTATTAAAATGTAGCTGTTATCTTGTTGTAGTTGTAATGTTATAATGGATTACTATTTTAATGTTGGTTATTTATTAAAATGTAACTGTTATTGTGTTGTAGTTGTAATGTTATAATGGATTACTATTTTAATGTTGGTTATTTATTAAAATGTAGCTGTTTTGTGTTGTAGTTGTAATGTTATAATGGATTACTATTTTAAAGAAAGGAAAAACAAGAAACATCTATATTTTACAAGGATAACAACTCGGGTTCCGTGAGGATCATTTTTCCTAGATGGTCCTTGATTAAACCTTTTGTCATTGATCTTTCCCGGATTGTTGGTTATAAGATAAAAAAAGGAGTTGTTTTAGTGTTGTAGTTGTAATGTTATAATGGATTAGTATTTTGATGTTGGTTATTTATTAAAATGTAGCTGTCATCTTGTTGTAGTTGTATTGTTATAATGGATTACTATTTTAATATTGGTTATTGAATAAAATGTAGCTGTCATCGTGTTGTAGTTGTAATGTTATAATGGATTACAATTTGAATGTTGGTTATTTATTAAAATGTAGCTGTTATCGTGTTGTAGTTGTAATGTTATAATGGATTACTATTTTAATGTTGGTTATTGATTAACATGTAGCTGCAATGTTATCGTGTTGTAGTTGTAATGTTATAACGGATTACTATTTTAATGTTGGTTATTTATTAAAATGTAGCTGTTATCGTGTTGTAGTTGTAATGTTATAATGGATTACTATTTGAATGTTGGTATTTTATTAAAATGTAGCTGTTATCTTGTTGTAGTTGTAATGTTATAATGGATTACTATTTAAATGTTGGTTATTTATTAAAATGTAACTGTTATTGTGTTGTAGTTGTAATGTTATAATGGATTACTATTTTAATGTTGGTTATTTATTAAAATGTAGCTGTTTTGTGTTGTAGTTTTAATGTTATAATGGAATACTATTTTAATATTGGTTATTGAATAAAATGTAGCTGTCATCGTGTTGTAGTTGTAATGTTATAATGGATTACAATTTGAATGTTGGTTATTTATTAAAATGTAGCTGTTATCGTGTTGTAGTTGTAATGTTATAATGGATTACTATTTTAATGTTGGTTATTGATTAACATGTAGCTGCAATGTTATCGTGTTGTAGTTGTAATGTTATAACGGATTACTATTTTAATGTTGGTTATTTATTAAAATGTAGCTGTTATCGTGTTGTAGTTGTAATGTTATAATGGATTACTATTTGAATGTTGGTATTTTATTAAAATGTAGCTGTTATCTTGTTGTAGTTGTAATGTTATAATGGATTACTATTTTAATGTTGGTTATTTATTAAAATGTAACTGTTATTGTGTTGTAGTTGTAATGTTATAATGGATTACTATTTTAATGTTGGTTATTTATTAAAATGTAGCTGTTATCGTGTTGTAGTTGTAATGTTATAATGGATTACTATTTTAATGTTGGTTATTTATTAAAATGTAGCTGTTTTGTGTTGTAGTTGTAATGTTATAATGGATTACTATTTTAAAGAAAGGAAAAACAAGAAACATCTATATTTTACAAGGATAACAACTCGGGTTCCGTGAGGATCATTTTTCCTAGATGGTCCTTGATTAAACCTTTTGTCATTGATCTTTCCCGGATTGTTGGTTATAAGATAAAAAAAGGAGTTGTTTTAGTGTTGTAGTTGTAATGTTATAATGGATTAGTATTTTGATGTTGGTTATTTATTAAAATGTAGCTGTTATCTTGTTGTAGTTGTATTGTTATAATGGATTACTATTTGAATGTTGGTTATTGATTAACATGTAGCTGCAATGTTATCGTGTTGTAGTTGTAATGTTATAATGGATTACTATTTGAATGTTGGATATTAATTGAAATGTAGCTGTTATCGTGTTGTAGTTGTAATGTTATAATGGATTACTATTTTTATGTTGGTTATTTATTAAAATGTAGCTGTTATCGTGTTGTAGTTGTAATGTTATAATGGATTACTATTTTAATGTTGGTTATTTATTAAAATGTAGCTGTTATTGTGTTGTAGTTGTAATGTTATAATGGATTACTATTTTAATGTTGGTTATTTATTAAAATGTAGCTGTTATCGTGTTGTAGTTGTAATGTTATAATGGATTACTATTTTAATGTTGGTTATTTATTAAAATGTAGCTGTTATCGTGTTGTAGTTGTAATGTTATAATGGATTACTATTTTTATGTTGGTTGTTTATTAAAATGTAGCTGTTATCGTGTTGTAGTTGTAATGTTATAATAGATTACTATTTTAATGTTGGTTATTTATTAAAATGTAGCTGTTATCGTGTTGTAGTTGTAATGTTATAATAGATTACTATTTTAATGTTGGTTATTTATTAAAGTATAGCTGTTTTGTGTTGTAATTGTAATGTTATAATGGATTACTATAATGTCCTTGAATTAGTCGAAACCTCTTGAAATCAATTTGGTATCGTGATAAAAAAAACAAGACTTTGGATGGAACTGGCATTGTCAAAGATATTACTGTTGTTCTAATGTTGATATTTCTTCTTGCCTAATTATTGTTTTTAGTTGAACGTATTTTCGTTGCTGTAATTGTGTTGAATTTTCTTGTAATTTGTTTTTTTATCCTGATGAATTTAGCTGTTTTATTGTTATTGTAAGTTGTTAGAGGGTTTGTCTGAGAGTTTGACGATAAACAGGTTTAAATTAGATTTTGCTTACGGGGCAAAAAATAAATTCTCACAATTCATTATATGCAATAAGACTTGAGAGATATTTGTTGACTAAGTCTATTTCCTTAGTAAAAATAAAATTATTTCCTCTAAAGGAAGATAACCAGGAAATGTTACGAAGCAGACGACACGTAGGCTTATAAATAACGTCTGTTTGTTCAATAAAGTTATATAGCAATAAAAAAAATTGTGAAAGCAAACAATTTAATATAACATTATTCAATTATTTAATTTGTTATATATTGTCGTCACCCCTGTCCGTCTGTCCACAATTAGCTTGTGAACGCAATAGAGACTACAGTTTTCATCTGATTTGAATGAAATTTGTTGTGATCATTTATTTTGATGGACAAGTTTGATATTGAATTTTTTTTCAGTGTGATTTTTTATATTGATTACATCTTGGACAAGTTCGATATTGATGAATGTGCAATGAACGGTTTTTGAGTTATTGCCCTTTTGAGTTATTGTAAAAACTCGTCAATATTGACTTGTGAACATCATAGAGATTACAGTTTTTATCTTAATTGAATTAAATGCTAGTTATAATTTATAATGAAGGGCTCTTGGTTAATGGACCATTGATATCAATATCTTTGACAGGTAAAATTTTTGATACGATTTCACACAATTTGCGGGCGTATCTTGTTAGGCAACCAATGGATTTACAATAGAAATAACGAGCTCTGCTACAAATAACATACAAACGTCATTTTCTTGGTTTGTTACACTGTAGTGTAAGATAAACTGCCAGATTCAAGAAGAAAACGGTCAATAAGGCACTGTGTCAAATTCTAGGGCGGAGAGTTTTCAGGCGATCATGTTTCAGTACAGTCATAAATTATGATATAATATCTCTAGTTTAAAACATGTCTTGAATATTAAACTGTACACCTGTACACTCGTTATCTACTCTAGAAGTATTACGTTCCTTGTCAAATTGTTAAAGATGCCACAAGGTGAACTCAGATATATCACATCTGGTAAATGGATCCAGGATCAATTTTAGTATCCATAACCTTTTAGAACTAAAATCCTAAAATTCAATTAGGACTAACTTCACCTTCAGGGCATTCTCAAGTTCTCGGCCTGGAATATAAGAACTTCCTCGCGGTTATTGCTCTATGATATAAACATGGAGTTCTGTATGCTTAAATACTTAACAGAGCGATAAACAATGTAAGCTTTTATTCGCGGCTCCTCAATTTTGACCTAGAACCATTATTCTGCTTTCGGTTGCCAAAGAACATTTCAAGATATCTTAAACATCATACCATTTGTCGCTTTAAATGGCCGAAACGCAGTAGTATCTTATTGACAAGGATTAAAGCTGAGGTATAGAATTATGACACGTATTTTGATACACGTATTACTAATTGTATAATATAACGCTTGTCAAATTTATGTATTCAAATAAATATTGTAGAAGAAGTATATCACGATAAATTTAAACTGATCACAAGTTACACTGCTACCGAATACTTCTAGTTTATGATTCACTACATTTAATTTCATCAGATGGTTCAATGTCCTACATCAAGTTTAGATAATCTTATATAGTCTACATTTTATTTTTTTCAAGAAAGCATGCGCATGCGGAATGTACATTTTCAACCAAATTTACTAAGCTAAATCATTGGAAGAATGAATTACGATTTGAACACAGGCAGCATGTCGGAAAAAACTATATATGACATTATATCTTAACCATTAAATGAGTGGTCCGTTAGTAAACTATAATATGAGTAATTTTGGGAGATGAAAAACTGAAAAAGTAGCTGGAGTCACATTGGAATATTGCATAGTCTGAAGAGTCACAAGTGTCACTCGTTTCAAAAACAATTGTTAAGTCTAAAGAGTCACTTGTCACAATAACAATTGTTACGAGTCACACGAAAATGATGAATCAGATGGAAGTAACTGTCGGTCCAATGCAAAGGTAAAATATCTGATTGAGTTATATTGAAAGGATTAAGAAATCATTGTTTGAGACCCAAACGAAAACTAGGGATCAAAGAAGTAAGGAGTGACATAAAAATAAAAGAGTCATATTACTCAAACAGACAGATTAAATTTTTCTCGGACCAGTTCCACAGACATATTTGATATTTGGACTGGATGCTGGAACTGCATTTTCTGTTTTCATTCGCTCAAAAAGATTCTTCTCATGTCCAACTATTACTGCATTTTGAGCTTAATAACTAACAAAAGATTTGTTAAATGCAAAAATTATTCTTTAAGAACAACGAGAAGATCAGCAAGATGTTTTTGTTAAATTGTTTTCTGTACTTTTTCTGTTGAAATTGTTATTTTGATAAAGTCAATTATGTAAGTGGTATGTAGTTTAAATAATAAAAACATAGAAACGTAGAAAAGTGTGAATAGATAACAGTATAATGATGTAAAACATCAATACAAATAGGTTTTCAATACAGACACCTGTGGTGGATTGAATAAAGATGCCAGCTGAATGTTAGATTCAACATATGTTTGTGCTACCTGATGCCAAGTGTCAAATAATACTACTGACAAAGGTAATCGTAAAGCAATGGTATGGCTAGATTTTTTGCAGCAAGTGAAAGATATTAACATTTGTTTTTCTAATAGGTTGAAAGTGAATCTGAGTAATGACGTATAAGATATCTGAGAAAGTGATTAGGAGTGTAAGATTGTGAAAATGACAAGTATTCCTGTTATTGCTTGTTTTGGCATTCTGATCATTATTACAACGATTTTCAGTTACTTTCTATTTGTATATCATACCTTACATTCTACACTGGTTAAATAAATCAAACTAGTTTTCATTTTCTCAATAACTTAATAATTCTTCCACAAAACCATATATACATCTGTTTTTCATGGCTCTGGTTTCAGAAATATTAACTGAATTGCAACTTTTAACCTTTGATTTATGGTTCTTGATTATTATTCGAAGCGTATTGCATCTAATTAAATGTGAAGCTATCGTGCTAGAGTATGTGTGCATCTAATAATTGATTTTGTTCGACCTCACTGTTATTACGTTCAGATAATCAATGCAAAGTGTTTTGCTCGTCGTAAATCCGAGTTATTATGTGCTTGCGATTACTCTAGACTACGATCTGCAGGATTTGAAATATTCGCCACAAGGTCTTGGAGTCAAATCGTTATGATCGCAAGGAAACTTGATGGAATCCTGATGATTGATACAAAATATTAGACTGTCAACATTTTTATCTGGAGTATGTCAATTTGGTATGAACCTTGGAGAGATTTTAAGGAGGTAAACTTGTTTTATACAAAATGCTCAAATCATGGTCATAGATAACAGATAATCACAACAGAGCTTCATGATCTTGACGAAACCTAACGGAACATATCCCACCAATAAGAGAATTTAGCACTGCAGAATTACTTCCCATTTTGTGTTTCTTAAACACCAAGGGAAATAAACACTGGCGAAATCTCTATTAGACAACGACCACATTTTAGTAGATATTAGTTGTTCTTAGGACCAATTAAGAAACTCAAAATTATTAAAGCTCACTTTATTAATTGCGCTTACAGCCTTCAATTACACATAAAATTAAACATGTGCGATGTTCCAAAAGACAATATGCAAATCAGTATGTAAAGGAGTATGAAAGTGACTATTTCAGTATCGAGAAGCATATTAATTGCAATAGGCTGACATTGTACAGCATTCGTACCAAAACAGGCAGACAAATTGTTCATAAATTGTTTTTAAGTTCGTCAAATATATTTAGCAGCCATTAATAATTATTACAAATATCAACAAGTTAACAATTTGTTTTTCGATTGACACACAGTGAACCCATCACATACATCATGTTCCAAATCAAATGATTATTTTAAGATTATTTAAAAAACGTGTGGAAAATGTTGATTTTGTTTTATATTTGAGAAAGACAATATTATAATATAAAAATCACGATGTAACCTAAATTGTTAAACAATTTAACAAGAAGAAATAAAAAACAAACACTCAACATGTGCCACATTTAAACTATCTAACATACATATACATGTACAGTCAAACTTGTATTACGAAAGCGGTCAAGGGAATGATCAAAAGAGGCTGCTTACTAAGGGGTGGTGCTTAACAGAGGTACATGTACGGTGAACCCAGTTTAGATGATGGTAGATGACAAGTTAACATTAAGCTGATATCGAAAACTCGGTAGTTGTTGGTGGTTGAAGCCAGTTTAGAATGACAAGTTGATATTATATTGTATAAGCGTTTAAACGTAATTGAATTATTAAGAAATAACACACGCCTGTGATTTCTGGGCTCCTCGAGCCTTTGCTACAAACCGAGCAACCTGAAGAGCAGTTCCCATAGCGACTTTACTGTTTATAACCTCGCCATTGGCATTAAATTTTGAATTTGTATTTTTTGCGTGTACTTGTCGACTGTACAAAGATTTGATAAGATCTCTGCTACTCTCGTCATCGGGATCAGCTAAAACCATGTACGTTACTAGGCCATCAACTGTACCAATTGCTACTTTAGTTCCATCACTACTACCCTTGATTACTTTAACTTCAGCTTGTGGTTTGAAGTTGGCAATAAGTTTCCCATCACTGATCCTAAAGACTCTAATCGTCCTGTGTCCAGAATGGTAATACAGTATGTATTTGTCGTCCTTAGTGAATAGCACATCCATAGAGAACACCCCTTCTGCAACTCTTGGTATTAGGGTACGGATCGGTTTTCCATGTTTAGTGTCAATGAGCTGTAAACCACCGCGACTTGGTGCATTAAACCCCATTTTACCGTTCTGAGTTACTACTCCATTCCATTTACTGACAGATCTTATTAACGTCTTCTTCTTTAGATCTAAAATGTTGGCTTTCTCAGAGTCTATGACAGCGATTTGATTTGAATCGTGCGGTAGAGCAATCACATGGCTATAGTCTATGAAGTTGTGATATTTTAGTTGTAAATTATACACCAATGTGCCAGCCACAGCGTTATATACCCCTATAACATCACCACTTTTATCATTAGCCGGAACAACAAGGTGTACCTCATCTTTGGATAAAACAGGAGGCCGAAATTTCTTTACATTATATTCAAACTTATATACTACCTCAACACTTGGTATGTCAAAACATACACAGGTACCTTTCCCAGTTGGCGGTTTAGAAAATGTTAAAATCTTTTTATCGTCATCAATTTTCAATAAGTGTTGCACATCCCCAACAGGGAAAGACGTTAATGCCGTATCTTTTGAAAGTTCCCAAAGAACTGCGATACCAGACTCAACAGAAATAACGAACTTCCCGTCTTGAGTAATTACAGCATATGTTATAACAGCTCCCCTTGTGTGGCAGGGGTAGGTTTTCTCTAGTCGCCCTGTTAGCAAGCTCCAGACAGCCACCATATTTCTAGTTGTGCTTACACACAGGTCTGCTTTGGAGGCAAGTTCCAGTGTTTCAATTGGTTTTTCAAGTCTGTCAATAGGGTGAACGTCTTCAAGAATTTTATCAAAGTTCCATACTTTTATTGTCTTATCAATAGACGATGATATGATTATATTACACCCAGCAAACACTGCCGACAATGAAATGATACGTCCAAAATGTGCGTCTAATATTTTGACTAAGTTACCCTGTTTTGCGTCCCACACATAGATGTTTTTTCGCACAGTTGAGACTACGAATTCGTTTAACCGAGTGAACACCACTGGACTTGTTAGTTGATTTTTGGACGGGATATTTCTAGCCCCTGGCGGAAGTTTTAAATCTCGTCTTGTCATAGTCTTTAAGTCCCATAATTTGAATCCGAACGCAACTGTGGCAATCAAATACTTTTCATCCTTTGACAACGCAAGAGCAAACACGCTGTCTTTATTATCAGATATAGTCTTTAGGTATTTCCAAGACTTCTCAGTCCGCTGGTAAAGCACTATAGAATTGTCACTTATTTCTATACATGTATACAACATTTGTTTGTCTTTGGTTAGCACTATGGCACTATGAAATTCAAAAGCACTGAAAGAGTTGTTATCTGATTCCAAAGCTAAATCAGTAGTGTCTTCTTTTCCACTATTTACAATGACGTAATGTGTATCATTGCAACACAGATCAACATGCAGGACTGGCATCTTCAGCTCGGAAGTGTTCCGTGATATGAAAGTTCCATCAATTTTATACAAAAACCATGCTTTGTCTGTACAAACAGCTATTTCAGTATTGGACACAAAAGTTGCTATGATTGATTCATTCTTCTCTAGCTTACTAACAGTGATGACTTTATATTCACCTGTCTTAATGGCACAAACTACTATATGGTTATTATTAGTGTTACTAACGGAATATTTATCATTAGGAGAAATGTTCAGATTCTGCATTATACCCTCGACTCCTGGGTTGATGTTTCTTATAATCTCTCCTGTATGAAAGTCCCAAATTATAATCTTGTTAGACACTGATACGAGATATTTTCCGTCTGATGTCGTACCGATCCCAAACGGAGCAAATGGATGACCTTCGAGAGAAAACTGTAATGGACCACTGGGTGTATGAAGACAGTGATACGCTGGGACAAGTGCACAGTCTGCTAAACCGTCAGTATCGCACTGTTCAATCAAAGCCTGAATCTTGGGATTCTGTCCATAAAATGGAAGCAGTCGTCCAATGAGCTGTGGACCCAACATATCAGGATGATGACTAAGAATTGAACTTGACAAACGGATGGTGTCGGCAATCAGCTTAACATCATTATCATACTTGCTTTGTAATAAGTCTTGAAAGTCCCACATTACGCTTTGAAGTGGCATGGAGCTTAATTTGGCGTGTAACCATTTATAATTGAACAATACCTGATCATATAGCTCATCATGTCGATGTGATCGTGGTAGGTGATAAGGTAATTCACTGAGTTTTCGAAGATTATGTCTAATAACTCTTCCATCTTTATCGACAAATTTTAGCGGCTGAGGCGGCACCTTCCGATCTCCTTCTCCAGTTCGTTCATGTAAATTAAATCTCTGTCTGTGAAGTTCTGTGTATTCAAATGGTTTGGGGATACCACCTCCCCACGTTCCCAAAAAGTAATCTGAGAGATTTGAATGCATATCTCGTACAAAATTCAAATTTTTGAAATATCGTTCTTTGGCTGCGTCAATAAACTGTCGATGATACCACCCAATTACATTTACCCCATCTGCTTCCTTTTCACTGAGGTATCCAGGAAGATCATTGCGAATTCTCGTCCATAACAATGACGGAATACGACGAACTGGTGGTAAATGGTATTGATACACATCGTTCAGAACTTTATCATCCAAGGACAGTAAATCTTCCAATTCTGCTTCGGACACTCCACTCTTGGTAGCAGTGATATATCCAAGGGCATGAGACACTAGCGTTTTTCCGTGTTTCGATTCAATTCTTTTAAAAAGTTCCATGATGCTGTCATGAATAGTAAAGGACAGTCGTGTCATATTGGGCATCGTAAAAGACTTCCATTTACAGATTTCATCAAACACTAACTTTACATACAATGGGAGGTTGCACTTGGATATGGCTTCATTCACAACAACCCATTGTTCTTCAGATACATTGCGCTTGGCATCTTTCAACCAGAGCTTCAGGATGGTGCTACTTAGATTTTCTCCTAGAGGCAAAACTTCCACGTAGTTTAAATCTTCCTCAATCATGGCTCTTAAATTGTTTAGAATGTTAAAGTAATTTGGAAGAGTCGATAAAATCAGGCGAGTGTTTCGTGGAAGCGTTGTTGGAATCCATGTCAGCTGATGAGCACCATCGGTTCCGGACAGCTGATCTAAAGAGTCCAAGAAAATCACTAGCGGCATGTTTTCTCCTACTAGAGTCAATAATTTCTTAAAATGTTGTGTCAATGGTGCCAGCTCGGTTGGTATTTCATTAATATTATTGTTGTACATAGTTGATAGTTGTTTACATAAACTAGTCAATAGAGGATTGATGCTGGAACTTCTTGGTGTGGTTCCCAGAAATCGTATAATCACTGATGGTTCTACTTTAGTATCAGGAAACCAATCTCTAACCTGAAATAGATCATTTTACAGCATGAGATGGTGTTTGATGGAGTTTGTTCCGTCACAAAAAATGTCCCATTCGGCTCAGGATTCTATTTGATCTAACTGTACAATGATATCATTGACACATTTTTAACTTTGTAATTTGCTTCCGATTCCAAACACTCTCACAACAGAAAGATTCCCTTATCAACCAAAAGCTGGTCTCAAATTTCGGGCTAATAAATTTAACGCCCACATCTTGCTGTTCTGTGTATGATGTGACATGAAACAGTGTGTATGAGAAAACAATATAAAGTATTAATTTACCTGACTAGCTCCCTTTGCCATAAGAGATGTTTTTCCACAGCCACTTTCTCCATACAGAATAAAAGGTTGATTTGACTGATTGGTTCCATTGATATAATCTTTAATCTTATCTACAACCTCTTCTCGACCCTGGAACACCTTACAAAATTGTTGGCAGGCATGAAGGTGCTGTAATGGTTCAGAATACACCGGATCGTTGGCCAATTTTTCATGTTTCGCCATAGAATTATCTATAAGTCGCACAACATTGTGGTAAAAATGATCACAGAATTGGTTGAAGTACTCTCCGTGAGATTCAGGATCGATTCCGTCTTTCCCGCTCCATTCCACAGTAAATCTGAAATAAAATCAGAATATGTCATCTTGACAAAAAAATACACCATCGCCAGAAAAGATCTTAGTGTGGTTAACACATCATGTTGACGTCAATCAGTTGTAATTGGATGATGCTTTTTGAAACTGATTATTTTCCTTAATCCTAAACATGACAACACCTTAATACTTAAAGCCTTGAGAGTGAAATTCTCTTTTATATTGACTCGATCATGTTATCTATTTAATTATATTATGCAATTATTGCATTAGCGAAGACAATTAAATCAGCATTGCATGTGGTCTAAATACCTGTTTCATTAATCTCTTAAATAATAGTTGACAAGCCTGGCGGATATCACGTTGTCAGATAGAGAATTATGATATCACTTCGCGTGTAAATAATCTTATCAGAACATACTAAACAATTTTAGATAGAAAACATTCATTGAATTGTAGGAAATTATATAGAAACTTTATTAGTATTAATCCGGATATGCATTAGGTTTGAAGGAAATACGAAATGGGAGTTGTACACAATGCATCAATAAAACCTGCAAAAAATTAGACATGGTGACTTGGTCGCTGAGTACCCACAATGGGTTTATAATAAAACAAATGGAATGGCAACTACAGCAAGTTTTTTCCTTAATCGCAGTACGTATTATGTGTTGGCCTGTTGCTTTGTATCTGGAATTGCGCTTTTGGGAAATATTGAAAGTGTCATAAATTCTAAAATCGTTGGAACTTTAGAGCTGTTTAAGGGTCTCATAACATCAGCTTACCTTGCAACATTGCTTGCTGGTAGTTTCCTTGGTATTTTATCATCTCGTAACGATTTCAGGAACTTCTGAGCTTCTCCATCCAAATTTCTGGAAGCTAAATCAACAAACTTCCCAGCCAATCGTAGTAATGTGACGTTTATATTAGAAATATCTCGGATATAAGCTAAACAATGTTCATCTGCGTTTGGTGCTTTTAAACATCCACGAATTATTTCTCGTTCAGTAACTAAAAATAAGTATATTGGATCTGTTATTTACTATTGCTGTACAATACATAATGTAACAATTTTTTTTTAATAGCATGTTTATACATAAATGGAACTCATTTGATAAATCTGATATCATATAGTTATCATACGCCTAACATTTACTAATATTTATTTGATTATAACAATGAATATTATCATGTGAAGCAAGAAAGCATAATAACATATTAGCTAGGATACAAGCTGTGGTGACTGTCTCTTAAATGGTTTTAGGGAACCTGAAAACCTTGAGTAATTTAGTAATGATACGAAGAGAATATAGGCAGTCGTTGTCGGCTGATGCAACGTATCTTGTTGTTCCATGACATTGCTTATATACAACTAGAAGTATGATGTTGCTACAACAAGCTGGGGTTCCATGCATGATTTCTAGTCTGTACAGTGGTGAACTTACCCGACATGAAATAGTTATGTAGTTGTTCTCTGTCAATTCTTTTAGTTATAAAGAGAACTTGGGCTGACTTTCTGATGATTCTCTGAAGTTTGCCAAACGTTTCCCACCATTGAGCCTGATCTATTTCTTGTAACCTCTGGGATCTCTAAAAGATAATGGACGATACTGATATATTAAGGACAATACGTGCATAAGTATAAATAAATATTTCTGCACTTGATTAGGCTAATTAGGTCGGATGCGGGTGCTCACAGTTTTTATTTGAAAAACATTTCATTGTATGTCATTAAACACGTAAAAATAAAATTACTCCGAATTATCGCCGAATGCTCTACTTCCTATTCCTCTTTATCCCAAGTTTATGGGCCGAGTAGCTATTTGTTGGTAGATGATTTTTAACCTATCCTTAATTACGGGTGCATGCATTATAAAATGATATGTGCCTAGCACATACTTCTTGGACCAGATGAAAAATGGTCATGTACATTTGAATATATTTGACCGTGGTTATGCCTTACCTTATTGTTAAAGTTTGGTAAAATTGAGCTGATAGGTTGTATTACATAAACTGGTGGAACCGAATTATTGTCTCTTTTATACCATTCATCTAATAACTCTAGCTCTGATGGTACATTCCTAGCACACTCTCTTAACATTTCAAACTCTCTAGCTCTAACATGGGTTGGTAGAGGTCTGTAGCCGTATTTCTGACCCAGGAAAACCTACAAAGAATTTACGTCAATATTGTGAGATCATAGTCGAAGACAGTTCGCCATTAAAACCACCTGAAACTGTCATATTTTGGCATTTTATTTAATGGAAATGGTCCACGACAGCCCCTCTGCAACTAACTCGGAAGTAAGTTTGATGTTGTCCAGAAATCGACAGTGTGCGCAGTGGGCTTAAGGGTATTGATTGGGCTAGCGTTCGAGAGAAAAACACGAGATGGAAATTTTGCTTAAATTACTTATTATTTTTGGGCTCAGATTGTAGATAATTATTATTACTTTATTTGTAAACTATATAGAATGAAGGAAACCGACAAGAAATTAGGTATTTCGTTAGTTTTTGCTAAAAAATTAGGAAAAAGTAGAAAAATGTGTCCCGGTTGGTACAAGATTTGTCTACATTTATGCCAAGTTTGATGTAGATTGATCCATTCACATCTTTTTAAACTTGTATCAAAGGTTTGAAATGTTCAATTTTTATGACATGTTTGAAAGGGCTGTCAACTCATTAAAAAAATCTGATTGACATGAAATCAACCTTAAACTATCGAGAAGGACCCCAAATCATCAACAAATGCACAACAAGTCTTTCTTATACTTATTCCAGTTTTTCATAACGTGAAATAGACTAAGTAACACCCTTAAGTGATGTATTAAAAGCAAACTTGACACTTTTTTTTACTCGGGTGTAATTCTATATTACATTTATCGGATCTTTTTGGTGTAGATTTGGATGGATGTAAGATCATGTCTGTTATGTACTGTATTGTAAGCCCAGAAGATTTTATAAACCTTTATAAATGAAATTGTGATAGCCAAAATGTGTTTACTGAACTTTTTACATTAATAACAAAACATTTAATGATAATGACGAATCGATTATTCTACTTATTCTAATTAAACGATCAGTGGACAGTTAATCGATATCCCAACTAATAAAAGCTTTTTCTATTTAATAACATTTTACCGTTTTCAAACCAATTTCAAATTATCCGAGATTGCAACGGAAGAAAATAATGCCAATGAAATGATCAAATAATGAAAGTTGATACGCGGCAGTAATAAGTTTAGACCACAGAACAATGATAAAGTAGTTGGAATCTAATTGCTCTAACGATAATAAGGTATATTATTCAGCAAAGATCAATTTCCAATAAATAGAAAGCTATTGGTGTTCAATGGAGCATGCTGATAGTTCCTGGGTTTGACATACACCTTCTAGATCTCCGAGTTATGTTACAGCAATTGGGTTCGGCTGTATTGATTACAGCTCAGAGTTTCAGGTAGAACCATTTTTGTTATCAGTCATTGTGTTGTCGATGTTGGCGATTAGCGAAGAATGGTGACAGTTTCACGCTATCAGTGCTGTGAATTGGCTAAATGCAATGACAGTTTCTTTTTGAACTGTCACAAGATTGTTTTCAACTCAAGACAGAGGTTTAAAGGCCTATTCCGAAAGGAATATTTGAATTTGTACCTTGGCTGAGATCAAGAATAAAAAACTTTTTATTTTAAATTGTATTTTGTTTTTAAATCGTCAAATATACTTACAACAAAATTAGGACCGACAGAAAGTCTTTGGCAGTTATCTATCTCCTGCATACACAGCTGTACAGTCATATGATCATCAGTAGCTTCATCTCTTACACCCCATCTCATATCAACAACCTACAAATAATATTTATACAGTCTCTGTTAAATTCATGATCATCAGTAGCTTCATCTCTTACACCCCATCTCATATCAACAACCTACAAATAATAATTATACAGTCTCTGTTAAATTCATGATCATCAGTAGCTTCATCTCTTACACCCCATCTCATATCAACAACCTACAAATAATAATTATACAGTCTCTGTTAAATTCATGATCATCAGTAGCTTCATCTCTTACACCCCATCTCATATCAACAACCTACAAATAATATTTATACAGTCTCTGTTAAATTCATGATCATCAGTAGCTTCATCTCTTACACCCCATCTCATATCAACAACCTACAAATAATATTTATACAGTCTCTGTTAAATTCATGATCATCAGTAGCTTCATCTCTTACACCCCATCTCATATCAACAACCTACAAATAATATTTATACAGTCTCTGTTAAATTCATGATCATCAGTAGCTTCATCTCTTACACCCCATCTCATATCAACAACCTACAAATAATATTTATACAGTCTCTGTTAAATTCATGATCATCAGTAGCTTCATCTCTTACACCCCATCTCATATCAACAACCTACAAATAATATTTATACAGTCTCTGTTAAATTCATGATCATCAGTAGCTTCATCTCTTACACCCCATCTCATATCAACAACCTACAAATAATATTTATACAGTCTCTGTTAAATTCATGATCATCAGTAGCTTCATCTCTTACACCCCATCTCATATCAACAACCTACAAATAATATTTATACAGTCTCTGTTAAATTCATGATCATCAGTAGCTTCATCTCTTACACCCCATCTCATATCAACAACTTACAAATAATAATTATACAGTCTCTGTTAAATTCATGATCATCAGTAGCTTCATCTCTTACACCCCATCTCATATCAACAACCTACAAATAATAATTATACAGTCTCTGTTAAATTCATGATCATCAGTAGCTTCATCTCTTACACCCCATCTCAAATCAACAACCTACAAATAATAATTATACAGTCTCTGTTAAATTCATGATCATCAGTAGCTTCATCTCTTACACCCCATCTCATATCAACAACCTACAAATAATATTTATACAGTCTCTGTTAAATTCATGATCATCAGTAGCTTCATCTCTTACACCCCATCTCATATCAACAACCTACAAATAATAATTATACAGTCTCTCATATCTCTGTTTAATTCATGATCGACCTCATAGGATATCAGTTTCTTCTCAATGTGCGCTTTCACTTATTACCGAAAGATCAGAAGAGATGCACTGAATCAATGGAACTGAGCACCTTTTGTCATGGTGTCCAAACAATTAATAGTTTACAGTCTTTATAATAATCACCATTTACCGGAAGTGATACTTGAGTCACTCACTCTGTGATGTCAACTTGACTGTGTAAGAGCACAGTGTCAAAACGGTAGATAGACAGCAATGGTTGCTGAAGTTGTTTAAACATAGTAAACAATTGATTTGGTTTGAAGTAGAAAATAAACAAATAATTACAGATAGCATTGACAATGTTAGATTATGAACGGAACTGGTCATTGAACCAAACTGATAATACGATCTCCCACGTCGCACTCCAAAATACATATTCTTCTATTTTATAGTGTACTTATAGACATGGTGGCAATATCCGAGATTATCTTATTCTAACATTGATTATTCCAATACGATCTCTCGTAACACCAATAGACAAGAAACTGTTCTTTGAAAGATTGGGATTGATTGAAACGAATTTTATTTGAAGTTAGGTTAACATACGTCATTTCATTAATAGAATTAATACATAAACTAAGAGAAACCATAAAACGTCTAAGTCAAGTTATCATGGAGAGTGAATCTGAGAAACCATTTAGGTTATCATGAAGGGCGAATAGGCTATCATTGAGAGTGATTCTTAAGAAACTCTCTAGGTTAACATGGAGAGTGAATCTAAGAAACTCTCTGGGTTATCATTGAAGGTGAATCTTAGGAACTCTCGAGGTTATCATGGAGGGTGAATCTTAGGAACTCTCTAGGTTATCATGGAGAGTGAATCGGAGAGGAAAGTGAATCTGAGAAACCCTGTAGGCTATCATGGAAAGTGAATCTGAGAAGTTATCTTGCAGAGGTAATTTGAGAAACTCTGAATTGTTAACAGATCTGGGTTTTTTTTTGATATACCCCACGGATTGTGAGAAATATAAAAGGCAATCCAGATGTATTTAATATCCCATTAAATAGGTCAGTGGACAGTCCTCCATTTATCATACATTGACTTGAAATCGATATCAGAACATATTCTTTATGGCACTATTACAGTGATAGTATCGGTAGAGGACAATCCAATCTGATCAAAATTCAGATCTTGATGTTTCATTCTTTTTTATCAACATTTTTTTGTCTCTACAAGTTAATAGGGCAAGTGTACTGCAAAGAAGATTCGAAACGAAGCATTTTAAAGTTTGTTGTTCTCAATGGCCTACTGAAAGTTTTCATGTTTTATGGTAGTGAATCTCTGATACAAGTTCGGCGATTCATTTGCAAAAGTATAACTCGTACCACCGACACATAATCTGTTCGGTACTCAATGTCATCGTTATCATTATAATATGGTTAACAGAATGATAGTCATGAAACAGAATAACATTGTACATTGCCTTAACCAATGGAACATTATATCATTAAATGATTTAGTTTACCTGAAACTCCAAACCATGGCGTTCTCTACAATATTCTTTTAACATGGGATAAACTTTTTCCATCAAGCTATTTCTTTCTAGTGTTGTATCTGGAAAACACAATGGATGTAGTCAGGCTTCTGATTACAGGTAAAATTTTCATCCAATTCGAAGCAAAATGATATCATAAATTGAAGTGGTGATTTTTTGAAAATCTACTGCAAAAAACAAAAACGTGTTCCATGTGCACATGTATGGAACGAATGGGTATATTCAGAAAGTCATCAACTTTTCATACAAATGTAAATGTACAACATTAGAATTTTACGTCCTTAAATCAACATAGATAATGTAAAATGTCTAGTATTATGCCTCCAAATGAATATATTCGAAAATGGAAAACCGTGATACGTGATAATTTAGGGTTATCACAGTTCTGAATCTTCGAGATTTTTCGCAGTACTGAGTTTGTGCACTAAATGTTTTCATGTCATTTCTATCAATGACAAAACTCAGATAAGTCTGGTGATTGTCTTATCAGAAAATAAACAAATCATACGGAGTTAATAGGTACTTCTATATCTCATTAATATAATAGTTATTGCTATCATTGAAAACATTCAGATATTAAAAGACACTGCATGAGATTAAAAGAAGCTGTACTGCTCAACCAGATAATACTCAAAATACTACGTCAATTGATCTCAATGTTGTTTCCAATTCATATGTTCCGAAATAATGAGTTTAACTTGTCAATATTGGGACATATGTTCCCAATATTATGCTCCCAATATTAACTATTGTGTCATATGTTCCGCATGACAAACGTTCCCAATCCATATGTTCCTTGTTCTTATTACTGAGTGATACCTTCCCACTTCTAACAATTGAGACATATATCCCCAATACTAACTACTGAGACAGATATACCCAATACTAACTATTGAGACAGATATCTCCAATACTAACTACTGAGACAGATATCACCAATACTAACTACTGAGACATATACACTCAATACTAAGTACTGAGACAGATATCCCCAATACTAACTACTGAGACAGATATCCCCAATACTAACTAATGAGACAGATATCTCCAATACTAACTAATGAGACAGATATCTCCAATACTAACTAATGCGACAGATATCTCCAATACTAACTACTGAGACAGATATCACCAATACTAACTACTGAGACAGATATCCCCAATATTAACTACTGAGACAGATATCCCCAATACTAACTAATGAGAGAGATATCCCCAATACTAACTACTGAGACAGATATCTCCAATACTAACTACTGAGACAGATATCTCCAATACTAACTACTGAGACAGATATCTCCATTAGTAACTACTGAGACAGATATCCCCAATACTAACTACTGAGACAGATATCACCAATACTAACTACTGAGACAGATATCACCATTACTAACTACTGAGACAGATATCCCCAATACTAACTACTGAGACAGATATCTCCAATACTAACTACTGAGACAGATATCACCAATACTAACTACTGAGACAGATATCTCCAATACTAACTACTGAGACAGATATCTCCAATACTAACTACTGAGACATATATCTCCAATACTAACTACTGAGACAGAACTTAATGCGTGAATGTTTTGTAAATTGTAATTGTACACAATTACTAAAAATTACAAAGAAGTGAATTGAAGAATAAACATCATTTTTAACCTCGTGGCTTTAACTAAATCTAATTAGCTTCTTATCAACTCAGTTTTATCAGAAACATTGAGAACTACACATTAGTTTAATTTATCATCAAAATAAATAAACTGCCGATAAAATATTCATCTGTAGATAAATTTATCAAAAGAGTTAGGAAAATGAAATTGAAAAATTCGAAGATATCATCTGGACCCATGACTGGATTGAACCCAGAACTTTTAGGTTAGCCAGCAAGGGTCACTCGCATTTTGATTTCAAAGTCTGATTGTCTTATGTCAACCATAATGGATGGTTTCTGAAACCATCTCACATTTACTGCATTGCAAAGTCGGAAAAACGCAAGATATGTTACTCAGTTTGATAATCAAAGAACTTGAGTAAATGTTTTAAATCAGATCAAATGACATAATCAGGGTAGAGTAGTCAGTTGAACATCGATCATAGGTCAAGCGTGTCTCCAACAAATTCTGCGGGCAACTGTATTTTCAACAATTACTTCGTGTGGTACCCGGTAGAATGTTATCAATTAAGTCGACCTAACAGCACCGAAAAGAGAAAAATGGCAATTTTCTTTCGCTGTCGGTGATTTACTTTCTAGCATTCATTGGATCTGAGAGAATATAAGGGTATCTGCGATTAGTGCGACTACAAGTAGTTTGATTGCAATTGCTAGTAGGCAACTCTTGGGTATGGGAACCTCGATCACGTTGACTGGACGAATCTGGGGGATTCCCTCAAATCACTATTCGGCTATGCTTGTTCATTAAATACAGTATAAGAATATTAAGTTTATGAAATGTCTTACCTGTAAACGTGGAACTTGTAAAAATTCTAACAATTCTGGAACTTAATGGTGGCAAATTTTCTAAATGCCCCAAAAGAACCTTCCTTAGACGAAGTTTGGCCTCGTCCTCAGCCTCTGCCGACATTTCTGAAGTTTCTGTATCGCAAACGTCTGATGTTTCGCCGATTTCGCTCTTCTCGGCCGTCATTTTGTATCTCCTATGTGATTATTCTTAATTCAGAAAAAATACATTTGAAACTTGATACATGTTGATAAACGCAGATATTGTCTGTTAATAGGTAGAATCTCAACAATAATCACATTTTAGATCCATTATTTATTGCGCAATTTTTTTTACCTAAAATAAAGATTGTTTAGGATTCTAGATACTACATACTAGGTGTCGTACATTTTGTCTTATTTTCCATAAATATTCACAAACATCATACATCAAAATTACAAAAGTTCTAAAATTTAAAACCTATCCGACAAACTCTTAATATCATGTTAAAGCGTGTTATGGCGACGCGTTGCGAAGAAATAATTATGTAGAAAAAGTAAGACTAGTCCAGTACACGTTGAATCTGTACAATGATTATAGTTATTATGGGTTGGAGACAGAAATGACTAATCAGTAACCAATGATTTCTAACTATATTATCAACTAGTAGACTGACAGCACGCTTAGTTTATTCAATTGAATAGATAATCGTCATTAATTCACACCGATTATATCCTTTCTTTTAATATTATTAAAATAACCAATTAACACGTTAACCACCTGATTAGATACAATGTCACATATAACAGTCAATAAATATAGGAAGACGTAAAACTTCATTTTATTTGATAATCCTGCAAATCCAGATTCATTACATCGTTAGATCTTCTGGTCGAATTTCCAACATTTATACAAAATATATAATTTTTAAAAAGTTATGAGTGTTTCATTACAAATTAAAATGTAATTATAAATGTTGTGTGCAGGAAATCTATGACGTCACGTTATTAATAATAATAAACTACATAGGTTAAACTAAATATGATATCCAACAACTTTAGTCTTGAATTTCAATATGCTCCCACTGCTTCACTAGTTTCACTTGGGTTTTGGTACAGGTTCCAGGTCCTGAATTACTGCTCACGTCGCTGTAAAATCTGTTGCCGTTCGTAAACTTTAAACAACTTGTACAATTTGGAGATGGATATTTTTGGTGTATCTATGGCTAAATCGACAGTGTTCTCCATATGGTTTGATAATACATTTTTCAATAACAACCAGAAATCTATAGTTCACACAATAAAAGTAATATAACTACAATAACTGACCAAATAGAAAGTATATACCAAGTAGATTATCTATAGATTAACAGCTAAATGTGTCAAATTAGATAATCCGATTAATCGATTACACATTTCGATGTTCAATACGATTAGGATATAAATCAGACTAGGTTAAACTATACTGTATTACTCGGATCACCAATGACCTGAGGTCATGATACACCTGTACTCGGTTCACCGGACTCTCTAATTCCATATACCACACTTTGATTAGTTTTTCGTGTTGTCTTACTAAGCTTATCCTACTTCTAGAATAGGTTCGTCACGTCTGGTATAGTCTTATCAGTTTTTCTTATTGCCCTGCAGGCTCTTTGACTCGATCTGACTAACCTCTATTACTAGTTGCACCTGGTTCATATAACTTGATCAACCGACCTCTGTTTTCAAAGCTCTCTTACTAGCTTTAACTGGGTTCATGTGTCCTTGAAGTTTCACAGACTCTCATTCTCTATCCGTCACATTCTGACTAGGTTTCGCAGACTCTCATTCTCTATCCGCCAGATTATGACTAGGTTTCACAAACTCCCATTCTCTATCTGTCACATTCTGACTAGATTTCACAGACTCTCATTCTCTATCCGTCACATTCTGACTAGGTTTCACGGACCCTCATTCTCTATCCGTCACATTCTGACTAGGTTTCACGGACCCTCATTCTCTATCCGTCACATTCTGACTAGGTTTCACGGACCCTCATTCTCTATCTGTCTTATTCTGACTAGGTTTCACAAACTCTCATTTTCTATCTGTCACTCTTCTGACTAGGTTTCATAGAATCTCATTCTCTTCCCGTCACATTCTGACTAGATTTCACAGACTCTCATTCTCTATCTGTCACATACTGACTAGGTTTCACAGACTCTCATTCTCTATCTGTCACATTCTGACTAGGTTTCACAGACTCTATCTCATTCTCTATCTGTCACATTCTGACTAGGTTTCACAGACGCCTATTCTCTAAAAGTGACACTTCTGACTAGGTTTGCCACGCTCTCATACTCTATCCCTTACACTTTGACTAGGTTTCCCAGAATCTCATTCTCTATCTGTCGCATTCTGACTAGGTTTCACAGACTCTCATTCTCTATCTGTCACATTCTGACTAGGTTTCCCAGGCTCTCATACTCGATCCTTTACTCTTTGACTAGGTTTCTCAGAATCTCATACTCGACTTGTAACATGTAACCGGTTTCACAGGCTCATTTATCTCATTTGTTTGCTTCCTAACCCTATTCAACGAGCAATCTTATCTTAAAACTGTTGGACATTTTCTCTACAACCATAAAGATAAAGTAATACAACTACCATAACACCTTAAAGAATTTACGGAATTTTGGAAAGCTAATATTTGAATACTTTCACAATAATGCGTCTTTTGTTTTATTATTAATCACTTGATTGCTGCAATAAAAAGTTGACTAATTGGAATCTTAAATTACAATACTAATTCTTTAATATGCTATATATCAAACTCATCGAACCAGTATAAATTCATTTTGCTGTCATATCCACTGACATATTTGTTCACTTATAGCGGAAATTACAATTTTCTCCTTTGCAAATTAAATCAGTCGTTTCTAAGATGACAGATTAGTAAATGATATTTCAATAATTCTATAGATTTTTATTACATGGAGGTTTTCAATATTGCTTATTGTATGTTTTTCTCATACTAGAGAACTAATGACCAGTTCAAATAAGTTTTGTTAGGCTTCTTCTAGAGATTGTGGATATGAGCCTATTATAATAAAGAGATTGTAGATATGAAACTTGTCATAAGATTGTGATGGTGAACCTATTATAATATAGAGATTGTAGATATGAAACCTGTCATAAGATTGTGATGGTGAATCTATTATAATATAGAGATTGTAGATATGAAACTTGTCATAAGATTGTGATGGTGAATCTATTATAATATAGAGATTGTGGATGTGAAACCTGTCATTAGACTGTGATGGTGAATCTATTATAATATAGAGATTGTAGATATGAAACCTGTTATAGGATTGTGATGGTGAACCTATTATAATATACAGATTGTGGATATGAAACCTGTTATAAGATTGTGATGGTGAATCTATTATAATATAGAGATTGTAGATATGAAACCTGTCATAAGATTGTAATGGTGAACCTATTATAATATAGAGATTGTAGATATGAAACCTGTCATAAGATTGTGATGGTGAATATAGAGATTGTAGATATGAAACTTGTCATAAGATTGTGATGGTGAATCTATTATAATATAGAGATTGTGGATGTGAAACCTGTCATTAGACTGTGATGGTGAACCTATTATAAGATAGAGATAGTAGATATGAAACCTGTCATAAGATTGTGATGGTGAACCTATTATAATATAGAGATTGTAGATATGAAACCTGTTATAAGATTGTGATGGTGAATCTATTATAATATAGAGATTGTAGATATGAAACCTGTTATAAGATTGTGATGGTGAATCTATTATAATATAGAGATTGTAGATATGAAACCTGTTATAAGATTGTGATGGTGAATCTATTATAATATAGAGATTGTAGATATGAAACCTGTCATAAGATTGTGATGGTGAATCTATTATAATATAGAGATTGTAGATATGAAACCTGTTATAAGATTGTGATGGTGAATCTATTATAATATAGAGATTGTAGATATGAAACCTGTCATAAGATTGTGATGGTGAATCTATTATAATATAGAGATTGTAGATATGAAACCTGTTATAAGATTGTGATGGTGAATCTATTATAATATAGAGATTGTAGATATGAAACCTGTCATAAGATTGTGATGGTGAATCTATTATAATATAGAGATTGTTGATATGAAACCTGTCATACCACTGTGATGGTGAACCTATTATAATATAGAGATTGTAGATATGAAACCTGTCATAAGATTGTGATGGTGAATCTATTATAATATAGAGATTGTAGATATGAAACCTGTCATACCACTGTGATGGTGAACCTATTATAAGATAGAGATTGTAGATATGAAACCTGTCATAAGATTGTGATGGTGAACCTATTATAATATAGAGATTGTGGATATGAAACCTGTTATAAGATTGTGATGGTGAACCTATTATAAGATATAGATTGTAGATATGAAACTTGTTATAAGATTGTGATGGTGAACCTATTATAAGATATAGATTGTGGATATGAAACCTGTTATAAGATTGTGATGGTGAACCTATTATAAGATAGAGATTGTAGATATGAAACCTGTCATAAGACTGTGATGGTGAACCTATTATAAGATAGAGATTGTAGATATGAAACCTGTCATAAGACTGTGATGGTGAACCTATTATAAGATATAGATTGTAGATATGAAACCTGTCATAAGATTGTGGTGGTGAACCTATTATAATATAGAGATTGTAGATATGAAACCTGTTATAAGATTGTGATGGTGAACCTATTATAAGATATAGATTGTGGATATGAAACCTGTTATAAGATTGTGATGGTGAACCTATTATATTATAGAGATTGTGGATATGAAACCTGTTATAAGATAGTGATGGTGAATCTATTATAATATAGAGACTGTAGATATGAAACCTGTTATAGGATTGTGATGGTGAACCTATTATAATATAGAGATTGTAGATATGAAACTTGTTATAAGATTGTGATGGTGAACCTATTATAATATAGAGATTGTAGATATGAAACCTGTTATAAGATTGTGATGGTGAACCTATTATAATATAGAGATTGTAGATATGAAACTTGTTATAAGATTGTGATGGTGAACCTATTATAATATAGAGATTGTAGATATGAAACCTGTTATAAGATTGTGATGGTGAATCTATTATAATATAGAGATTGTAGATATGAAACTTGTTATAAGATTGTGATGGTGAACCTATTATAATATAGAGATTGTAGATATGAAACCTGTTATAAGATTGTGATGGTGAACCTATTATAATATAGAGATTGTAGATATGAAACCTGTTATAAGATTGTGATGGTGAACCTATTATAATATAGAGATTGTAGATATGAAACTTGTTATAAGATTGTGATGGTGAATCTATTATAAGATAAAAATTGTGGATATGAAACCTGTTATAAGATTGTGATGGTGAACCTATTATAATATAGAGATTGTAGATATGAAACCTGTCATGAGATTGTGATGGTGAACCTATTATAAGATATAGATTGTAGATATGAAATATGTCATAAGACTGTGATGGTGAACCTATTATAAGATATAGATTGTGGATATGAAACCTGTTATAAGATTGTGATGGTGAACCTATTATAATATAGAGATTGTAGATATGAAACCTGTCATAAGACTGTGATGGTGAACCTATTATAAGATATAGATTGTAAATATGAAACCTGTCATAAGACTGTGATGGTGAACCTATTATAAGATATAGATTGTAGATATGAAACCTGTCATAAGATTGTGGTGGTGAACCTATTATAATATAGAGATTGTAGATATGAAACCTGTTATAAGATTGTGATGGTGAATCTATTATAATATAGAGATTGTAGATATGAAACCTGTCATAAGATTGTGATGGTGAACCTATTATAAGATATAGATTGTGGATATGAAACCTGTTATAAGATTGTGATGGTGAACCTATTATAAGATATAGATTGTGGATATGAAACTTGTTATAAGATTGTGATGGTGAACCTATTATAAGATAGAGATTGTAGATATGAAACCTGTTATAAGATTTTGATGGTGAACCTATTATAAGATATAGATTGTGGATATGAAACCTGTTATAAGATTGTGATGGTGAACCTATTATAATATAGAGATTGTAGATATGAAACCTGTCATAAGACTGTGATGGTGAACCTATTATAAGATATAGATTGTGGATATGAAACTTGTTATAAGATTGTGATGGTGAACTTATTATAAGATATAGATTGTGGATATGAAACCTGTCATTAGACTGTGATGGTGAACCTATTATAATATACAGATTGTGGATATGAAACTTGTTATAAGATTGTGATGGTGAACCTATTATAATATAGAGATTGTGGATATGAAACTTGTCATAAGATTGTGATGGTGAATCTATTATAATATAGAGATTGTGGATATGAAACTTGTTATAAGATTGTGATGGTGAACCTATTATAAGATATAGATTGTAGATATGAAACCTGTCATAAGACTGTGATAGTGAATCTATTATAATATAGAGATTGTAGATATGAAACTTGTTATGATATTGTGATGGTGAGCCTATTACAAGATATAGATTGTAGATATGCAACTTGTTATAAGATTGTGACGGTGAACCTATTATAATATAGAGATTGTAGATATGAAACCTGTTATAAGATTGTGATGGTGAACCTATTATAATATAGAGATTGTAGATATGAAACCTGTCATAAGACTGTGATGGTGAACCTATTATAAGATATAGATTGTGGATATGAAACTTGTTATAAGATTGTGATGGTGAACCTATTATAATTTAGAGATTGTAGATATGAAACCTGTCATAAGACTGTGATGGTGAACCTATTATAATATAGAGATTGTAGATATGAAACCTGTTATAAGATTGTGATGGTGAACCTAT
This sequence comes from Lottia scabra, assembly GCA_029955415.1. NCBI lineage: Eukaryota > Metazoa > Mollusca > Gastropoda > Lottiidae > Lottia > Lottia scabra. The sequence goes on from JARJEI010000015.1 coordinate 9,491,574, forward strand.
TATAATATAGAGATTGTAGATATGAAACCTGTCATAAGACTGTGATGGTGAACCTATTATAAGATATAGATTGTGGATATGAAACTTGTTATAAGATTGTGATGGTGAACCTATTATAATATAGAGATTGTAGATATGAAACCTGTCATAAGACTGTGATGGTGAACCTATTATAAGATATAGATTGTGGATATGAAACTTGTTATAAGATTGTGATGGTGAACCTTTTATAAGATATAGAGATTGTAGATATGAAACCTGTCATAAGACTGTGATGGTGAACCTATTATAATATAGAGATTGTAGATATGAAACCTGTCATAAGATTGTGATGGTGAACCTATTATAATATAGAGATTGTAGATATGAAACCTGTTATAAGATTGTGATGGTGAACCTATTATAATATAGAGATTGTGGATATGAAACCTGTTATAAGATTGTGATGGTGAACCTATTATAATATATAGATTGTGGATATGAAACTTGTTATAAGATTGTGATGGTGAACCTATTATAATATAGAGATTGTGGATATGAAACCTGTCATAAGACTGTGATGGTGAACCTATTATAAGATATAGATTGTGGATATGAAACCTGTTATAAGATTGTGATGGTGAACCTATTATAATATAGAGATTGTGGATATGAAACTTGTTATAAGATTGTGATGGTGAACCTATTATAATATAGAGATTGTAGATATGAAACCTGTTATAAGATTGTGATGGTGAACCTATTATAATATAGAGATTGTGGATATGAAACTTGTTATAAGATTGTGATGGTGAACCTATTATAAGATATAGATTGTGGATATGAAACTTGTTATAAGATTGTGATGGTGAACCTATTATAAGATAGAGATTGTAGATATGACACTTGTTATAATATTGTGGTGATGAACCTATTATAAGATAGAGATTGCAGATATGACACTTGTTATAATATTGTGGTGATGAACCTATTATAAGATATAGATTGTAGATATGAAACTTGTTATAAGATTGTGATGGTGAACCTATTATAAGATATAGATTGTGGATATGAAACTTGTCATAAGATTGTGATGGTGAACCTATTATAAGATAGAGATAGTAGATATGAAACCTGTTATAATATTGTTGTGGTGAATCTTTTATCAGGTTGGTGAGGCTGGTTCAGGAAAAGGATCTGGGATAGCATTAAAAATCAAAACTGAAGTCAAAATTTTATTTTTTTTTAATTTAAAATAAAGATTTTATCTATTTACAATAATGAATAAATATACTTAAATATGCAAATATCACATGCAAATAATTGCTTCCCACAAGATACAAACTTTCTGAAAATTCAATCTGAATTGATATGATAATGTATAGTTTAATATGATGCCAATGATTATTCAGTTTATTAAATAGACTATTTGGTAAAGACATGCAAATAACAATAATCAACAACTACCTTCCATCTAAAAAAATAATTGTGTAATCTTAAAGTGTGAATATATAATGAATTATGACAAAGTAATATGCCTATATTATAAAATACTGACTAGAACGTCTATGTTTATCACACTAAATTGTTCAGAGATAAAAAATACACAAGTTTACATCAAAATTAGAGACAATCAAACCAATGTAAGATATGAATTTTCCATTAAAATTTTGATTGTTCTGGCCTCAGATGTGCATACATTTCTTTCATACACTATGCATGATTCTTTCTATATAAATTTAACTAGGAATATAGTATTTGATACTTTTGATCATAAGCAGATACTGAAAATGAAAAATGAATGATTTCCATCGTCAGAAAGTTAGTTCTATGTTATATACATTAACGAATTCAGCAGAAAGCTTCATAAACAAACAAATAAATGATGATAAAAAAATAAATATTCCACAAGGTAACAGTTGGTAAGATGATATTAGAAATGGTTTTGATAGCACATATGTTGGTTTGTGATGAATGAATATATGTTTATCAATAAATATTCATATCAATAACGTTAATTCAATCTTATGACTAACTTGACTAACATTTGTTTGTATGATATGTTTATTATAATCTTAAATTATTCAACTGAAAACAAAAACCCAGACTTTCCTTTCCAAAAAATCAAATCAAATATTAACTATAAATATTAAATAATAACTAAAAACTTTTTTCCACCCAGTTAATTATTACTTAAAACCATAAAAGATGAGTTATTGTTCTAATTTATAACCAATATTATAATAAATGTAAAGGATTTCATAAAGTTAACACCCTGATAATTCCAATTTAAAAAAAATGCTGATCTAAATGTTTTTTGTCATGTTTCCTGCAAGTTCATACACTGTTGTCCATAATATTCTAAGGCATTTTGATTGGTTATTTATAAAAGGACCAAGAACATGAGTCACAGAATAATTTTGTCAGATTATGAATGACAAATGGTCTCACTTCCAGGTTTGTACTCTAATCAATCTGTGACCATGGTAAATCATGAAGTGTTAAAGAAAATGTGGAATGAATAGATCATAATTAGACCTCAATTGATATATAAGTAAAATAATATCTTGAATCAAATAAATCATATTAAGTGGTATTTCATTAAAAAGGATTTCACCTAGATGGTATTTACATGATACAATTGACAAGATTGGTTGGTATCTAATACACTTAAAGAGTGAACACTTGATAAATATCAAACAAATATCAATATAGTTATAAATATCAAATAACAAATATCAATATAGTTATAAATATCAAATAACAAATATCAATATAGTTATAAATATCAAATAACAAATATCAATATAGTTATAAATATCAAATAACAAATATCAATATAGTTATAAATATCAAATAACAAATATCAATATAGTTATAAATATCAAATAACAAATATCAATATAGTTTCAATAACTAGACAAAATTCCTATACAACAATTGCTACAACAGTATCTTGTGTGCTAAATAAAACATACAACAAATCATAGATAAGCAAAGCACATCCAATTCAAATTATAAACAATATAAGTCGTTAAAAATCCTTAAAAAAAGAAGATTCTGATTATTGATGATGTTTAAAGTTTGTCTCTGGATATACATTATTATCCTTGCTCTATTATAATTCTCCATGTTAGACCATTAAAATATATCTTTAAATATAAATAGCTTGATTTTATAACCATGTTTTTATTCAAACAATATATTATTAATATATACATCTGTCACATCAACAAAATCAATACCTAGAATTTATTAATTTATGATAGTGAGTCTAACTCTCTAAAACACAAGTTGATAATCCTGAGGGTCAATTCAAGTTTATGAAAAAAATTTATACAACTTCCCTAATTCATAACTGTTTTTGTTTTAACCTTGTAAACCCAAATATTACAAGCTCCTTGTAAAGATAGTACAATACAATATCCATTTAAAGGGAGAGTATGCACTAGCTTTTAAATAAAAAAAAATTTGCGTAAAACTTCTTCTATATAGAATTAGTTTTAACTGTGCATAGAAAATAACGTAAAAATATAAAGTTATCAATGTGAATTAAGCATTTTAGCATTAATTAAATAAGTTATTCTACTTGATCTGTAACACGTAGCTAATATAGCTAGAATGATTTATTAATTTGTTTTATTTAAATTGTTTACTCACAATAAGTTTTAGAATGAATAGTATAATCAAACTTGGCAGTGAAAAATAAAAATAAAAACAAGCATAGCTGGCTAAATGGATTTCATAAATCAAGCTCAGCTATAAAATCTCTAAGTATAAAAGAGTAGCTAAGATTGGGAGCTAAGCAAAACAAAAACAATAAACCCACAACAACTTTGATTTAAAAAATATCATTTGCAACAATCTGTAATCGGTAACTTTGTCAATAACTGATCTTCTTAAAACAAATATGACTTCTGAGGAGATTTGTGAAACTTGCAATGAAAATATTTTAGATGAACTAATGAACCTTAAATGTTTAAGGGAAAATGTTGAAACAATTCTATTACTGTAGATGATTGATTGATTTTAATCCAAATAATGCTCAAATACCCATCTTTGAGAGTCTGCTCCTTTTTTACAGTCTTTTACTATGACAGATTTACCACTACTGATATCTGACTTATCTAAACACTTGCCAGAACTTTCATGTACCACTGCTCCTGTTTCCTGTAAAACAGCAAACAACACATAATTATTTCACAGGGCACAAAATAAAAGGAGAGCATGAGTTTCTCTATTGTTGACTGTTAAATCTGAAAATAATGCTCCAGTTTTGTCTACCCAGTCACAAACCACATACAAGAACAAAGAAATTTGTGTAATTTAAATCAGGTAATAATAATGTATAAGGAAATGATTGAAATTTACTTTGAATGGAAAAGTGTATGATTTTAAACAACTGATGAATTTGAATTAAAAAAACAATTCACACATATTCTGAACATTTTCTAAAGAAACCCACTTGGGTAATATTTCCAGTTTTGAAATGTCATTGAAATCTTAACTGATAAATTTCATACACAACACATACTTTTAGTCATTAGAACAGGGCCTGGGCCTATCAAAACAACTGAAGCTACCATCACGACCTATGCTGAGATTGAATGCCGGACCTTTAGGAGTCAAGTGAAAAAATTCAGCTCAGCTTCCAATACTGTAGACTAGTCAACCGTTTTACCTACCTTATCATGTTTCCATTTCTGAGATGCTTTCTGTTTATTACAAGGTTCTAATTTCACAACACTATTATCTTCACCTTGAGTTGATAAACAACCTTCTTCACGTCTTATTTCATTTTCTATACTATAGGAAAATACCTGGAAATAAACATAGAGTGTTTCTTAAATAATTAACAACTAGGTAGGAAGATAGATGACATATTAAAGTTGGATAATAATTGGTAGTAGGATGAGGATCATTGACTGAGATAGTTTGAACTGTTCAAATGACAATTGCTACTAGTCCATCTAGACTCTATATTCTAGACATAATCTAAAGTTCACAAGATCGTTGACATAATTACTGAAATTATTACCTGATTTGCACTAACACCATTTTGACAATGGAATATTCCCATTTCAAATGTTGCTTTTTCATCTCTTTGTAAAGTATCAAGACAAATATTACTGCTTGGATTTCTCATCTGAAAGTGACAAATATCAAATAATAAACCACAAAAAATGAACTTCTTTTATATTGTCAGTTGTTGATCCTTCTTATTTAGATAAATTTGAGCAATTTAGACTATTTTGAATACAAACATGGCAGCCTATTTGTAATTCCATATACCAGTACTTTGATGAATTTGGAAGATGATATACGCATATCTTTAAAGGAACAACCCTGTTCTGAGTACACATGTTGTATAAGCTTATTTAGCATATTTTTGTTTAAATAGGATGTATATATGGGTACTTACCATGCCCCATGCATGAACATTTTCATCAGGAATAAATTTTTCAGGGTACACATTATCTAAATACCATCTAAAACTTTTACAATGTAATTTTTCTCTTAATGCTTTTCTTTCTGTCACATCACCAGGATATTTTCCCTATAAAAATAAAAAATAAGAATAAGATAAAACATGTATCAGTTGATATTGTAAATAAACTGGCACTCAAAATGGAAAATTAACATTTAATTTGAATATTATGAGGTATTTGAAAGAATTACAGGGTTGTACCGAAGTGAACTTACTAATAAATCTTTTCTGTGAGTGTAAAATAATCTTTTATATTCATCCATCCATACTTCAGCTAATCTCATAGAATTAATACCATGTGTATCTTTATTACCTAGAAACACAACAGACAAAGTTCATCATTTAAATTACATGCTAGTTAAAACAATAACCGCTGTGCCAAAAAGAGCAGTGTCCAAATTAGCTGCACTCAAATTATATTGAAATAAGATTATCCTTAAGCACAGTAGAGTCAGAGATGTTTGAATATTTGCAGAGCTGATCTTCTTGCAGACTGTCCTTTTCCCCTGTGCTCTGTAGATACAGGGTGTGCTCAAATTAAGGTTATCTAATTATAAAATATATCACTGATAAAAAAGTATAAGCTTAGTTGGTACAATAGTGTTAAATAAATATTCATAAATTGATCATAGAAAAAGTCACAGATAAATGAAATGGGGACTAAAATAACATTACAACCAAGGAATTGGATGCAAATCAAAGTGTGTTCTGCTGTTCCTGAATGTTAAAAAGTCCAGGAAAAATACGAAATAAAACTTCAATACGTACCAGGGAATGTATAAGGATGACTAGATCTAAAGATATGACCAACACGTGAACATGGTATGAATTCTAACCTTCCTCCACACATCCATGCCTTAAAATACATCAATTTGACACAATCAAAAATAGATTCTGAGATTTAACACTTCTTAAAATACTTCTATTATTTCTTGTCTAATTGAGGCATGTCAGCCAACAATTGGCATGCATTTCAAACTGTAATTAAGTACCTACAGTCATATACTGTGCCTACATAGCTAAAATTAGACTATTTCTGCCTAGCACCTACCCTGAATGAAATTTCCAGATTTTCTCCACCCCAAACATCCATTCCTGGATCATAGGAACCGATTTCCCAGAAATATTCTCTATTGATGGCAAATAATCCTCCTGCCATTGTCGGTGATCTACAAGAGAATGGTCTTATTTGTTAGAATTTCAATTTACAAGCATAGAATATTTTTACTATTTTTTTGTTGCTGTATGTTAATTGATATTGATATAAAATAATTAGAAATTCGTTAAAAGAAGAAATGTTTGATGTAATTTAATGAAAAGGCCTCAATCTATGTAGACTTTTACTAAATCTACAATTATTTAAATATTGCAAACTACTATATAATATAGCTATAAAATCATGATGCTACAAAGAAAATATCATACATACTTCAATGCATATAGTTAGCTTATTCTCCATAAATTTCAGAATATATTAAAAAAAAAATCCCACATAAGTCAGGAGAAAAACATGCTGTAGAAGATTGTTAATAAATTAGAAGTAAACAGATAGAACAGATGATAACAAACAACACATAAAGCCTAAGACATTATAAAACATAGAAATAGGCAAAGCATTTCCTTCAAGATTATAAAACAGGGTTCATACAGGCCAATGTTTTAAAAATTATGAATGCAAAAAAGATGAATAAAACAGAGGTTTGAATGAAAGATCATTATCAGAATAATTCAATAATCATGATTTTCCATGATATTCAATGTCTTGCAAAGCTTTTAAAAACCCCGTGATATGTCAGGTTTACCAAAACCTGTATGAACTCTGATAAAATAGTCATTAAACAACTTAACAAATTATATGAACAAAGAGCACAATGATTTTTCAGTTATAGATTTGGTTAAATCATGAATTAATACAAATTAATAATCATGCAAAAATACAAATATTCTAAAAAGTATTCTTTTCTATAGAATGAAATACAGTGTGAAAAATCTTGATATTATCAGATTTAAGCTTAGGACATGTGTTTGATTATCTAATTATAACTATGAGAGTAGCTAACCTCTGCTACACAATCCAAATATGAAATACAAATGATAAACCGTAATATATTAATTGGACAAAACAATCAATTTTTAATGCAACATTAAAAGATCAATCAATCATCAATCAATAAGATCAATAGTTACATTCAAAGAACAAGGTTTGAAGCTAGGTAAAGCAAGCATTTTGAAACTATTTCACCGTATATCAAAATTACAAGACAGTTACTAGTTACAATACAAACAGGAGGATGGCTACTCAAGATAACATTAGGAAAAAAAGAAATTATGTAGCATTATTATATGAACTTAAAATTAGTAAGTACATAATGCAACAAAAAATTTGCTTTCATGCTAATCATACCGAACTGGATCCGTGTCTTTTCGACTTTCAACATCCTCCTTTGGAACACTTCGCCATGTAAAATGAAGACTCCATGTAAAACCACCAACACTATATCCTCCATTTCTAGAGAACTCCAATGTTGCTGCTGAGATGTCATCCACAATTGGACACAAAACATTACGGCGATCTTGTTGTATACGCCACAGTAAGGGTTCAATCCTATTCATGAAAATATGGAAAAAAGTATAATTGCATTTTGTATAACTTTCCTTCCACCCCTCTTTAACAAATTATATGTTAATTATTCATTATCAAAAGCATAAATATAGGATAAACTATATGACAAGCTTAGAAATCCTACTTTTATAACTTGACTGATGAATTCAGGTTAAGACCAGAAATCCTTCTTTTATAACTTGACTGAAGAATTCAGGTTAAGACCAGAAATCCTACTTTTATAACTTGACTGAAGAATTCAGATTAAGACCAGAAATCCTACTTTTATAACTTGACAAAAGAATTCAGGTTAAGACCAGAAATCCTACTTTTATAACTTGACTGAAGAATTCAGATTAAGACCAGATTAGGAAAGAAATCCAACTTCATTAGTTTGAAGAATTCAGGATATTTTGAATATCAGAATCTTAAACAGCTATAACTTACGGAGCCCCTTAGGCGCAATTTTCAACACTTTTTATTATTATTTCGTTATAACGAAGTAATATTTCGTTTAAACGAAATAATTAATTCGTTTAAACGAAATAATATCATATATTTCGTTTAAACGAAATACTATTTCGTTTAAACGAAATATTATTTCGTTTAAACGAATTAATTATTTCGTTAAAACGAAATAGTTATTTCGTTTAAACGAATTAATTATTTCGTTTAAACGAAATAAATTATTATTTCGTTTAAACGAATTAATTATTTCGTTTAAACGAAATAGTTATTTCGTTTAAACGAAATAGTTATTTCGTTTAAACGAAATGATTAATTTATTTCGTTTAAATGAAATAATCAATTCGTTAAAACGAAATAACTATTTCGTTTTAACGAAATAATTAATTCGTTTAAACGAAATAATTATAACTAATTCGTTTAAACGAAATAACATAGTGCATTTCGTTTAAACGAAATAACTATTTCGTTTTAACGAAATAACTAATACCTTTAAACGAAATAACAAAGTATATTTCGTTAAAACCAAATAATTATTTCGTTTTAACGAAATAGTATTTCGTTTAAACGAAATAATTATTTCGTTTAAACGAAATAGTTATTTCGTTTAAACGAAATATTAATTCGTTTAAACGAAATAATAATTTATTTCGTTTTAACGAAATAATATTTCGTTTTAATGAAATAATATTTCGTTTTAACGAAATAATTAATTCGTTTAAACAAAATAATTAATTCGTTTAATCGAAATAATTAATTCGTTTAAACGAATTAGTATTTCGTTTAAACGAAATATATGATATTATTTCGTTTAAACGAATTAATTATTTCGTTTAAACGAAATATTATTTCGTTATAACGAAATAATAATAAAAAGTGTTGAAAATTGCGCCTAAGGGGCTCCGTAATAACTGATAGACAATACAGAAAACTTAAAATATTGCTTTTATGACAATTTGCTGATGAAGACACCCCGACAATCACATTCATTGTTTTCAACATTACTAAAAGAATATAGATGTTTGTCCATAAGATTTCTGAATACATGTTCAGTTTCAAACTAATAACATCTGTAAGTTGAAAATCATTAAAATGTAACATCTGTTGTTTTTTTTTAATATTTTCCAGATAATATTTAATGTTAGTTTTAATCATATGTTGTTTTTTTATACCAGTAATTGTGTAAATAGTCACAATGTTTATATTTATCATATTATATAGGATACACTTTGTAAAACTTGTGATTGTAAGCCTATCAAATAATTTTCTTCCATATGCCCATCAAGAAAAGCAAAAAAATTAACTGTTATTGACAGAGTTTGCTTGTCAACTTCTTTTAAATTTTTTATTAGTGCTGGGTATTGCCAATCATACTGCAATGTCACAAACTATATGTTTAAACATGTTTTTCTAATATTGTCAATTATTGACATATAACCATGATACGGTACACTTACTGTAGTATCACACTGTATTTATCTATTTATTGTATCAGCTATTATTTTTACACCTGACTACCTTTATACATTGTATAACTGTAAGAAGTGCTATTTTGTGTTATTAAAAACTGAAATGCATAGAATGATATTGGATTTGACTTAATGCAGAAAACACCAAAATATTCCGTAAAAACCAAATCAATGCAATGCAATGAAATGGAATATTTTTTATGAGATAATGAAGAAGACTCACAAATTTAATTATAACTTGACTTTAAAAGTTAGTGCTAGATAGCTAGTTTCATGAGGATGAACAATCCTAAATTAGTTGTAAAAGATTTTACAGAAGAAGATAACCTTATCTGAAACAAAATGAATCAATGTACCATATCAATAACAACACCTGTGAATTGAATATTACATACCGGTAATAAAAAGTTAGTAAGACAATTTCAATAATATTTGTTATAATAAAATCATAACCTTCACCTACAACATCAATATGAAGAACAACAACAACGATAGAATTATTATTATTTTCTCCCACTTAGACTTACTTGACAGGGTCTGTGTTTTTTCGAGATATTTTGTCTGCAAGGGGGACAGGGCGCCATGTAAAATGAAGACTCCATGTGAAACCCCCTACATGGTAATCCTGATAGGAAGAATATTCAAGGGTAGTGTCCAATATATTAGTAATAATAGGACAAAGGACATTTCTTCTATCTTGATGAATTCTGTACAGCAGTGGTTCTATCCTATATGGGATCAAGGGAAGAAAAAACTGTAAATAAGAATTTTTAAATAGAACTTAACATGGACAACTTTCATGGACAACCAATGAAACCTCCAATTGTATACACAATTCAATTTTTACGTCTTCCTTTTCTGCAAAAATCATATTGGATAAACTTAAACAAACTAACAATCTACCAAAGGCAACTTCCTTGCCACAAGAAACTATATAAAAGACAGCTGTCTACTCAATTTCAAATATTCATTTAATAACACAGTTCTTTATAGTCAAGAAATGATTTCAATTTTGAAAGAAAAAGGCGAAATTTCATTAAAACTTAGCATTTCCTGTCAATGAGTTTATTAACTTATTTATTTTTTAATTAATTTAACCATAATTACAGGTTACTATGTATAAGCATATATTAGTAACTTTTAACATTAAGCCAATCAAGCATCAAACTTTTTTTTTTGACATTATGCTCTTTGTTCACTTTAATAAAAAACAAAAAAAAAATCTGTACAAAAAAAAAAGGATTAACTTTAACAATATCCTCTACCAGCAAATTAACATCCAGCATGTCTAGATATATATATAACATTAGTAAGCAGCTAAACAGAAGCACAGAAAGGGTTGGTGAAAGGCTGACAGTAGAAGGTGCATTGTGAACGCCAACTAGCAACTGGTCCAGATAGCACAATTACCTAATAGGATCTATAGAAGATTTCCTACGATCCTTCTCACGTTGAGGAATTGGTCTCCAGGAGAAATGAAGGCTCCACCAAAAACCTCCAACTGAGAAGCTACCAGTGCCTCCATATTGCAAAGTATCTTTATCAAGAAGGTCAATTTCTGGACAAAGAACATTGCGACGATCTTCTGCTATTCTAGACAACAGTGGTTCAAGCCTGTTAAATACTTTATATGTTAGTAAAACTATAGATGGCAAAAAGGCATTAGAATAATAAAAAAAAAATAATCCAACTGTTGTTAAGACTTGTTTTTTGTAAATCTGAATATAAATGTAAATCAAGCTTTCAATTGTATGTGTATTGATTAAAATAAATCTGACTGATTAATAAACTATTCAATAATGCATGAAATTGATATCATTTACATTTCTCATACATGATTTAACTATTGTATTAACTTCCTTGCTTAGTTTATATACCGTATGCCTTAACTTGAAATGTGAAATATGTGCCTCGTGCTAATTTTTAGCCTACTTTATTGAAATTGATTTCAAACTGCCTATAGTAGGCTTCATAAACTTACTGGTCTCTAACTACTAAAATTAATATTTCCTCATGCGTTTAATTCACTTATAATAAAGGCAAATACCATACGAAATTTAATATGATCATTTAAGGGAAGAAATTTTATGTTTACTTTCTCTAAAACCTAAATAAACACATGTATTCAAGTCAAGATGTTAATATTTCTTTAAGATCTTACCAGGTGACCTAAATAATTTATTTATATACTGTATAAATATCAAGACAATAAAACATCAATAAAATATAGTGATTATTGTCTTTACAGTCACCAATATTCAAGATGAACTTTTTATATCCAACCTTTTCAAAATATTTGAATCATTTTATTTATTCTATTTAGTCTACGTAAATTTGATACGGTAATATGAATTCAAATAGCAATATATAATTGCAATATAAACAACAGCTTTTTATATTATGCTTATAGCATAAATCAAAAATACAAATATTTCTCTCAGATTTTAATCATTCAAAATATGCAGGTAGTGAATAAATTCAAATATGGATGACCTGAAGGAAGGTTTCTTAGACTATCGTTGATAAATCAATTTCTAAAGAATTGGCTCTAATTTTTAAATTAATCAAAAAGCAGTCCAACTGAACATCTATGAAATCATATATTCTTTTAATGTATTCTACAGTATCAAAACACACTTACCAGCCTGGTCCTGCCTCACAATGAGAATCTAAGAAAATCAAAACATCTCCGACAGCAGGCTTAGCACCTTCAATTCTAGCTCTTATTAATCCACACCGTTTCTCAGTACGCACTATCTTTACAACACCATCAGGCCATGTATCAGCAACATACTTCTCTAGCTCACTACCCAGTTCAGCTACAAAATTATAGCGTTTATCATTAAACTATATTATAGTCATGTTGAGATTAATGAATTAAGGTACAGATGGAATGATGGCACCCTTTTTGATTACTATAAATGCTACAAAGTCTCTCAGAGAGAAAGCCTACATGTAGGTAGGTACCCATCCAAATACCATTTCAAAAGGAATGACAGTGATCTGCATATATATCAACAGTAGCTTCCAGTAGATCACTGTCGGTGACGTCATAAAACATGTTAGTTTTAGTGGAATTGCAAGAACCATATACGTCGATGCTATCAAGGTCCCCGATATACAATATATACAAAGTTTAGAAAACCATTTAACAATCCCTTTAAGGGAGAAATGCTAAAATATTTGGGACAGATTTATTATTAGGATGATTTACGACTAAAATACTGTATTTGTGCTCTACGTAACATTTTAACTATAAAATAAAATTATACAAAGCTAGCAATACTAATGTACTTACGTCTATCACTAAAATCATCCAGCAATATAACTTCTTCTAAAAACTCTGGCGGAGATCTATTAACAACACTATGTACTGTACGTAACAATGAAGACCAGGCTTCATTATGGAATATAATAACCACACTGGCTTTAGGTAAAACTTTTGGATATGTGATCGCTTTACATCTGTAAGAAGAAGAATAAGGAATAAGCTATTTTTCAGAAAATGACACCAAAATCACAGAAAGTCACTAGGGCCTAGTTGTGATGCCATACCATACATTGTTATTTTAATGTTGTCTAAGCAAACTGCAATTGTATTCTTGGTTTAAATTGTCAACTTCATAAAGACAATAGCACCATACATATAAACCCATAATCATATCTACTAATCCAATTAAGAAACTTTCAATAAAACTTTAAAACTAGATAAAAACTCACTTGGGATCTCGAACATCTCTCACTGCCCGATCCAAAGCTATCTTGTCACTTGCAACTATGTTGAAGGCTTCTTTTGGCATTAAAGCATCAGCTCTTTTCTTTTCTTCTCCTTCAAGGTGCACTGGCTCTCCATATTCCCCTGGTCCTGAACGAGATCTTTCATTTTTTTGGTACTCTAAAAATCTTCTTTTCCTCATGGACAAGACATCATCTTCTGTTTTCCAATTTGAAAAGTCTGACCAATTCTTGTATAAAAAATAACAACCAAATAAAAACGTTGACAATGTCAGATATGTCCAAAACTTGTTTCGTCGTCGAAATGTTATCCTCATCTTAGAGTTCTGTGTTATGAAAAGTTGAAGGCACTTGTTTGAAGGACGGATGAAATGAAAATAACAAGAAGTTACCGGTTTTCTATCTATAACTCGCCATCATGTATGACGTAGAAAGTAGGTCAAAATAATTACCACGTAGCCAATATTTAACGAAACGAAGTATCTTAGAAATCAAGAAACTTTCTTGTCTCATCAAATTTGCAGACTTCTTTGGTTTCCTAGTGATATTCTTTTACTACTTTATAAAATTAATCCATTAAATTTAAAGAAAATTATTCTGAAAAATATTAATTTATTTGATTCGTTTTGTATTGAAATTCTCTGAAGTATAAATTTTAAATTACAGGTATTGTTAAAGGTGTGATATCAAGAAAATTAGCAGACGATGTTTTTTAATCTTCGGGCACTAGTCAACGTGTATTGAAACAATATGGCCTACAGGCAGATTTAGGAGTAAAGATTGCAATCTGACCGAAGATAAATGATAAAATCAAGCTTAAACGATAAAATATTGAAAATTACCTGAAGCATAAAACAAGTATGTTTTTTTTATTAAACTCAAAGAATAACAGCCGATAAAGATTTCTCTTATATAATGATCGTTCATCTGAGCAGAAAAGAAAGAATGAAAATATTTTCATTACATAACAACTTAGATAGTAAAATGTCCTGTCGGTCTAATCAATGGCCTACCGGTAGCTAGCCTACTAAACAAATTGATATCTAAAATCTCACCCAAAGAATGACATCAAGTGCATTTATTTGTTGTAAAGAACAGAAAGAAACACCTATATTTTACAAGGATAACAACTTACCATGTTTGTAAAGAAAGATGCGCTATAACCACTATGCTATAGAACCTCACAAAACAGGCTTTATCGAAAGAGAAGCCTACCATCAGATGTTTCGAAAAGAGTATACCTGATCTTATAGTCTACATAATCATTAGTCTACTTCTGGTTACAATAACCAGGGTGCGGGAGACAAATGTGAGGGGCGGGGGCGAAGCTGTGTTATAAAGGGCAATATGTGGCCGAGCGAAGCGAAGGAGGCCCGGTGGTCTGGGGTTTTTGAGGTGGGAGTGGGTCGTGAGCCTCCTAGAAATTTTTTGTCTTTTGAGGCCTCTTGGGTCACTTCTCAGGTGTACCAGACAGAACGTATTTCATGCTTATATTTTGGGAAGTTATATAATATATATAGGCCTATGGGGTAAGGACACAACAAATTTTACTTGAATACATATGAAAAGGGCACATATTCGCCCTGTGCTTCCGGCGCCCCTGACAATAACGTAATATTTTTTCTGTTAAAAAAGTGTTCAATACATTTCTGACTCTATATACATCAAGAGAAAGTATATTTTGCAATTATTCAAGGTAGATAAATCTACCTAGTCTAATATATAGAAGTCAACAAATATATTATCAAATTAGAATGATATATATTATATACTCTATGACCCTATTTTAATCTCTAAACAACTTGAATCTAAAGAGCAATTTGGTTCTTAACGACCGGATCAGATTATCAATAGATTTAGGCCAACTGAAAAGCAAGCCCCAAGAGAGAGAATTGACTTGTGCCTTGCGCTTCAGTACTTCAGTCCGTAGGCAAACAGCCGTAGAGAGCCAAACGTCTTGGCATAATAATAATAGAATAGGATTGTACTATAATACAGATCAATAATAAAAATCCGTACAAGCAAAACAATTCCGTTAATCAAAAATCTCGTCCAGAGCATGACAAAATCGGGTGCAATAATTATATAGTAGTGGACTTCCCATACGAGAAGTACCACCCATCAGGTGTTTCGAAAAGAGTAAGCATGGTCTGCTGTGCGCGCGACACCCGCCATTACTATAAAGGTCAAAATCATGAGGTGCAATTCATGCCTTACTAAACAAATCCGCCAAAATGCAAGTAACAGATTTGTCGTATTTGACAAGGAGTTTTCTAAAAGAACTTTTAAGTTTGTGTGTCAAGTAACCCTGTTTCAGTAATTTCACGGTTAATATTCGACCCCTTGCAAGAAAGTCCTTATAAAGAGAACCAGCTCTAGCATAGCGGATCAGTTGTGAAATGTACGTGCCATAAGCAATCTTTGAAGCAGTTGACGAGTTTTGAGATAAGGAGTTTTAGGTCTCACTAAATGATGGGCCTTGCATACAGAAGAGCGTTCGGGAATTGGACAATTTCATTATACAAGTTCACGTCCGAATCTTTCGATTCAGATTTGATGGAAGCTCAATTTAACTACTGTGACTTACGTTTGCCAATTTAGGAAGTATCGAATTAAAACCTCAAAAATCGAACTGGTTCGTCGTATGATTGGAGACCAGTGAGTTTCGTTGGATAATGCGACTTCGTGCACCTTAGATGAGTGACATATATCAAGCTCTATCCCCACACTAAAAAATTGCAAGATTTAAGAATGTTCATACCCTCCTCTGAAATTGTTTTGCTTCGCCACTGCTAAAGATACCGAAAAAGCAAAACAAGTTATTCATTTTAATAATTTTTGTTCTCTTGGCATTTAAAAACTGATAAAATTTAAAAAACAATAACAATTTTTATGTATGGAATGGCCAAGTTTGAAGTGAGGTTCAGTAATATTTAATATTCTTCTCCCTCTTCTTCTTCACCCTCAACAGAGTCAACACCAACCTCTTCATAATCCTTCTCGAGGGCAGCCAAATCTTCTCTGGCTTCAGAGAATTCACCTTCTTCCATACCTTCACCAACATACCAATGGACGAAAGCTCTCTTGGCGTACATAAGATCAAATTTATGATCAAGACGAGCCCATGCTTCGGCAATGGCAGTGGTGTTACTCAACATACAAACGGCTCTCTGTACTTTGGCTAAATCACCTCCTGGTACAACAGTTGGTGGTTGGTAGTTGATACCGACTTTGAAACCAGTTGGACACCAGTCGACAAATTGGATGGTTCTCTTGGTCTTGATAGTAGCAATAGCTGCATTGACATCCTTAGGAACAACATCACCTCGGTACAACATACAACACGCCATGTATTTACCATGACGAGGATCACATTTGACCATCTGGTTGGCTGGTTCAAAACAAGCATTGGTGATTTCAGCCACCGAGAGTTGTTCATGGTAAGCCTTTTCAGCGGAGATAACTGGGGCATAGGTAGCCAATGGGAAATGGATACGTGGGTAAGGTACCAAGTTGGTCTGGAACTCAGTAAGATCGACGTTCAAAGCACCATCAAATCGGAGAGAGGCGGTGATTGAACTAACGATTTGACCAATAAGTCGGTTCAAGTTGGTATAGGTTGGTCTTTCAATGTCCAGATTTCTTCGGCAGATATCGTAGATGGCCTCGTTATCAACCATGAAGGCGCAGTCGGAATGTTCCAGGGTGGTATGGGTTGTGAGGATAGAGTTGTATGGCTCTACCACTGCAGTTGAAATTTGGGGAGCTGGGTAAACAGCAAATTCAAGTTTGGATTTCTTGCCATAGTCGACACTCAATCTTTCCATAAGGAGAGATGAGAAACCAGATCCGGTTCCACCACCGAAGGAATGGAAGATCAAGAAACCTTGAAGACCAGTACATTGATCAGCCAGTTTCCTGATTCTGTCAAGTACCAAATCAATGAGTTCCTTTCCAACTGTGTAGTGACCTCTGGCGTAGTTGTTGGCAGCATCTTCTTTACCAGTAATAAGTTGTTCTGGGTGGAAAAGTTGTCTGTAGGTACCAGTTCGGACCTCATCTGGAAAAGAAAAGGAACACATGGTTATGGTAAAGTTATTTATTTTGAAACGTTTTTTGATAAAACTATCTAATGCAATCTTTCTCCTGGATTGGAAAATACAAATCAAGAGGATAAGCTTCATTTACTGCCATGGAGAAATCATCAATTCTACTCACCAATGACAGTTGGTTCCAAATCAACAAAGACAGCTCTTGGTACGTGTTTACCGGCACCAGTCTCGCTGAAGAAGGTGTTGAAAGAATCATCTCCACCTCCAATAGTTTTATCAGAAGGCATCTGACCATCGGGTTGGATACCATGTTCTAAACAGTACAACTCCCAACAGGCATTGCCCATCTGGACACCAGCTTGACCAACATGGATAGAGATACACTCACGCTGAAATAAAGAGAAAATTTGTAAGATGGGTATTCATTCATGTGCATAGAATGAAAGGTTAACTATTCAAAACGAAATCGGCTATGTGTAATCAATGTAACACAAATAATATATTGTTAAATTCTTATAACGTGACTCATATTACGGTACTTAATTTGAAACCAAATTCGACTTTTAGTGCAAGATTTTGATTGGACGTGAACTCTGTCTGCCAATGAACATAAGGCTTTAAGCAACTAGTATTTGAAGGTAAAATCGATATAAGAATGAATACCAAATGCCACACTGACAACACCTGTTACTTAATAGGCTGATCATGGAACTGTTCTATTTTTATTTTATCAACCACCACCCTCCAGCAAAATCAAATCGCGACATATTTAGAGTAATTTCGAAGTATGATGACAATTTATCACAATGAAGGAATAAAAAGGAGTGCAAAGTTCAGAGATGGCATTTAAAGGTGTGTTTAATCCAAAAACAGTAATTATACTCCGTAGCATTAAGTCGCACTATCGCCATGTATAATAAATACATGTATGATAACGGGGCCCCCACAAATAACACCCTCGGTGTATTGTTTGAAATGACGTCACTAATGTTGGAACCACGTGGAGTGAACAAGATAAACCGGTGTATATGTCACGATCAGTCGTGTCATGATCTAATTTACATTGTCATCTTGCCAACATCAAGTCAAGGGTCAGACGGTTGAGGAGAAATGTCAAACAAATATTTAAAGTTTATTCTAAACCCATGAGAATATAGTTGATATTTCCGAAAAAAGACTGGTCTCATTAATGGACTCCTATGATAGGCCTACTGGCGTGTCAGCTCCATTGAATTGACACAAGAATGTGTAGAGACGATCGATAAAGAAAATGGCGCCCATTCAACTGAAAACTAATGTTATATCAAAATCACGCAAATTTCAAATATTTCAAACAAGGAAGAAACTTCGTGATATGTAGTGTGTATATATTCAAGATATGACTCATTTTATAACCCGCTTATCCCCATTGTTATAACACGTTTATGGTTACAGCTCGTATTACTATATGTTGTCTTTCTATTTGACCTTTGTGAATATAAAACGACATTGAAATAGTCGTAGACATAATTATGCGCAATAAATAAAGTCAATAACAGTGGTATATCAAAAGATAGTAAAATCAGAACCAAGACACTGGTTTTTGAATAAATTTTAGTACAAGTCTCCCAATTCTTAACAGGTGTGCTTTCAAAAAAACAACAATTAAATTTCTCAATGTTTCTGAGAAATGTGTATACTAACTTAGTAGTATGAATAAAATTTATATAGATAATAATACTCACCATTTTGTAAGATTTAGTGGCAGAATTTCAACTGAAGAAAAGTAGTGAAATATCGGAAGACAAAACCCTCACAATACAGCTGTAATGAAGCTCGAGTGAGATTGTGTCAACTTGTGACCGTTGAGCGGTAAAGTTGCTATATATACCCTAGCCGGCCATGTTGCTATAGACTCAATTGTTTCATTGGTTAAGTCGAACTGTATGAAGAGAAACCAACCTATCACGCATGTTGTTAGTAACGGTTGTTGCCGCGTGATTCATTGTATAGCATGTTAAATCTTGTCCGTGTCATTATTCAAAATTATCGTCAAAATGACCCGTTGATAAAAAAAAAACAAAAAATTATTCATAAAAAGATGTTTTGTTTTACATCACACTTACCTTCTCAGAATCTCACATATTATGTAGGGCCTATCATTGGAATCACGCGTAAATGAGAAAGTGGGTTCATTTCTGGATCTTAAAGGGATATGTTCACATGACCATTAAAATTTTAGTCTCAGAGCCTGGACTTATTTAGCTATTCTACTCCATAATTTTGTTAACAACTTTCCCTCAAAATATAAGCCTTCAAATCTCCGTGTAGCCAAAAATATGAACGTTTGAAAGTCAAAATACGACTCGCCGTTTAGTAAGACTATACATATAATATGGAAAACACAAACACAGAAAATGAAAGATATTTAGGTAGGGGTATAATTGAAGGGATTGTGTGAATTTGGGACTGTTACAGTAAATCTGAAGGCTTTTTTCATAAAATCAATCCCCAAATCGATCCTCGAAAATGGTGAACATTCCCCTTTAATGTGAAGCAAAAATTTTAATATTTGTTGAATTTTGTTGAATATTTAATTGGAAGGAAAGAAAATAAAACAATAAGGTGCTCACTGTGGTTTGTGAGACGAATACACTTTTTACATATAGGCCTATGGGGGTATATAGCATAAATAAGCACCATATTGCCGTTATGTCAGACTAAGCGTGCAAATATATCTTTAGCAGCTTTGACTGAAAATTGAAATGTTGCAAATCCTTGTCCCCCACAGACCCGTAGCGAGACTTGAGGGGAAAGTAATATAATACATGAGGGGCAATGAAGTTATATATATCATTAAATGAAGTGGCCAACAGAATTTTAAAAATCCGTACAAACAATTAGGCAATTCCATTAATCGAAAATCTCAATCACGAATTGATAATCAAAGGGCATCAGTTGTTGTTCTCAAAAAAGAAGTGCCAGTGTTTCGAAAAAAGTATACATGGTCTACTGCGTGCACCACACCCAGTGTCACCCACCCCTAATAATATGCAAGTTCATATCATGAGATACAATCAGATTGATTTATGCCTGACTAAACAAAACAACCAATATGCAAGAAAGACTATAGCTCTATTTTGTCAATCGTATTAACAGAAATCGGCATCGCATGACCAGCCTGATGTCATGTTGGGGTAAAATGTTTACCCTGGTTTTCATCTGTTTACAGACTTTGAAGATAAAATCTACCCAGGAGAGTTGGAAATAAAAGACACCACTCATTCTAAGACTAAAGTGTCCTACTTGGATTTGCTACTCGAAAATGAAAGCAACCACGATCTTTGTGTCAGATTTTATGACAAACGTGACGACTTTGATCATTCATGTGCAGTAACATACCACAATCACCAGCTTATGGCGTGTACATTCACAACTGATCCGCTATGCTTGATCAATATAAACGCTGTCCCTTTTTCATCCCTTATTACAAGCGTTCAAGCGAGGATATTAATATATTATTCAGTAATTATAACAAATAGCCGGTTTGGAAATGAAGCTTACAAATCTGATAGTTATTTTCTACTTTTGCTTCATATTATTTCCAGGCCTAAATATGTTTACCCCCTGTATATATCTTAAATGTGACATACCCCAGTCATTATTCATAATCTGGGAGGATTTAATAGTGAAAAGAAAAATGACGTCAGGAGGTGTCTGAAGGTAAAAAAAAAAATATTTTGTAATTTGATTGTCAAGATTTTTCAACAATGGGCCTAATCAGATTCTATTAGGCTTATTTGACGAGCAATCCTTCTTTATTTGACAAATATGTGGTTTGTTTACAATAGTAACCAATGCCAACTTGTAACCTAGTAAAGATTATTTTGAGGATTGGACGTGAATACACCCAAGCCGATTGTTAATGGTTGTCGAGTTAGGGTAAATTCAAAAACTGTGTATATCGATTTTGTATTAATGAAAGGGACTTTATTGCTGTCTGTATAGCAACTAACGAACTCGAAGGCCGGTTAGTTTACCTATCAACCAGGGTTTATGATGATTATTGGGTTGAAAATATTTGTTATAATGTTCCTTCACTTATTCAGTTTGGCATTTCTACGATCAAACCGAAAGGTTGCAAAATCTCTTCCAACTAAAAGTGAATTTCAAATTATTTCCAAACAGTGAATGGAGATTACACCCTGAGCCTATCAAGGGGTAGGCTACATTGATTTGCGATCTATTTCTAATATATTATTTTATACGCTTTCTCCAAAATAGCAGGCCCATAGGAACAGCAATCGTCCCGCCCCCTTAATAACAAGTTTGACGGGCAGTATCTCAGCTGTTGGTAAAGCGATCTTTCAAAAATCTCACAGATTTACTTCAAGATGTCGGTGTCTAACCTCTCCAATATGAGAGTTATCGAATAATAATAGCAGAAGTATTATACTGCGCCGAACAAATAGGATTTTCAGGGCTTGGCACCGACAAAGTCCGGCATCGTGTAGTAAATCGTGGCTGGGATAATTTTGCGTCAAACGTAGGGAGTTTTATTGGAACACCCGTTATATTAGCTGAATCTATTATATATAAACCTTTGACAGGGAGATGTGCTAGTAGTCATAATAAGTGGGAAATTAACGATATTGAAATCAATTTTTATTTCTGATGATAATTTTAACAGAAATAACATCTGCACCTTCGGATATTCGCCCATAAATTTCCTTGACAATGTTCATTGTGTAAGTGAATCTGTCTAGAGATACCTTAAATCGAACTCTTTCAGGTGGCAATTACAGCTATACAGTAAACTGTGGACTACGCTATATTCATGTATTTAGGGTAGAGAAACATACCATCCAATTCCAAGTCAGTGTAATTTGTTTCACGTCTAAAATACATATTTCGATCTGTTGTTCCGTTGTCAGTAATTATAGAGCTTTTAACAATTTTTCTTTGTTGGATAATGATGAAAATTACTAATACTTATAAATACTATTATTATTCGAAAAAAATATAACTTTTTACACATAAATCTATATAAAAGTTAGTTTAATATTCATCATTTTCATCTTCTGCGTTTAAATCAGCTGTATCCACACCGACTTCTTCATAATCGCGCTCAAGGGCAGCCAAATCTTCTCTAGCTTCAGAAAATTCACCTTCTTCCATTCCTTCACCAACATACCAATGGACGAACGCTCTTTTAGCGTACATGATGTCAAATTTATGATCAATACGAGCCCAGGCCTCAGCAATAGCGGTGGTGTTACTCAGCATACAAACAGCTCTTTGTACTTTGGCTAAATCACCTCCTGGTACAACAGTTGGTGGTTGGTAGTTGATGCCTACTTTGAAACCGGTTGGACACCAGTCGACAAATTGTATGGTTCTCTTGGTCTTGATACTGGCAATGGCACCACTGATATCGCTAGGAACAACATCACCTCGATACAACATGCAACAGGCCATGTATTTACCATGACGAGGGTCACATTTGACCATCTGGTTGGCTGGTTCGAAACAGGCGTGAGCTATTTGGGCTGAAGTAAGTTGTTCGTGGTAAGCCTTCTCAGCCGATATTATAGGTGCATATGTTGCCAAAGGGAAATGTATACGTGGATATGGTACCAGATTCGTTTGAAACTCTCCCAGATCCACATTTAGAGCCCCATCGAATCGCAGAGAAGCTGTAATAGAACTTACTACCTGTGCTATTATACGATTAAGGTTGGTGTATGTTGGACGCTGTATGTTCAAGTTATTCTTACAGATATCGAACAAGGCTTCGTTATCCACCATGAAGGCACAGTCGGAATGTTCCAATGTAACATGAGTGGTAAGTATCGAGTTATACGGTTCAACAACAGCTGTTGCTAGACTTGGGGATGGATAAACCGCTACCTCAAGTTTGGTTTTTTTGCCGTAATCTACACTCAACCTTTCCATGAGTAAAGATGTAAATCCTGAACCAGTACCGCCACCAAATGAATGGAAGATCAAGAAACCTTGAAGACCAGTACATTGATCAGCCAGTTTCCTGATTCTGTCAAGTACCAGATCTACGATTTCTTTACCAACGGTGTAGTGACCTCTGGCGTAGTTGTTAGCAGCATCTTCTTTACCAGTAATAAGTTGTTCTGGGTGGAAGAGTTGTCTGTAGGTACCAGTTCGAACCTCATCTGAAATAAGATTATTATTTCGTATGAACTTAATTATAATAGAGCACCGTTGGAATCGAACCACAAAAAAGTCTGAATGTATAGTTTGTGGTATTTTGTCCAAATCGTTTTTCCTTTTGTTGTTTTTGGTATATATTTGGAAAAAGTTTTTGAAATTGTAATTTTATTTCAAATTTTCGGAAATATTATGAAATTTTGATTTGCATGACCAAGTGTGAACATGTACATGTGGATTTTTATGATTTTTCATATCATCATGATATAAAGAATTTTTGACGAAACAATAAGTAGTGTTCAGGCTTTTATGCGACATACGGGAGCTTTTGATTAAGATTTTTGGAAAATGTTTCGATATCATGATTTAATTTTGGTGTGGGAATATTCAATTTATTAGCTAATGTGCTTGTGTCCTCTCGAATGCCAAGCAGTGAACATTGCTGTAATGTTTTTGTTTCCCGTCTTGCATGTGAGGCATATTGTTTAGGAATTACTCGAGAGCAAGACAATCAATACAATACATACTCACCAACTACATTGGGTTCTAAGTCTATAAATATCGTTCTTGGAACATGTTTGCCAGAACCCGTCTCGGCAAAGAAAGTGTTGAAGGAATCATCTCCACCTCCAATAGTTTTATCAGAAGGCATCTGCCCATCTGGTTGGATACCATGTTCTAAACAGTACAACTCCCAACAGGCATTGCCAACCTGAACACCAGCTTGACCAACATGGACAGATATGACCTCACGCTGAAATGAAATGATATGAAATGGAATATTACATACCACTTTTTAGCATCATTGGCTAATGAGGACGGGCATACGCCATGCAGCGCATGAGGGAAAATTTACCAGCGGCATAAGCCTAATACAAAGGAGTACCAGGAGATGGCGTACTCTACAGGGATCTGAAGTCTTGAACGCGGGCCAGCCTTTGTTGGTGATTTCTGTTCTTAGCTTATATACCATGTGTCACTAAACTGCAGTCGAGTGTCTCAACGTATAGTAACCTGAGGACACAGGTCTTTTGTAAAATTCCACTTTCGAATATTTTGCAATGATTATGTGTCTGAACAGTAATAATACCTGACCACCTGAATGTGGAACCGGACCTTTGTCAGACCAGGATATCGGACCATCCCACAAAAGACTGTTAGATTTGCATAGATTACTCACTTATCCATAAAAATATAATATTCTAAGATGTTAACTTACCATTTTAGTTTTATGATGTATATCAAAGATCACGAATGTAAAGGTAAAAAAGCGTATTAAATGCTCACACAATAGCTATAAAGCAGCTTAGGTGAGAACAATTTTTAATAATAAAAAGGGGTAGTGATCTTGTGTTTTATATATTTTGGGTTACTATTATCTTTGCCACGAGTTGCGTTGAGTCATACTAAATCTTTGATAACAGTGAAATCATTAGGCCTACTCTGTCATAGTTTAAAATAGATAACTGAATCATGAATGAATTAAAAGAATGGACGAACATTTAATTGAGATAGTCCGAAAGATTTCCCAAAGTGTTCATTCTTGTAAAGTACTCCAGTCATTTAAGAATTGTTTTTTCTCCTGAAGGGGCTATCGCCAACTGCAAAACGTTGGTTTGAAAATTATAAATGATGTTACTTCTTCTTTATGCTTTCAAATTACATAATAACCCGAATATAACCAAGGGTTGAAGTGAAGGTCCAATGTTTCGGACCAGGTTCCATTGTTTAATAATTAATTTTTATCACAGAGCAAGATATAAACAATTTCCTTTGGTCATATTTTTATAAATACTCTCTGACTCAGAATATTAGAACGAATTAAGATTACAACTGGTAAAAGGGAGGGAACTCTCTACAGATTATGAATGAATACGTGGAAGGTTCAAAGTATGAAGTCATGATGACTCAAATATCCATCAAATTATTGAAGCACATCAGACCTATAATTATACTATATAAAGTACTTTGTGACATAAGTATTTGAAAATGACACATGTATCAGTAGGTCCAATAATGAAAAATTTCAATCGATGAAAAAACCTCACAGATGTTAATAACCATATAGATTATAATGCAGATATGCAGGTTTTAATGAAGGTCATACCTCTATTTAAATCCATCATTTAACAATTTATCACCATTAATAAGGTTAAAGGGATATATTCAACATATTTTCGACCAATCAAACCGTAATCTCGTAATCTGGATTTTGTACATCTACTCTAATCCGTAATGGTGTTCACAATTCTCCATCGGAATTTCAGCCTTCAAATCTCTATGTAGCCATAATATCAGCGTTTGCAAGGTAACTCGATAAATGTTAAGGTAGGGGAATAACTGAAGGCAGTTCTAGCACTTCTGGAGGCTATTTACATAATATTTAAGACCCAGACCTACCCTCGAAAATGCTGAACATTCCCTTTTAAGAGAATTACTATACCCAACCACAAATGTATCTAGCCTTCGTGAATTCCGAAATAATAAGTTCATTGTTTAGAACAGTCATAATAATTGGGCTTCCACAGAGTTGGATTATTTCACATTCAGCCTTGACAGTTGTACCATCTTTTCCCATCATTTCAGTTTGCCCCCAGTTTGTACTCCCCAGCGACGCTGCTACTGGGGTGTAATTGTACATGAAACTAGTGCTCCGTCCACTGTGGTCAATAACAAGTAAAATTTATTAGTAATTTATAGACATTACACACTGTAAAGATAACCAACTACATGTAGTAGGCTATAGAAGGTACAGAAAATCAATAAGTAGCAATATAACATACTGTATACTTGTAGCTTGAATTTCTTATTCAAATCATACCATTGTGCTAATGTTATAACATTTTAGATCAGGCAATTCCAAGAAGGATTTAAACCATTGCAAATAAACATAAATCGTCTTGCAGGCATTAGTTTCAAAAGCAAACATGATTAGAAGTCAGCCTGAAAAAATGCTGACTTCAGTTGGGCATCATTTGTTCCAAATAATCAAAGCAAAATCCTCTAAAATCTGCAAATTTCTTGAAAATAAATACTTATTAAAATTACAAAGAGAATTGATTTATGCTGCAGAGTTAAAAGGACAAAAATAACAATTCCTATAACTTAATAATAAAGGAAACTAGAAAAAAATACTAGTTATTCACAAGCCTTCAGCAATATTTGAATTTAGAATTCTTTCCATGACGTCATCTGTTAAAATACCAACTTATTCTTCTCATCAATTATTTCATCCAATGGTTTTACTGTTGCTATGGTTACAAATTTATTCACATCTCGCGACAACAAAACTCCCGCTTTTGACCTCACTACTTCACTGGACTTTTGCACAGCTCAAACGACGCATCGTCTGTCGTATCGAGG
Source organism: Lottia scabra (assembly GCA_029955415.1). Taxonomy (NCBI): domain Eukaryota; kingdom Metazoa; phylum Mollusca; class Gastropoda; family Lottiidae; genus Lottia; species Lottia scabra. Next base: position 9,518,889 of record JARJEI010000015.1, read on the forward strand.
TCGCCGAAATCTTTTTCATCTTCCATTTTCACTAGTTACCTGTTTTTAAAAACACATCATTCAAAATGGTGAGTGTTTGTTATTTTTTCTTTAAATAACTCAAAATTTTCAATTTAAAAGATACAGGTGGTTTTTAAATGGCGATAAGATATAGTGGGAAGACATTAGCCGGTATAAAACTGAATAGAGAGATTATTTTCAAACCGGTCTCGCCTTTGTTTGAATAGGGTATTTTTGGCGCTCTTTTTCCAGTCTTTGTTACACCCGACAATTTTTGAATGGCTGAGAGGATATGAGTGACACTTGCACGTATATAGGTTAACGGACAATTTTCAAATTTAAATTCTTTAACGGCATGCTTAACTTACTTTTACCATCTTCACTTATTATTGAATAGTGTTTTTGTATCATAATTTTCATCATATTATGTGAAGCTGCAAAAGTAGAGTACTAGAATGCGATACTTAAAGAGATCATCAGTTTGCACAAAACATAAAGCATCTAATTCAGTTGAGAAAGGGTGGAGTAGATGATACACATTATTATTAGCGAAACTATGATACGGGAGTATGATATTACATATCATAATGATATCAAAATCGCATTGCAAATATACCAAATTCCATGCATATTTTATACATCGGCGTGACTAATTTGGCTACATGTATATTATAGAGTCTGGTCCAATATTACATGGAAAAGGCCAGACCAGAATATCGATCAAAACTGCCATTTAGATAGCCGCCGCGTGTTCTTTCATTATGCAGGAATGTTCAAAATATATTATGTGACTAATGGCATTATATGGGTCTCAATCTCTCTATGGCATTCTATTTGGTATTTGATAGCCACGTCCTATATTAATACCAGAGGTTGGCTGTAACACAGTTAAAACTAAATGTGGGGGTGTCATGAACATAGAGCATTAAGTTAAAAGATATATTTAAATTGTTGATAAAAAATAGGTCAAATTTAATATGGCAACCAAGTGGTGTTTAAATCAATCTAAAAACGTATTTTTGATAGAAATTCAAGCTGTGCTCTGACCTTTTCTTAAAGGTGAACTAGGCTACCACCTACAACCATATACTAGCGATGACCATGTACAAGCGTTCATGTTAGTTTAACGATGTGAGTTTAAAAGCTACAAAAGAAAAATTCCCTCCTCTGTAAATACTAATCGGGGAATACTAAATTCTTTATGATTTCCCGTCACATTTTTATGGTATGTTTGTGAAACAGATGCCAAGTTGTTCGTTAAGGTTCAGTTTTAATTTAGTTTATCAGGCATCCGGTGTTAATCAGATAACAAAAAATATTTTTCTTTAATCATGTTAATGATATGGCACATTGTCAACGAGAATTGATGGAGATTCAAATTCGAAATCGACAGATCAGGTCATGCAAGTGCTCAGCGAACAGTAAGGTTTGATAAACTGTATCATCGAAGAACACGTACAAGCATTGAAACTTGATTAAAATGATAGATTGAAGTGCCTTAGGTTAGGGTGTCATTATGAAATTAATCAATTACTGCGAAATAATGATTCATAATTGTATATTCGACCTGAATGCGATATGAGAATTGAACAATTTACAACTGCTATATTAAGTTTATCACATAGGAATAGGGACGAAAGTATACATGTAAAAGCTGTATTAAAAGCAAATTGTCTCGACAGTTGATCATGTTTCCATCAACAAGCTATTTATTTTGCTCATTAAAACGGGTTGGGCCTGTTTTTCTTTTCCATTCAACCATAACATAGCTGCAGGGTGTGTTGATTCATAATCTTCCCGGTTTATATAAAACTTGTCATTCTAGAATCCTATTTATATATAAACTGAAATAAAAAATAAAAATATTTTCTCTAATCTAAAAAAACAGCATTACTCATACAGGAAAGTATCGATTGAATATTGATTCTGATTAAGCCGGTATTATTTATTATTTATTCATATATATCCTCTTATAGTCATCACATCTGGCAAGGTTTACATTCGATATTATTACTCATATTGTCAATATACATTATAGACAGCTGAGAGCAGGACTGACTACATGTATATCTAAAATCAATAACTGCTTCTCATACAAAAGTATAGCTAATATTCCAATAGCTGTTAACAACAACAGAAAGAGGAATAGACAAAACCTCAACGTACTTTCATGTAACAACCAAACTTATATAGTCACATACCACGCCTAAAATAAGATAGATTGGTGATCACATAATACAATATGAGTAATTGGATATCAGATGGATCGCGGTACTGGCACAGTCTGAGAGCAACTGGATTTTTGGCTACTACTGAACAGTTCACTGATGGTGAATGACCTATTTTGAATCATCAACCTTAATCTCCTTCAGAAAAAAAAAATGTTTGACCCGTGACAATTTTTCATAATTGGTTGTTGAATTTCTGGACTATAGTATATTTATTATGTTAAAGTAGTACTAGCAAGCTGGTACAGCCATCCAATATAGTTAATTAACTTTGTTCACTTAGTCATTTATTAGTCGATGGTATCAAGTTTACTATTTATTATGACTCATTCAGCTGGTCAATTTACAATAAACATAAACGTGCTGAGTTTGATAACTACAACCTCACATACAGATTAACATAATCCTGGCTATGTTTACAAATTACAACCGCTATCTAAATATTTCAATTTGAAACGATGTTATAAATAGTGAAGCCCACATTCACAATAAAACATCTGTAATACCCGAAGTACCACAAAAGACAAAATCTTTGTCGAAAACGTACAATATACCGTTCTCATTCCTTTTTTCAGCGTGAGTGTATCTCTATCCATGTTGGTCAAGCTGGTGTCCAGATGGGCAATGCCTGTTGGGAGTTGTACTGTTTAGAACATGGTATCCAACCCGATGGTCAGATGCCTTCTGATAAAACTATTGGAGGTGGAGATGATTCTTTCAACACTTTCTTCAGTGAGACTGGTGCCGGTAAACACGTACCAAGAGCTGTCTTTGTTGATTTGGAACCAACGGTTGTAGGTTAGTACAATTTTTCTTTTCCGAAATTCACCTATTTTGCTGCAAACAAAATATGTTAACATAAGAAATATCAAGCATGTGGACCCTCCAAAGAGTTCAGTCTTGTACTAGCCTGTGATGTTTCGAAGAGTGAGCTATCACAATGTTGTCAGGTGTGAAAACTTGAAATTTATTTCTTCTTATTTTGTTGCAGATGAGGTCCGAACTGGTACCTACAGACAACTCTTCCACCCAGAACAACTTATTACTGGTAAAGAAGATGCTGCCAACAACTACGCCAGAGGTCACTACACTGTTGGAAAGGAACTCATTGATATGGTCCTTGACCGAATTCGAAAATTAGCTGATCAATGTACTGGACTTCAAGGTTTCCTCCTCTTCCACTCATTCGGTGGTGGAACCGGATCTGGTTTCTCATCTCTCCTTATGGAAAGATTGAGTGTCGATTATGGCAAGAAATCCAAGCTGGAATTTGCTGTTTACCCAGCTCCCCAGATTTCCACTGCGGTGGTAGAACCTTACAACTCTATCCTCACAACCCATACCACCCTGGAACATTCCGACTGCGCCTTCATGGTTGATAACGAGGCTATCTACGATATCTGCCGAAGAAATCTGGACATTGATAGACCATCCTACACCAACCTGAATCGACTTATTGGTCAAATCGTCAGTTCCATCACTGCTTCTCTGCGATTTGATGGTGCTTTGAACGTCGATCTTACTGAGTTCCAGACCAACTTGGTACCTTACCCACGTATCCATTTCCCATTGGCTACTTATGCTCCAGTTATCTCTGCCGAGAAAGCTTACCATGAACAGCTCTCTGTCATGGAAATCACCAATGCCTGTTTTGAACCAGCCAACCAGATGGTCAAATGTGATCCTCGTCATGGTAAATATATGGCTTGTTGTATGTTGTACCGAGGCGATGTTGTTCCCAAGGATGTCAATGCTGCTATTGCTACCATCAAGACCAAGAGAACCATCCAATTCGTCGACTGGTGTCCAACTGGTTTCAAAGTCGGTATCAACTACCAACCACCAACTGTTGTACCAGGAGGTGATTTAGCCAAAGTACAGAGAGCCGTTTGTATGTTGAGTAACACCACTGCCATTGCTGAAGCCTGGGCTCGTCTTGATCATAAATTTGATCTTATGTACGCCAAGAGGGCTTTTGTTCATTGGTATGTTGGTGAAGGTATGGAAGAAGGTGAATTCTCTGAAGCTAGAGAAGATTTGGCTGCCCTTGAGAAGGATTATGAAGAAGTTGGAATTGATGGTAATGATGAAGAAGGCGAAGAAGGAGAAGGAGATGAATATTAAACTCTTTCAGAATCATTCGATATCGTAATCAATGTACATCTGTCATTCAGTTTAAAGCTTCCATTGGACTAGTTTTTGAAAATTCTAAGTTTTATGTCAGGTTTTCCGAAATATTATTACTTAAGATTTTCAGAGACTGGTTCAAGATTTTTATGTAAACGTATTAACAAGTATCACATCATTGTATGCTTAACTTGATTTTCGTTTTTCAGTATTCCTAATCTTGTCTTAACTGTCAACTATTATCATATAAACTTTCTTCAATGATGGAAATTGGTGTCTTTTATTGCATGTGTGGTCGTGCACTTCCCTGTCTGATCCGAATATGATTTGTTTGGTATTTATTCAACCCATTTGTTGATACTAGTTCATGCAATATGATTAGAATCCAAAGGCTTATCGAGGCTTTAGCAATAATAATGTTTCTTAAAATACTGTACCCCAATCACAAAAAATGACCTATCCAAAACATGGTAATGAAACAGCAATGACTATCCTTTGATAGAAACTCAGAGAAATATGGTACTTTAAATAAGAATACATCATCTTGATGGCTTAGATTACAGAGAGAGAGAGAGAGATCCGAACTTCCTGACCAGCTTGTGTAGAGAAGACACAGGTAGACAGAGAGCAAAATCAATTTTAAAACATTATATGATGTACAAAAGATATGTAATATTCTGCGTCCAATAAATAAGGGGCTATAACTCTTGAATATGTGACCGAGATCTGACCACACGTAAATACTTTGTAACTCTGCCTCTGAATTATGTGAAAAAGACTACAATCTATCTGTAGTATAATGGGTCAATCAAAATAAAAGTGCCAAACCATTGCATGTAGTAACAATGAAATTGGATTCAGTAAATTAATCCTGCGTGAAAATAAGTTACGTGGACTGGAAATCAACCACTGAAACGTAGTTTATGGCTGTCACGTGACATGTAAACGGGTTTATCATCGAGAGTGTCAGTAGATTTTCACCAGAAACTCACGAGACACCTTAACGTCTGTGTGAGGTTACAAGCTATCGTCTGCTATTCTTCCAATTTTAGCCTGCTGTTCATATTACCTCGTAAGAATGGTAAGTAAATTTCAAAATACTTTTAACTCCGTGAACATAAATAACACTGTACTTATGGTGATTATTTGAATGGTTGATGATTTTGAGGTCGGTTTTCAACAAGATGAACATATTGATGAAATAATTTTGTAACTGCTTTTTGTCTTATTTTGAAAGCGCATGTTAGCAGCCATACTTGTGATAAAAATTTGTTGGTAAGAAATGAAAAATATGTTAGTGTGTGTCAATCTGGTATTAACATCTAAATTTTAGTGTTTATATTTAAACCTGTTATCAGATGTGATTGTTCTATAGCAATACAAGTATGAAAGTGTTTAGTCTACAGTGAGCTAATTCTGGGACAATCCTCAAACCTCGAAAGAGCTATTTAAAAAGCAATTTACACTTGTAGGGTATACTCCGATTCACTTCATGTTAAATTATTACATTACATGTATTCTCAAGCATTTATTCGGTTAGTATCAAGCACAGTTGTTGAAGAATATTGTCACTTGTAGAATAAAAACTCCTCTAGAATGATAAGTAGATCAACAGGAAACACTGAACTATGATGATGTCGGTTTAAGTCCGGTCATAGGCCTATAATATAATATGAGTGAAAACATTCGTATATCCTTCCTTGCCATCAAACCTAAACAGTTTTTATAATAGGGCTATGTGGCTATTAGCTAAGCTAATTTTATGGAAATTAAGTGGTTTGTGCCTCATAATTATTCGGCAGTCTAATAAGTTTATGAAAATGGCGGTGATGAAAATGTAGGCATATAGTTTGGGTGTTTTTGGCAACAAGATCATATGGCTAAATATTCAACTAAATATTTTATAATGAACTTCAAAAGAAATTATAATCATGATTATGTGATATGGAAAGTATTTAAAAATCTGTATAAATAACACCGACCAACAAAAAGTTCACTAGTGCGCAGTACCTTGTACCACATTCACTGTTGTTTTAGTACATAACATAATAGTTAAAATGTTAAAAATGTTGGCAACATAAGTTACATATACGGTTTTATATATACATATACAACCTTAAATATGTTTTGTGTCACCATTTTTCATGATACACACGAATGATTTTCAACATAGAGAAATATCACACAAGCTTCATCTTAGTGAAATGGGAATGTTTTTTTTTTATGTTGGGCGATCGAATGATGAAAGGTCAAGGATATTTGCTTCCTTTATCTTGTGTATCTGTCCGGAAAATTCTTAAAGGATGCGAGAGTATAGACTACCCAATGTCATTAAACTTAGTCATCCATGAAACGTTCATCCCTAATGACAATCTTTCTCACATCACATAATGTTATCACATCTAATGAAAGGGTAAGGTCATAAGTATATTCCCTGACTCACCCCGTTATAAAACTGACAAAATATGAATACTCTAGTTTATATATTGATTGATATCAAACGTTTGGCCGCAGGCACTTATACTTAGATTTGCAGTTGATAGAATAACGTACAGGGATTGTAGGTGATTGTGTTTTATATGGGTATAAGCTCAATTTAGTTAAATTCTCATTATGCATCACACTCCTAACCGATACATTTTCCTTTTTAAATAAGAATGATAAAACTTTAAAATTCTACAGAAAACAAACTTTCTTATCAGGCGACTTAAATGGCGTGTTATGTTTTTAAATTACGTGCATACTAAAACCATGTTATACAAGCGAATTGTAACACTGTACGCAGTTTATCTTTTATGTCTCATTCAGTTGGTCAGTTTACAATCAAAAGAATGAAGACTGATATTGTTTTTCACTCATGCTGTATTTTATAACACAGATTTACATGATCTTGGCTATGTTTTAATTTGATACGAGCGTAAAAATAGTAAAGCCCACAATAATACAGCTGTAATACCTGAAGTTCCACACAAGGCTTAATCTTAAAACTCACCGTTTTCTTTTCTCTTTTCAGCGTGAGTGTATCTCTATCCATGTTGGTCAAGCTGGTGTCCAGATGGGCAATGCCTGTTGGGAGTTGTACTGTTTAGAACATGGTATCCAACCCGATGGTCAGATGCCTTCTGATAAAACTATTGGAGGTGGAGATGATTCTTTCAACACTTTCTTCAGTGAGACTGGTGCCGGTAAACACGTACCAAGAGCTGTCTTTGTTGATTTAGAACCAACTGTTGTAGGTAAGACTAACCATTCTGTTTACATTTTAAACTGTATCTGTTTATGGACAAAACAAGTCTTTTTCTTTTATTTGTACAAAGTTTACAATATAATGACCTCTATCATATGATTTTTATCTTGTTTCAGATGAGGTCCGAACTGGTACCTACAGACAACTCTTCCACCCAGAACAACTTATTACTGGTAAAGAAGATGCTGCTAACAACTACGCCAGAGGTCACTACACCGTTGGAAAAGAGCAGATCGATCAAGTACTAGATCGGATCCGAAAATTAGCTGATCAATGTACTGGTCTTCAAGGTTTCTTACTTTTCCACTCATTTGGTGGTGGAACTGGGTCTGGCTTTACATCCTTACTTATGGAAAGGTTAAGTGTCGACTACGGGAAGAAGTCCAAACTGGAATTTGCTGTTTACCCAGCTCCCCGAATTTCCACTGCAGTGGTAGAGCCATACAACTCTATCCTCACAACCCATACCACCCTGGAACATTCCGACTGCGCCTTCATGGTTGATAACGAGGCCATCTACGATATCTGTCAACGATGTTTAGATATATCTCGTCCCAGTTACACCAACTTGAACCGACTTATCGGTCAAATCGTCAGCTCCATTACTGCTTCTCTGCGATTTGATGGTGCTTTGAACGTCGATCTTACTGAGTTCCAGACCAACTTGGTACCTTACCCACGTATCCATTTCCCATTGGCTACTTATGCTCCAGTAATCTCTGCTGAAAAGGCTTACCATGAAACTATGACTGTAATGGATATCACCAATGCATGCTTTGAACCAGCTAATCAGCTAGTCAAATGTGATCCTCGTCATGGTAAATACATGGCTTGTTGTATGTTGTACCGAGGTGATGTTGTTCCAAAGGATGTCAATGCTGCTATTGCGACCATCAAGACCAAGAGAACCATCCAATTTGTTGACTGGTGTCCAACTGGTTTCAAAGTCGGTATTAACTACCAACCACCTACTGTTGTTCCAGGAGGTGATTTGGCAAAGGTTACTCGTGCTGTTTGCATGCTTAGTAACACCACTGCCATTGCTGAAGCCTGGGCTCGTCTTGATCATAAATTTGATCTTATGTACGCCAAGAGAGCTTTTGTTCATTGGTATGTTGGTGAAGGTATGGAAGAAGGTGAATTCTCTGAAGCTAGAGAAGATTTGGCAGCTCTTGAGAAGGATTATGAAGAAGTTGGCCAAGAAGATGTCGAGGAAGAGGAAGACGCTGGGGATGAATATTAGTGACAAACGAAGACGCTGATGGGACAATCGTTTATATTATTTAATCTCTTAACATTGCAAAAATTAACAACAGTCCTAAGACTAAAGTTTTGAAAACAATTATATACTTGTTCTTTAAGAACATATTTTCTTGAATACATAAAAGTTTGTACTGTATTTTTCACAAAATGAAAATGATTCATCTATTATAAATACTCACGTTAAACTAATCATGTTTCATATTAATTTTTGTTAAAATAAAATGTATCCTATTGTCAAAAGCAACGAATAAAAAAGTTTCAAATTGCAAGATTCTTAAAGGTTTTATATTATACAGATCTGTTTGTAGAAGACGCGAAACTATAAAACGGAATGGTGTAGGTAGATCCTTTTTCGAAGGCATATTGCAGACTTTGACGAGTTTTGAAGCACATAACATTCATTTCCTAATAAGATCTAAATTGTTGGTTTCAAAAGACTGCAAGTAAATTAGCAGCATTAAGCAGAATCTGGACAAGCGTTAGATTTAATTCCAATTATTCAAATGTGTCTTAACTGCCGTTGGTTGTAGGTGTTCTATTTATTATTGAAATGTAGATCCTTTAAACGACAGTTACTTGATCTTCGCCTCGGGTCGTCAGCCGCCATAAAGTCCTCTTTTAATATTCGGTACTTCTTGTTGGTCCTTCATTGAAGTATAATAGTGGTAATATCACCTTATCCTTTTATACTTTTGTCGAATCTTTCGTACAGGTCTAAAATTATTCGAATATGACTATTACCTTCAAGGGAAGGCACTCTTGTACATTTGAGCAACGTAAATGCCGCGAAAACAAAACATTGCACGAAAGAACCATTAAACGATGGATAAGAAACCTTAATGTTTCATTAGTGTTCTTTTGAGTGTAGAAACTTTCAAGAAAGAATATTCGAATTATAAGAATGATCGTTATAAGGGAAGCAGTCGGCATTGTTTTAGTTTGAATATATCTACATATTATAAAGGTACTAAGGATGTACGGAAATAATAAAATCTCTTCTAATATTCCTCATACAGAAATTGAAAGACCAATAGTATTTAGTTTTCTAAAGCCATAGTCTCCCTTTAATGGTGATAAACATGAGTTGAAGGTGAGCTTTGCACACTGATTAGGTTAACTCAATCAATTTTCGTTTTTGAGACTTAGGTATAATAGGTTGAACTAATGCTGAAAGTGCTCCTTTAACAAAATTAGTTAATTATTTACCTTATCACCTATCACTTAATGTCAGCTAAATTACTTTTGATAATAAAACAAACAATATGACATTTTATTTGTTTACAATTAGATAGAAACAGTTTTATTTTCTAGAACCTTATCATAGTTTAATTGTAAAAATAGCATTTTGACTAACCATCATTCATAAGTTGCTGCTATTTACCAAATGACCACCGGAACTGGGGGATATTTTGATCAGTTGGTTGCTGACCTTGAATAAATCACCATTCAAATGTAAAATTGGGCGAACAGACCATTCTCTTACAAATCTGAATAGATATTGATCTGTCAGAGTTATTTTAGAATTATTGAGATATAATTACTTTAACCGATAAAAAAGTATGATATTCAAAATGCAGATTGTGGTAATTAAGGCGAGGACGGTTGTAGAAAGAATCTATTAGAAATACCATCTACCAATAAAAAGAGGAATTTCCAATACAGTGATTATTTCAGGGGCGGACTGGGCCGCATGGCCACATGGCTAAAGCCATGCGGGCCGGTGTGCACGGGGCCGGTTTGTGAAAAATGACAAAAAAAAATATATATTTAAAAAAAAAAAAATTGGTCTACTCCAAATTTCAAAAGAAAGTGGCCGAAATCCGCTGGAGGCGCTCGGAAATCACGTTTATGGCAGTCATTTTTCATTTTTTTTAGGGGGAGGACCCCTTAAGCAGTGGCGGACCCAGGGGGCGTAGAGGGCGTTTTACTTTGTCTTTTTTTTTTAAGAATGGGGAGAATACGAAATTAAAAATGTCTAACCCATTTACGTTTACTATAAAACATACATGGTCCACGTCAAAAACCGTTAAATTAGTACAATTTATACTTATTTTATGTTTTTAAGCCAAAGAAAAAGGTCAAAAAAAATTTACATATGTGCCCCCCCCCCCCCTTTCGAAAAACATGCATCCGCCTATGTTAAGACCCCGAGCGTGCTTTGCCCGACACGCTTGAGTGGGCCGGTCAATGAAAAAAAAAACCATGGCCGCGTCACGGCCCCAGTCCGCCCCTGGATTATTTAGTTATAAAATGGTGTTTTATATCTCCATGAATTTCTCAGAATTCTTATAAAATCATAAAAGAAATAATGTGAATTCCAAGGTGGGGTAGTTTTACAAACCAACAAAATATTGAAAAGCATTAAACTTTGAACACCCAGCTAGATAAATTGTATGGATTATCAGAGAAATACATGAATTGGGAGTTATGTTATTGGGTTAATGGAGGGTTACAGTATTTTTTCAGCATTGTACCAGATATTATTGAACAGTAGAAAGGTTAATTACAGGATTCAGATGTAGACGTATTTGTCTGTATTCAGAGAACAATTAATCCTCTTGTCACTAGAACTATATCTAACCCACTGACCCTTTTATTATTCTAATTATTCATGACTTAATACATTATCGTTCTTGTCAATATCAGAATAATATGACCAGTGACCAGCAGCAGTTAACACAACCACCACAACCACTATCATACACTGTACCTGACAATATTATGCAACGAACACAGGACATAAAAGTCTGGAGTGATAATGTATGCAAGAATTTATACTGGGGCCACGTGTCATGGTATATTTGATAGTATTCCCTCTTTCCCTAATTATGAATATTCCTGATCATCTGGCAAGTGGTTTTATACCTTTTCGTGTTTTTTCTCTTTCTAAGAGGCAGAAGCATTGATTAAAGGTACCAAAGTCTTCGGTTTTAATGGAACAGAGATGCCTTAGGGACGTTAATTAGTTGCCAGATTCAGACTGGTCCAGTTCAGGTCAAATTCAATGACCACAAATTCTTGTGAAATGCAGTCTGGCTTAAGTTAAATACATAATTTATTGAATTTCCTTTCTTTGAACCAGCAGGGCCTACACCTACCGGCATAATAATGTGATGCATTGTAGTATGTCGCAAAATTAATCTTTGGAAGGAACAAAAATAATATGACATAACGTTTATCACTGTTGAAAGAATATTGTTGAAGTTAAAATTCCTTAAACCTATGAAGCAATTTGATGCTAACCCAATCTACAGCTGATAAAATTAAGCTTGGTATTGCTTTGTATGTTTTAATTGGATATTTAATTGACTAGAAATTTTAGATATTAAATACATTACATGTTTTATTAAAATTTCTGGACTCACGTCTTTAAGGTGAGTAACCCTTGCGATCTCTTAAATAGGTTTTTAACACAATTCTTGATAACCAATAACCAATAATTCGTCCCATCTTCTATATTTGATGAGATGAAAATGTTTCCTAGACGTTTAATTCAATAAGGTGTTAGACTAATTTATTTGATTCACTAAGTTGTATATATATTTGAAATAAAGTGTGAGATTTCCCAAGAGAAGTTAAAGTTGTCGTAAAAAGTGAATTGGACGAGAAATAAGACGTCTGAAGAATGTTAACCTATTTTCTACATGATTAAGCGATGTCGCCGATGATGACTGGAATGTTTTTATATATTACTTAGTGCTTTTATTGCCAATACAACACTTATTATAAGATTCTAGATTTAATATGGACTATAACGTCGACCATAAAACTTTGTATCAAGTTCATTGCCAATAACAGGGAAGTTGATGGCAATATATAAATTGGATTGGAAGAAGGTATTCTAGGCTATGTTTGTGTATCATGGACACCAACCTGGCCAGATTATAGCAAGAATCATAGATTTGGGACAGAAGAGAATGGTGTAAATGTTTGGTGTTCAAAATAATCATTCTGGATTCTGTCCTCCAATTTTCCCCAAAGTAAACTTTTACAGCTTAAGAAGTATTGATCATTCCACTATTCAAGCCCTAGGAACGTCTATGCCGGATTTAAGCGCATTCAATGATAAATTCAGGCTAGCAAAATAAATGTATTACTTGACATCCGAATGAACAAAATAAGACCTTGTATCACTTTATTAGTAAAAAGATCTTACTCAAGGTTCATTTCATTATTGGACTACCTATCTGTGAAAATTTCACCGCAAGCTCCAAAAACAACCCATGATGCACCTTAAACAAATTTGCTGTCAATAAGTACGTTAAGGTTCGCAATCTATAGATACTAAGTGTTCATCGTTATTATTTTCAACTTGAATTAATAAGTTTGCGTGTATAAAATATTCAAAGATGTAGAAATCAATTTTGTCATCATTAGCATGGGTGCTGTAACAGGTACCAGAAGGAAATCATGGGGTGAATTAACTTATTCACCCAATCGCACTAGAATCAAAGTGATTTGTAGAGCATGATCTGGAATATCGACCATAATGATGTAATTACCTAGTTAACTAATTGATGTTATATAAGTACATAATGTGTACAGTACACATCATAGATTTGCGTATTTATGTTAGTTTTCTGTAATAGTATTGGTTCTAAACATATTACATTTTATAACAGCACATTATCACGATTTACCAAAGACTGTGTCCACGTTTGACGTCACATAATATGCAGAAGTGCATGTTCTCTAAAATTGCATTTTACGTGCACGTATGAAAGCCAAGGATGACCTTCGTGAAAATGTGTCTCCTATCATCGACACGAACTAATCAGATCATATATCTCAACAGATTGCATTTCTGTCAAAAAATCGGGTATGAAACTATTATTTAGAACGAAATTTTTCTGTACAACTCCTTTAAAAATCTCAATCAGACGCTATTGATGGAACTCACACTGACCTCTCTTTAGCTGCTTAATGATGCATTGACAATGAATAATACACATCATTACCCTTATTAACAGCCTTCTTTATAATTTGTACATACAGGGCGATACAGTTCCAGATCCAACTGGGAAATTCACCACTATTGTTTTGCTCTGGAGGATCTACGAAGCGCTCGTAGTTTAAAATGATTTAGTTCTCTTGCGTATGAATTGAATGTAAGACGTAATTTTCTTTATTTATTAGTCGGAAATTTCTTTGAATTCTAAGTTATACAATAAATAGCATGCATTGCATTCATGCAACTTGTCACAGAAAAATTATTAAAATTTTTGAAACGAAAAATAAATCGCATGGACTGAACGAGTCATACATACCATACTGTATCTTCCGATAGACGCTATTCTGTCCCTATGGTTCGGTACGTTACTAGGTATCCCTTTCTAAGGGTCTATATAGCTAATAATATTTATGAGACATATTATTATTTTAAAACTAACACTAACATATGGTGTCTGAGAATGCAGAGCTGTGGTAGCATTGGTCCAAATTGTCGTTAAGCTAAGTTATAAAAAGTTTGTTTAAAGTACTAAACCGTTTTTTTGCCAGATGCAGAAAGAGTGTTAAGAATGTATACCTTTAAATATGTTGGTTAGCAGAGTTGCACAGTTAATACCTCAATATCAGCTTAAAATCCTTTTAATTCTCGGAAAAACTCAGCAGCTGATTTTATTTCAATATAGACATTATCATATAGTTTATTAGATAGAACTGTGTTGGTGATTAAATGACATTGACTGGATTATAAAAGAAAATATCTTTCTATACCACCTGAACCAAATACCGGAACTACTGAGCTGAATAATGATTCACTACAAGGACACACAATACGTCAGTGATGACGTATCTTTATCTAAACTCTTTGTCCAATGTGGATTCCTTCGAACTCTAACGTTATACACTATCGTCGTAGCCTGTTCCTTCATCTATTGTACGCTGAAAGTTCACAATAAACGTACATTGTAAATGATGGAATATTTGTTTTTTAAATATCTGAGTAGTTTTTGTGGGATTTGTTTGTACCCAAAGAGAGTTCACGTATTAATAGAGTGAGCCAATGGAATTTAGCTCAAAATGTATCGTGGGCATATTCTGCGACATCCTTGTCCTAACATCAGTCATCATAGTCTAAGACACAATGTTCAAAAAATATACATGTACATTAAATTAAATGAACAAATGAATTAATTATGAGCCATAACAATGTGATTCAACCATTAAAAACAATCAAAAACCAGTTTTAAAATACTGTAAGTTCATGAGAGTCAACAATAATTATAATATGCAGGTCTACAACGATCAGCTGAAGTAGTTTAGGTGTTTGTTTGAAATGAGTTTGGTCAACATCTAAAGATGAACTTGATGAAGATGGAGACATTTCATCAGGATCTTCCTTCTTTAATGGGACTAGCAGCGGAACCGAATGAATTGTTCCCATCCACTAAAGCAGTCCCCTTCCCTAACTTCAATAGTTTCTGGTTTCCATTGCTTCCGGTGGAGTTAGTTTACTATCAGGAACATCCATAGAAATATAATCAATTGGCATGTGGTATCGATGCAATGTTCCCCGGTTACTGTGTCTCTCTGTAATCTTTCCAATTGGTAGAACATCTTATGCATTCCTTACCTTCTATAAAATGTAGGGGCTTTGTGTTCTCAGATATGTTGCAGATAAAATGTGCTCTGTGTATTAAGCCTACACGCAGGTAAAGCTAACAGAACAGAACACTGGATTGTAGTTCTGAAAGAATATTAAAAAAAGCAATCAGCTCTTAGAGAAGGGCTTGACGTTTTCAACTGGATGCACCTGATAAAGAAGAAACTTCATGTTCATTTTTTTTCATAAAAGGTTTTTAAACAGAATACAAATGTACATATATTGATTACGACTTCCGCTCAACTCGACAAATAACATTAACAATATTTATCTTGTAATTATCCAAAATTCGGCAAAGTTCAGACTTAATTAGGCTATATTTGTTTACGAAATACAACTGTTTGAGAAGTACTTCAATCACTAATTCTCACTATTTACACCATTAGACTAATTATCCCTCACTTTTGTTTTTGTTTATCTGTAAATACAAGTGCAAATACACAATTTGTGCTTTTTTTTTTTTATATAGATATTTTTTAAGTTAGGACGATAATTCATAAATTTTTCCTCGAGGTATACCCATTGCGTTTCTAATAAGAGCATGTAAAGCACAGAATAATGTCGACGGAGCAGCTAAAAAACTCACACATTTTAAAACATACAGACATTTTCTAAACAGTACACATTACACAACAAAGAACATTTATAGCCAAGGACTTTCAGTCCAAAACACATTACAAAACAGAAAAACAACAGTAAACACACAAACCCACATTCGTTTAGTGACGTATAATATATTCGATAACTGCAGACTGCAGATGTAGTCGTTTGGATATATGCCCGTTGTATCAAATTTGTGCATCGAAATATTATGATCATATACATGAAAATTCAGTCAAAAACTACATTGCAATCCAGAATTCATCCTGAAAATGTACATCATACAACCTATTATTTGTAATCAGTTACTTAAGTGAGTATTTACAAGGCTATACGTCAGCTGTACATTATAGTTGTAATGAAACATTCATATCTTTTCTTTGAATCGAATTTTTAAAGATTACTTTATGTATCTAGACTTCTAATACTAAATTTCAATTATAAACTCCATCAAAACATGTCAGGATGAAGGTGATTGAGGAGTAGAAAGGCGTCGGTTATTTCGTTAAAGATTAGTCAAAACAATTTTGAAAGGATAAGATCACAAGTAACAAATTAAGTTCACTTATTCCAATAATTTCGTCTATATTTGTTATAGGTTCGAGAACGGGGAAATGTTTATACATTGCAAGGTTAAATTTACATGCAAAGGTCACGCTAGTATAATGACATAAATCTGTACAAATACAACAATTCCGTTAATTAAAATCTCATTCAAAACATAGAAAATCGAGAGTAAAACAATGTTTAGCGGTGAACTCCTCCAAAGAGAAGTGCCAACAAAGAAAATACAGAAAGGATATGGAATACTGTATTTCTCATATTTATATAGGTATCGGCGGGGGTGTAGGGCTTCGAGACGATCTAGCGAGTCAGAATCCAGTTGATTGCAGTAACTAGTGGTCGATCATTTTGATGTGCTCGTTTCTTTTGACTGCGACGAATGCGTTAAGATAATTCAAATTTCGGAGACAATGGATCAACCATTCAAATTTAAAAAAATAAGTCACTAAACGGATAATGTGTTTAAAAACAAGAAAAAAAGCTGAGTATCTTTAGCAACATAACCACCATGACCTTCAAATCTGTAAGAAGATGTTTACAAAGTTTTTGAATCTATATTCTATTTTCGACTAAAACAGATTCTCCGTCATTTACCCGATTAGGAAAATATCGTTAACTGAGAGAGATCGTGTCTTTCCATGTTATATTCTGATTAATTAAATCTGTTTTGAATTAATAACTGTGTTCCCTGCCTTTTCAACCACTAGATGAGTTATATCAAGTATTTCATGCAGAAATAACACTTGGATTGACTGTTATACTGTCACCTTTATCATTGTAATTGTGTTACACGTATTTATCTAACACTTACGGATAAATATCACGACACTTAATGGGAAGTTGATGATAATAATGATCGCCAGGGGCTACTTCCTGTTTCAGCTCCCCTCGGCATATATCGATATAGACTTTAATCTTACAGTAGTTTATTGTATTATATGCAGTTTTTAGAAACTTGCCAGGAGAAATCAACGAAGATTAGTTCATGGCTAAAATAAACCATAGAACGATGACAGAAACAAGCAGTTACCTCGACTTCTTTTACTTTAAAGTCAAGGTAAGAGACAAAATAAAGGCATGATAAATCTTCTGAATCTGAATCTGATGAAATCCGATAATACAATATATGACTCTCTTTTAGATGTTAAATTGGACAACATTTTCGGCAACATCTTGTCGAAATGTTATCAGTGTGTACAGTACAGGTGTTGTTAAATTATAACAGTACTAATGTACTATCAGTGCTATTTTAACCGATTAAAACAATTTAAATGCGCCTTAGATTGTTCCAAACGAGAGTTCGTCGAGACATGAAAGGAAAGGGATATTCTTTATCTCCTTTGTGGCTATAAAACTTCCACGAATCATGTATTAATCTCCACTCTTGGGACTATTTAATTGTCTTTAACATTCTCGTTTTGAACCCAGACTAATTTAAGAGCGTGGTTTTAAAAGTGTGAAGCAATGAGTTATTATATATAAATGTATTTTATGGAGATATTGCTCTTTTAAAAGATTTGCAATACCTTTGATTATATTATTTTATCTACTCTCGTAAATGAACAAGATAATCGCTGATACAGAGATAAAAATACTAAGTGCCAGGTCGGCCACGACAAACAAGGAGAATGGGTGCGGACAGAGCAGCTTAATATATTGCATAGTTACAATTTCAATCCAAGCTCACAATCTGCACCAAATCTTTTCAGAATCAGATGACCTTCACTGCGAAATTGTCATCATAAAATGTTATTCAGATAACCCTGATTTGTTTTTCTTACAAGTCAATAAGGCCTCTTGGCTAATATTTCTTATAGCTTATAACATAGGCTAATTATTTTACTTCCTTGTCTTATGTGATATTTTAATTATTACAAATAGTATCATTAATGTGGAGTAGAGTTATGATATGTTTTTTCTTAAGAAATTTTCAAGTATCTTAACTACAATAAGTTACTTACTTTCCATGATGAATCCCGTAAAATGATACACTAACTTTCGCATATATGATGATACTAAAAGAATAAATACTAAAGGGATAAAACTTACAATCATCAAAATTGAAAATATGCTCTTAACTCTTAAGAATTGCAACCTGTTAAGTGGGCACGATCTGAAACCAACCAATTTCAGCTCATCCCTTATTCCAAGTGAATGTAAACCACTAATATATAGTTCAATTTAATATAACTGACAATATATCAAAAATTGGAATCAGCAAAGTGAGTACATAATGCCGTAAACCCTTGAGGTCAAATGCTGACAAGTTGTCTGATCATATTTGCATCTGTACAAACGTACATAATCAACCGTAAATATATGAAAACAATCGTACACAAACTGTAGTCTTAATAGTGATTTCGAGATATCCATATAAAATGTCATTAATATATCGCCAATTCATACTGGAAAATTTTCGTACAAAAAGTTAAATCTGCAGAGAGCTAACACAGCTGCCAGATCGTTTGTTTTGTGCTCACACCAAATCTATAAAAATGTGTTACGATAAAAAAAATGAAAAAGGTTTTAAAGAGTCAGATGGTTTTACATCATGTTAGCAAGAAAGCTTCACCTACTGGAAATGAAACACTGCTTTCTTCAAAATGAAATTAAAGAAATAAGTTTAATACAATTCGTGCTTGGCCCTCTTTTGATATTGCTTAGCTCCATTAAGAACCGGATATATAAACATTATCATTCTCAAAGGACGTCGTTAGGATCGCGTAATGAGCACTTAACTTGATTGGGACCTAATAAAACTATGATTAATTAAGTGAAATGTTGATTGAAATTATCTACAAATATTGGTCATGTTTAATTATAGACGAGAAAAGACAATACGCAGTTATTGGTTTCTACTTACACCAATCAATACGGTACTATTAGACAGCCGCCTCAAGTATAAAAGTACTGTTAAAGGGATTTCATCAAATGAGATCTAGAAGAAAATTCCATTTATGTCTGTTCTGTAGAATTCCATTAATATGATCCATACCTAACTGCATCTGTGGATTGCTGATACTCTAGATGGAATTTTGCTATAAAGCCTCCTCTGTTGATCCCACATAAGGTGATTTCATCGTACCTTGTGAAAGAGCTCGAACTAGCAAGCTTGTGTGAAACGCAGAACGCTAACGAAACAAGGTATACGTCAAGGGGCACATCTAACATCACATTTATTGCTCGACCTATCTGTCACAAGAATGATAGCTGTGGATGTAAATAGTCCCTCCCATTACTTAGTATACTTATACTAGACGAGTAAGAATTGTAACAGTTCAAATATTATATTTGATTATTGATGTCTTTGTTCTCCATCTGTGAGATGGACCTCACATACTCAAGAAATATTTCTTCCATCTTCCATCATTAAGAATATCAAAAAGAGTATTGAGCGGCCAGCGAGGAGGCTCTTTCAGAAGAAACACTTGGCACCAAGTCTTTTCAGAATCTTGGTTGGTTTCCTTTGGTTCCTTTTCTAGACCGTCATTGTGAACATCAAACAAAATGTCAGGGAGACACAGGATTCATAAGTTAAAACAAATGTTTTCTGCAAGTGGCATCTGCATCTGGTTTTATCTAGATACTAATGCAAACTCGGGATAATATCCAAATCATCATTCATTGGAACATATATTAGCCAATACATCATTGAAAGGAGATTAAGCTATTGAGCTTTTAAACTCTCTCTACTTGGGAGGGTTGGACAAGTCTGAATCTGAGGGCAACCAGGATGCTCGAGGCATACGAGTGAAAATCGAGTTTCATTTCCTAGCTTAACAACAGGCACGGTAGATGGGTAATGTTATTTAATGCATCAAACTAACTTTATTCGAGTTCCAGGTAAGGCTAGTAATGAAGACAGAGCAATCGGTGAAGGAAGTGTATACAAAGTACAGGGAGAGACTTTTTACATTTATAGTTAGGCATTCTTAGGTTGAGCAATACAAATTGTGAAAAAGTGTGCCACCACTTTATATGTCTAATGTCAAATGACTCCATTTTCGGTACAGGTGCTTATAATGTCAACAAGGCAAAATGCGGTCATATTTCCCATAAAATCCGTTCAAATTGAAAATTGGCTTCAAGTTTCAAACAAAGGTTACGATAACCCTTCCAACTTTTAAAAAAATTGGAAGGGTTATCGCAACCTTTGTTTGAAACTTGCATCTTTAAGTTAAGTCTTTACCCAGTTCGGAAGGTTAAAACGACTACACTTAGATCTGGGGGTAAAATGTATTCAAATCATATAGCTTCCTAAGCTCATGTTGATCTCTTTTTACAGCATTAGCTTCAGTTTATTTACATTCAGACCACATACTTGTTAATTGTTTATACTAAAACATTAGTTGTCAATCACACAGATTACCTCCCCTTTTATAAATAAGCTTTGACAGAGGCCTGTTGGTATTTCAAGAGAAGAAAAGTTACGAAAAAACACTTGTCTACGAAGTGTAAAGATGAAACATTAAGAGCAGTAAAGATGGTTTTATCTCTTCCAATAAATAATCTGTCATTATAGAATATAAACACGTCACTCAACTCAGAATAAAACTTGTGAATAATGGTTAAGGAATCTTTATGAATTACATTTATATGGCTGTTTCACACCTTCAGAATGGAACGACTGACACGAGAAATCAGAGCCTCTTATTGACAAATACAGCCATCTGATTGTGTCGTCTGCTGAACAAATTCGCGCGCTTTTATTCATGTTCGTCATTCCGATACTGACAGGCTGATATCAAAAAGTTTTTATCATTGATTGTAATGTTACTTTTACATTGTTTTGATCTAAGATTTAATTTTTAAGAAATTTCATCGACATGCGCGTTCGATTACTGCATTTTCTTGAGTTAAGTTACTGATTTGATACCAGCTGTGAACTGATTACAATTTTTAAAAAGTTAATTAACTGTTTTTTGATTGGAAAACTTCTTAGACAGCTATATATAAAAGATGGAATCTAAGATTGGTGCTGAACAACATTGAAAAGTGGAATAAACAGGTAAGAACCTTAACTACTTATAAACCTCTAACTTTGCTTCAAGCTAGTTACTGTGAATGATTTTATGTTTTCAACAAATGGCTTTGTAGCCGTTTGGATTTTGTTTGGTCTGTAATACAAATACAAGAGAATCATCGTCGAAACGTTCATTAATGAAATTATTGTAAACTGAAATCTTACGTAAACTTCGTAAAGTGCTCTACAAGATTCAGAATTACAACAGACAGAAACTGAAAGGACAATCGGGACGTGAAGTTTAAAGAATATGTTTAATTTTAAACATTAGAATACGCGAAAGTTACATTTTTAGTTCTGGCTTTGATCTGAAGGTCTTCGAATCATGGCAAACACTTATTGAAAAACGTATTATTTTATCATGTATATTCTCAGACTAAATAGTGGAAATTACGGACAGTTCTCAAAAGAAATATGTTTGAGATGTCAAAATTAATCAGAAACTAATGTTATCAGAGCCGAATCCCTGAGAAATGTTTATTAAGCTCTGGCTAATAATCTTTACTCTCCCAATAATTCCAACATTGAGCAACTCTGTAGTCCGATATCGGGTAGATTTTAAGAACCGATGTATTTTTTGGTGTTTTAGGGGGCTTTCAAATTCCTTATCATTGAGTTCTTACATGCCTGGCGCTGACAGCCGCGATTCTATAGTTCTTTGTGGACTCCCCTAATGATTACTGGTTTCGTCACTGCTGAACATAGACATAGCAAGCTATACACAAAGGAATACAGATTGTTATATTATTTTAACATAGTTCAAGGCAGAGATACAAAAACACCAGCTGTGTATAACTCAACCAAAAGAGAATAAGACCACACGTCATTCATTTTAGTGACTCCAAATCGGGATGAAGTTTTTAACATGGGACTGTAAACCAATGAATTTGAATGTCAATTATTATACTGTTATGATGTTTATATTACTAATTGTTGATGCGGATGTTTAGATTCCATTTATTTCCCAAAAAGAACGAAGTATAGTATGGTAGAAGGCATTGTAAGAAATTTAGGTAAATTCATTCAACCAGAGGATAGTTATCTGACATGGGATGTTGCCTGTTGCACTCTTCCGTAGAGGGAAAAATTTAGTTTGATTTGCGTCAATCTGAGGTTATTCCAGACAACATTACGTTTATCATAATATGCTAATTTGTCGTAGGTTATATTTGAGGGATATGATTTTCTGACATGGTACTGTGTGGATGACGCTCACTCTTTTGACGAGTACGGTGGCTTTCCTGTGGGAAAGTCTTGAACATTTTGGTGAGCAGTATTGAGTATTCTCGTTCACGCGTAATAGGGTTACATAATGCTCATTTGACGGGCAATTGATTAATTTCTGTTCACCCGGGTGGTTCTTAAAAACAAAATTGAACGAATCTATCCCAAATAAAGTCTATATTTTAAAAATAACCTCGAAGTTCTATCTAAAACATACGGTGCTACTGAATTTATATTTTAATAATGGTCTATGTCGATCTCATGGCCAAAATCTGGAAACAGATTTTTAAAAGACTACGTGACATTTATAATGTTTCTTGAACATAATATTAGGACGTTACAGCATGGCTTTTTCTATGTTATTCAAGAGTGGTATCAAAGAAGTTGTTTCAAGAACAATATGTTACAGGACAACAATATTTCTTAAGCACTGTGTGTTTTTTTCACAACTCCTTTATTTTACAGAGTTTTTGTTTTTATATGTCAAGAGTATTTTGTAACATTACATAATAAATGCTTTTTAGTTTCAAGAGGATTGTGTAATATTTCAAAGTAGTACCTAAGTTCAATTTATGTAACATGTCATATATTTCAATGAAATTATATCTTCAATAATATTAAAATGTCATTAGAACCACTTAAAAACACCAACAATGACAATTTGACGAGGAAAAATCCAACATTAGAGTGATTCGATGGAAATAAATTTTTATAAATTGCATGTTACTCTTAAATTGTAAAGTACAACTAAAAAACATTTATAGTGGTATGTGAAGAAGGTGATATTCCATTAAATGTTTCATATTTTCACACATTTTCTAAAAGAAAACATTAGATTAGAAAGCTTTTATAAAACACGTTTTCAGGACATTTACCGGAAAGTGCTAAAATGCATTTTTCTTTCTTTCTTTTCTTTCTCGATAATCGTTGGTTTGAAAGAAATTATATTTTATATATGTTAGCGAAAAAGAAAACCCCAAAACGCAATAAAATTATCTAAATGTTTTTCGATTACGGACTGACAAGGGATCACTTACCTGTACAATATGTATCTCGTGGGACATCAGTCAGTTCGGAACTACTAAACACTTTTTCTATGTTCACCTCCACCAAATCTACATCCCTGGCAGGGAAATTGGATTTGAAATTCTATAGGATTGGTATATTTTACATCTTCGATTGTTGAAAGAAAGCTGACTATCTTCTGTCAAAATTGTTTCTGTTGCTTTATTTTTTTTTTGTGTGTGGCTCAGAACATGGGGCTTTGATTGAGCAATACAAGTGTATGAAAAATCCAAAATATCGACTTGTGTAGAATTACCAGTACATGTAACTTTAAAAGTATGAAATATATAGAAATTTCGTAATATTTTAAGATGAAGAGAACACAGTCGACATAAAATTCGTACGTACCTCAATATAATTTGTTGATAATCTCGATCGGTCCTTTTCCTATCATCTTTGCTCTTTGTACACTGCTGTGATATTTTACTCCAAGAAGAAGTATTCCTTGATCATACCATTCTTGTCGTTTCCTGTGTATAGATTTTCTAGTAATTAATGATCATTGTTCTTTAAAATTATATTATTGTACATCAACTGTAACATTATACAGATTTTTTACATCAAAAGTTTCTCAATAATAAGCACGTGAAATGGCTTCCTTTATCGCGAGCAAGAAATATATTTTGATTTTTATTCCTGAAATTAGATTTTTAATTGACAAGAGACAGAGATAATAAAAGTTAAGATGAAAAAGAAATTATGTTGTAAATTATACGTGAAATGATTTCTAATATACGGTATATCAAGTGACTCAAGAAAAAAACGTCTTAAAGTTCGATAAGAATATCTCAGCTGTTGGTGAACTGATCTCTTTTAACATTTTCATAGATTCACAAGATGTGGTTGTCAAACCATCGAATTGTACAAGTACTGCATACTGCCCCAAAACAAAATAGCATGTAAAAAATTCAATATCAGGACAAATTACCTATTTCAACCATGTTTAATGTGCCTACACCACTTCGACCACCAATATCAACCTTTTTTTCATTCCAAGATGCTGTCACTGATCTCCTCTAAATGTACTATCTCTTATGAGGAGTAGAACAAACTGACTGAACAGGGACTGGATGGTAAAATGATCTCTTCTTGAGAGAAGTTACCTTTAGATGAGATCCACGACAGCATCATGGAAAAAATTATATTGATGGTAGAAATGGTGGACGGTATATCGTATACACAGGTTGAAATAGGTAATTTGCTCTGATATTAAACTTGTTTGACAAGTTATTTTGTTCGTGGCAGTACTTTCAATTTCTTTTCGATGATTTAGGAACGGCTGAGATAATTCCCGTCAAACTTGAAGACATTTTATTTTGGGACACTCGAAAAGTCAAAGTTTTCAACTTGTTTTCTCATAAGGAAATTACAATGTCCCCTGAACATAAATCGTCTGCGGAAGTCATTGAAAACATATAATTTAGTGTGACGATTTCTCAGAAAATCTTAGTTGATTTGCTGGGTTTTGATAAGCATGAACATTGTGGCCCAGGTATAAAGAGTTGTTGCGGGCAATGGACACTAGGGATGCATATCCACCAAGATAATACGAAATATTACATTTTTTTCAGACCTGGTGTCCCCAGGAAAATGTCCAAATGTTCCCTTTCTGGGACATGTCCCTTAAATTGAAAACCTAGGCGATATAGGAACCAACTTACAAACTTGAATTCATTTTAATAGGGTTGATGAAAAGAAACCATTTTTCATTTTGAAAAATTTATTAATTTATTTCCTCTTGCCAAAGTTCATTATAGCGCTTCCAATGTATTGCCATGTTTGCATGGATTTTAAAATTCTTTTTATGGTTCGGATAGCTGGGGTTTAATAATTCTCAGCGGAATTGCTAGAGATATTAAGTACAATTGTCACTGTACAAAGTTTTAAAGAATCACTTGCCAAAAATGCCATGGTATTTCCTCTGTGTAATGATATAGACATTTTTTACACATTTATCAATCCCAACTGGTCTGGTTTAGTGTGAAAAAATGTGTTACGACATATTAGAGCTTGATTGAAATGACTTATGGTAATGCCATAAGGAAATCAAATAGTCATCCTGCCAACTTGTTGAGACCACTAAGAGGAATGTCTAACAATATTGTAAAGGGTTTCTTTCATCTTTAAATACCAGCTCTTCTTTTAATTATACACTCCATGAGTGGTAATTTTAAAAGTATGCTTCTATTATATATCAAACGGTATAGGCGCCACGGGGAAATTTCTAATCCGAAAAAAAAAAACCACATGAAATGAAATTGAAAAAGTAAATTAATTTAGTGCTGAACTTAATTGACAAATCATATTAGTACACCAATTTTGGCCGAATACCATCTTTCGTAGAATTGATACAAGAAACGTTTCTCAACTTCGGATGAAACAAAAAGTTGTAAGTAATAATCATGGACATATATTTATTAAGTCGACTTATTGGGAGCTAAGGTCAACTTGTTATTCTCCTCATCCCATCGGGTCTTGCTATTAGCACAATCCTGGAGCAACTAGGTTTACGACGACCCATCTTTTATCAAAGTTGCAAAGATAAAATCTCTAATTGTACAAAGGAAAGATCCAGAAAGCAGTCGTCATTTTGTGTTTAGTGCTTTTTACAAAATCAAACAAGTGATATTATTTCAAGGTTATCTTTTTTTTATTTGACAGAATATGAAAATATGACATTTTTATTGCACATCTTTAATATTAAACTCATAACACATGATATTTTTTCAGATATTGAAGTTGGTGACAAAATAATGTTTAAAAAATAGTAATTGTGTGTGTTTCCTTTTCCAAAGTAATTTAAATATGGCAAATTCAGAATGTAGGCTATAGTTGCCGGCTTTGCTTGATTTAAAGCACATTTTTCCCATACTTAAATCAGTGACGACGCTAGTCTGCTAGAAATGGGGGTACACATATGGAGTAGACTGATAAATTGTCTAGGTTGAGATTCCAAATAAAGAGGTGCAAGCCAAAAAATAATGAGGTGGAAGGTGTCTCGTTTTTTAAAAAGATTGATTTGGTCATCCTGATGCAACAAAAAAGCACCTCATAATCATAATATTTGAAATATCTTCCTTATTAAATAAACTGGTTTACAATTCTCGAAATAAAGATAAGGATAAAGATTGAATATACAATTAACTTCTAGTGTATAATTAGGGATATTCATGTATTCTTGAAGGGTATTTAAGTTATAAGCTTTTCTTCTTAGGAGATTTCAATATTCGAGTTTAATTTGGTAATATTCATATTTACAATTGGATTAGAATATAGTCTGAAACATCATTATCACGAACAAGTATTTTCATTAATACTGCTCAAATCTGGATAATAAATCATACTTGTACAACACAAATGTAGTAATACCAGCATTAATATGTTGTCTGTACTGGATTTAATATTATTCACATCGGTGTCTGGCGAATTAACACAATTGACGTCCAAAGATTAGGTCAAAATAAACCTGAAGATTCTTTTTTGTTGTTGGAACGACTGTAGTGATTAATGTTCCAAGTCTACCAAATAATTGTATTTAACGATAATCTCTCCATCTATGGCAGTAGTCTGTTTTTATACGCCCTCATCTCTCTATGAGGACGTATATTGTAGTCACCCCTGTCCGTCCGTCCGTCGGTCCGTCGGTCTGTCGGTCCGTCGGTCCGTCCGTCCGTCAACATTTGCTCGTAAACGCTCTAAAAACTAGAGTTTTTGACGGAATCAAATGAAATTTGATATGTGTATACATATTCATAAAACGAAGATCAAGTTCGAATTTGAGCTATTTTCGATCGTTAGAAGCAGAGTTATTGCCCTTGCCCCAAATCTGTCGGTCCGACCATCAACATTTGCTTGTAAACGCTCTAAAAACTAGAGTTTTTGACGGAATCAAATGAAATTTGATATGTGTATATATAATCAGAAAACGAAGATCAAGTTCGAATTTGAGCTATTTTCGATCGTTACAAGCAGAGTTATTGCCCTTGCCCCAAATCTTAAATATGCTATTACTCTCTTAGTTTTCAACCGATTTTGATGAAACTTAAAATGGATGTTATTGGACCTAAATCGAAAGGTTTGAGAAAGTTTTGTTTTCTCCTGATTAAATTTTTTCCTTTTTCGACTTTTTCGTTAGGCGTATATGGCCGTGGTCCACTATCTTTAAATTTGTTACAAGGTCGTGGTCTTCAGTAGAAGCTGCAGATGACATTTCGAGACAACATTCTTACTTCCGGTGAAATTTTAGCTATGAAAAGCCCAAGGATTCCCAAAGCCAAAAGCAAATTGTAATTTCACTTGTAGGTGTGGAACAGATTGATGATCACGTTATTTAGTTAAATAATATTATACATAAATAGATCTATTTTTTATTACCATTACTTATTATGATGAACTACATGCAATTTGTGGATCAAATTCGAAGTGGGAGGCGGATATACCGACTGGTTCAATGTGATTTATTCTTTTAAATAAACTTGTTATGCTTATTTCATTCTTAGCTCAATGTCATTTTTATATAGTTAATTATTCTGAAGATCTAATTCGTTAGTACATAATCTTGAGAGCTAGCTTATAGCACTTTTGTCTTGATATAATAAATCCTTAAAAACCAACATTATCAGCTGCTTTGGGCTTTTCCCAAAAAGAGATGTGAACGATTCAACCAAATCTCAAATGAAATGAAACCGGATTGTAAAATCCGAGGGCATCATCTCGACCTATGATCAGTGTCGCTCAAGAAGTCTCACCTGTAATTATTGTAGTGGAGCTCCACAGTTCTAAAATTTTGTGAAGAATGACCTTAAAGACTAGCTCGTTCAGCAGTAAAAACATTTTAACATGAAAGAATGTTAAGCATTTTCGAAGGTCAATTTGGGTCTTAAATATATGTAAATAGCCTTCGGAAGTATTGGAACTGCATACATACTTATCGCACAATCCCTTCAATTATACCCAAACCAGTTTTCTTTCATTATCTGTATGACTGTTATATAATAAGGCATAGACAATTATAACGAATAAAGACTCGTATTTTGTATTTCAAACGCTGATAATTTTGAATACACGAGGGCGTAAATTTTAGAGAAACATTATTACGGATTAGATTAACTAATAAATTCTAGGTTCCGAGACTAAAATGTTATTGGTCGAAGGTTGATGGACATATCCCTTTATCTATTTGACCTACTCGAAAAATAACTTATACAAATTAAAAAGACGTTCAGTAACATAACTCAACCACCCGCCACATCGGATTATACTCAATAAGAGTCCAGACTTTCTACTTTATAATCTTTTAAAGTTGATTCTTTGGCATCTTAACGTCAAGATTAATTTTCAATAATAGTCTTAGATTGAAAGAAAATTCCATTGATCAAAGACTATTTTAATACTTTAAGAGTGTCTGAAGATACCTATAATACGGAATGTTCTGGAAGTGTAATCTATATTAATAACTGTATTTATCAATCAAACAAGTCGAAATGAACATAGCTGTCCACCATATTCCATTGATTTTCACTTTTATAAAAGTTGTATATTGTTACAGGTTACAGAAGTATCATCGTCTAAAAAACGTAAAAATTGAAGAATAAATATTGTATGAATAATGACAATAATACAATTACTTGTGTCAAGAAAACCAAGACCATAAAACACAGCACAACATATATTTTTGTTTGATAATCAAGTTATAAGTGTTATGAAAGAATCTTTTGAAAAAAGGAGCTTCAGCGTTCTCAGAGAGAGATCATAGGGGTTAATAATAAAGAGTTGGGCTCAACATTATCTTCATTATAATCTTTAAATGATATTTAGAAGTAGGTAGAACATAAATTAAGAACATCTAGTAGTATATCCATAATAGTTGTTCTTAATTAATTATCTTCATTGTATGGTTACGTATACACTAGCAAGTTTTATTAACTCCAGATTCAGAGCGTAGCCTATACTAGGAAATGAACAACGGACATTAATACCCGCCAAAGACTCCAAAGAGAAATATAGTTGGATAAATTTAGTCATAACTGCATTAATTTAATTATGTTGAGTTTAAAATCAACTTCTTCATTAATCTAATGTGTTATCTGCTCGTTGTCTGGTTCCTCCAGCGAACATAACATGGACTCATCTGGGTTAAAATAATTGTAATGTTTATCTTCCGGTCAAGGTCAATAATTGATTGACAGCTGATATTAATGATAATATTAAGACAAATTCCATTAATGATGTCATTAAACAAATGTCACTCTCAAGTCAAATCCATGTTTCTTAACAGAATGACGAGAATAGCGTTGGTTACTAAAATAGATTTATTATTTTTTGTGGCCGCCGGAAGGAGTTGTCACGCTGGATTCTTATTTGGGAAACTTTGAAAAATAATCTTAGAACATGTATAAGTTTGGAAATTACATGCTTTAACATTGCATTAAACACTGTGAAAAGAAATCAATGAAACAAAATGAAATGAATGGAGTTTTACGTCCTACTTTCTGCACCTATATGGGCTAATTGAGGACGGGCAAACGCAGTGTGCAATGAGGGAAATTTTGCCAGGACAGCGGCATTAGCCTGCTCTTATTTTCGATTTCCAACTGTCGAGGGATCTTTAACGCGCACAGCCAATAGCACACGGGGCCTCGGTTTATTGTCCCATCCGAACGACTAGACGCTTTTCCATGTCAGCCCCTCCGACCTGCATCACTGACAGGGGGAAACCGGGTTGAAAAATCCGAAGGTATTATCTCGACCCTTGCCGGGATTGAACCCTGGACCTCCAGGTTAGCGAGCAAGCGTCTAACTCACTGAGCCACCGCGGCTCCCAAAATCAATGAAACAAATGGTTGAAAATATTATTACGGCGAAAAATGTGTATGCAGTTATTCCTCAAAATAGTTTTATGTTTGCTGCAACGTTAATACTTAATACCCTTATTTGTCAAATCGACCCTGTCCGTACCAGATTGTCTCAGACAACGTATTTCCTTATCGGCCCATGTATTCGTCCTGAATCGTTTCCAATTGTTCCAGATAGATTCCAAGCCACTGAACCATTGCTGTGGGACGATTCATAACTCAAGCTTATGTTTACACAGAAAGCTGAAAATACACGATCTTCGGTCGTCAAAATTTGCTAATTGTTTTTTCAGTACCATTAGGGGTGCTTTTTTGACAAGATTCGGAGTAATTCGGGCGTTTCAGGTTGAACATCCGATAAAAAATGTTACATCCGAAACAATCTGACTAAGGCTCCAGATCTTTCTATGAATGTTTAAACCAGTGCGAATAGACCTAATTATGGAACGGATATTATCACGACCAAACAACCTAGGATATAAACCGTCAAGGCCCAATGTAAATTCTGCAGCTGTCAATGTCCAGAAGATTTAGTACTTAGTATGCAAATAATTGCTAACAGTAGGTAACTATATTATCGATTAAAGTGACATAATGGCGAAGATTATAATACCGATTAATTATTACCTTCTTCATGAATGTAAAAAAAAATAATTGCAAATGTCATAATGCGCTCAGGAAGGGTTAAGTCATTTACACTATTTCTTACTTGCAATTGGTCTATGACGACTTCGGGCATGGTGTGCGAACGTTTAGTCCCGCTTGGAGACATGCTATATACTTATGTAGGATTAATTTCTCGACTTTAGTGGGACAATACATCATGCAGAATACAAGAAATATTACATATACAACATCTCACCATCACACTTCTCACTCACACACAAAATTTATCGACGAACTAAAAGAATATCGTCAATTACTTTCAGTTCAAGGGATAGGAATATCGGCACTATATTATTCTGTGTGCATATCTATTTTCACTTCGGAAACGTGGAACAACACGATCAGCTGTAAAAATAAACGGATATAATTGGACTAGTCAGGTCGTTAATTAACATGTATCTATTGATTGACAGATACTAATGATTCATAAAGAAAAATTCTATTAATGATGCCTTATCCATATTATTAATATATATAATGCATATTTACGCACCTACGAGACAACTGGGAAGCTGGAGAAATCTGACTGATTGATGACTAATTTGGGAAACGTCTTGACCTGTGTACGATAAACATCTGCATATTAGGACAACACTAACATTCATTACATCGATAGGTTGACATAACGTGGTAGATAAAGATATGATAGGTCTTTCAAACATGAAAAACCTTTCAGAAACTACGATGATGGACAATCTGCTATTATACACAAAGGTATAATTTTATGTTGTTAATTGTGCTCCTTTACTTGCAGACATATTCATCTATTCCTATGAGGCAGAATATATTCAAGGCCTCCAAAGCAGTATACAACTAGCTCGTTCTTTCAATTCCACTTTCCGATACATAGATGACGTTTTGTCTCTGAATAACTCCGCTTTTGGAGACTTCGTAGATAAAATCTACCCAGGAGAGTTGGAAATAAAAGACACCACTGATTCTTAGACTAAAGCGTCCTATTTGGATTTGCTTCTCGAAACAACCATGATCTTTGTTACAGATTGTATGACAATTGACTTTGATTTTCCTATTGTTAATTTTCCATTCATGTGCAGTAACATACCACAATCGCCTACTTATGGCGTGTACATTTCACAACTGATCCGCTATGCTAGAGCCTGTTCTTTTTATAAGGACAATCTGCCAAGAGGTCGAATATTATCCGTGAATTTACTGAAACGCAGATCGCCTTGTCAAATTTGACTAGTCTGTTTCTTGCATTTTGGCAGATCTGTTTAGTCAGCGTTGCACCTTATGATTTTGATCTTAGTGGTGGGAAGCAGACCATGCTTACTCTTTTCGAAACACCTGATGGTACTTCTCGTATTGGAAGTCCACTACTATATAATTTTTGCATCCGATTTTGTTATGCTCTGGACGAGATTTTTGATTAACCGAATTGTTTTGCTTGATTGTGGTTGAACCACTAACTGAATCCTTCATGTAATGTCCCAAGTTGCATTCATCTAGTTTGGTCACAGGTGATACAGAATACAGGGCAGCCTTGAGCAACAATCCAAAGAATTGCATACTCTTAATTACTTGAACATATGAAGCTAACAGGTTTATATCTATATGTATACAGAAAATATAAATGGAGTAATTTGGTTCTGTGGAATGAAAATGTATAGCGTTCCGAAGCGTTCCTATAGAGTGAATTTCTGATTAAGGCTTATTGAATTATGTGGATTATGTTCTACTCTTCACGAGTATCTGACAGCGGGAGGGTTAAGTATACCTTATTATCCGTGATAAAGTGTTTGCAGTAGAAGTAAATGTCAAATATCACGTCGTTGAATATAAAAATCTTAACATCAACCAGAAATAAATTAGGTTTTCTCTAGGATTTCTAGCACAGTACTGCAAGTCAACTTACACTTATTTAGAAATGAATATGGCTATTGTATGTCCATACCAGTAAGAAGGTAATTCAAAAGGCAAAAGGCATGTAGTTATTTTAGGCGTCTCTCACTGTACTGTTATTGGTCTGGATGCTGGATACTTCTTTCTTAAGCTAAATTAAGATCTTTTTCTTTTAACGTATGTTAAATCTCCAAACTGATCGGTATAGTCAGCTAATGATGCTACGAGTATCACAATGATGACAGTAATTACAAAGTCTGAATTCTAAAATAAAAATGAACTTTAAAAGAGTCATGATGACATAAAAAACCTTTACAATCATATGGTATCGTTTACATTTATATGTTATAGATTTTATTAGTACCTGATGATAATTCAATATGCCCAGGTGTGACAAGTAATGTAAATAATGATTATGTATACCTATATAGGTGATTATATAAAGGTTAATATTATCAGTAAATTGAAATAGAAATACCATAAAATATAACAGAATATATGAGGATTTTTTTTAAAAGGACTTTTCAATATTTATACGGCGTGCTCCGGAATTAGTAGGCATCTGAAAATAACCACAAATCAAGAAAACAAAGGTATGTTTGAAACTGCTAATTGTCATAAAAGCAAAACTGCTAAAACATTGCTTGCTATGTAGACGAAAATTGGTCAACAAAATTGCACAAAGTTATCAGAATTTACAGATTTTATAATTTTTCAGGAGGAAATCTTAAAATAAAATATAGGTCTAGAAAGCAATTAACGGATTTTTCTAATGATGACAATCGAAGGGTTGGCATTTCAGATTGGTCCTTGCGCCATTTCATTTTGCCTTCATTGAATCTTCGATAGCAACCGAATTAGTGAATGTATGTGAAATATAAACATACTCTCTGCTATTCTTGCCTTTAATATTAGGAACTGATTATTTCACAGATGCAGACACTTCTTAAGTTGAAATATTTACAATTTTCTCATAATCAATTTAGTTTGAATTGCCATTGTTTATGCATGGCTTGGAAACAGAATTATCAGCTGAAATCTTGTTATCTTCTT
This sequence comes from Lottia scabra, assembly GCA_029955415.1. Lineage (NCBI taxonomy): Eukaryota > Metazoa > Mollusca > Gastropoda > Lottiidae > Lottia > Lottia scabra. Next base: position 9,553,273 of record JARJEI010000015.1, read on the forward strand.
GTCGAATTATTATAAAGAATTGTGTTCAAGTTATTTTTTATTGTGTGTCAAAAGACACGGGTTTGGAATATTAATTAGTAAAACAGATGAATCGCCAATGATATTGGAGCTATCCGTAGCGGATTAGATATCTTGTACCATGCATGCGGCAGGGGCCGCGGAGCGGGGGGGGGGGCACTTTTTGGCAGTTAATTTTTTTTTTTTTTCATAAATCTTTTTTTGAAATTTTTTTTTTTAAATTTCCGAGATCTGAAAATCGAGTGGCCGAAATCCGAGGAGTTTTTGTGGCGGGGGTGAGGATGAGAGGTGTGCGGCACTCGCATCGTCGACAACTACGACAATAAAGCTCCGTGAATGACTGGTTAAGATCATAATATTGAGAACCTGTTTCCTATTTATATTCTTAGTGTTACTATTACGGACATCTGAAAAATTATCGTATTAAACAAAACTCTATGATCTAAGTAAAATTATCAATTGAATCAATGAATTACTAAATCATATATAGATCAGCTCTCCCAAGGGGAATATCAGGTATGTTTTAATACTCATTATGCATGAATACAGATATTATTTTTTTTTGTAAAACACCACAAGATGTATTGGTGCTATGTTGAGAGAGAGATGATAAATATGATCTAATATAACTAAATTTTTCCATTTGTCACAGCAATCTGATGTTCTCATTTGAATAATACCGGGCGTTAATGGGCCCGTCACACCATGACGTTCTGGCCAAACGTTCTTTGACGTTAGAGGAAACGTTGGCAGTCGTCCATGGTCGCTAGGATAGCGCCAGAAGAACGTTGAGTTATCGCCAGTGAACGTCGGTGATCGTCGTTAATCGTCGGAAAACGCTGGTCCGGAAAAAAAGTTTTGAACATGCACAAACGTTTTCACCGAGACGAGCGTTCTCCAACGTTTAAGTTTAGACGCTGAAGAACGTTCCTTGAACGTTTTACTAACATTCGACGAGTGTAGCACGCGTTCGGCCCCCGTTACTCATTCGTTACTCTAGCGTTACTTGGTTGTTACTAATCGTTTGCTTTGCAGTGAGCTACTCACTGGCGACCTGTTAACGACCAATGAACGGTTCCCTGGAGCACACGCCATTAAAGCGCTTTTCTGACGTTAGTCACACGCTCGCCTAACGTTGACAAATCGTTCGTCACACGCCAGTTGGTCGCTATAACACGCTTCTCGCGCGTTAGACACACGTTAATCAAACGCTAGGCACACGTTCATCACACGCCAGATGTGTCATCGAACGCTCTAAAACGCTCAAAATTTGAACGATTGAAACGTTCAGAGAACGTTGACTAGAACGTCATGGTGTGACGGGCCTATTACGCAGACACGATCGCGTTAAAAATCCCTTGAAAGTGGTAATAATATTAGCAGTTCGTAAAACCACCTTACGGGTTTTGTACGAGTTGTTGAAGCGACAATTGAAATCTTATAAACAATTATCTAAGAAACAAATCAAATTATGTAATTTCTTAAAATGAATACATTGCATTAGACGTAACCATATGTTCACAATATCCAAAAGATACGAGCTCACTGTTTCTTGTTGCAAGTTGGGAAGGTTTAATATATCTTATAAGACTATTATTGATTTGAATAAAGATTAAGTTGTCGGGGCAGGATGGAAAGGTTCGCTAGTTGATATTTCCTGATGTATATATATATTATTGCTCTTTTTGATCTAAAAAATAAAACTCCATCCATCAATTGTGTTTGATAGCAATGGTAAACATGGTTTATATACAGTTTTGACCGATTCATTTTACAGAGAAATTGCCAAACACTCTAAAGGCTAGCGCACACGAGAGCTCCCAGCTGAGCAAAATTTCATTCGTGGCTGTCAGCTCAGCTCGTAGCTTTCGTCGGTTTCCGCGCACACGCTAAGCTTAGAGCTTTCATAGACTTGGTGTCGAGTCATAAATATCTAAAAATAACAAGCTCACGTGACATTATAACGTGACTTAAACAAAATATCGGACGTCGACAACCCTTCGAATGATTCAGAATATGAAAAAAATTACTTTTTCTTTTGTTGTTGCGTAATTGCTTCAGATACAAACTCACATTCAGCGATGGGCGCAGCTATTTTTAGTTTGATGACGTGCTAGCGCATGCGCTCCAGTTGAAAGTTGAAAGCTAAGAGCTTTCGACTGCGCACACGGTAAGGTATTTTTCATTCGAGGAAAAAATTATCAAACACGACAGATAATTTCCTTAACGCCTCGAATAAAAAAAACCTTACGTAAACTCCGCGCACACGAGAGCTACTAGCTGAGCTGACAGCCACGAATGAAATTTTGCTCAGCTGGGAGCTCTCGTGTGCGCTAGTCTTAAGATGTGTTATATCATTTTGTAATTGCCTTAAATGTACCACTCGTTGTATGATGCCATTAATGGGCGTATTAGATACAATAAACTTATCTTATCTTATCTGTTATAGTGTATAAACGTAGGCCGACTATAAGTGTTGAAGTGGGAGTAGGAACCGGTTGGTTTTGTAAAATATTTTGAAATATCTTAAAGGTCTAAAAGTTGAAATAAATTTCAATATTTTACCACTCGTATTTTAAAAAATATGACCGTTTTTGAAAAGTTATTACAAAATGATGTTCATTAACGAATATTGCCCCCTCTCTTGACATTAATAAAAAAGAAAATCACAATATTATTAAAGGTGTTATATATTTAGCCTTTGGGAGACATAATGACATTGTCACAATGACCTGTTTTCATGGATCTCACTAACATTTCCCCTTTACGCGGTGTAGTATTATAAAAGCTTCCATAATGTATGTTTAATTCTGTTAAAAGTTCTCCTCGCCAAAATCAAAATGACTTCCATAAGAGAGATCTAAGGGAATAATAAAAACAGAAATGAGTTTTTAAGTAGTTTTATTGGCAAGAAATTTTGAAAGGTATATAGGTTAATTTTGTCTTAATTACTGTTTGACTATCATGTCGACATTTCATATGATCTTTGAGTAGTTCGTAAACAAAGCACACAAATGTAAGTGATGTGGTGGTTTTTTTCCTAAACTTCATTGTGTAAATTCACATTTCAATGGTTATAAGACAGCTTTTATCAATTGTTATTATGTTTCATATCGTAGGATCGTAGGGTCCATTATATTCGTCAGCTTTGGATTTTCGTCTTGTGATTTTGATTTAATGCCTTCACTTATTTCTCACTTCTTAGACGTGATATTGTTGACTTTTTGATAATTTTCACATCATACATTGAGCCCAGCTGAGCCAATCTAGTCGAGGTGTATATGATTGCTTCTATAATGTCGCAATATTGTCCCACTATAACATCTGGAATCAAATTACGACAGCGTTACTATTGCTATTCTGGACTAAAGCCAGACAATAATTGACTGTTATTACGATATCTCTAAGAGACAATCGTCCCGGAAATCTCAACTTCTACCTAATAAACTCGAGTAGATAAAACTTAAAGGCTTTTAATGAGGTTTTCTCTCTACGTGATGAAGTTCAATTTCTTCTGCATTGATAATAAAACCCGTCCACTTTACCATCAAGCCGACTTCAGATCGCTTTTTTATATTTTTCAGTGAATGATTTAAGATTTACTTATCTCGCCTAATATGTGAGTTGTATAATTTTAAGCAGGGTATAATGGACTAAAGGGTTCATATTAGATATATCAATATACCCCATACACTAACAATAACATAGATAGATTACTTCCACTTGATATGATTACAAGTTCAGTTTACTTTGTAGGAAAGAGTCCTTCAATCTTCAAACAAACTACATGTAATCAAGATAATGAACAACAGCAATTTTAATTTTTAAGACAAAGGAAAGGCATCGCATGCGGTATGTTCTTGCTGTCAATCGCATGGTTTCTGAAGCAATTGGTTTAGCTATATACATCTTTGGTCGCATTTTTGTGAAACTTTTATCTGGTCTGAATATTTAATACTTTTTTTCTACTTTCAGTGTGAGTGTGAGTTGAATCTCTAACCGCTATCATGGAAAAGAGTTTGAGCAATTTTACCTTGCAGCTAAATCTGATGGAAATTGATATGAATTCAACAAACAATGGTAATAATGTTTCTGGCCGGAACCAAGATTTAGCCAAGGCGGAAATCGCCATTCAATCAGTTATATTATTCCTTGCAATATTTGGAAATATTTGTGTATTGATCGCATTAGCCCGTGGGAGAAAGGTGCGCTCTCGCATGCATATGTTTATCATGCATTTAAGTATTGCAGACTTGCTGGTGGCATTTTTCAATGTGTTGCCTCAGCTGATATGGGATATAACATACCGTTTTGAAGGAGGAGACTTCCTGTGTAGGTTTGTGAAGTACATGCAGATATTTGTAATGTATTTGTCCACCTATGTTTTGGTAATGACTGCGATAGACCGTTACCGCGCCATCTGTCATCCGTTATCCACACATACATGGACTAACAAAACCGCAAACTTTATGGTAATCGGCGCTTACGTCATATCTGGAATTTTAAGTTTTCCCCAAATTTTACTTTTTAAATATCAGGCAACTAAACCGGGAGGTGATGAGATGGATTGCTGGGTTCACTTCGACCCACCCTGGGTTTTGGAAGTGTACGTAATTGCTTTTACTGTTACCGTTTACTTCATACCGCTTCTGATTCTGATATTCTGTTACGGTGCCATTTGTTACACTATCTGGAGAAAACACAGATTCACTCAAACAAATGTTGCTAAAAAGGAAGAAAATGGCGTCAAGTGCCAATTAGTGTATGAAGTGGATTCGTATAGCACCTGTAATACCGGAAGTGGTAACCAAAAGAAAGATAAAAACCGGAAGAGAAACCAGACTACCAAAAGTAACCCTTATCCACGAACTCACTCCGCAAAAGGATTTTCAAGGGCGAAATTAAAGACAATTAAATTAACATTTGTGGTAATAGTAGCCTACATAGTGTGTTGGTCGCCATTTTTTATTGCACAGTTTTGGTGGTTGTTCGACGAAACTGCCGCTAATAGTAAGTATGATATTAATATTTGTCACTTTTTAAATTAAAATCTGAATGTTTTCCATTTTGAAGCAGAATAGAAAATGAATTCAACATCCGGTTGTCAACTATCATACGAGTCGTAAGCAGATTAGTTTTAGGTGATAATTTCATAGCAAATGACTGGCAACTGAAAATATTTCTAAATAAAAAACATTCTGTTGGAACAAATTTTACAATAATTTCATGAAATGACCCCGATCACATGATTACTTATATCTCCCAAGTATTCCATGCATTGCTTTGATGACTGTACGAACGAAGCATAGTTCTTTTTTTGAAAAGTCTGTTGTCCGCTTATTTAGGTCGAGAGGTTTAAATTGCTAGTTGTTACTTCCGCTGAATAAATAACAAGGGCGACTTTGAATGTTAATTGCCTTTTGATTGTATTGCTCTTCAAGGAATCGTCTGCATCAATTAAGCCTTTAATGATGTATACTCTACAATGTCCTACTTTTAAAGTAACGTACTTAGTTTTTGTTGACAATATTGCAAGACGTTGGTTATATTTTGATACGATGTGTTATTTAAATCTATATTTTGCATGAAGTAGTGTACCTAATCCAAATATCAAGATGACAAAATATGGCCAAAATCACAACATAAAAAATTCATTTTCTTACAATATACAACTTTACTGTGGACAAACCTATTGAATGATTTCAGTAAGGTAACTAAGACCTCTCACAGTTACTTTTACAAATATGTTGATATTTAATAATATGTGTGGTTCAGAAAAAATAATTAGCGATTTTCACTAAAACTGAACTGAACCCTGAATAATTTAATTACTTTGAACATTATTAGATTCAGTCTGTTGAACATCCATTTACCATGAAATTGAAATTTCCGAAAGAACGGACGTAAAGCAGATAAAATCGGAAGTGACTTCACTTGAAACCCACGCTCGGTTGGCAAAAATTATGCGCAATTCTTTTTTATTCGCAACCTTTATTAACCCTCAAATTTTCGAAAACCTAACCTAATCTCCTCAACCCAATTCAACTTTTAGTTGAAGAAGGTAGACACAAATTGAAAGATTTATTGTACGTGGTGTAAAGAATCACTCTACATTAAAAGAAAAGACTTGGTGTAGAGCTGCGCCACTCTTTATCTTGCTAGGGAAGCATTGACGACAGTAGAAATTAACATGAATATCATCAGTTTTCTCCATACCATGCATGACTATAGTGTATCCTCGACATCGACATCGACTACTTTGATGAAAGAAGCACAGGATTCTAAAAACCATTCTCATTGGTTTGGGAGTTGCAACCTCAGACAACAAAATTAAGCCTCTGAAACCCAAGAGACTGTTTGCGGAACAGACAACCGCAACTTTCTACCTTTTTGGCTTCTGGTGTGTGATAAGGAAAGTTAAACAAGGTTGAAGGAGAAAGTTGCTAGCGTAAACTTAGCCTATTGTATGGTTCTCACAAGAAGGTTATACCAATTAACAAGAAAGAATATTTTCCGGGATATGATCACGTGGAAAACAAGTATTGTGACGACTAAAAGCCTTTCAAAGTTTTCATAATGGGGTAGATGGGTTGGTGTAGAATATCCTACTCTTCGTATCGCCCTATAAAGCTTTAAAGCTTCAATTCCGATGAAAGTTTTAATTATAACTTCTAAAGATTTTTTTTTTCAATACATAACACTGAATAATGTATAATTGCATTTTGTACACAATGGATTGAAATAAGTTGTATAGGTTGAATTCTGTTTATAAAACACTTTGATTAATGAAATAAAAAGCAATTAATAGTCGAACCTATTCAAGAAATGTTGTATTTAATGGTTACAATATTATGTATTGTCAACAAACTCATACTGCTCCATAAATAAAGGCATAAATCTATGTTTTAATTTTCTTGGAATCGACTTTACTCGAAACTTTACTTAACCATATCAGAAAGTGATCAACTGAAATTCGTGAACACTCTCTGTCATTTTAGGTTCTGACAGTGGGTGTCAACAACAGTGTATGACTACCAGTCAGTTATTTAAAAAAATATACTTTGCATTGCCTTTAATAACTTAATCTATTATCGTCTTATATTCTTGAGCACAATAGAATAAATGAGTATATGACGAAGCCACCGTGATAACGTTATTAATTTACTCCTAATTAGTCTACAACCAATTATAACTTGTTTCATTCAGAGTAATAATTTGATGTCTAACTTTATTTTTTTTGTGGAGTGATTGTTAGAGAATGCATTCTATCGTTTAATTACTAACTTACAGAAGGAAAACTAATGTTTATTGTGTCAAATTGAAAAGATGGCGGACTAGACGAGAACGACATCAGATGAAAAATACCATTACGCCTGCTGTAATGTACCTGGCTGATCCAACAACATAGGGTTTTCTGTCCTTTTCAGAAAACGAAACGTGCATTATGCCAGTAGCGAGAATTGATCGATGAAAAGTAAGAAAGATCATACAAATCTCCCATGGTTAAATAAAAACTGAATAGACAGGTTCTCATTATCTTGCCATTAGCTGAATAAAAAATGTAAAACTTATTCTTCTATCTCTTGGTTTAGATAAAGTAACTATTATATATTGTTGTGTCGTTTGACAAAGACATTTTAATGAAGATGAATGTTAAAACTTGTCTATAATTTAAGTGTTTTAAAGAAGAGTGCTTAAACAATCTAAAGAAGAAGAAAAAGTGTTGTAAAGACGTGTCCTTAAACAATTCAACAGAAGAAGTGTTTGTAAGAAGTGTCCATCAACAACAAAACATAAGAATTGTTTAAACAAATTATTCATCAACAACTCTACACATACAGTATTTTAAAGAAGTGTCAATCAGCATCTCTACTGAAGAAGTCTTTAAAAAAAGGTATCCATCAGCAACACTACAGAAGAATAATATGGCGTCCATCACAAATGAAAGACGGAAGACTCTCAAAGAAGAACTCATCAACAATTTCACAGTAGAATAGTTTTTATAAAGAGTCAATCAGCAATTTCACATAAGATTGAATCGTTTTAAATAAATTTTCATAACTCTTCAGAAGAAGTGTTATAAAGAAATATCCATCAATAACTCTACAGAAGAAGTGTTATAAAGAAATATCCATCAATAACTCTTCAGAAGAAGTGTTATAAAGAAATATCCATCAATAACTCTACAGAAGAAGTGTTATAAACAATGTCCATTAATAACTCTACAGAAGAAATGTCCATCAATAACTGTACAGAAGAAGTGTTATAAAGCTATGTCCATCTATAACTGTACAGAAGAAGTGTTATAGAAAAATGTCCATCAATAACTCTACGGAAAGAGTGTTATAAAGAAATGTCCATCAATAACTCTACAGAAGAAGTGTTATGAAGAAAACATGTCCACCAATAACTCTATAGTAAGAGTGTTTAAGAATTGCCCATCTATAACTGTAAAGAAGAAGTGTTATGACGCTATGCCCATCTATAACTGTACAGAAGAAGTGTTATAAAGCAATGTCCATCAATAACTCTACAGAAAGAGTGTTTAAGAATTGCCCATCTATAACTGTACAGAAGAAGTGTTATGAAGCTATGTCCATCTATAACTGTACAGAAGAAGTGTTATAAAGAAATGTCCATCAATAACTCTACAGAAAGAGTGTTATAAAGAAATGTCCATCAAAAACTCTACAGAAGAAGTGTTATAAAGAAATGTCCATCAATAACTCTACAGAAAGAGTGTCATAAAGAATGTCCATCAATAACTCTACAGAAGAAATGTTATAAAGAAATGTCCATCAACAACTCTATAGAAAGAGTGTTATAAAGAAATGTCCATCAATAACTCTACAGAAAGAGTGTTATAAAGAAAACATGTCCACCAATAACTCTACAGTAAGAGTGTTTAAGAATTGCCCACCTATAACTGTACAGAAGAAGTGTTATGAAGCTATGTCCATCTATAACTGTACAGAAGAAGTGTTATAAAGAAATGTCCATCAATAACTCTACAGAAAGAGTGTTATAAAGAAATGTCCATCAAAAACTCTACAGAAGAAGTGTTATAAAGAAATGTCCATCAAACTCTACAGAAAGAGTGTTTAAGAATTGCCCATCTATAACGGTACAGAAGAAGTGTTATGAAGCTATGTCCATCTATAACTGTACAGAAGAAGTGTTATAAAGAAATGTCCATCAATAACTCTACAGAAAGAGTGTTATAAAGAAATGTTCACCGACAACTCTGTAGAACGAGTTTTATAAAGAAATGTCCACCAACAACTCTACAGAAGAAGTGTTATATAAAGAATGTCCATCAGTAACCCTACAGAAGAAGTGTTATAAAGAATGTCCATCAATAACTCTACAGAAAGAGTGTTATAAAGAAATGTCCATCAAAAACTCTACAGAAGAAGTGTTATAAAGAAATGTCCATCAAACTCTACAGAAAGAGTGTTTAAGAATTGCCCATCTATAACGGTACAGAAGAAGTGTTATGAAGCTATGTCCATCTATAACTGTACAGAAGAAGTGTTATAAAGAAATGTCCATCAATAACTCTACAGAAAGAGTGTTATAAAGAAATGTCCACCAACAACTCTACAGAAGAAGTGTTATAAAGAAATGTCCACCAACAACTCTACAGAAGAAGTGTTATATAAAGAATGTCCATCAGTAACCCTACAGAAGAAGTGTTATAAAGAATGTCCATCAATAACTCTACAGAAAGAGTGTTATAAAGAAATGTCCATCAAAAACTCTACAGAAGAAGTGTTATAAAGAAATGTCCATCAAACTCTACAGAAAGAGTGTTTAAGAATTGCCCATCTATAACGGTACAGAAGAAGTGTTATGAAGCTATGTCCATCTATAACTGTACAGAAGAAGTGTTATAAAGAAATGTCCATCAATAACTCTACAGAAAGAGTGTTATAAAGAAATGTCCACCAACAACTCTACAGAAGAAGTGTTATAAAGAAATGTCCACCAACAACTCTACAGAAGAAGTGTTATATAAAGAATGTCCATCAGTAACCCTACAGAAGAAGTGTTATAAAGAATGTCCATCAGTAACCCTACAGAAGAAGTGTTATAAAGAAATGTCCATCAATAACTCTACAGAAGAAGTGTTATAAAGAAATGTCCACCAACAACTCTACATAAGAAGTGTTATAAAGAATGTCCATCAACAACTTTACAGAAGAAGTGTTATAAAGAATGTCCATCAATAACTCTACAGAAGAAATGTTATAAAGAATGTCCATCAACAACCTTAAGGCCCAGTCCCATTGCCAATGACGCATAAATCACGCATAAATCACGCATAAAATTGGTTTGTGCGTGATTGTTCGTGGAGAAATTGGTCATTTTCTGGGGTTGTGCGTGGTCAGAATCACCGATGAATCGCGTATAAACTGCGCATGTATCACTTAAAATCACTGACAAAGAACGAACATTCCACGCACAACAGCTTTTGGTAAGTGATTGTAAGTGGAAAATACGTGGATTGTGCGTGTTTTGTAAGTGATATGTGCGTGTTCTGTAAGTGATTCGTCAGTGATGTGCGTGCTAGGAGCCAGTTCCTGACGCACAAGCACTGACGGAACACTGACAGAACACGCACATATCACGCACCTTCCACGTCCAAACTACGTACAAACTGCGCATAAACTGCGTATAATCGCGTACGATGTGCGTGGAAAAAATTTTGAACCGTTCAAAACCGGCGATCGCGCACAAACCCGTCTCCGCGTACAATCACTTACAACAACTGATGCTCCACGTGTGAAACACGTGGGATTTACGCACATCACTGACGAATCACGCACAAAGGAAATTTTATGCGCAATTCATGCGTAATTCGTGCGCAAGTGCAGTGGGACTGGGCCTTTACAGATGAAGTGTTATAAAGAAATGTCTATTAATAACTCTACAGAAGAAGTGTTCAGAAAAAAATGCCCATTTAAAGAAGAGCTAATCAACAACTCCACGACAACTCTAAACAAGTAGTGGTTTAAAAGAGTACATCAACGACTCTTTAGAATATGTGTTTTGAAGCAGTTTCCAACAAATCTTTAGAAAAAGTGTCTGTGAATAAATTTATATCTTTCTACCTTTAGAAGAAGGGGTCTATCAACCACTTTATACCAGAATAATGGAAGACCAATCATCAACTCTGTAGATGAAGACTTTTACAAAAGAGCCTATACATAATTGTTTAAGGGAGGTTTTATATTAAGATAAATATTGCACGTACGAAATACAAGTTAATAACTTGAGATCTACACACATTACGATATGAACTCATTATCGTGGGCCTACTACATAATGTATAATATTGACGACGCACTAGGATGACTTTGATACTATTTTCTAACAACTAATATAATATCATCATTAAATTCTAAATATTTGATAACTTGCTAAGTGATTTACCTCTATTATATTTAAGATTTGTCATTAACTGTCAATAGACATTTTAGAACAGGTATTTCAAATACAAAGCTATATGTTCATAATGCTTATTTATTAGATAGAATTGGACTCCCTTGGGAAGAGTTTATTAATGGTTTTAGTATTGAAATGTCAGGCATCATTAAAGTTACAATTGTCATCAATTGTGCGTCAATGGAAGTGACAGATGTTGTAAGGGAATGTCTGATTTTAATAAACTGAATAACCTTTATTGTCATAGGAACTTGTGATGTTAGTTAATTTTCAAGTTATGATGTTTATTAAAAATGAGCTAGTTTACCCACTTGACTGCTTTTTTATATTCAAAAACGTTTGATGATGTACGCTTCAATCACACTGTTCTTTGCTATTAGTAAATTCGTAAATATAATAGGACTGGAAGTCTAAGTCTTCTCATCGTCTATTGAACTTCTGTTTCAATTTATGGTTGACCTAGTTTCTCCTTTTAACATGCATTTTAAATTATAATGTCTTCTTGCAGAAACCGGAAGTTAAGTAAGTCCCCAAAATTCAACGCATGCGTGCCAAGCATAAATCTTGTGTTATTATTCCCTACCTTACAGTTCTATGCTTATACGTACATATTGTCATTCATGGCAGGGGCCGCGGAGCATTTTTGAAAGTACGGGGGGGGGGGGGGGGGGGGGGGGGGGGCCATTGGTTGAAAATTTTCAAAATCCACCTCTCACCCTCACCCCCACCACAAAAACTCCTCGGATTTCGGCCACTCGATTTTCAGATTTCGGAAATTATAAAAAAAATTAATAAAAATGACAAAAATATTTTGATGAAAAAAGAAAAAAAAATTAACTGCCAAAAGCCATGGAAAAAATACAAATGACTTTTCGTCCTTCATATGAGAATTGCGATGTTTGGCTTGAAATCAAATTCCCCAAGACAATTCTTGATAGACACAAATTCTTTTTAAGGCTCAATGTATTCTTCTTTCAACTATTTTTTGTTTCCTTATCTTTAGGTTACTATTCACAATTCAAAGAAAGATGTTAACTGTAAGCTTTGAGTTGTATTACAATGTCTATGTCTGAAGGCTTATCATCTGTAATTTCCACACAGTTAAAAGGAGAAATTGCTCGTGTGGGCTTTTAATATCTTTTAGTTACAGAGCAACCCATATTTTAACTCGGACACACAGATATAAAGTCCAGTATATTTTTATTCTACCAGAAGTTTATGATTGATCGCGACTAAAATTTTAAGAGTTTCGGTTTCTAAATTCTTTATGGAAATGAGAACCAAATGATACATAATAAAAATGAAAAGTTGAAGAAACACATCAACCCTGAATAAAATGTAATTATTTTTCTCAGCTTCTAAAATAGATATACTGTTCTTTATATCTGGGATAGATACGAACATGTAATGACTATTATTAAGTAGTCGAGACACTGATCCGATGAATTTGAATATTTCCGTTATCAGCTTGTGGAAAACTATTCCAGAAAGAATATACCGCAAAACGAGACTCTCACTGCAGTTGTGCAAAATCATTCAAATATGTAGACGAATCTTAAGAGAATAAATTTTGTAATTGTTTCTTCTCAATAGGTTATCATCGTCCTGTCAGACAACGTTTGACTACTGTTTTCATTTGGAAAAAAATTCAGTATCTAATTGAAGTGCCATCTCTTTCCAGTTGCAAATAGTTCCATTAGAACGACAAGACCTTTTTCTTATCATCCCTCTACTAACAGGAGAACCGCGTTGACAAATCTACCAATCCCTGTGTCGAAGCCAGGACCCCTAGATTAATAAGAAATGATAGGCAACTGTCAAAAGCATTCTATACAGATATTTAATACCGTTGTAATATTGTAGTAATCTCTAGGTTCTCTAGTTCAATCTATAGTGAACATTACTAGGAGGGCTTTAATTTCCTGTTAGAGATAAAGGAATGGAATTAATTAATATAATTGTACTATAATATCAAACTAGTTTCCAAATCATTGTTTGGACTCAGCATGCAGTGGAACCCCGTTTAACCTCACTATCTGTATCATTGTAAAAAATAGATTGAAATTCTAATAGATATTGTACACATATTCATTTTGGTATGGAAATAGATATACTTAATAGATTATATTAGCCATGTCGATTCGACGATGGAAAGTTGAGCCCGAGAAAGTGATACAGATACAAATTTTCCAGTAATTTCATCCCCGAGTATAAACAAAAACGAAATTGTAATTTATTTTAAAAACGATACTTGCTATCTGTGATATTACCGCAACTTGTAAACAATTTTATTTTTGCTCTATATATTCAGCAAGAAATTGGTATCCTATGGGTACTAACAGAACTCCTTTGCTTTCTGACGTATTCCCCTATTCGTACGAGGCTGAATGTTTCATAACCCCATACGGAAGACAATGAATAACTAGCTAGTTCTTACAATTCTACTTCCGGTATATAGATGATAGGAGACTTTAAGATGAAACATAACCAAAGAATAAGAAATTAGGAACGCTACGAGGTGTTCGATGTTTAAAAACTGCAATTTATTTTTTTAGTTTAGCAGATTTCAATCAAGTTTTACAGACAAATAAAATACGGTTAATCGATGTGATGTTCGATGTTTTATTGAATTTGAAAAATATAAATAAATATAAGCATAAAAATCAGTCAATAATAGCGGTATATACTTATCTTTCTCTTTATAGATTTCAGGTATAGATTTATCGAGGAATTTCCATTATTTACAGTCATAATAAATATTCAGACTTAAAGACCAAGACCAAAAATATTTCATTTCTAATTCGCCAACTAAACAGCAAAACAGACGTACAGTGTTTTATGTATAAGATAATGACCGAGGACGAGTTTTTACTGAGTTTAGAAAACCCGATAAAAAGAGGCAAGCCTTGGAATACCCGAAGGCTAAGTCTGAGGGTATTTGGCATTGCCTTTCGAAAAAAACTAGTCCGAGGTCATTATTCGACATAATATATACCGTTTCTTTCAAGAATTAAAATTTCACTATTAAATGTACTATCTATTACGTTATGTGTCTAAAAGTTAATAAAATTTTTAAAAAATAGTTGGAACATCAAATGAATATGCCGCCATAGGTTTATCTGTTAAAGAAGATAATCTGCTATATAGCGTCCACATGAAACACCTAGTAATTCACATTTTAATAATTTTGAGAAAAATGGTTTAAGTTTACAACCCCTACATAAAGGATGGTTACTGCACTATTGGATAGTTTCCTTAGGATTCATGCCAAGGTTAAATAGAAAGTCATAATTATGGACACCATAAACATAATCCAGGGTTAAAATTGACTCGTTCCACATGAAAACAACATTTAACGATGCTAACAAACCTTGTAAGTCACATTTTCACCATATTATGCTTACAAAATTAACTAGCAAGTAATTCCAAATTGATCTTGCAGTTCTTTATAATATATTTTGTTTGCCAGTATATGTGTATACAATTATAATGTCTTAACTTAAACCTAACTAAACTTTGACCTTTTTGGAACAATCCGATGGAATTGTGTCAATGCTTATTTGATTGGCTGTTACCCCAAATCATTTATCTGTGATTAAACAGACGTTATATCGTAGAGGAAATATGTTATGTAAATATATTCATTAGCCTCCCGTTTCAAAGTGAGATACGAGAAATTTCACTTCTATTTCCATCAAATAAATCACACAAAAGCCATTAATTATTTTTCAATAATGTATTATTAAGTATCATGTATCGTTGAATTTCTGGCCGATTTGATTTAACGACTAGACACGCTATCCATCAGTCAATTGTAAATACATGTATATCCTATATTTTGATTCTTTAACGAGATGGTAATAACAATCCTACTTGTCATTCAATATCCTAAAATATCTCCGTCATCATATCATAGACACGCTCATCGCGTTCATCATATATCTAGTGTCTAATGTCTTGTCAGATCCAAATATAGCTTCAATGATATCTTATCTTTCTCGTACTCTTATTTTCAATTTCAAACCTTGCACACTGAAGTACACAAGCTACTGTTTATCGTCCAACTCAAGCGATTTGAAACCCCAATTGAAATAACTGAAGGCCGAACATATCTAGAATTGATTGGCGAGCTAGCATCTAGCTCGCTGAGCAAACGCGGCTTCTAGCATTTGGCAAAAGTGAACATAATATGTATGTTCGGGGCTGAATATGAGATTACAAGGTTGAAATTCCATTGAAAGAACAATAATGGGAAAGATCTACTCATGTTATATGCACATGTAATAGAAGTAAAAAGTAATTGACACGGCTTTAGATAAGACCCTGACAAATAATACTTTCTTTGAGAACGATGTAGCTGAAGTCATAAAGTTTCATTGAATTAAAATCGTTAACTAAACGACGGAAATAAATCACATTACAACCTCCTACAATTTCCTTCTGTCTGGAAAAGACGATGTTAAATGTCATAAAACATACAGTACATGGTTCCAGTATAGATCTATATTTAAACTACAGAGATTTGTATGTATTTAACGACGTCAATAATAGTATGAGAGAATCTTTCTAGACAACGCTAAATCAAAGAAAAGTTTCAATGTTAACAAATATAAAAATGTAATAAATAATCTAAACATCACATTGGTTAATTTGAAATTAAAATTTAATCTAACAGTACCTATTATGCCCTTAGATAGATATTTTATAATAGATGGTCCGTGATCTGGACTAATTTAATTTATTTATATTAATTTCTAATTTATTCATAACCAATCTTAATCCATAAAAATATTGTTCATTTTGTTGTAATTTCAGTGATAGTTGTAAATGTCATAAGGATTAAATACTCATTAATAATTGATATACTTCTTCGTTTGAAAAGTTCATTTGTCACTACCAATGTATCGACACGCTGTTACTTTTGTCTGGTTTCTTTTAGCGGTTCTGGTTATATTTACAACAGTAAAGCTAAAAAAAAAACCTGTACAACAGACAAGAATGTACGGTGGGCAATGACACTGTGTGTTATATTCTGCCATGCTATTACAGAAAAGATTGCACGACGGTTATTCCACCTAAAACAGTAAAAAACTAAATTCTGTACTTAAAAGTAAACTAGTAAATAAACATTATCACCTTCAAATAGCCAATTTTCATTTGACATAAAAAAGCACAATGATGTATAAAATGAAAGCACACCATTTAAAGCCTGGGTTTTCAACTTGGGGGACATGTCCCAGACTGGGGACATATGAACATTCTCCAGGGGACAAAAACTGAGCTATAGGTATCAAAACATTGTTATATTGTATATTATCTGAGTGTATATGGATGCAATGTCCATTGCTAGGAATAGTATTAACAAGCAAAATGCTGTTTTCAATGACTTCTGCTGACAAATCAGGGGACATGATCATTTCCTCGAATGTAATTGGGGACACTTGAGAAAACCAGTTGAAAACCCGGGATTTAAAGCTTAATAAAACTCTATGCTTTGATCTTCCTGTCGAGCTGCTATTCCCATACAATATAAAAAAAAATGAGTGGGCATCTCAGTGAAGGCCAAATTAATATTACTGGTTTAATGGCCATGAAGATTATTCAGATCAAAGAGCGACATTGTGGAAGTAATTATGAAAGAAAATGCAGATTGGTCGTATTAACAGTAAACTAAAGTCTAATAACGAATCAAGACGAACAAATTCACCATGTATTACAATATTCCTGTAAATAAAAAACGTCTGTTTAATGCTCTACAGCCATATATATGAAATAAGTCGCTATTATATTCTGATGATTAATCATATTAATATCCCGTACATTAGCCCTTACAGGTGCAGAAAAACAGGACGTAAATCTAATTTAATTTCAATTAATTTCTTATCAATATGATGTCAAACATTGACTCACTGAATTACCGAAAATCAGTCTGTGTTTCTTGTCTGTATCACATACTTATATTGTTTGTAAGCATTTATCATTTACGACTAATTTCAGATTAGTTTAAATAATGAAAGCTTCACATTATATTAGATTATTAGTTCTATAACTATGTCAAAAACCTGAAATGCAAAAATAGAAATTAAATTATGTAAGAAAACACCATTTCATCAACTTATATTTGAAAAAAGACCCATCCTTAAAAATGTAAGCTGCTTATTTTGATTAACAATGTCGTTTTGAATGAGGTATCACATGATAATGTACTTGTAAATTATAATTGTGATATGCTAGAACGAAATATGATAGTATTTTTTCTCCTTATAATATCCCTAAAAAAGTATAAATATAGAATATAATAACCACGTCAGTACATAATGTTTGGCATTTAAAATCCAAGTAGGTTTTACTTTAGAAGAAAAGCAAAAACTTTGATAATGAGAAATTGGATTCAAACTCATGTCTGTCACGAAATACATTGAAAAAAATCTTGAAGCAGTTTTATATAATTGTAGAGCATCTACATACCATATTATTATATTACAAGATCGAGTTCGGTGCATTTTAGACAGATTTGATATTTATAAAAAATGTAAGGCCCACTTCTCTGAAGGTTTTTCAAATAAGGAACGAATATTTTGGTCATAGAGTTGATAGACCAAATAATTGAAAATTTATAAACCAAATCTCAGTGAAGTTAGCGGATAGTGTTGGCTAACTGAAAGTCTACTTATGATCAACCACTAAATCATATTCCTGTAGGCCTAAATAAGGGACGAAACTCTTAAATAATACATAGGGGCCTATTCTTGCTCATATAAAATTCTCAGATTGACACTTATTTATTGATCTAATGTGCAACATACTATTGTCGTATATAGCGAGACAAACCCTTTCTCTTATCAACCCCCTCTTGATTCATTTGCAGCTGATAGGCTTCTGAATGTTTCCATTCAATCGGTACATGCATAAAGTTTCAACGTGATTCACTATCAATTGATTTTAATAGTACAAATATCTTGACACTTGCTGTAGGTGTACCATGACAATAGTCTGATAATTGAAACGGAGAAGAAGTGATTATATCTGTAAGTAACTGGAATCAAAATATTATCCGGCTTCCTTTTATTATGACTGACACTTCCATCAAGCAAACTGTTAGAAAATAATAGAAGTTAGTATTCCTAATGATTATTGTATACAACTGATCATTTTCTACTGATAGATTACAATTAACCTTAACTTGACTGCAATTTCCCCTCCTTTTGTTTCTATTGACTTTACCCTATTGATTGAATGGCACTTTATGTATAACGATTAGCGATAGTTATTGATAAAACTTAAATAGATAACACTTTTTTTTAAAGCTTTCTGTCTACGCTAGCTTAGCACCCTGCTGTGTTAAATTTCCGGACATCACAAATAAAAATCATGCTTATTGATTCTCATTGTTTGTTAATGCGTTTCTGCTTTTCAAACAGGTTACAATATTTACAGGAAACATGACTTATTGGAGTCTTGTTTTAGACCAGTCACATAGAAATGAACAAAATCCAACACTTGAACCAAGTCCATGGGCCCCCATCCTTCAGGAGCCAACCTGAGAGGGTAATAAACCAATGTATTTAAAAGGTTAACAAACAATTAAATAAGTTCACAACGTACATGTATACTCAAGCTCTACCATGGTATATATCATGTCCCATATTATGTTAATAAAATGAAGCCAATTATTCATCTGCATACATTTTTCTGATACTTGTTTCATTGTTAACATGATAGCTTCAGTCTATAAATTTGTACATATATCTTAATCTTTCTTATTGACATTTGGTTTCAAGTGAATGTTGGATAAAAGTATCAGGTACACATGATTAATTACTTCACTTACAGGCTACAATTATTATCAATTCAAGGTACAAAAGAGTAATATTTAAATGAGTGAAATAACAAACTACATTCGGAAAAACCTTAATAAATATTCTATTGACAGACTTAAATTGCCTTCAGATGCGTTTCAGAATGCAGGAAAGCGTATTTTTGAAGAACATTCCTCTTAGAGTATACCCGTGGACCACCCTAAAT
Organism: Lottia scabra; assembly: GCA_029955415.1. Lineage (NCBI taxonomy): Eukaryota > Metazoa > Mollusca > Gastropoda > Lottiidae > Lottia > Lottia scabra. The sequence continues at coordinate 9,572,764 of JARJEI010000015.1, forward strand.
GGGTTGACATTGTTCTTTTTCAGAACTGGTGAAAAATATGCTTATTGATCTTGAAAGAAAGATTCTCTTTGTGTTTGCTTTTACAAGTACATAAATACTGATTTCCCCAAGCATTTTTTAAGCTGGACCTATACATAATTGATAAAAAGACTATTCATAATATTTGTTCTCGCATGTCTGAAATTTTTAATTCTCCAAACATCTATGAACGCTGTTTTTTTCTTAATATTTTTTTTAAACCATATAAAGTTTCTGAAAGATAAACCATTTTTTTTTTTGGAACAGTTAACAGACGAGATTTCATGAATAGATTTAAACAATTGTTATGTTTGCAGTACATTTGAACTCCGTTTGGATGGTTATCAATTGGATCCAACGGAACAGATTGTTCCACCAACTTGAGCTATCAGATATTTTTTTTAGGTTCTGATCAACATTTTATAGAACGTCCGTATTATTTCATGGGTTTAGTGGTATATGCAGAACAGTAGGACTAAATTTTCGTGTCGCCTCCATGTTTAATATAAATCATCAGAGAAACATCAATCTTTGAATTATTGTAAATGTCATTGGAAGGTGTCAGTTTGGCAATTGGAAACATTCAATAACACGGAAACCTCTCATTATGATAATTGTACCACAAGCTATACTTCCATTCATGCATCATAAAGTGTCATGTTTTTTCCCCAAATGGTACGGAATACATGTAGTTTAATCATAGAGGTAAACAGTCAAGTACTACCTAAAAAAGGTTGATTAAAATTTTCGTCATGTCTTAAATATATGTTTTTTGGTATCCCTCGTTTAATAGAAATATTAACAATAATAGACAAGATTGTACCCGGACGCCAAAATTGTTATCATGCTGATTTTAATAATAAACTCAAAGTGTGGTAGATGTTGGATGATTCATAATATCAATGTTTTCAATATGATTCTGTTTGCTATTCAGATATGTATTGTGATTTCTCAAAATGTTAAACTCTACAATAGTAGTTTAAACGCTTTTAATAACCTTAATTGTTTTTGTTATTTCAGATAATGCTTTAGTTATCATGATAATATTGGCCAGTCTGAACAGCTGCTGTAATCCATGGATATACCTAGCCTTTAGTGGTAACTTGCTAAAACATCTAATACCATGCTGTAATCAAGAGTCCGACAACAACAGTAAACATAATCAAACATGGTCACATTCCAACACAGATACAAGACACAAATCTATAGAAATGGATAGATTTAATACAAGAACTACCATAGTGAAAAGAATGGAATCTTTTAGTCAGTTGTTCGCCATAAAAAAGAAAGACAGAACGGGTGATGCCTCACCACAAAGATCAATTCAGTCAGATCGATCGTCGAGTAAATCGGACGAAAACTCGCGCTCACCCCACGTTAAAAAACGAGCACGTGTACATGAACGTCCAGTCGAGGAAGTGAGGGAAGCCCAGTTAAAATGGGATCAGAATATTGGTGTAAAGACTGGTTCCGGAACATTGGATCCTGGAATGCCGTTAATAACTGATATTTCTGACGATGAGTGTTGCGTTAAGCAGGAAATTTAAGTCGGATGTGTTTCGAAAACATTTCGCTTCTTGGCTCAGTTGAAAAAGTAGAAATTGCAAAATGCCATACAGTTCCGTTTTAATTGTGGAATGATATCAAAGAATCAATTTGCTTTTTTTTTTAATTTCATGAAAATATCACATCATAAACTTGGCGCTTGATGACTAAAAAAAAATATTACGTATATCTAACTCAGACCGTAAAGCCATTTATAAAACAAGTTTGGAATCCCTAAATATGCTGACCCAAAAAATGACCCGAGAAGTGCTCATCTTAATGGTAGTAGAATATATCAGTGTTCGTCCGACTTAGCTCTAAATTATTTTATTGTTCCCTTTGGTCGGATATCCGTACATTTGTCCGATCATTAAATGTTTGACGTCGTATTTTCATAGCATAGATTTTATATTGGCGGTCTTTGATTTCACCAAATTATTGCTTTCAAAGATTCTACCCGGATGGGTGAATTCGTCCAGAGATATGTTCATAACGTTCCTTCACAATGTGACATAATTAGTCCCATTTCATTGCGTTTAAGATGCGCTCTGTGCGTACTGTATATATCTAGATTGTAAGGGTAGTTGAACGGTGTTCTGGTAAAATTTTCTGTTTTCATTTTAGTTAGTTAATTTATTGGACATTTTAATGCTCTCTGGAATTGTTTTTTTTTAACGTGACATCTCTTTAGGAGAGTCTACATAGCTAATAATGTATTTGAAAGGTTTATTATTCTAAACAAAGTGTTAGAAACTTGTGACAAAGCAGTGCTATCAGAGGTCAGACAGACTTCGATTGCTAACACTGGACAATCTACAATAGTAACACCTCATATCTTGGAGTAAATGGAAATAAAGGATTTTGATAAACTTTAGTCTTGGTCTTTCTGAGGCGTGATCTGAAATGTGTCGAAATAATTAATAAACGTGTACAGACATTTTTGCCTCGATTATACTGGTGTTATAATTTGTAACTAGATTTGTGATTTGGTTAATTAATCTAGAAATAATCTACTGAATGTGTTAACCGATTTGTGTTGTGTTCTAGTTGGTGATCTCTGAGACAGACACATCGACAGTTGAAAGGACAATGACTGCCTTTTTCCTTTAACTGCTTAATGTTATTCTGTTTTTATTGTGAATTCTTAGCGTTTTCATCCAGTAAATATTATTATTGCAACATTTGTCGACTAGATTTAGTTAATGTATTTCGAAACTTGAATTGTCAGCTTTTCCTACGTGATTATGTTTTGTTACAAAAATACCTCTTTGTTTAAATGAGTAAAAAGATTTTAGTGAATATCTTCGTTTTGTCTTTGACAAATTCTTCCTTTCCTTCCCAATCACGTTGCCTGCCATTATTGTTGTTAGAGCTATTTAATTTAACATTTTTTTCATGTGGCAGAGATTGTAACTTGGTTTCCAGAAAGAAAAAGAAAATGTTTAACTTCCAAATTAATTAACGTCAGGAATTTACATGCGTTGCATTTAATATGAAATTTCAGATTTTTCTGTAATTTTTGAACGAAGCTTACGAATAGGTCATCTTCACTCATAATTCCAGTTTGTAAATGGGTATGGATAATCCACGAAAGATCCAGAGAGTTAAAAAGATTGGCTAAGGACCAGCTAGGAGAAAGGATCCTTATGAAACCTAAATTGTTATAAATGTTTCTTTCTTTCTTTAAACAGAGTAGTCCACTACTATACAACTATTGCTCTCGATTTTGCCAGGTTTTTGGATGCGATATTGACTGTTTTGCTTGTGCGGATTTTTATTTAAGAGCTGTAAGGGATGTGCTATTATAACATATTTAGTTCTTTCGATGTTCGATGAAACGACTTTTCAGTTGACACAATAATATGTAGGTGGATGAAATTATACAGTACAACATAATATCTCTTGCTTACTTTGATATCATTCTGATGATTGCTTCCTTCTAACGGTAGTTGTAGATGGGTTAGGTAATAGAAATAGCGTAAGTAAATATTGAGCGGTCTCCGTGCAGGCTCTTCAGATACACGTCATACGTTAATGCAGTTTCATCATGATCTGACTAAGTGTGTAATCAAAAATTGGTAAAGAAAATCTAGTTCAATTTATAGGCGTCCAAGTGATCTATTGAAGGAACTGTATATATGTCAAATTTTGACATGTGCTATGATTTTTGATAGTCTTAATACCTATTATTTGTTTGGTTCTATGAAACTACGGATATTACCATCAGAACAATGGCGCCTTAACTTTTTTCATTCAAACAATATTTAATTCAAGAACCAGTCGAGTACGTATTATACCATTTCTCTGGCTTATGTTTCTATTATTGTCCGTCTCCTAATTTTGGGAATGTACGATAATGAAAGCAGGCAATTCCGTTATTTTCATGTTGGAAAGCATGATAAGGTGAAAAAACAGTCACTTTACTTACCAAACCCGTAACTGTCGGAAGTGGAAAAGAGTCGTTCGAATGGATATCATGAAAAAGTAACCTGCTATTTTACATGCACTTTCAATATAAGAATTAAAATTTACTAAATTACAATACTAGACTCTACAAACCCACACATTATCATTGTCTACAAATGGAATGGAAAAAATGACAACGTACTTTCCGAGAGATGTCCTCTAATGACCAAAATTGATGGTTACCTTGCAACAAGAACGAAAGCTTTAGGGCATACAAGACGAGTCAAAATAACTCGTTTTGAAGTTAATATCTGTAATTAAAAACTTTAGACGTTTTTATTAAAAACACCCATTTAAGCAATGGTATCCCACTCGAACAGTTCATCAAAGTCAATCATACTAATCCAAATGCTTAGGTTCAATCCTATCATGGATCGAGATAATATTTCTCCAAACCACTCTTCTCTTGTCAGTGATGAAGGTGAGATGAGCTAACACGGAATGTTTTTTTTTCGATGAGATAATAAATCGAATCCTGGTGTAATACAGATTAAAGATACCTTTGCAGTTGGAATTAGCAAAGAAAGAGGCTTGGTAATTGCTCATAACTTAGTACCCCAAAAACACGCTATGTTCATGAGCAGAACACAAGGAGGGTTTCCAATTTCAGTTTTCTGTCAGTAATGTAATTCGAGGGTGATCACTTTCAATGTCTGAAAAATTATTCTTGTGGGAGTGATATATTGTCGACCCATTGTGATAGGTGTAGTTTTCAAATGTTGTCGTGATAGTTCAGAATGTATTATACATCGTAATTATATTGTTATAGCATACACAATAATATCAGAATAATATCATATACATGGATCATTTTACAATAATACATGTTATAATATTCAATAGATTCCATAATATTATACCTTTTGAATTTTGTCTGCAATATTGGCAAATGTGGTGTTTGATCATAGTGATACATCCATTTTTCGTCCAGAAACCATCATTAATGTTCTCTATCGTCTGGGTTTTTTAACCTTCCAATTATAAGTACAATGTATGTATTGTAAATTTAAGGTCAGTCTTTTCGTATTGGAATATTTACTTAAAGGGATATGTTTAGCATTCGTTCGACAAATAATAATTTAGTCTCAGAATTTTGAATTTTTAGCAAAACTAATCCGTAACAATGTTCACACATCTCCCTCGAAAGTAAAAATTACGACACTATTCTAGTAAGACTATGCTTTATATAGAAAACACGTGCAGAAAATGGAAGCTAAATGTTTAGGTATAGGTATGACTGAAGGGTTTATGCAATTTTCGTGTAGTTATGGTACATCTAGAGGCTATTTACAGATATTCGAAAATGCTGAACATCCGCCTTTAAATTAGCATCGTCTACAAAATCAGTGTAAGAATTTAGTGAATATACTAGGTACTGGGTCCGATGCTATGTACGGTGTGGGATAACCAATACCATAGAAAATTAAGAGAAGAAGCTAATTAATATACGAAGTACACAAACGGACAATTTGGCTTCTTTTTTTTCTATGGTATCGTATCTTGATTATTATTAAAGCTTCATTCCATTAGTTTAATGATTGTTTATCGAGAGTGAAACTAGGATTGGATACACCATGCACGGTCTTTGGTAGTATGGATTATAAAATAAAGTTCCAATGGTTGAAAATCTACGCATAAGTTTATAGTTTATTTAAGAAAAAAACTGTTAAGTAACTGGATGCCACATTGATTCATATCTCCATTTGCAAGAAAATGATGCATAGTCAAAGAATGTTAAATTTCAGTTGACAATAAGATGTTGAAGAGGATGTAAAACTCCATTCAATTCCAATAAGTAAGATGCTAATGAGTGGGCTGAACAATGGACATTAGTTCTATGTTACATCTTGTTCCGTTGCATTTCCTAAAACCACCTTAATCAAGCGTTTATTTCATCTAAATCAATTATATCACTTATTGTCTTAGGTTTGTTACGACTGAAGGCGGATTTCACTTACGCCTTACAGACAATATTTCAAAGGATTAAGTGAAGAAGAAATGTTCTGTTGTAATCAGGCAGATATTACCTTCATTGTAGCGTGTATAATGAATCACATTTCTCTCTACAGATCTTGTATCTTGCCCTTCTGGTTTCAGTTTATTAATAGGTCTACAGATGGTAAAATGACATATTTTGTCCTCTTAATAATACAAATACATGTATCTGAACATTTGAAGTTAAAAAGAATTTTGATCAAAATTTAAACAAACTAAATTATTGTCTTGTCTACGGAGGAACATCGAGCTAATAAAATCTATCTTATACATTTCACGAAATTGTATTTCCACAGATGGAATATTGTAGTCCACGTATTTTTGAGACCTCAATAGTTTTACATCGTGCTATATGTTTGGGCTGATGAGGACAGGTTAAAGGGATTGTAAAGTGATTTTCTAAACTCTGTATGTATATATGGGACACGTATAGCTTCAATTTGCGCCATTCCAATTTCCATTCCGACATCTGTGGTTCTTGCAATTCCACTAAAGTCAATGCGATTTATGACGTCACTGACAGTGATCTACATAGATATCTATAGTAGCTTCCGGTAGACCACTGTCAGTGAATCTTTTATGGAATGCTTTCAGTGAAACAGACGTATCAAGTCATAAAAGTAGATCATCAACATGTTCTCTCTCAGGTCCGTGTTTATTAATACGGTTTTTTGATTATTCATTCAATTATGAACGATTAGGCACACATTTATAGAAGAAAGATATAATGATCCTAATTATGACTTAATGATATTTATTACTACTTCCTTGGGGGAATTAAAGTGATAAAACGATGTGTAATACATATTATTAAAGGATGGAGTGTATTTCCTACATATTACCTTCATTTACCCTCGATAAATAATAGTAATCCTCACTTAAGCTTTTCTTTATATAAGTTATAGTTGGTAAAACGCCTGAATAGTTGTAGAAAATGTATTTGAAAAAATTCTTCAACCCTATGATATTTTAAAAACTATTTTTGTTTAGGTGCTCAAAATTTTTCTTCCTTATTGATATTGTATATGGCAACTCCAAAGAAATTCTTAATGAGAGCTGAAATGTAAAACAAATGAGCATTTCCCAAAAGGTAGTTATAGTCATATTTTTGCTTGATGAGTACATCAGTGTGTGATATGACAGATGCACACAGAGAGGAGGTAGAATCTTCACTGACTAGTCTATTAATGACAAATTTATAATTGATTTAAATAATACATTTATCAATTTGTTTCAATACCAGTATAGAAATAATTATAGCAAGATAAAAGAATAACCTATATTAATTGCTGTAATGAGTTGGAATTGACATTATCTGCAAATGCCATAGTTTATATAGCAACATTTGAATATTGCCGTTACATTTCGAAAACAAACCTGTACGATAAAATGCCATGACTGAATAATTTGTTTTCAATTTTCTGTCATCAAAATGTGTAGATATTGTCTTGTAAAGATAAGAAATTCGCATGCAAAGGGAAGTAAATACTGGGAGAGTGTTTACCATACAGAACGACATAGACTCATAGTGCAACTTTTACTATGTTCAGAATGTCTTTTTCAACGTAAACAATTTACCAGCGCTTAGGTATACTAGTTGATTCAATGGGGTTATAAACCGCAAATCTCTCTACAAACTGTGCACATATAAAAATGACAAATTGAAACGAAGATGACCTGACCAGTCGACTTCAAATATTATATCATAATTTCATTTGATAACCGAGTATAGCAATACCGATATTTGCACTAAAATAAAAGTAAATTGTAAAGTAAATAAAAGGCATTTTGACATTATTCTTAAATATACGTCTTTCGAAATCGTGACATAACATAGGCAAAATATACAATTATAAATAAGGTTACCACTGTCATATCTTTCCATATCACAATGCCCTATTAAATTGTATTAGACAAACAATCAAAGTTCATTAATTGATACAATATCAGTCTGTTGTCTTATAGATCCGTTACTGATAAACATAATGTAGATCATCACTGGATTGCCTGAATTTGTTTAGCGTGCATGTATAGGTTATATCTTTGAGTGCATCCTACCATTGAATATTGTCAAGTTTTCTGTTCAAACGAATACAAAGACAAATTTGAAGTAGTTTGAGATATCCGTTGTGGTACATGTACATAGTTTTCATTGTATACTCCCGTCTAATATGGTTCAGTAATTTTTTACGGAACCTTAAATATTAAATAACAGAAACCGATAAAAAGATCTATATATGTCGTAAATCAGTAAAGAAACATAAATTTTGAAACACGTGGATGCAATGATAGAATTTGAAATTAAAATAGACAACATAAACAGGATTTTAATAGTAGACAAATAATATCAGTTAATGGCCAACAGTCCCACGGTTGATGGAAATAAAACATATCTAAGGTTGTGCAAGTAATACAAATATGAAAATTAAGCTGTTTTGAAACGCTGTGTGATATCACTAGAGCTCAAGCTGCAGTCGAACAGGGCAAATTTGCATTCGACTCAAAAGAGCGTTACAAGAAGAATCCAACTATCCTCAATGGGTCAAAACTTATCATAATTAAATTTAAGATAGATGATAGGTATAGATGTTTAGACATGTGACATAGATAATATATTGCAATATATTCGTATCAATATTAGTTTTGGACTTCTTCAAACCTATATGGTACAGGTAATTTTGTTACTTAATGCATCAGCTCTTTAAGAAGTTGCATGTCGATTTAAAGATAAACAAAAACCCTTCAGCTTGTTTACGTTATATATATCTACCCCAAAAGAGTTTTTTAAATGCCTGTAGGTATTAAAACCTCTTTAATTTAATTGTTTCTGCCGTTTCTTGTATATGCGTAAAAGGTCGTAATATTCTGTTTCACAAATATATTATGCTTGAATATCATCATGATATATAATACATGTATCCTTATTCAAGAAACAGGATTTTGTAATTAAAACTGAATAAATCCTGGTATGGATGTAAACCTTTTAGTTTCCATTGTCTCCTGATTGTTAACTGCTCTTAATAACCTAATCGTAGAAGGCGACATTACATTAAAATAAGCATTCTATTTTAGAGAGTTCATGCCATAGTACCAGAGCTGACTTAATTTCAATACAACTATTTTATTAGCATTTGAATCGATCATGAACGTTTTTATGGTGGAAGACGAGGACTTGAGCGATGATGAACCTATATGGACTACTGCTGATTTTTATGTTACCTTTGCCAATGTCTTCATCTTCATCCCAAATTACGTGTACTTGGGAAACTCCGAATGGTTGGATTGATTTACGACCATTAGCAAACACTGACAGCACACCACGGTTAGTTTCAAATATATCTTTGAGAAGATGATGGTTTATTGAGTGAGACACTCGTGTGAGTATGTATGAGCTTCTAAATGGTACATTCGCATCCGGAATTCCTCCATCGAAGAGGTTAGAGGAGAGAGTGGATGTTCATATTGGGCAACAATCTGAGGCCAAATATACCTCAGTTGATCGTTTTGCTAATTCGTATTAAAAACAGAAATGTAATACGTAAACCTTCATTCCATTTTAAGATCAATTTAAAAAATCTATATATTTTCAAAAGTTTTGTAGAGGTAGAAGATTCGAGAGGTCTGTTCATCTATTATTGGAATCCTTGTTACCAGTTCAACCTACACTCATGTCAAAATACTTCAGTAAGTTACTATCTTATTTTCAGTGCGTCGAAATTTATTAAATGGATTAGAGAAGATGTATGATATTTATACTTTTATTTTCTAGATGTCTATGTCTGATATTATTATTTTTCTCTGTATGATAATAAAAGTATTCTCTAGGTGTGTCAGTATGATAATAATGTATTAATCTCTAGGTGTGTCATTATGATAATGATAAATTAATATCTAGGTGTGTCGGTATGATATTGATAAATTCATCTCTAGGAATGTCATTATGATATTGATATTCTCTAGGTGTGTCAGTATGATATTGATAAATTAATCTCTAGGAATGTCATTAAGATATTGATATTGTCTAGGTGTGTCAGCGTGATAATGATAAATTATTCTCTAGGTGTGTCAGTATGATAATGATAAATTAATCTCTAGGTGTGTCAGTATGATAATGATAAATTAATCTCTAGGTGTGGCAGTATGATATTGATAATTCTATTATTGTCTAGGTATGTCAGTATGATAATGATAAATTAATCTCTAGGTATGTTTATATGATAATGATAAATTAATCTCTAGGTGTGTCAGTATGATATTGATATATTATTCTCTAGGTGTGTCAGTATGATATTGATATATTAATCTCTAGGTATGTTTATATGATAATGATAAATTAATCTCTAGGTATGTTTATATGATAATGATAAATTAATCTCTAGGTGTGTCAGTATGATATTGATATATTAATCTCTAGGTGTGTCAGTACGATAATGATAAATTAATCTCTAGATGTGTCAGTATGATAATGATAAATTAATCTCTAGGTATGTCGGTATGATATTGATATATTAATCTCTAGGTATGTCAGTATGATAATGATAAATTAATCTCTAGGTGTGTCAGTATGATATTGATATATTATTCTCTAGGTGTGTCAGTAAGATATTGATAAATTATTCTCTAGGTATGTCAGTATGATAATGATAAATTAATCTCTAGGTATGTTTATATGATAATGATAAATTAATCTCTAGGTGTGTCAGTATGATATTGATATATTAATCTCTAGGTGTGTCAGTACGATAATGATAAATTAATCTCTAGATGTGTCAGTATGATAATGATAAATTAATCTCTAGGTATGTCGGTATGATATTGATATATTAATCTCTAGGTATGTCAGTATGATAATGATAAATTAATCTCTAGGTATGTCAGTATGATATTGATATATTATTCTCTAGGTGTGTCAATATGATAATGATAAATTAATCTCTAGGTGTGTCAGTAAGATATTGATAAATTATTCTCTAGGTATGTCAGTATGATAATGATAAATTAATCTCTAGGTGTGGCAGTATGATATTGATAAATTAATCTCTAGGTATGTCAGTATGATAATAATAAATTAATCTCTAGGTGTGTCAGTATGATAATGATAAATTAATCTCTAGGTGTGTCGGTATGATATTGATAAATTAATCTCTAGGTGTGTCAATATGATAATAATAAATTAATCTCTAGGTGTGGCAGTATGATATTGATAAATTAATCTCTAGGTATGTCAGTATGATAATAATAAATTAATCTCTAGGTGTGTCAGTAAGATATTGATAAATTAATCTCTAGGTGTGTCGGTATGATATTGATAAATTAATCTCTAGGTGTGTCAATATGATATTGATAATTCTATTATTCCCTAGGTTTGTCAGTATGATATTAAGAAAGGTATATACTATATTATTGGAAGAGAAGGTGGTTCAGTCTCCCAAGGTTTGACCTTACAATACACAGCAGATACTGATATTTACAGGTATGTATCATATCACCCACATCAATCGTTACTACATAATTTTGGTTGAATATTGGATTAGTTGAAAAACTAAAGCCAAACAGGACTCCTGAACTTGAATTTACACTGACATCACTCAGAAAACGATAAAAAATGATTTCCTTGCTATACGAAAATTCCCTTTTAACATTAAGAATTTATCATAAATACAGAAGACATGTTACCAAATATACCTTAATATTTTAATTAAACGGCAAGACACACAATTTTACTTAAAAAACTATTGGTAATCGTACCAGAAGGAAGGACATTGTTTATGACGAGAGTGTAAGATCTAGGTACATTTCTTGTTATTTCAGAACTGTTGATATTTTATTGATATGTGATACTATGGTAGATGGCTATTTACAATTTCATCGAGAACATCCCCTCACACATTACGTAAGTAATTGTAGCTTTCCATATTCAGATAAGCAATAACGTTTTTGTCAAACCACTCTAATTTTGTCTTTCAAATAGATAAATGCGGACAACTCAGCATACTCAATGAAAATAATCCGTTATGAATTACGTGTATTTTCAGATATTTGAATTACACAGTAAGTACGCATGCCCAGTAGACGAGTTACTCAAACCGCTAATTGTTTTATCTCAGAAAAAGATAAGTCTTGGACAAACCTCAATATTAGCACTACCTCAACCTGAACCAAGATATTATTATCTGGAAGACATAACAGTATTTCTTTTGTTTATCATGTGAGTAACATTCGGTATTGAAAATCTCTGAAAATGTAAACCCATAATGTACTGGAAAATCCAAAAAGCCAGTGCAAAATTTTATCCTTTATGGTAAAATTGTTTGGGCGTGGTTAACTATTAACCAGACTTCTCAAAGAGCAGAGTCCATACTAGATATTAATAGTGGACACAATATGAGATCGGTTGTGCTTAATAATGCGGCACATCCAAACTGCATATAAGGGACATGGATAGACCCCATATATTCACAGCCTAAGAATATTCTATGAGGTTTCTTGAAGTGTAATTACAAGTAGGTTATCTTGTAAAACACGTGCATGTTGACCCTGAATATATAAATATAATGCTTCGTCTATTTTCCTTACAGGATTACAATAACAGTATTAAGTATGACATTTGTAACTGGTCTAGGTGTTATTGTATACAGAAATATAAACAATGGTAGTACCAAAAATATAAAACAGAAGACACAGGAAAGTTCTTATCAATACCTCACAGAATCCGACTTTATCAATCCTAGTTTAGAGGTACCTTTTTCGCGGTGTGGTAAAACTGAATCTATTAAGAGTAAGGAAGACAATAATCGTGAATAATCGTTGGTTTTATCATCCATGTTCACGACAATCACATTGAATCACCGCAAGAAAAAAATGGTATGGTCATGAAACGACGCAGGAAAGACGTAAATTATTTTCGCGAGCGCTGGCCATTTTTTTAAACTGTCATTAAAAATAGCCACAGCAGTCAAGGTGAAAGCCAGAACAAGGTCAGCTAAACGTGACAATAAGTAAAAGACGGTAACAAAATATTTTCATCTATAGATAGAAATGACAGAAAGTGAAAAAATTATTATATAGATCAGAATGTTAAAGACTTTGTCAGGACGAGACGAGTTGGAGGGGAACACGAATCAGTGTTGATTAGTTCTCCTCCGAAACTCCTCAGGCGCTTTCTCCACTACCCATAACGGACACAATTATAGACCTAACACATTTTAACAACACATATAAGGTGTCTTTGGCGTGAGTCGTGTATTCACATGGGATCAACAATACGAATGTATGCCGTATAAAATAATGCAATTCTTTGACCATTGTACGACAATTGTTGTACTAAACTAGTAAACTACTGGATTTATAACACGTAAAACACTGCTAACCGTTTGATTAAAATGTTCTTTAAGTAAGTTTTCGTATAAAAATTAAACTGTAAAATGACATGTTCTGAAATATACGAATCACAAAATAAAGCAATAACACTCATGATCCATCTGGTCAAGTTCGTGGTTACCAAAAATCATATGGAAGTTGTTTAACAGGGTGTAGATGTTCTTTCCACTCGACAGGAATTGAAAATCGGACTTGGAAGTATCAAAAAATATAGAAGGAGAAACACAGAAAAAAAAATTGTGGGGAGTGTGATCAAAAATGGGTCGTTCGCATATCAAACGAACCAGCGCTTCATGACACCTTTTTCACACAAAATTGGGGCGAAAAAATTAACATAGGAAGCTTGTAGGGCCGCTCAAACATTTGTACGGTCGGTAAGGGTTTTGAAGGGGGTTGAAATTTGCATAAAGCCCACCCTCGATGGTGATATATGCCCACAATAATACGTCAAGGGGGACAGCAAATATGTGTCTGATGGATAAGATCAAGAAAATGTTTGAAGTTTTGAGAAAAAAAAAGTTTTCCTGGAGGGGTCTCGATCACGAGACCCTTTGGGGGAGGATCCAGCACGCTAACCGCTTCGCCACCGAGGCTTGAGTGAAGTTTCGCCAAGGTAAGCTGTGAACCGAACTCCGGAGGGGGGTAAATACCCCTTTTCTAAAGGCATCCACGTTTTAGCACATAAAACTGTCATAATTTGATCAAAAATGGGTCGTTCGCATATCAAACGAACCAGCGCTTCATGACGCATCTTTTTCACACATAATTGGGACGAAAAAATAACATAGGAAGCTTGTAGGGCCCCTCAAACATTTGTAGGGTCGGGAAGGGCTTTGAAGGGGGTTGAAATTTGTATAAAGCCCAGCCTCCACGGTGATATATGCCCACAATAATACGTCAAGGGTGCACACAAAAGATGTCTCTGATGGATAAGACCAAGAAAATGTTTGAATTTTTGAGAGAAAAAAAAATTTCTTGGAGGGGTCTCGAACCCGGGACCCTTTGCTGGAGGATCCAGCACGCTAACCGCTTCGCCACCGAGGCTTGAGCGAAGTTTCGCCAAGGTAAGATGTGAACCGAACTCCGGAGGGGGGTAAATACCCCTTTTCTAAAGGCATCCACGTTTTAGCACATAAAACTGTCAGAACTTGATCAAAAATGGGTCGTTCGCATATCAAACGAACAAGCGCTTCATGACGCATCTTTTCCACACAAAATTGGGACGAAAAAAATAAGCTTGTAGGGCCCCTCAAACATTTGTAGGGTCGGGAAGGGCTTTGAAGGGGTTTGGAATTTGTATAAAGCCCAGCCTCGACGGTGTTATATGCCCACAATAATACGTCAAGGGTGCACACAAAAGATGTGTCTGATGGATAAGACCACGAAAATGTTTGAATTTTTGAGAAAAAAAAAGTTTTCTTGGAGGGGTCTCCAACCCGGGACTCTTTGCTGGAGGATCCAGCACGCTAACCGCTTCGCCACTGAGAATTGAGCGAAGTTTCGCCAAGGTAAGCTGTGAACCGAACTCCGGAAGGGGGTACATACCCCTTTTCTAAAGGCATCCACGTCCAGGGGCCGCGGAGCGTTTTTGAAAGTGGGTGGGCCCTTGATTGAAAGTTTTCAAAATCTACCCCTCACCCTCACCCCCACCACAAAAACTCATCGGATTTCGGCCACTCGGTTTTCAGATTTCGGAAATTATAAAAAAAATTACAAAAATATTTTGATGAAAAAAATAAAAATAACTGCCAAAAAGTGGGGGGGGGGGGGGGGGGGGGGCCATGGCCCCCGGTCCCCCCCGCTCCGCGGCCAATGACGATTTAGAACATAAAACTGTCAGAACTTTATCAAAAATGGGTCGTTCGCATATCAAACGAACCAGCGCTTCATGACGCATCTTTTCCGCACAAAATTGGGACGACAAAAATAACATAGGAAGCTTGTAGGGCACCTCAAACATTTGTAGGGTCGGGAAGGGCTTTGGAGGGGGTTGAAATTTGTATAAAGCCCAGCCTCCACGGTGATATATGCCCACAATAATACGTCAAGGGTGCACACAAAAGATGTGTCTGATGAATAAGACCAAGAAAATGTTTGAATTTATGAGAGAAAAACAGTTTTCTTGGAGGGGTCTCGAACCCGGGACCCTTTGCTGGAGGATCCAGCACGCTAACCGCTTCGCCACCGAGGCTTGAGCGAAGTTTCGCCAAGGTAAGCTGTGAACCGGACTCCGGAGGGGGGTAAATACCCCTTTTCTAAAGGCATCCACGTTTTAGCACATAAAACTGTCATAATTTGATCAAAAATGGGTCGTTCGCATATCAAACGAACCAGCGCTTCATGACGCATCTTTTCCACACATAATTGGGACGAAAAAATAACATAGGAAGCTTGTAGAGCCCCTCAAACATTTGTAGGGTCGGGAAGGGCTTTGAAGGGGGTTGAAATTTGTATAAAGCCCAGCCTCCACGGTGATATATAAGACCAAGAAAATGTTTGAATTTCTGAGAGAAAAAAAAGTTTTCTTGGAGGGGTCTCGAACCCGGGACCACTTGCTGGAGGATCCAGCACGCTAACCGCTTCGCCACCGAGGCTTGAGCGAAGTTTCGCCAAGGTAAGCTGTGAACCGAACTCCGGAGGGGGGTAAATACCCCTTTTCTAAAGGTATCCACGTTTTAGCCCATAAAACTGTCAGAACTTGATCAAAAATGGGTCGTTCGCATATCAAATGAACCAGCGCTTCACGGCGCATCTTTTCCACACAAAATTGGGACGAGAAAAATAACATAGAAAGCTTGTAGGGCCCGTCAAACATTTGTAGTGTCGGGAAGGGCTTTGAAGGGGGTTGGAATTTGTATAAAGCCCAGCCTCGACGGTGATATATGCCCACAATAATACGTCAAGGGTGCACACAAAAGATGTGTCTGATGAATAAGACCAAGAAAATGTTTGAATTTTTGAGAGAAAAAAAAGTTTTCTTTGAGGGTTCTCGAACCCGTGACCCTTTGCTGGAGGATCCAGCACGCTAACCGCTTCGCCACCGAGGCTTGAGCGAAGTTTCGCCAAGGTAAGCTGCGAACCGAACTCCGGAGGGGGGTAAATACCCCTTTTCCAAAGGCATCCACGTTTTAGCACATAAAACTGTCATAATTTGATCAAAAATGGGTCGTTCGCATATCAAACGAACCAGCGCTTCATGACGCATCTTTTTCACACATAATTGGGACGAAAACAATAACATAGGAAGCTTGTAGGGCCCCTCAAACATTTGTAGGGTCGGGAAGGGCTTTGAAGGGGGTTGAAATTTGTATAAAGCCCAGCCTCCACGGTGATATATGCCCACAATAATACGTCAAGGGTGCACACAAAAGATGTGTCTGATGGATAAGACCAAGAAAATGTTTGAATTTTTGAGAGAAAAAAAAATTTCTTGGAGGGGTCTCGAACCCGGGACCCTTTGCTGGAGGATCCAGCACGCTAACCGCTTCGCCACCGAGGCTTGAGCGAAGTTTCGCCAAGGTAAGCTGTGAACCGAACTCCGGAGGGGGGTAAATACCCCTTTTCTAAAGGCATCCACGTTTTAGCACATAAAACTGTCAGAACTTGATCAAAAATGGGTCGTTCGCATATCAAACGAACAAGCGCTTCATGACGCATCTTTTCCACACAAAATTGGGACGAAAAAAATAAGCTTGTAGGGCCCCTCAAACATTTGAGGGTCGGGAAGGGCTTTGAAGGGGTTTGGAATTTGTATAAAGCCCAGCCTCGACGGTGTTATATGCCCACAATAATACGTCAAGGGTGCACACAAAAGATGTGTCTGATGGATAAGACCACGAAAATGTTTGAATTTTTGAGAAAAAAAAAGTTTTCTTGGAGGGGTCTCCAACCCGGGACTCTTTGCTGGAGGATCCAGCACGCTAACCGCTTCGCCACTGAGAATTGAGCGAAGTTTCGCCAAGGTAAGCTGTGAACCGAACTCCGGAAGGGGGTACATACCCCTTTTCTAAAGGCATCCACGTCCAGGGGCCGCGGAGCGTTTTTGAAAGTGGGTGGGCCCTTGATTGAAAGTTTTCAAAATCTACCCCTCACCCTCACCCCCACCACAAAAACTCATCGGATTTCGGCCACTCGGTTTTCAGATTTCGGAAATTATAAAAAAAATTACAAAAATATTTTGATGAAAAAAAAAAAAAATAAAAATAACTGCCAAAAAGTGGTGGGGGGGGGGGGCATGGCCCCCGGTCCCCCCCGCTCCGCGGCCAATGACGATTAAGCACATAAAACTGTCAGAACTTGATCAAAAATGGGTCGTTCGCATATCAAATGAACCAGCGCTTCACGGCGCATCTTTTCCACACAAAATTGGGACGAGAAAAATAACATAGAAAGCTTGTAGGGCCCGTCAAACATTTGTAGTGTCGGGAAGGGCTTTGAAGGGGGTTGAAATTTGTATAAAGCCCAGCCTCCACGGTGATATATGCCCACAATAATACGTCAAGGGTGCACACAAAAGATGTGTCTGATGGATAAGACCAAGAAAATGTTTGAATTTTTGAGAGAAAAAAAAATTTCTTGGAGGGGTCTCGAACCCGGGACCCTTTGCTGGAGGATCCAGCACGCTAACCGCTTCGCCACCGAGGCTTGAGCGAAGTTTCGCCAAGGTAAGCTGTGAACCGAACTCCGGAGGGGGGTAAATACCCCTTTTCTAAAGGTATCCACGTTTTAGCCCATAAAACTGTCAGAACTTGATCAAAAATGGGTCGTTCGCATATCAAACGAACCAGCGCTTCACGGCGCATCTTTTCCACACAAAATTGGGACAAAAAATAACATAGAAAGCTTGTAGGGCCCGTCAAACATTTGTAGTGTCGGGAAGGGCTTTGAAGGGGGTTGAAATTTGTATAAAGCCCAGCATCCACGGTGATATATAAGACCAAGAAAATGTTTGAATTATTGAGAGAAAATTTTTTTTTCTTGGAGGGGTCTCGAACCCGGGACCCTTTGCTGGAGGATCCAGCACGCTAACCGCTTCGCCACCGAGGCTTGAGCGAAGTTTCGCCAAGGTAAGCTGTGAACCGAACTCCGGAGGGGGGTAAATACCCCTTTTCCAAAGGTATCCACCTTTTAGCACATAAAACTGTCATAATTTGATCAAAAATGGGTCGTTCGCATATCAAACGAACCAGCGCTTCATGACGCATCTTTTTCACACATAATTGGGACGAAAAAATAACATAGGAAGCTTGTAGGGCCCCTCAAAAATTTGTAGGGTCGGGAAGGGCTTTGAAGGGGGTTGAAATTTGTATAAAGCCCAGCCTCCACGGTGATATATGCCCACAATAATACGTCAAGGGTGCACACAAAAGATGTGTCTGATGGATAAGACCAAGAAAATGTTTGAATTTTTGAGAGAAAAAAAAATTTCTTGGAGGGATCTCGAACCCGGGACCCTTTGCTTGAGGATCCAGCACGCTAACCGCTTCGCCACCGAGGCTTGAGCGAAGTTTCGCCAAGGTAAGCTGTGAACCGAACTCCGGAGGGGGGTAAATACCCCTTTTCTAAAGGTATCCACGTTTTAGCCCATAAAACTGTCAGAACTTGATCAAAAATGGGTCGTTCGCATATCAAACGAACCAGCGCTTCACGGCGCATCTTTTCCACACAAAATTGGGACAAAAAATAACATAGAAAGCTTGTAGGGCCCGTCAAACATTTGTAGTGTCGGGAAGGGCTTTGAAGGGGGTTGAAATTTGTATAAAGCCCAGCATCCACGGTGATATATAAGACCAAGAAAATGTTTGAATTATTGAGAGAAAAATTTTTTTTCTTGGAGGGGTCTCGAACCCGGGACCCTTTGCTGGAGGATCCAGCACGCTAACCGCTTCGCCACCGAGGCTTGAGCGAAGTTTCGCCAAGGTAAGCTGTGAACCGAACTCCGGAGGGGGGGTAAATACCCCTTTTCCAAAGGCATCCACCTTTTAGCACATAAAACTGTCATAATTTGATCAAAAATGGGTCGTTCGCATATCAAACGAACCAGCGCTTCATGACGCATCTTTTTCACACATAATTGGGACGAAAAAATAACATAGGAAGCTTGTAGGGCCCCTCAAAAATTTGTAGGGTCGGGAAGGGCTTTGAAGAGGGTTGAAATTTGTATAAAGCCCAGCCTCCACGGTGATATATGCCCACAATAATACGTCAAGGGTGCACACAAAAGATGTGTCTGATGGATAAGACCAAGAAAATGTTTGAATTTTTGAGAGAAAAAAAAATTTCTTGGAGGGATCTCGAACCCGGGACCCTTTGCTGGAGGATCCAGCACGCTAACCGCTTCGCCACCGAGGCTTGAGCGAAGTTTCGCCAAGGTAAGCTGTGAACCGAACTCCGGAGGGGGGGTAAATACCCCTTTTCTAAAGGTATCCACGTTTTAGCCCATAAAACTGTCAGAACTTGATCAAAAATGGGTCGTTCGCATATCAAACGAACCAGCGCTTCACGGCGCATCTTTTCCACACAAAATTGGGACAAAAAATAACATAGAAAGCTTGTAGGGCCCGTCAAACATTTGTAGTGTCGGGAAGGGCTTTGAAGGGGGTTGAAATTTGTATAAAGCCCAGCATCCACGGTGATATATAAGACCAAGAAAATGTTTGAATTATTGAGAGAAAAATTTTTTTTCTTGGAGGGGTCTCGAACCCGGGACCCTTTGCTGGAGGATCCAGCACGCTAACCGCTTCGCCTCCGAGGCTTGAGCGAAGTTTCGCCAAGGTAAGCTGTGAACCGAACTCCGGAGGGGGGGTAAATACCCCTTTTCCAAAGGCATCCACCTTTTAGCACATAAAACTGTCATAATTTGATCAAAAATGGGTCGTTCGCATATCAAACGAACCAGCGCTTCATGACGCATCTTCTCCACACAAAATTGGGACGAACAAAATTACAAAGGAAGCTTGTAGGGCCCCTCAAACATGTGTAGGGTCGGGAAGGGCTTTGAAGGGGGTTGAAATTTGTATAAAGCCCAGCCTCCACGGTGATATATGCCCACAATAATACGTCAAGGGTGCACACAAAAGATGTGTCTGATGAATAAGACCAAGAAAATGTTTGAATTTTTGAGAGAAAAAAAGTTTTCTTGGAGGGGTCTCGAACCCGGGACCCTTTGCTGGAGGATCCAGCACGCTAACCGCTTCGCCACCGAGGCTTGAGCGAAGTTTCGCCAAGGTAAGCTGTGAACCGGACTCCGGAGGGGGGTAAATACCCCTTTTCTAAAGGCATCCACGTTTTAGCACATAAAACTGTCATAATTTGATCAAAAATGGGTCGTTCGCATATCAAACGAACCAGCGCTTCATGACGCATCTTTTCCACACAAAATTGGGACGAAAAAATAACATAGGAAGCTTGTAGGGCCCCTCAAACATTTGTAGGGTCGGGAAGGGCTTTGAAGGGGGTTAAAATTTGTATAAAGCCCAGCCTCCACGGTGATATATGCCCACAATAATACGTCAAGGGTGCACACAAAAGATGTGTCTGATGGATAAGACCAAGAAAATGTTTGAATTTTTGAGAGAAAAAAAAGTTTTCTTGGAGGGGTCTCGAACCCGGGACCCTTTGCTGGAGGATCCAGCACGCTAACCGCTTCCCCACAGAGGCTTGAGTGAAGTTTCGCCAAGGTAAGCTGTGAACCGAACTACGGAGGGGGGTAAATACCCCTTTTCTAAAGGCATCCACGTTTTAGCACATAAAACTGTCATAATTTGATCAAAAATGGGTCGTTCGCATATCAAACGAACCAGCGCTTCATGACGCATCTTTTCCACACAAAATTGGGACGAAAAAATAACATAGGAAGCTTGTAGGGCCCCTCAAACATTTGTAGGGTCGGGAAGGGCTTTGAAGGGGGTTGAAATTTGTATAAAGCCCAGCCTCCACGGTGATATATGCCCACAATAATACGCCAAGGGTGCACACGAAAGATGTGTCTGATGAATAAGACCAAGAAAATGTTTGAATTTTTGAGAGAAAAAAAGGTTTTCTTGGAGGGGTCTCGAACCCGGGACCCTTTGCTGGAGGATCCAGCACGCTAACCGCTTCGCCACCGAGGCTTGAGCGAAGTTTCGCCAAGGTAAGCTGTGAACCGGACTCCGGAGGGGGGTAAATACCCCTTTTCTAAAGGCAACCACGTTTTAGCACATAAAACTTTCATAATTTGATCAAAAATGGGTCGTTCGCATATCAAATGAACCAGCGCTTCATGACGCATCCTTTCCACACAAAATTGGGACGAAAAAATAACATAGGAAGCTTGTAGGGCCCCTCAAACATTTGTAGGGTCGGGAAGGGCTTTGAAGGGGGTTGAAATTTGTATAAAGCCCAGCCTCGACGGTGATATATGCCCACAATAATACGCCAAGGGTGCACACAAAAGATGTGTCTGATGAATAAGACCAAGAAAATGTTTGAATTTTTGATAGAAAAAAAGTTTTCTTGGAGGGGTCTCGAACCCGGGACCCTTTGCTGGAGGATCCAGCACGCTAACCGCTTCGCCACCGAGGCTTGAGCGAAGTTTCGCCAAGGTAAGCTGTGAACCGAACTCCGGAGGGGGGTAAATACCCCTTTTCCAAAGGCATCCACCTTTTAGCACATAAAACTGTCATAATTTGATCAAAAATGGGTCGTTCGCATATCAAACGAACCAGCGCTTCATGACGCATCCTTTCCACACAAAATTGGGACGAAAACAACAACATAGGAAGCTTGTAGGGCCCCTCAAACATTTGTAGGGTCGGGAAGGGCTTTGAAGAGGATTGAAATTTGTATAAAGCCCAGCCTCGACGGTGATATATGCCCACAATAATACGTCAAGGGTGCACACAAAAGATGTGTCTGATGAATAAGACCGAGAAAATGTTTGAATTTTTGATAGAAAAAAAGTTTTCTTGGAGGGGTCTCGAACCCGGGACCCTTTGCTGGAGGATCCAGCACGCTAACCGCTTCGCCACCGAGGCTTGAGCGAAGTTTCGCCAAGGTAAGCTGTGAACCGAACTCCGGAGGGGGGTAAATACCCCTTTTCCAAAGGTATCCACCTTTTAGCACATAAAACTGTCATAATTTGATCAAAAATGGGTCGTTCGCATATCAAACGAACCAGCGCGTCATGACGCATCTTTTCCACACAAAATTGGGACGAAAACAATAACATAGGAAGCTTGTAGGGCCCCTCAAACATTTGTAGGGTCGGGAAGGGCTTTGAAGGGGGTTAAAATTTGTATAAAGCCCAGCCTCCACGGTGATATATGCCCACAATAATACGTCAAGGGTGCACACAAAAGATGTGTCTGATGAATAAGACCAAGAAAATGTTTGAATTTTTGAGAGAAAAAAAAGTTTTCTTGGAGGGGTCTCGAACCCGGGACCCTTTGCTGGAGGATCCAGCACGCTGACCGCTTCGCCACCGAGGCTTGAGTGAAGTTTCGCCAAGGTAAGCTGTGAACCGAACTCCGGAGGGGGGTAAATACCCCTTTTCTAAAGGCATCCACGTTTTAACACATAAAACTGTCATAATTTGATCAAAAATGGGTCGTTCGCATATCAAACGAAACAGCGCTTCATGACGCATCTTCTCCACACAAAATTGGGACGAACAAAATTACAAAGGAAGCTTGTAAGGCCTCTCAAACATGTGTAGGGTCGGGAAGGGCTTTGAAGGGAGTTGAAATTTGTATAAAGCCCAGCCTCCACGGTGATATATGCCCACAATAATACGTCAAGGGTGCACACAAAAGATGTGTCTGATGAATAAGACCAAGAAAATGTTTGAATTTTTGAGAGAAAAAAAGTTTTCTAGGAGGGGTCTCGAACCCGGGACCCTTTGCTGGAGGATCCAGCACGCTTACCGCTTCGCCACCGAGGCTTGAGCGAAGTTTCGCCAAGGTAAGCTGTGAACCGGACTCCGGAGGGGGGTAAATACCCCTTTTCTAAAGGCATCCACGTTTTAGCACATAAAACTGTCATAATTTGATCAAAAATGGGTCGTTCGCATATCAAACGAACCAGCGCTTCATGACGCATCTTTTCCACACAAAATTGGGACGAAAACAATAACATAGGAAGCTTGTAGGGCCCCTCAAACATTTGTAGGGTCGGGAAGGGCTTTGAAGGGGGTTAAAATTTGTATAAAGCCCAGCCTCCACGGTGATATATGCCCACAATAATACGTCAAGGGTGCACACAAAAGATGTGTCTGATGAATAAGACCAAGAAAATGTTTGAATTTTTGAGAGAAAAAAAAGTTTTCTTGGAGGGGTCTCGAACCCGGGACCCTTTGCTGGAGGATCCAGCACGCTAACCGCTTCGCCACCGAGGCTTGAACGAAGTTTCGCCAAGGTAAGCTGTGAACCGGACTCCGGAGGGGGGTAAATACCCCTTTTCTAAAGACAACCACGTTTTCGCACATAAAACTGTCATAATTTGATCAAAAAGGGTCGTTCGCATATCAAACGAACCAGCGCTTCATGACGCATCCTTTCCACACACAATTGGGACGAAAAAAATAACATAGGAAGCTTGTAGGGCCCCTCAAACATTTGTAGGGTCGGGAAGGGCTTTGAAGGGGGTTGAAATTTGTATAAAGCCCAGCCTCGACGGTGATATATGCCCACAATAATACGTCAAGGGTGCACACAAAAGATGTGTCTGATGAATAAGACCAAGAAAATGTTTGAATTTTTGATAGAAAAAAAGTTTTCTTGGAGGGGTCTCGAACCCGGGACCCTTTGCTGGAGGATCCAGCACGCTAACCGCTTCGCCACCGAGGCTTGAGCGAAGTTTCGCCAAGGTAAGCTGTGAACCGAACTCCGGAGGGGGGTAAATACCCCTTTTCCAAAGGCATCCACCTTTTAGCACATAAAACTGTCATAATTTGATCAAAAATGGGTCGTTCGCATATCAAACGAACCAGCGCTTCATGACGCATCCTTTCCACACAAAATTGGGACGAAAACAATAA